>JAABKJ010000755.1:70194787-70923646 GCA_011634705.1 Andricus grossulariae
AATAATTTTTTCTAAATTAGGAGACACAGTTTTTGTTTTCAATAGGATTCCTCATTGAAATATGGGACCTTCTTGCATTTGCAACATTTGTATTGATCTACAAGGAAGAAGCATGTCCCGCGACCATTATAATGATAACTATTATTTGCAACATATGGACTATAATTATAAAACATTAATATTCAATAGTAAATCAATCAGAAAACAGATCAAATATAAATATTTTTCAACCCTTTATGAAACCCTATACTCAACTGCTGTTCTAAGAATCCTGTAATGATAAATAAACAAATTATCATTAGGATTAGTTATAAGGACCAGATTTGAAAGGAAAAACGACGTAGAACTAACTAACATCTTCTTCATGCATTCCTATGTACCGGATACCAGATTGTCGTGATATTCATACTTTTACCACTCTTTTAGATAAGTGATCATAAACGCTGATTGCATCCCAAACGTATCCCTTCTTCTAATATCAAGAAATTTCATCCGAATAATAGAGAAAAATTGAAGCTGTAAAAATCAAACGTTTTCAAACATCATTATTAATCAAATAATTTTAAAATTAGGATCTTGAATCTAATTCAATAAAAATTATTTATTCTAAATTTTGCATCAGTACGAACCTATGACGATTTCCCCCCTAAAATATTTTTGCGTGTGAACGATAAATAATTTTTTCCTAATTTCTCCTGAAACAGACTGGCTGGGGATCCACAAAAAAATAAAGCCCAGAGAACTGAAGTACATTGAGCTTTATTAATATTTATATTTACAACTCACATGCAACATTTTTGTCAGACTGACTGCCGTTTTTATATCCTGTTTACTTGATAATTTTTATAGATTGGGCGAAAACGACCTACTGGAGTTTCATCGCGTTCTTCCTGGGTCAGTGTGGTAACTTTACCGCTATCCACGTTTATCTTTGCACGTTTATTGTAATTAGTATATTTCGTATCATAAAGATACATTCCAGCCAGAGTATTATAACTCTCCAATATAGCAAATACGTCACCATTGGATGTTGATATGACAATTTGTTCTTGTTTTGGCATAGGCAAAGTGGTAGGATTCTTATTAGGCCATACTATCAATTTAAGTGGTGTATCAGCAGGAAAAGTGTATCTTCGAAGTTCGAATACCCGGTGCGGATTTGTTTTGGGAGTAAGTCGAATACATTTGAAATGTTCAAGTCCACATCCACGTTTGTTACGAGAAGGAAGCCTGGTCGGTGGTACAATATTCCTGGCAGGAGGAGCATGCCTTGAAGAAGAAGACATGTCTGGATAATTAGTCCTAGCAGGAGATAACACCGAAAGAGAAGGGCTGTCAGTGGGAGACCTGGACCTGGACCTAGCAGGAGGGGTAGAAGACCGGACGGGAGAACTATTTAGGTCAATAGGTTCTCTATAAGATAGAGACTCGAAACTTGACCCTGCAACAAGAAACAGATCTCTACATTTTTCAGAAGTCCGCGACGCAAGACAGAATGCTGCTTACGGAAAATTTTTCTGAATTTTAGGAACAGTCTCATTTAAAATAATTTTTGGGAATTTCATTGTATTTCCATGGATTAATGTGGAACACAATGTAAATTACGTTGAACAAATTGTTATGTGTGAAAACCTCATAAGCCTTTGTGAAATTATAGATAAATGATGATATTATATTCACTAATAAAATTAAGGATAACCGCTAATGATTGAATGAGAGTAGAAAGGATCCTCATTTTTCTAACTGAGTGAAAAGTGATTACCCTATTAAGGAAGAATTCTGTTGAAATTTCGGCTGATGATTATTCTAGTGCTTTTTCGTTAAGGTTATAATACGTACTATAGTTCTTATCTATTGAATTTTATATGCCTTGAGTTTGTCCTTGTGTTATATTTGTATCTAACTAATCAGTGGAAGTAACAAATAAATGACGTCGACAATATTATGATGATAATTGGTTAGTTTCAAGAAGAAAAAAAAATCTTTTGATTCATCTATACTAAAAAATAATTCTATAATATTCCTTTAGATCAGTTTATCATGAAGCAAAAATTTTTGCTTTGTTAATAAACAATTGATATAAGTTTTTTAAGCTCATATCAACTGGATATGTTACATGAGGTATCTTAGTAGAATAAATCAAACTTAGTTGTGAAATATTTTTTTTAGATAAACTGTGTCTTCAAAAAAACATTTGAGTTATGGAACTTTCGACAAAGTTTCAGTTTTAAGCTCTATTTTTTACTCTAAATGCATAGCATAACCGAAAAAAAATTACTTTCCTTAGTAGAGCATATAAAAGTCATGTAATTAGAAAAACTTCACTAGAAAAATGTGTAAGAAACAATAAATTATTATTGTTTAGTAACAAATGGTATACTAATTTGAAAATAAGTCTCTTCAGGAGTTATTGTTTGTACATAATGGCAAATTTGATAATGAATCAAAGAAATATATTTGACTGATTGTTAGTTTTCCTGGAGACCGCTTTATATTTATGTTAATTTGAGATATTACCACAAATTATTCATTATTATTTAGGAATATTTGTTTCGATATCAACCTGCACAAATTTATTTCATAACCATCAGCCACCACGTGACATTTTGCACCTGTTTTCGATTTCGGTAATATTTTATGACATATTTTGGCTGCCGTTGAACATTTTTAGTTTCCACAACATATATGGATTCTCAACCAAATAGTGAAGTATTAATACCACAAAGCCTGAAAAACGGAGGAATATTCAACAAAACAGTTTAATTTCTGCCCAAAAAAGAATGACATTTTAACAAAATAGTTGAATTTCCAACAGTATAATTGAATTTTTAACAAAACAGTCGAGTTTTTAACCAAAAAGAATAAACCTTCATCCACAAATAGTTGAATTTTCCTATTTGGTTTCATTATTCAGTTTGCATAGGGAACTGAATTGAACTTAAAGTGATTCGATTCTAAACTTTTTCGACTTCAAAATTCCCAACTGTTAAGGCTTGCAATTTTTATTGTTCTCAATTAAAATGGTACCATTTTTTCGAATTTTGCATTTGACATTCAAAAGTTTCTTTGTTATTAAAATTTTAAAAAATATAGCGAACTCCCGAAAAAAATGTAAGTTTAGTGTTAGTGGCCTTTTTTCAAAAATGCAAAAATAATTGTAAAATCTGAGCCCTGCATAAGGCGATTCGATAAAATAAAAATTATATGAAATAATGATTCAATAACATAAAATTTCTGAAAAAGAGCATTATTTCAACAGGATAAAAATGATGTAAAATAGTGATTTTACCACACAATTTTTTGTAAAATAAGAATGAGAGAAAATAGAATTTTGAAAATATTCAAGCGCCTTTTAGGCTTTTAGAGAAATAATATTTTTGAGAATCGCATTTCATTTCTCTGTTAGTACGTAAAGCAATCTTTCAAGCTTATAATCGATATTCAAATGAAAAATAAAAATTTCAGTTCGAATCACTAGCCACACTAACGAAACAATTTATTTAAAAAAAAGATCTCTCTAGCTGTTTCATGGGTTTCGAATATCATGTCGATAGATCTGTATAAAGATTTATTTCGAGAGGAAGCAATTTGATGAATGGACAATTTCAATTTCAGTTTGAGTCACTAACGAAATAATTGACTGAAAAACAAAATGATCTCGTTAACTATTGTATGGGCTTCGAATGGCATTTCGATAAATCTGAAAAGTGATTTATATCCAAAAGGAAGTCATTGGATGCGCAGAGTGCAAAAACGAATTTGTATCATAAAGAAATAGACAAGATAGTTCTCAAACAATAAAAAATTGACCTAGATCAATATACTCTTGTTCTATATTTTATCTTATGCCTTTCTCAATCGAATAACATGAGATCCTACTTTATATACTGCAAATAAATGATGCCATACATATGAAAATATCCTCTCGTTTTCTTCTTGTCCAAGTTTACTCAACCTAGTTCCTGCAAATTTAATTTAGGTTCATTTTACTTTCTCGGTTATTTCAGATACTCTCCTTTCCTCTTCTCTCATATCCAGCCATCATATTCTTTTGAATTTTAAAACAACGGTTTTCACACAGAAAATGTTTTGCGCCGTTCCAGGCAGTTTTATTACTTTTTTTTTTAAATTTGTCATTTCACTGTCGATGGTTAGTAAATTGCTTTATGCGCTTCATCGCCCACTGACAGATATTTGATGGATAAAATAGATATATAAAAAAAATTGTCTCAGGAAGGAATTGAACAAGCGATTGATAGTACCAATTCAATCTATGAATGTACAAAGAGATAACTATGCATTGAAATAAAAAGTCTTTATGAATCTCTTTTTTAATTAAAAGTTCTTTTACCTCCAGTGTGGATAAGATTGATTGTAGGGCGCAGAGCAAAAATATTTTTTGTTTTTTTTTTGGTGAAAATTCACAGAACGTCAAAAAGTTGTGGTTTGAAACCCGGATTTCCTACAAAATGTTGCGAATAAAGAAAGTATATCTGATGTTCGCACATACACGATGAACCCCGAAATCAGGAATAATACCTATGCAGCAATAGCAAATACCTTATGCATCGTAAATTGTCATTAATTAAATTATTTATAATAATTTTTTCTAATATTTAGAATTGTTTTTTATACATATTTTAGTTTTTCATCATAAAAAAATATTTGTGAATCATTGTACTTTGAATATGCAATAATTAAATGTTACTGTTCTAAATGTCTTGCTAGAAAAATCAAAGTTCTTTGATTCGTCTAAAACATTAGCAAAGTGAAGTCTTCTTGGAAAATAGTTCATAAGACAAATATTTGATAATTAGAAAAATATTTACCAAGTGGAAGGGGGTGGAATATTTTACTTTTGTGTAGATGAACCACCTATTTTGGCTATTTTTAACTCTTTCGATAAGAGAAACAATAATTTTGTCTACTGAATTTTTAATAGGATTTTCACATCCTCTCTATCGATTGTTTTGAAATAATAAATATTATAATTATCTTGACCGTCAAAAATGGTCAAAAGTAACTAATTTCATCCCTTCTGGTAAATATTTGTAAAAGTGTCAAATATTTTTTCCAACAATACTATTGGAAACATAAAGAATTTAGAACTCCGTAATAACGAACTAGCAGATAGTTTATGTTTCACAAGTTTTTAATACGATGTGAACGGATTTGAAGGAAAATATGATCGAAATATTCTCTTGAATTTAAAATCTTGAGAGATCAATCATAAGATTTCGAAACATCTAAACGGATTTCTAGAGTAGAAAAAAATCTTTGGGATTTTAATGGAATTATTTTTAATTTTGAAAGATTTTTCCTAGCCATAGAGAAGTTTTGAACAGATTCAAACAATTTAAAAACTTTTAAACGCTTCCGAAAATTTAAAAAACATTTCTAAATTACTTACACCTAGTGAAATTCTTTGTCGAGACCTGCACTCAAATGTACAAAATTTACATGGAAAATGCAATGAAATAAAAATAGCTTCTTGTTTCTTGTGTTTTTTGAAGACAAGTGAAACAAATAAAAAATCAAAAAAATCTCTACAATTTGAAACTTTATATAAATTATGTAAGGGTCATAAGAAATTTCTTTTTTTGCGCAATTGTTTGTGGAAGATCACAAATCTTGAAAACCCAATACAAGATTTCACAAAAGTTTAAATATTTCAAAAACTGTTCTAAGAACTATATTGTGAATTATTGTAGTTTATTGAAGAAATGGATAAATATAATGACCGTATATTCATTTTGCCATAAACTTTTGCAATTTTAATATATTATGGATTGAGCAGAAATTTCAGTTTTGCAACATGTTTTCACTTAAAAATATTGTCTGGATATCCACAATTTGTCCACCCTTATTTCAAAGCAGAGAGTCGATTTGTTAGGAAAAAACTTTGTACCCATTTTGTTCTATATTTCATATCGTTGTATTTAATTATAGTTCAAGGTTTCCAAAATAATTCACAAAAATGCACAACAAATCTCATCCAAATAATCTGAAAAAGTTTAATCTTTGTGTAATTTTTGCTTTATTTTATTGTATTCATTTTTTGGTTCCTGCAAAAATGATTTTCTTTGCTTGCGGATATTCGTAAAAATTTTCCACTAGCGTGAAAACTTTGAAGACAAATAAGGTGGATATTATATAATTCCAAACATCATTGAACATTGGAATATTCAAAAATGAAGATCCTGAACCTAATTCATTTAAAATTAATTATTCTTAAATTTTGCATCATTATAAACCTATGATAATTTCAGCTCTGAAATATATTTATGATCAAACAAAAAGCATTTTTTCTTATTTGCTTCTAAGAAAGACAGTCTGGGAAATCGGAGAGAGATTGAAGAATCTAAAAACATAGTAAACTGAATTTTTATTAACATTTCTATTTGCAACTAACTGGCAACATTTAAATTTGACTTTGAATTAGAGACAGTATTATTTTTTAATGCTAAATTTTTTCGGTATTCGAAATAACGGTTCACTCGATAATATTTATGGATTGGGCTTCGACGACCCACTGGAGTTTCATCCTGTTCTTTCTGGGTCAGTCGGGTAACTTTACCGCTTTCCACGTTTATCTTCGCCCTTTTGGTGTAATTGTTATATTTCGTATCATAAAGATACATTCCAGCAAGAGTATTAGTACTCTCCAATATTGCAAAGACGTCACCATCGAATGTTGATATCACAATTTGTTCTTGTGTTGGCATAGGCAGGAAGCTACGGATATTGTTGAGAAATACTACCAATTTAAGTGCTGTATCTACAGGAAAAGTGTACCTTCGAAGCTCGAATACCCGATGCCGATTTGTTTTGGAAGTAAGTCGAATGTAATTGAAATTTTCAAGACCACATCCACTTTTATAGCGACAAGGAAGCTTGGTAGGTGGAACAATGCTGCTTATAAGAGTTGGATGCATTGAAGAAGAAGACCTGCCTGGAAAATTAGGCCTGGCAGGAGGAAATACCGAAAGAGAATGGCTTTTAAGAGGAGACCTGGACCTGGATCTAGCAGGAGGAGTAGATGACCGAGCCGGAGAATGATTCAGGTCAAAAGATTCTCTATTAGGTGAAGACTCGAAACTCAACTCTGCAAAAAGAAACAGAGGTCTACATTTTTCTAAAGTCCGTTAGGCAAGACAGAATGCTTTTGAATTTCAAATATTTAAAAAGATTCTAGAGGATCTCAAGCGATTCTAATGTATTTGAAAGGGTTTCTAATAATTTGAAACGAATTTCGAAAATTTGAAGGGATTTCGAAAGGATTCAGGCATTTAAAATGGTTTCGAGGAATTTCATTGTGTTTCCATGGATTTGAATAAGGACAAAATTCAGATCAAGTCGAACAATTTTTTTCTGTCAAAACCTTCGAAAAGTTTGTGAAATTATAGGTGATTGATAATATTATTATATTTACCAATGAAATTAAGGATAACTGCCAATGATAGAACCAGAGTAGAAAGGATTTTCATTTTTGTCACTGAGGTAAAACTGATTACACTGTTGATAAAGAATTCTGGTAAAATTCCAGCTAATGATTATTCTGATGCTTTTTCATGTAGTGTATAATACGTACTATAGTTCTTATCTGATGAATCACATATGCCTCGAGCTTGTCCTTGTGAGATATGTTCGTATGATTGATCAATCAAAGAAACAAATAAATGTCGTCAACGACATTCCTGTACAATCCAATCGATTGCTTTTAATTCTCGAAAGCTGGGAATGTCACATTCAATTTACTTTTATATTTATATCTTGCTAGTAGTAAATACATGTGCGTAACTCGTTCGTTCAACTCCTGTTCTTTTTTAATTTCCAAATATAAAAGGCATAAAAAAATTAACAATTTCATTCGAACGAATTTTTAGATAGTATGTGTTTAACAAATTTTTGAAATGATACAAACGGATTTTATAAAAAATACGATAGAAATTCTGCTGTTAGATTTATTTTGAATATAGGTAATTTAAGATTGGCCTCTAAAAGTAAAAACAAATTTTTGGTCTTTATTTAAATTTTTTCCTTAGTGCAGTATCATTTTCACCGTTTAAAATTTAAGGATTTGAAATTTAAAATCTTTGGAGATAATTTATTCTATATCGATGACAATTTAGAAATTTGAAGGTTTAAAAATGTTAAAAAAATTAATCAAATATTTGGGAAGATTTCACGAAATTAAAAAGATAATGTAGAATTTAGATGACATTCAACTGAAAATTACAAAGTTTCTCAAGAATTTTGAAAGGCTTTGAAAAAATAGAAACATTTCTGAAGATTCATGTGAAAATTCGAAATGACGTTTTATTCCGAAAAATTAAATTTGAGAGGATATTTAAAAATATTTTGGAATATTTCAAAAGATTTTCAAAATGGGACAATCTGGGAGATTTCAAACATTTTATCTTCGAAAGATTTCTTGCAAATTTCTGCCTACGTTACGTATCTTTTAAATTGACTCGAATTTTTTCCTAAAATTATAATTTGGTAAACATATATTGTTGTTGATTATTTGTTTGAAAATGATGAATTCATCCAACGTAATTTTGATGCTATTGCAAAAGAACTTTAATAATATACATAATAATAATATATCCATAGAAAATTTTTGTGAAAGAGTAAAATAATTCCTTCTTGATTTGCTTTTAAAAAAGTCTGGCTAGGGGAGGGAAGAAAGACTAAAGCCTGAAGAATACGTGTACACTGAGCTTTTATTATTATTTTTAATTAAAACTCACTCGCAATATTTCAATCCGATTTTGGATCTGACAGAATATTAGTTTTTAGTTTTATATTTTTTCGAAATTCTAAATATCGGTTCACTCGAAAATTTTTATAGATTGGGCGTAGGCGACCTACTGGAGTTTCGTCGAGTTCTTCCTGGGACAGTGGGGTGATTTTTCCGCTCTTCATGTTTATCTTTGCCCGTCTATTTTGTCTGCTAATATACATATACATTCCAGCAAGAGCATTAGTACTCTCTAGTATTGCAAATGCGTCATCACCTGATGTTGATATGACAATTTGTTCTTCCGTTGGGATGGGCACAAAGCTACGAGTATTAAGTCCTACTATCAATTTAAGTACTGTATCGGCAGGAAAAGTGTATCTTCGTAGTTCGAATACCCGGTGCGGATTTGTTTTGGGAATAAGTCGAATAAATTCCAACTTTTCAAGTCCACATCCACCTCTGTCACGAGAAGGAAGTCTAGTAGGTGGAACAATGCTCCTGGCAAGACGTGAAGGCTTCGAAGAAGAAGACCTGTCTGTAGAATTGGGCCTGGCAGGAGAAAACACCGAAAGAGAGGGGCTGCCAGGAGGAGACCTGGACCTGGGCCTAGCAGGAGAAGGAGACCTGGGTGGAGAACGATTTAGGTCAAAACGTTCTCTATTAGGTGAAGACTCAAAACTCAACTCTGCAACAAGACACAGAACGACACTTTTCTAATGTCCGTAAGGGAAGGCAAAATTCTTATTTCGGAAAAATTATCTGAATTTCAGAAACAGTCACATATTTCACGTAATTTGCTATCCTGTCGGTACTGTCGCACGGATATAACTTTGCGTTTATTACGTGTCTTCAAAATAATAAAGAGACTTGAAAGAAATGTAGAGAAACTAAAGAAATGCAAAAATCAAGAGAATTGGAGGGAGTTCAAAATATTTTAAATATTCTTAGGTTTTCAATATTTAACCAGAAATTCCAAAGGATATAATGAGATTTTAATCTAACTTCTAAAGATTTTGGAGCCTTTTAAGTAATTTCAACAAATTTCATCGGATTTCAAAAATTTTACAAAATTTGAAGGATTTAAAGGAATTTTGATATTATATATCCATAAGCTGCGAGATACTTGTAAGCGTTTCACGAAATTTCAAATATATAATAAATTTTCAGAGTATTTGAAGTGATTTTGAAGTATTTTAAGGGATTCCGTAAGACTGAAAACGTGTTCTTATAATTTAAACGGATTTCGAAAGGATTCAAGCATTTAAAATCTTTAGAGGAATTTTACTGCATTTCCATGGATATAAATTAGGACAGAATGCAGATTACGGTTGACTAATTGTTATCTCTGGAAATCTTGAAGACTTTTGTGAAACTATAGATTTATTATTATGTATATTATCATATTCACCGATAATGTTGACAACAACCGCTAATGATAGAACCAGAGTAGAATATATCCTCATTTTTATATCTGAGGTAAGAGTGATTACTCTACCAATGAAAAATTCTGTTGAAACTTCAGCTAGTGATTATTCTGGTGCTTTATCACGCAGTATATAATCTATAGTATAGTTCTTATCTCATGAATTACATATACCAAGAGCTTGTCCTTGTAAGATCTTTGTATTTGATTTGTCAATTTAAGGGACAAATAAATGTCGACATCATTATGAAGATAATTGGTTTATTTCAAGGAAAAAACGAAATATTCCGTTTGATTAATCTAGACTTAAAAACAGTCCTACAATATTTCTGTTGATGGGTTTTATTATCAAACAAAATTACTTTTTTTCTTATGAATAAACGGGAAAAATAACTTTCTTCAGCCCATACCACAGGGATATTTTTCCTCTCATGTGTTTCACAAATTTCTGAAACGATATAAACGAATTCGGGAATATATATAATAGAAATTCTGTTGTTGAATTTATTCTTAAAATAAGTATTTTAAGACTGGCCTCTAAACACAGAAAATAATGTTTGTTCTTTACTTTTTTTCTTATTACGGAATCATTGCCACTATTCAGAATTTAACAATTTGGAAATAAAAATCTTTGAAGGTTTATTCCTTTAAAATTGTTAAAAATTTCCAATTTCGAAGTTTGAGAAAAAAAGAATGAAATATTTAAGAATAGTTCACGAAGTTTAAAAAACAGTGTAGAATTTTTATGATTTTTAACAAAAAAATTGAACGATTTCTAAGGATTTTAAAAGGTTTCACAAAAATAGAACAATTTCGTATGATTCCTGTGAACATTCGAAATGATGTTTTATCTTGCAAAATTATATTTGAGAGAAGGTTGAAGAAGATTTGGAATATTTCAGAAGATTTGAAATATTTCAAAAGATTTTCAAAATGAAAGAAGATTTGGAAGATTTTAAAGCAATATATTTTTTTCATTCTGTGGGATTTCTTCTCAGCTTTCACATGTTTCATATTACCTTCAAACTGACTTAAATTTGTTCTAAAATTGTTTGAAATGAAAAACTTTCTTTAGAGTCCTCCAGATGTTTTTGAACGTATCTAAAATGTTTGAACATCTTCTTCAAGTTTCTTCTGAATTTTCCTATTTTATATCGAAAATTTTTCTCCCTGAAATTGAAATCTGTTTGGAATATTTTTCCTTTTCTAATTGACCTATATATGATTTATTTGAAAATTTGTCTTTTGTGGATAAATTCAACATTTTTTTTATTCAGAATTAAAATCTCTTCAAATTGAAATATCAATTAGAAATTACTGACAAATTTTTAGCTTTTCTTTCGGTGAACAAATTATGTGTATTTTCGTTTTCTTAACTGGTGTCGTTTGTCCATGAATTTAATTTTTTTTATTTCAATTTTTAATGTTGTTTTTAATGAATAAAAAACTACGCTTCTTATCAGAAAGCGAATAATAAGACATTTGTGTACCTTTTTTGGGTGCGCAATTTTTGTCTTATCTTTTTTCGTATCTTGCATAGCGTGACCGAAAAATGGAATTTTGTATTTTTCATAATTTTTTGTGCGATCAAATTTTGAATTTTCGATTTTTTCAGAAAATTCGAAAAGCTGTTATTATAATCTTGCAGGTCTTTCAAATACTAACGTTTTTCTTCGCTTGACTTTCTTACATATTGTGCGTTGTTCGGCTTAAAATTTGCATTTTCCTTTGATTTTTTGAATTTTCAAAATGCCCTGTTCAAATTTTTATTCGAAATAGCTAGCTAACGAACATGACCTGCAGTTTCTGACACTAAAAGAATGTTCCAAAGTTCACATCCATATTTGTCACGAGAAGGTAGCCTGGTAGGTGGAGCAATGCTTCTGGAAAGAGAAGACCTGTCTGGAGAATTGGATCTGGCAGGAGGAAACACCAAAGTAGGTTGGTTGTCAGGAGGTCACCTGGACCTGAATCTAGCAGAAGGAGCAGAAGACCAAGATGTAGAATAATTCAGGTCAATAGGTTCTCTATCAGGTAAAGATTCAAAACTGAACTCTGCAACAAGAAACAGGACAACATTTTTCTGAAGTTCGACGTGCACTGTAGAATCCTGATTTTGGAAAATTTGTAATGTGTTGTCCTGTCGGTACTTTTGCATGGCTATATCTTTGCTTTACTTACGTTTTATCAAAATAATTGAAAGATTTCAAAAAAAATCAGAGAGACCAAAGGAATGCAGAAATCAAGAAAATTCGAGAGAGTTCTAAATATTTCAGATGCGTTTAGGTTCTCAATGGATAACAAGAAATTTTAAAGAATTTAATGAAATTTTAATCTTGTTTCTGAAGATTTTTCAGCTTTATGAAGAATTTTCAAAAATTGCATAGGATTTCCAAACATGTACAAAATTTTGAGGATTTGTAGGGATTCTAATATAATATATAAACAGGTTTTGTATTTTACTGTATTTCCATGGATTCAAATTAGGACGGAATTCTAATGACGCCGGACAATGGTTATCTCTGGAAAACTTGTAAAAATTTCTAAAAGTGTAGATTTATTATTATGTATATTGTTATTTTTATCAATTAAATCAAGGATAACCGCCCATGATGAAACAAAAGTAGAAAATATCCTCGTTTTTCTAGCTGAGGTAAAAGTGACTACTCTATTAATGAAAAGTTCTGTTGAAATTTTGGCTAATTATTATTCTCGTGCTTTATTACGTGGCATATGATATATACCATTGTTTTCGTCGAATGAATCACATATGCTTTGAGCTTGTCCTTCTGGAATATTTGTATTTAATTGATAAGTCGGAGTGATAAAAACATGTCGTCGACATCAGTATGAAGATAATTGGTGACTTTCAAGAAAAAAAAAATTTCCTGAGATTCAACTAGACTTTAAAAAAATTCTATAATATTCCTGTGGATAAGTTGATTGAAATTAAAAAATTTTTGTTGTTTGTAAATGAACGGATTAAATAATTTTTTTGGATCTATTCTATGGGTATATCTTTCACATAGTATCGTCGAGTAAAATAATTCAAACTTCATTGGCACACATTTGCTTAACAAATTGGGGCAAAAAAGAATTGTGTCATGCCACGTTTGATGAAGTTTCAGTTTTAAGCTCAGACATTTTTATCTCAGATGCATACTTCAACGCTGTAGAAATTACTTCTTCTACTAATCTCTTCTAAAATTTGACTACTTACGTTAGTGAATTGTATTAGATCACTAGAAAAATATGTCCTAAACTACATTCCTAACTTAATTGCGTTAGAAAGACGCAATCGTTATCATTATGTCTTAATAAACCCAGTCCAAAATTTTTGTTAAATTTGTCGTTCGTTTAGTGAAGCCATATTTTTAAAATCAATTTCGGCCTCATAAGCATGAAAAGCGCACTGGAATTGTGTTTGCTGATTGGCTTTCAAAATTTTGTGGGTTTATTTTCGTCTACAACAATGACTTTTCAAAATATTTTGGTTCATTGTACCTCAAATACCGAGTTGATCAGAGAAAATGTAACTAATATTTGTTGCAGGTTCGATGATCTTTACCTTGATACCTTTTAGCAACCAGATTGGTCGTTTCCAATTTAAGGCATGGTTCACAAAGTGAAGCTTGGCAGTCAAATATTCCATACAAATATCTCAAAGCAACCGTTAAAAAAAAAGGTTTACTCTTTTCCTGGTTAACAACCATTTTTCCATGTCATTGAAATTGAAACTTTTGAATTGAAAATGTTTTGATTCAATGAACTTGAAGTATGGTTGTTAAGCGGATAAAAAGTAAAAATTTGTTTTTCTTCCAAAAGCCTGAAATATTTATATTGAGAATTTGACCTGACAGGAAGAAACTTTAAGCGTTCGAGCTCAAGTATTGAAAGAAAATACTTTTACCACGGATCTTGTTGCAAACAATTAGTGAACTTAAATGATTAATTGTGAAATATATATTTTCCGATTTCTCAAAATATATTCATTATGAAGTTGTAACAATAACAATTGAGCCATTGCTATTTACGTAACATAAATTGTAACATTTCAATACAAAAAATAGGTGAAGAAAGAATGACTTTTCTCGCATTAAAGCATGCGTCTAACGTAAAAATGAAAGCTTTGAAGTGAAGCTTCAATAAACGTGACATAACTCACTTTTTTGATGAGGCCTAATTTGTTAAAAAAAATATATTTGTGATACCTTGTAAAAGATATTCCTGTGGTATAGACACAAAAAGGGTACTTCAGCGGCTTATCAACAAAAAAATAATTTTGTTTCATAATAGACCCATCGACAGGAATATTATTGAAGAGTTTTTAGGTCCACATAATAAGATGAGAATTACGTAATGCGTAATAAGACACTGGAACAATTATTAGCTCAATTTTTAACAGAATTCTTTATCAAAAGAGTTATCACTTTTACCTCAGTTAGAAAAATGAGGATAATTTCTACTCTGGTGCTTTCATTCGCGGTTAGCCCTAATGTTATTGGTAATTATAATAATATGCATAAAAATGAATCTATATTTCTACAGAAGATTTTCAAGTACTCACAAATAACAATTTCAACAACGTCATTTGCATTCTGTCCTAATTTCAATCCATGGAAATACAATGAAATTCCATAAAATAAATTTAAATGCTCGAATCCTTTTAAAATCTCTTCAAATTTCTCAAACAGGTTTGAAATAATATACAATCCTTCCAAATGCTGTAAAATCGTTTTAAGTACTTCAAAATCCTTTGAAATATTTAAAATGTCATGAAATCCTTCTAAATCTCTTGCAGCCGTGTCTTCCACTCCTCTGCCTAATCCAGGTCCAGGTCTCGCACTTACTGCCAGCCATCCTCCTTCCGGGTTTCCTCCTGCCAGGCCTAATTCTCCAGACAGGTATTCTTCCTTAAGGCCTCCACTTCTTGCCGGAAGCATTGTTCCACCTACCAGAATTCTCTCTCGTGACGAGGGTGGACGTGAACTTGAAAATTTAAATTTATTAGATTTACTACCAAAACAAATCCACACCGGGTATTTGAACTTTGAAGATACAATTTTTTTGTCGATACAGCACTTTAATTAGTAGTCCGGCCTAATGATAATCCTAGCTTTGTGCCCATGCCAATACAAGAACAAATTGTTTGTCAACATCCGATGGCGACTGTAAACATTTTTGAGTTGGCCGGTATTAAAGTTGTCGAAAACATTTAAAACTAAAATATAATATTGTTTTGAATCCAAATTCGGATCACAATGTTGCAAGTGAGTTGTGATTAAAAATATTAATAAAAACTACATACAGTATGGTTTTCGACGCTTAAATATTTTGTCCATTCCACAGTCTTCTCTAGAAGCAAATAAGAAAAGATGTTTTTTGTTTTCTCAAAAAGATATTTTAGGGTCAAAATTATCATAGGTTCATCATGGTGCAAAATTCAGAAGTGATGAATTAATTAGCTTGAAGATCCACATTCAGAAATTATTTCATTTTCACAAACGCTTTTAATGGGTTCATTTTTACCGCCTTAAGTTTCAATTTATTAGTGTTTAAAGTTTTCACCTTGGTGAAAAACGTTGTACACAAAAGTTAGAAAAAAATCAAACCATTGCATAAAAATCTTTTATATTTAAAATTGAAGGGAATGGTAGAATAGTGAAAAGGTGATAATCGTTATTGAACAACAATAATATTATATTAAAAACTTTTCATAAATATATATTTTTTTAGATTTTTTGAAAAAAATAGTGACGCATTATTTTTATGAAAAAATTAAATTTTTGATCAAAAGAGACAATATACCATACAATGTTTGATAATAAAATTGGTTTTAAATTGAATCTAAAAATTTGCTTTTAACCTTTTTCTTGCACGAGACACGTGATGAGAATGTTTTCGTTATAACGGAAAGAGCGTTAACAAAAGAGAATTCACAATCACTAAATTTCAGTTGTGAAAAATGTAAAACTGAAATTTCTGCCTAATCTATGATTAATTAGAATAGAAAAAGTTAATGGCAAACTTGTAATATTTTTTTTATATTCATACAATTCTTCAATTACATACAAGAATTTACAACATAGTTTTAGGTATAGTTTGCCAATATTTGAACTTTTGTGAAAACTTGTATTGTGTTTTGAAGATTTGTCATTTTTCACAAGAATTTACGTAGAATTAGAAGTGTCTTATAGCGCCTGAATTTAATTAATTTGAATCTTTTTCGTTTTCTCTGAGACCGTGTAGGTTTTTGCAACAAAGTTTGAAATAAAATTATTACGAAACAATTATACAAGGTCTTGAATTCTAGAAATTGATCTTTCATTGTTTTCATTAATTGTCTTAAAAAAATACAAGAAACAAGCAGCTATTGTTATTTCACCGTATTTTTTTCAATTTTTGTACAAGTTTTAACAAAAAATCACAGTTTCGAAAATGTTGCAATTTCTTGCAACTAATTTTTGCACCAGTAAGAGCTATTTCTTAAACCTAAACATATAAATTTCCAACAAAAAAATTAATTTTCATCCAAATAGATCACTTAGAACCGAATGGTTGCATTTTCAACAAAGAAAATTAGGCCTCAACAAAACATTTAATAATTGATATTCTGACGTAAAAGAAATATTTAGTTTAAATTAGAAAGAGTTACATTCATCCAACAAGACAAATCTTTAAACAAAACATTTTGGCAGTTCTGAACGAAAAAATATTTTAACCAAATTATAAGTAAGGGGGGAGGGGAATTGTAAAATGCAAAATAGAAATTTCGATTCAAAATATATTTTTTAAGTCTCGTGTATTGAAAGTTCAACTTCCTGGTTTAAAATTAAGATATAATCAAGTTAAAAGCTTGAAACTAATTCATTAAGAAAAAGAGTGGCGAGGCAAAAAAGACGCGAAAAGCGACCAAAAAAATAGGAAAATAATTGTGGGCTGAGTGTATGAATAAAAAAATTATAAATTAATTAATAATTCAAGTGTATGATATCAATTATTAACAATCTTTTTTTTGTTGTCTCAAACTGATGTTCTTGAACACTGTGAAACTATTTCCAATCTACTGTAGATTGGTCTCCCTTATAGTAAAATTAGTACCAATAAATTATTTTAAACTAAGGTCCTTTGTCGCCTCAAATATTTTCCTACGAGAATGAAAAGGTTTGTAAAAATTTTTTTTTTTACGAAAGACACGCCGGGGATTGAGGAAAGATTAGAGCTTTGCGAATAATATTTGATTGATTGTTTATTAATATTTCTAATTACAGCTCACTTGTAACATTTTCATCCCAATTTGGATAAAAAACAATATAATATTTTATTTTTACGTTTCAAAAAAAATTAAACAATCGCCGTGTGTAGCAGTCATGGTTTATATGAAAAGATGTATAGATTGGACGTAGGCGCCCTACTGGAGTTTCGTCGATTTCTTCCGACGTCAATCCAGTAACTATTCCGTTTTTCATATTTATTTTTGCGCGTTTACTGTATTGGCGAGATTTTGTATCATAAGTATACATTCCAGCAAGAACATTGTGACTTTCCAATATTGCATAGACGTCACCATCGGATGTTGATATAACAATTTGTTCTTGGGTTGGCATCTGCTCAAAGTTATTACGTGCTATTCTCAATTTCATTGGTGTATCAGCAGAAAAAGTGTACCTTCGAAGTTCATATACCTGGTGCAAATTTTTTTTCGAAGTAAGACCAATAAATTCAAAACATTCAAGTCCACATCCATTTCTGTCACGTGAAGGAAGCATGGTAGGTGGAACCATGCACCGGACAGGAGCAGGCGGCCTTAAGGAGGAAGACATGTCTGGAGAAGTCGGTCTGCCATGAGGAAACCCAAAAGGAGGAGACCTAGATCTGGACCTGCCGGAAGAATCAGAAGATCGAACCGGAGAATGATTTAGGTCAATAAGCTCTCTACGAGGTAAAGACTCAAAACTTAACTCTGCAACAAGAAAGGTGGGATTAGGTTATTCTCAAGTCTGTGAGGCAAGACAGAATGAGGATTTTAGAAGACATAATTTATAACCTCGCGAATAAGAGAACGCTTTTTTTGCGAGAAACATATCGTATCTTATCCTATCCCATCCTATCCTATCCTATCCTATCTTACCCTATCATATCCTGCCTGATCCGATTATATCTGATCCTATCGGCGGAAAAAAGTACTACGGTTGAACGCCTGATCGAAACATTAACGGTTTCAGCCTGGGTCTAAAAAATCCTAAAAAGCTACGGCAAAGATTATTAAATTAAATTGTGGTAAACCATAATAGCCTAAGCGCCAGTTTTTACAGAACTATTTTCATTGAAACCGAATTCCTGTATTCAAGACGCATATACCAGTAAAACAGTTTGCGCAGAAAAAATCAGAAGTTGATTAAAAAAAAATACATAATAAGTACCCCATTTTTGTATGAATAACAATCAAGAAAATAAGATCATAAATTGAGTTTAATTACACTTTATATTTCTCGCCTTGAATTAAATTATTTTCATAAATGTGACAGCGCAAATTATACTTTCATTAATGCTGAGCTTTAAAAGTAAGAAAATAAAAAAATTAAATTCTTTATAAAACATTAATGAATGAGGTTAAATAATAATGCATGGACAATTTTTCAATCTCTATGAATTCAATTTCAAGGATGAAATCTATTAATATTTTTTAAGATTACATGAACATAAAAAATCTACAAAAAATGTAATTTATTGTTGCATATCTTTCAGAATCTATTGTTAAATTTTTTTAAAAATTATGTTAATTTTGCTGATATTAAAAAAAAATTTATTTGAAAAAAAACGCTTCAATTGAATAAAATGACTAAATAATCGTTTGCTCATAAAAAAGTGACAAATCTCTAAAGAAAACACTAATGAATTTTATTATAGTATGTTATATATAAAATATTTCTTAAATAATAAATTATCTGTGCCTCGAGCTTGTCCTTGTGAGATATTTATATTTCGCGAATCAATTCAAGGCAAAAGATTTGGTTACCTCAACCAGGCTTAACTTAATGAAATAAAGCGATTTCTTCTAGTCTCGCTTCAAAAAATATGTGAATCTAACCCGGAAATGTCACTTCTGACCAAACTCCAGTTTTATTTTATTTTTCATTTTAAAAGCATTTAGCTAGGGTATCTAAAGATTTAATTAGGATATAAGGCGGTTCACGTCCGATATACCTATTTTCATTCGCCGAAAACATAAAACTATTTGTAAAATTATAGATATATTATTATATTTACCAATAAAATTAAGGGTGGCTGCCAATGAAAGAAGCAGAGTAGGAATGAGCCTCATTTTTTCTGACTGAAGGAAAATTTATTAATCTTTGAATGAAGAATTTTGTTTAACAATGTAACTAATTATTCTGGATCTTTGTCACATTGTATGCGATATGCAACATTTCTTATCTCATGAATTACTTACGTCTCGAACTTGTCCTCGTGAGATGTTTGTGTTTGAATTATTATTTCAAGAAACTCTCAAAAACTGCTGACATCATTATGAAGTTATGAGGTAATTTCTCACAATTGGATTCAGTAACATTGTGTTGTGAATCTATGAAAATTGTTGTGAAAAAATATTCGTTGCACAATAGAGTTTCATATATGAATTAATTCCTAAAATAACTTCAAAATTGGACACTATTTAAAAAAAAATTGTTTTTGCACAATTTTAAAGTATTGGCCTAACTTTGTGCGATTTGAAATTGGATAACACACAGGATAAACAAGAAAAATTTTCTAGTAATAATGTTCAATAAAGCGTAATAACGCGCGATTTCCTGGCAATAGCGAGCAGAATTTTTCTTCACGCAGTACATTTGTCAAATTTTTTTCATATACGATTCTCCCTAGTGTTTCCCCTTTAAAAGATATCATATACATCAGCCTGAATGAATCTGAAGATTATTTTATAAATGTGAAAAATTCAGAGTTCAATATTTTTCTATGAAAAACACAATCCTTGAGTGACATAACGAAATCAGGAACAAAAATAGAGTCAATTTATTCAGAAAAAATTACTTAGAACAAAATTTAGATCGAGCAACCGCTAAATTTTTTTTTTAATTTTTATAAAAATCTAGTGTTATATTCTCACCAAAAGAAATGATTTTTGGGATGCTGAATTATCAAAAAATAAATCAAACTTGAAAAAAGCACCCTTTTCAAGAGTTTTTGAAACTAAACAATTATTGAATTATTTCAAGCAAACCTGATTTTCAATAGTCCTACCTTAAAATTGCTCTAAATTGACCCTAAAATATATTCGTGAGGAAATGAAAAGCATAATTTTTTCTAAGAAAGGCTGGCCGGAGATTAACTAAAGATTAAAGCCTGTCGTATAATATTACGTGGACTTTTTATTCATATTTCTAATTACAACTTACTTCTAACATTTTGATTTAACTTTGGATCATTAAAAATATTATATTTTAGTTTGACACTTTGAAAAATTGATTTGAAACAATCAGCGCTAGTCTCGGTGCCGGTTTACTCTAAAACATTTATTGATTGGGCGAGTGTAACCCACTGGAGTTTCAGCGATTTCCACCGACGTCAATGCAGTAACTTTGCCGCTATTCATGTTTATTTTCGCCCGTTTACTGTATTGACCACATATATTATCATAATTATACATTCCAGCAAGATAATTATGGCTTTCCAAGATTGCAAATACGTCACCATCGAATGTTGATATAACAATTTGTTCTTGGGTTGGCATAGGATCATACTTATTCATTCCTGCTCTCAATTTCATTCCTGTATCTGCAGGAAAAGTGTATCTTCGAAGTTGAAATACCCGGTTTGGATTTTTTTTCGAAGTAAGACTAATAAATTTAAAATTTTCAAGTCCACATCCATCTCTGTGACGCGAAGGAAGCCTTGTAGGTGGAACCATGCACCGGGCAGGAGCAGCCGGCCTTGAGGAAGAAGACTCGTCAGGAGTATCAGGTCTGGTAGAAGAAAACACGGGAGGAGGAGATCTAGACCTGGATCTGGACCTGGCAGCAGTAGCAGACCTAACCGGAGAATGATTGAGATCAATATTTTTCCTACCTGGTATCGACTCGAAACTTAACTCTGCAACAAGAAAGGTGGTAACCGTAACCCGTAAAGTGAACCCAAAACAACAAAACTACGAAAATACACAATTTCACCACAAATATCTACGATTTAAGAAATTGCGCCAGGTAAAATGTTACTATTAGTTAAAAAAACGTTTAATCTATTCTTACATACCTTCAGAATTATTGGTCACATTTTTTCTAATCTTGTTTCAAAAATATTTTAATCTGAACCAGAAATAACACTTCTGACGAAGTTTCAGTTTTAACCTTCTTTTATCTTACAAACATTTGGCGTATAAATTGTATAAGAGTTCAATTGAATCATAAAGGATTTAGCACCGTTTTGCGAAACTTCAACAGATTTCAGAGGAATTCAAAAGTGTTATGTAATTTGGAAGATTTGAAGGGATATACCAAGTATTTAAACATTTCTGATGATTTCATAGAATTTCATTGTATTTCCATTATTTAAATTGAGATAGAATTCATGATATGCCACATAAATTGTTATTCGCGAACATCCTTCAAAATAATTGTAAAAAATAGGTATCTTATGATATTTACCAATAAAATTAAAGCAAACTGCCAATGATAGAACCAGAGTAGATATGATCATCATTCTTCTAAGGTAAGAGTAATTACTATATCAATGGAGAATATTGTTAATATTTTAGCTAATGGATATTCTGATGCTTCATTATCAGTATACAACATATACTGTAGTTCTTATCTCATGAACTTTATATGCCTCGAAACTGTTCTCGTGATATATTTGTATTCAAATAATAATTCGAAGGACCGAACGAATGTTGTTGACATTATTTTAAAGATATTTGATAGGTTTAATAAAGAAGAAAAAAACTTTGTTAGACTCACATAGACTTTAAAAGAATCCTAAAATATTTTGTAATATTATATCAATTTTGTTTAACTAAGGTTATTATTCGGAAAATATGAGATTAATTTAATGCTTAACACAGAACCCTTAATTTGAAATATATCAAATTAATTTGGTACATCTATTTCTTAGTCTCTACATTTAGGTCAGAGATATTCTACTACTCATCAGTAGAAATCGTACGAATATATGATAATTTTTGGAATAACTATGAAATTGAACGTTCTTACAATTAATAAAATAAATTTTAATTGTAAAATTTTAAAAGTGTTAGCCTATAACATTTTGGAATTCTAAATCGAAAACGTCCAAAACTGAACAAGTTCAAATGAATATATGAGATTGCCAACTAGGTGAGGATCATAAATGAAACTATAGAGGATAGAGAAACGGTTTTGTAGGACAGGTTTTCAAATATAAATTTTTAACAAAATAATACATGCATGCGTTCCCTTGAAGATGTGAAAACCTTGGGAAGAAATTTTTTCTAAGAGGAAGAAGGAGTAACGAAAGAATCCTTATCCATCTTTACATCTCATAAATTTTGAAAGTACTATTTTTTTGACAAAACCATCATAATATAGCAAGACATTTCGCGTTCTTTGACTGCACTAATTGGCAGTGGCTGTCTAGAGACTAGGTCAAACAGGCCCCAATAGATTTTCGTTGAACTGGTCCTTCGACTGGTCGCTAATAATTCGCAGTAAATTAAAGTTTGAAATTGAAAAAATAAAATGGATTGTCTTTATTCATTGAGAGGTTCTCTAGAAATCTCACTGGTATGTTTTTATTAAACGAATTTTATTTAAGAAAAGTATTTTCCATAAAATGAATAATTTTATAAGCCCGAAATAAAAAATTTCAAATAAAAAACTACTGGAGAGACTTGTACAGAATCTTGCAACAAATAAAATAAGCCCTACAATATTAGGATTAAGTAAGAATTGCAACTTTTACCTACAGAGAAATAAACACAATAGTGAACCAATTTTCGTTCGAAATTGGTTACAATCAACAAATAACTAATTAACAATTCTCGTCGATTTTATCAATTATTTCTTACATTGCTTATTTTTTAACTTGAGATAAGTTTATTACTGACGGCGAACTTAAGAAAAAAATATTTCAGCTTGAAATTGTTCATTTCACAATATTTACTTAGGGTTTCATGTTTTTGCTTTCACTTTAGGCAACTTTTTACCTAAAGTTAAAGAAAAAACATAAAGCCTTAAGTAATTATTGTAAAATATAGAATTTCAACCTGAAATATTTTTCTCTCAAATTCGCCTTCAGTATATCCTCAAGTTCGGGTGAGTCTGCATAAAGATTCAGATTAGAGTTGTTGAAATTGGAATCGGAATGAAATTGTAAATCACTGCTTCACCTTTTTTAATTTCTTTTCAATAAATTGTTCACAAATGGAATTAAAGAATAATGTTACTTATTTACAGACCACCTACAACCCATTTCCTCCTTGTTGCTGATACATAAAATCAGGTAATATTGCGTACATGATATGATTAATTAAAATTAAATTATCTTTTTGTAATTCACCTTCTCGCATTCTTCATCTAGGCAGTTCTGCATCAATCTTTCGAATTTTCGCGAATGTTTTCGAAATAGTGTTTAGGGACATGTTACCGACTGAACACACTAGCTGCATTTCTATTATGCATTTCTAAAGAAAGGCCTCATTTGAATTTCGCGCCTGATGTATTTGGTACCGTAGGAACTTAGAGGATATATTAGGGAGTTTTTGCATATCGTTCCGTAGCTTACGGTAAACGCTGAAGTCACATGATGACGTTTCTGCCCATGCTGCCCATGAATGTTCCGGAACTAGTCTCGGAGCTGAGATTTTAAAATTAACATGTGAAAAAGGAAAAAATCTTTAATTATTATACGCAGAGACATTTTTTTGGCTGGAAAATCTCAAAAATAGACTGTGCAGGTCTAGCTTTATTTCATAGACAATTTGTTTTCCAAAATCTGCTCGGTGTCCGTAAAATATGGAGTGATTCGCGTTTCTGTGTGTTGTGACATTTCAGAGAGACTTCATCTCCGCAACAATATTCTTGACTAAATTGAGTATTTTTTTTTCAATTGGTAAGGAGTAACCTTTAAATATTTCTCTAATAGCCAATATTCACAAAAGTACTGATTCTATAATGAAGGTGAAGAGTATTTGTGTTTTGTGTTTTGTGTTTATAACTGTCATAACCTAAAATGCAGATAAGGATATTTAAAAACATTGGATTAATTTGACTCATAGATTATTTTTTTCTTGAATAATATTGTTAGCAAGATTTCACATAAATTAAGTCATAAATGTCTTAATTGTTTTTCAGAAATCCTTAAGTCTGTGCATGAGTACTATGATAAGAAATATTTTGTGCAAATTAAAATGAGAGGAAAGCGAATGATACCTTCTTGTTCATGTATAGCAGGAGCGAATGGGAAGTGTGCACATGTGTTCGGGATTTTATTTTATATCAATAGGTATGTATACATTTTTCTAACTGACATATTTTTTTTTGCCAGAAAAAAATCATTTATTAGGTAGTACTTAGTTTTTTAGATCAAAATAATTTGGAAGTCAAATTTTTTGAACTTACTTCTTTCAGGGTTGGCTTGGAAAATTTACAATTTCTAAGTTGTACCGGTGTTGAGCAAAAATAGGGTAAACAGAAAAAGGTTGTGAATAACGTTTCTGGTTCACGTTTAAAAGACTTATGTCACTATAAGAATCAAAAGCAAGTCGAAAGTTCTGAAGAAGAATCAGATCATGATACCGTACTAGCTCTGTTGGCAGGTATTTACGAAAAACGAAATTTATGAAAACTGTGATAAATATTTCTAAGTGTTCACGGGTTTAAATTTTTATGATAAAGAAGTCTGTGTTATAGAAAAAATTTGTATTTGGCAAGTTTAGGCTTTAAAATTGCATATTAACAATTGTTGAAAGATTACTAATCCAATAAGAGTAAATACAAGTTTAATTATTTTTGAATGCAGATGATGTCGTTTATTACTGAAACAATGCGCTTTCAATTGTAATGAAAATGTAATTCCTGTAGAATGTACTAGTAATGATACAAGTAGAAAGTATAAACTATTATGATAAAAACTGTTTCAAGACTGTTCATTATCCATGTAATTATTATTGCTGATGCTGTAGTTTTTAACACGTCATACAATAAAAAGAAATTGTATAAACCGAACTACCAATTTTATTTTATTATACACAACGTACAATTATATTTTATTCCATTATATCTGGATCACTAATATAAAATCATGAATTTATAAAACAAGTTGTATTTTATAGAATATAGATTGAGGGGCACAATATCCCAAGACCCAATTACTCAAAAAAATTTATGAATCGATAAGATTGGTGGACTGAGCTTTACGATGGCACAAACTACTGTCATAATATGTTTGCTCCATGGTGCCATGTCCCACGTTAGAGGGACATTTTTTGTAGTGTGAGTACGTTCCAATTCTACATGTTAAACATTTTCGTTTTTGGATCGGAATTTTCGTGCAGTCCAAAATAATTCTCGTTGTATTCTGTTGTCCTTTTGCTTCTCGTTGAAATTATTCTCAAATTGTGTCTGGGTTCCCTTATCTTCAAATGTTAAAGCCTTCTGCTTCTCGTTAAACTTATCTGGGTCTCCTTATCTTGAAATTGTGACGTTGATGTTCCCTCTTTGACTTATTTTGAAGATGGTGAGTTCCCAAACCTAAAAAGAAAACAGTAGGGAGTATTATGGTAAGCGGATCTGAAAATGTGTACTATTACCAGGAACCGTTATGAAATTAAGAGACAGTTTTTGATATGTTCCAATAATTTCCATAAATTCAAGATAATTCGAAGAAAAAATTAAGTCATATATGAAAATCTATTAAAAAATAATGAAGCTGCGAAGGCAAAATGTCAAAGTTATGTTTCGTTAAAGTTTTCTGGCGAGAGAAACAAAATGAGGCGAAACGAAATTTAATTTCGTTTCACTTCATTTCCCTCACCATAAAACTGTCACAAAATAGAATTTTGACATTGTGCCTTCGTCGCTCTTCAAAATTGTGACATTTCTCGTGACTACTTTTCGAGTACCTATACATACCTTGTTGAAACATTAGAAATGATTTCTACTTCCATTGGAGTTCCTTTCTGATTAATTGTCCTAAAACAAATTGAAATTATATTCGCTATTATGACTCAAATGAAATTGATTTTGCTTGATTCACATTTATTTTATAAAAAAACTAGTAATAAACTTCTCATTTCATTATCGTTTTACTACAAAGTCATGTAGATGATATGTAATTAAAATTCCAATTTGAAAGAGTTTGAATGTCGAAAGAGAATATTATAATTGTAAATACGGATTACCTCTATATTATCTCCCTCTTTTTGTCACGTTCTTTTCGCTGCCTGTCTAGAAAATGATTTTTCTTCTGTTCCGTTAGAAGAGTCAAAGGCAAGTTTAAGGACGGTACAGCGTTCTTCTTTAGATGATTTATACGTGTACCAAGAGATACAAATAATTTGGTAAGAATTATTACACCATGCAACTTTGTCACCTCTTGAAAATATATTAAATTTTTCGATCTGAAAAGTGCTTTTTGTGTTTTGTAAGACATTTTTAACAATTAAAAGTATATGATTGATTCAAATTTCGTTAATATTACGATTGTTATTTTGAGGTTATATCCAACCCAGGTTAGAAATTTATTTTCACGCACATGATTCGCACATGATTCGTAAATAATCCTCACGTTTAAAATGTTTACTGCAAACTGTAAAGTGCTCTTTCACATTTTACATTTTTAGCACTTTTAACCATTGTTTGCGTATTTTACCCTCTTTTGGGAATTTGTGAAGACTGATCTCCTCGCTTTTTTTGGTTTCGCATTGCGGAACCCAACACTTCTTTTCGGGTTTTTAAATATTTCTTAGGCTCATCTTGATTTCAGATCTTTTCACGTCGATCAGGACAATCAGACTACCGCGCGCACTAACGCGAATCTCTCCATATTTTACGGACACTAAGCAGATTTTGGACAAAAAATGTTCTAGAAAATAAAGCAAGACCTGTACTTTCTATTTTCGGGGTTTCCCAGCAAAAATAAAGGTTCTGCATGAAATAATTAAAGATTTTTTGCTTTTTTACATGTTAATTTTAAAATATCAGCTCCGAGACTAGTTCCGGAACATTCCGCCTAGAGGTCACTCCCGTCAGTGCACTCGCGAATAAAATATTGCACAGATACATATTCACATATAAAAGGAATGTCAAAATTTTACAATATGAGACAGTATTTTCTACTCCATGTAAAAATGATAAATTTTACTTTCAATACATATATACAAATGAAGATAATGATAATTAACTTTCCACATTGCATTATATATGGTGATTCGTGGCCAAAGTTTCGTCTCTGACATTTCCAAGATGAATTGAATCTTGATTTCTTATCGTGAATTATCTCCATGAATATAAAATTTATATCGCACACATATTGTTCATCCCGAAAATAACACAAGTTTTGGTATAATAATCGCAGGCAAAAAAATCACTGCATCAAAACAAATAATTTGGTATTTAAACTATTTGTGCTTTCCTAAAACGCAGGTTTTTTCTTTTCTGAGCTGTAACTAAATTTACGAATTTTTCCATATAAATGTCATAGAGTTATTCTAAGTTGATAAATCGGTTTGTATATCAATCTGTCCCGTCAACAAAAAGTTAGATGAACAAATATTTTTAATTGTCTTTAGCATTGTGTCAACGATTTCAAATTGTCCGCCAGTACGAGTAAGTGTGATATATGTAAAAAGAAAATAATGAAATCCAAATTTTACAAGATTTTAGTCTCACAACTGTTAATGAAACATATATACTGATTATTTCGAAGTATGCTTCCTTTACATTATTTGTCCTTTGTAGCAATATTAGAGGCGTCCGGATCAAGGCGGGACAAAGGCGCTACTTGTCAATTTGTATTTTGTATTCGTAAAGAATTGTTTTGCCATATTGAATTCTTTACGAAATTAAAGCATAAGTCAAACTCAAAGTGCGCGTACATACTAACAAAATGGTGGAATCAAGCGGTTGCGTGACTTGGACTAAACGGGGCTCTGAAGTGGCTAGACCATGTATTTATTATTGGATCATGTACTCTAGCATTGAAGCTTTGACAGCCACACAGTACCCCGACTCACATGTATTTTTCTGGCCACATATTTGGTGCGCTAACAGAGCCATCTTCAGTTGTCCCGGAGAATGACATTAGCCTATGACGTCTCATAGTAACCTCAAAATCATTTGCAATGATTGTTTTGTATTAGTGATGATGATTTACATATTGTTCAATATGTTTCGCTTTTTTTAAACGTGTGTCGGTGTAAGGTTCTATAAAGGAATTAAATGATACAAATATATCAAGTGACGCAATCTAGATGTGAGTATAATATAATTTTATAACATTACTGTAGGTCATTTTTGAATTGTAATTTTAAATGGAAAACTTTGTAGGTTATGCTGCCGGCTTGCTTTGCATGTTTACTAATATATAACTCATAATTTTTACAATAAGCGTTTCATTTGGCTTTCATTTAACTGAAAGCAAAGCATTTACTAACCGGGAAATTATCTGGAATTAAAATAAACCCGGGAATATAAATTCTAACCGGGAATCACATTTAAAGTTTTCTAGAATGTATTCTTCATTAATCGCGATAAAAAGACTCTGAAAAAATGGTTAATCTCCAAGAGGTCGAGAGGGGGCGAATATTTTCGTGGGACAACTGAAGATGGCTCTGTTAGCGCAACAAATATGTGGCCAGAAAAATACATGTGAGTCGGGGTACTGTGCATCGGGCGGTGAGGTTACGTACTTATCGGACCACCTTCGTATTACTTCTTTTGTGAAGAAGTCGAACCGCGCACACCTCAAATAAAACGAAATATCTCAAATAATGAGTTCACTAATAATAATTAGTCTCAAATTTAGTTCCAAGTTAAATTGTTGGTCATTTCACTGAGTCATCAGTGGTATTACTGGAAGTTTTAGTGACTTTTCACATACTTTCATCGCATAGTTACTTAATTATATAAAATAAATAAAATTAATACTGATTCATAATAAAAAAAAAATTGAAATACATAAAGAACATAACTAAAGAACATAACATAACGACCACGTTGAAACTCGTTGAACCAATTTTTGACGGTTGCCATCGAAGGAGAAGAGTCACCGTAGGCAGCATCCAACCGCAGAACATAACAGAACATAAAGAACATAAATTAAAAGAACATAACAGGAAGATGGTAGCTCTGAAAAAGCATCCAGCATAATGTGTAAGCATAACAGCGGTAAAAGACGACCTGCAAACAACACCAGGCTCCTAATTTTGTACCTCAAACATTATCGCAAATGATTTGATGAAAAAATGAATTAATTTAACTAATTATATCCTTACCTCATCATTCACTTGACTTAGTCCGTGGCTATGATGGAAAACCGGGTTCTTTTTAACCCGAGAACGAGTTACAAAAAAATAATAATAATTCCAAAATTTAAACTTAAAATTAATTTTAGAGAGAAGCTCATCAAGAATTGTATTAAAGCTTTCTTTTGTGACTTATGTTAAATCATTTTTTACCTTTTAATACTATCTACATTTCAATAACTGAGCTCTGGTTAATTGAAAATGTGGCAGTCTTTTCTTCAGTTCTGTAATTGAGCTCCCTAGGAAATCTCTAACATTATTAACCATAATTTTAGCTATACTTCGCGGAAAAGTCGGTCGACTGTATAGCTTGGCAATAAGCGTTGAGCTCTGTTTTGTCAAAAGGTCTCGAAAATTATCTTACTTGGGTCGGATATAAGTATTTCTATCAGAGGCCTCATCAACGACATTGGAATCCGTTAGCCCATCATCAACATTTTCAAATTCATTGACGGCATTGATAACAAACTTGTGATAAGATCGAAAATGTTTGCGCATTTGAGTCCAAGAAGAAAAGGTTTTTTGCAACAATCCGTTACGCACCGGGCACGCGTAAGGCAGACAGGACTTTTTATATACTGAATATTGAAATATCAAAATGAAATTTTTTCACAGTTTTCGGATTTTTATAATTGATAATAAATTATGCAAATGTTTGTAGATTTGAGAATAGAAGAAAACAAGTAGAGTTTTTAAACAGCTCACACTCACGTTACTTTCACGCACTAATCCTCGCACTACAGTTCCTTAAAGAGAGCTACTGGGCTATCTACTTCTCTGCGATTATCTCACTTTTTGCTCAAACCATACACACATATTTAAAGAAACAACCACAGCAGTGGCTCAGCATGTTTTAGATACTGTGCATGGATCGCATGGAAGATTTTGAATACCACGTCGATAGCTTCAGCTGCTGAATCGACACTGTGCAAGAGATCAGCAAGGATACAAAGCAGTCTGTGATGGTGTCCAAATCTTCCCCTACAATTACTGAAATTAGATGAATCGTATCACCTCGTGCAGCTGCTCGTTCCCTGACCCTTTTCAATGCTGACTTATTGTCGCCAGTCCGCTGGAAAATGAAAAAAATTGTTGTATTCAATTTCTTTGTTTAAATTAATTTTCAGCTTGATATTAGATCAATTAAGTATAATTCTCGTTTATCACTCACCATTAGATGAATCAGGAATCCATCCTGAATAACCTCTCTTGCAGGCTTCCAAAGGGTATCATCATTTATTAATTTCGGTTTCACTAGCATTGATAGTTGCATCCAGATATATTCACAATTGAGATAAACATTTCATATTATTTCTAATATATCATTCCAGAGCGAAAAAATCTTCATCTCTTAGAGAGTGTGTCTTTCTCGCACGAGTAGACAAAAGGTAGCTAACTTTCTTTCTGAAAGTGGGCCAAAAGAACAGTAAGTTGTTTTCTGTTCCCGGATAAAGGAGAGTAATCCTCTTCAAGCTGCAGGCAAAAATGATGTGATTAGAAATAAAAAGTTTGAGAGTAATGTAGATTCGAAAGTGATGATTTTTGCTTTGAAATCGATTGATAAAACCCTTACCAAAGTATACCCTAAGGCCTCCTTAATTCCTCTGTAGTTTTGAACATAAAATGTTACTTTTTTGGATATAATACTGTTCTATTTTCTCCCTTTACTTTTCTTGTCTTTAAAAATAATCTCGGTATGTAACAGTTTCATGCGATACTCATGTGTGTTCCGCCATTTCTGAACATAATCATGCCAGGGTGTGCAGGTAATTTTCAGAAGTGAAATCTGTGAAACAGGAACTTGTTTACTAGAAATTATTGATCGACAACACTGAAAGAGAAAAAAGGGAGAGACAGGAAATTCAAAATACAACTTACCGTCACTTTCTTCCCAATTAGCGCTTTCCGAATGCCCGTTTTTCCTCGGCATTCGTATTCACACAAAAAGTGCTCTTTTTCTAGTGTTATAAAGCAAATCCATAAGCTTGCTGGATGCGCTGTGCTTTTTCCCAAACTCCTCCTTATAGTAAGCGAAGTAATGTTTTTTGAACCACAATAAAAAAATTAATTAATTTTCCCTAACAGATCTTTCAAAATCGAGTTAGATGTTTAGAGAGCAAAAGGATACAATCAGAAACATCTTGTCGAGCATTTGCGGATAACTTCCCATTAGCTTTATTCTCCTCGACCGCAAATTTTTTAGCAACGGTTGGTACTAGATAGTCATAAATAGTCATAAATAGTACCTGAAATTGAAAAAAAGAAACATACACTTTTTCCCCTGAAGATGCCATGTAGAGGTGGTATCGAAACGTTCAGAAATAGTACATCACAATAAATATAGTCTGAAAGTTTCAGAAGAAGGTGTTTAACTTCGTAATTTTTCTGTTTCTCAGACATACAAAAAGTTCAATAAAACGGCAAATATTATTGACAATCAAGGCAATACTTACATCTTTTATAAGAGGAACAGAATCCTTAGCTGACAAACTCAGCGTTAGTCGCCGCTTCTTTTCAAGAACGTTTGTTGTAGCATCTCTGGCAGGGCGCTTCAGAGAGTCCACCTCCTTCCTTGTTATTGCATCTGCCTAGTCTAACTCTGCTTCTATCGCCTGCTACGTTTCCACATCTCCAAGCCAATTCGGTTAATAAGAAATGAACGAGCGTTTGAACGTCGCTTTTACAAAATGAAAAAAATTCTAACAGGAGGGACAACAGTAGTATTTCTTGTTTTAAACTTTCACAGTTGAAAAATCTAAAATGTCGGGGAGGCGGGGCTTTTTCTGTCCCCTTTTATTGCTTAAGTGAAAACAGAGAAGACTTACCTATCGACAAAGGAATGCAAGTTAGTCTTACCTTCAAATTTTTGGATGTATTTTTCCAGGCCCCACAATGAAAGAATTTTTTTCACTGCAGCGAATCCCACAATGCACTGATTGAGGTGACAGCACGAGGTAGCTCACAGCTGGACGAACAAACAGAGACTGGCGACAAGATGCGCCGTCACTCGGGGCTTCGGCTCCCCACGGGAGGTTCCAGCCCCTCTCAAATTCGGTCCGTCAACACTTTGGTGCAGGGCCGCGCCGAGCCTGAGTCAATAAGTAACAATTGCTACTCTACCTCTCCGCATTGTATTATTCATGAGGGATATATACGCACAGAGAGCGTCTACGATAGATCTGCCTTTTTGAGAGGCAAATTGATTCCTATATGGAGAGGTTTTTCCGTTAGGGTTTCTTCATTCTAGTAAAGGTCTACTAATTTTGCGAGTTTTTTTCAGTATGATCGAGGTCAAGCTAATCGGTCTAAAGGATTTTTCCTCATAGTAGGTATCCTTACCCGGCTTTGGAATGAAGATTGCCTGAACCATCTTCCATGCTACCGGAATGCAAGCCATTACTAAGCATGCCTGGAAGATGCTGTAAATTGAACCCACCAAAGATTGAAAACCTTCTTGAATTATTGCAGGTAATATCTTATCATCTCCTACAGCTTTAAATGGTTTAAATTGTTTAACCACCTATCTAGTTTTTGAATGAGTGACAATACGATGAGCTACTTTCCAATCATCGATTCTGGCTCTAAAAGTTGGTTCTCCGGAGCGGTATGACTCATGGTTGTATTTGCAACTTGAAAGGATACTTTTAAACAAAATTTTTGAATTTTCAACAAAATTTTTGAATTTTTAACAAAATTTTTGAATTTTTAACAAATTAGATTAATTTGTAAACAAATCGTGAAATTTTGTACCTGACATATAAATTTTGAATTAAGAAAATGATATTTCTACCCAAAAAAATACTTAAAACAAAATAGTACAATTTTCATCTAAGAAACATACAATTTTAAATAAAAATAGAATAGATAATTTCCAGCTGAAAGAAAAATAATTCTAACACAAAAAGAAAAAGAATTTTCAACCAAAACGACGAACGACTTTTAATATTCATTATCAGTTCTGTAATTATGACTTAACAGTTTTAGATGATTCACATAAAAGTTATTGTTAATTCGCAGAATATTTCTCATATCCGCGACATCGTAACTACTTCAGTGATTCCTCAGGTACAAATTTTTTAAGTGCATAAATTGTACTTCATAATATAGCAGTGCGCTTTATAATTAACCATTTGCTCTAAGTTTAAATATAGTGATTAAATGTAAAATAAATTGTTTTTCACCTAAAGGTTAGGTTATATTAGGTTTATAATTTAATTTAATAAATTTATCTAATGTATTTAAGTTATGATTTATTTTCTCATTGACAATGTTAACATTTATATAATGTATTTCTCCTTATGCAGATTATGGTCAAAATTTAACTACATAACCTAGGTCAGGTTTAATCAATCAATTTTCTCGCGTGAAAAAACGGTGCATGCTTCGTTTCTGTTTATTATTGAGCCTGGCTGTAGACGGACGTCTATGAGAAACAGGAGAAATCTCTGCTGATGTTCGGGTATCGCTATTCAAATTAATTCGAGACATATCAAGTGTTATATGCCTCTGGTCGACATACCATGGGGAGTTTTGGAGACCGTGATCAGGGAGGAGATTAGACCTATGCATAGTGTCGTCAGGAGATCCAGAATTTGTGTCCCGAGAGGGCTCAGCTTGAGCGCCGTGAGAGTACCCACTAGCAGGTCCATGAGAAGACCAATCCATAGGGCCATGTGAATACCCACTAGAAGCGTACATATGAGGGTTGAATGTATTACCCTGTTGTTCATCTATGTAATCGTGATGCATATGATTTAATTCTCCTGGCGGAACTGGTACAGCAGTCTCTTGAGCCCAATGTTGATCCATGGGGCCATAATAAGACCCACGATAACCGTACGTATAAGGGTCAAATGTATGACCCTGTTGTTCATCCATGTAACCGCGATTTGTACGTTCTAATTCTTCAGGCGGAACTGGAACAGCAGTCTCTTGAGCCCAATGTTGATTCATAGGGCCATGAGAAGACCCAGGATGAACGGGAACATAACGGTTCATCGGCTCAATTGGACCAATCTCTCGAATCCTTTGTTTCTCAAAGTACACCTGCAACACGATTGTAGCACTTGGAAGTACCCAGGTATTCTGTAAAAAAAATTCTTACCTCAGCGCCCAGTTCAGATATTAAAATAAGAATCAGAAAAAAAGAGTGAAAAGAGAGAGTGAAAAGAAATAACTAGTTTATTTTAAGCTGTGACTTTTTTTGGTAACGGTAGTGGTAACAAAGTTACTTTTGTAAAGATTTAAGGATCTGGTAACTGCCTACATTTTTCAGTAACAACTATAACAATCATTAATTTTTCAATTACGTTCTAAATGAAGGTCACCACTTACAAAAAGATATCAAGAAAATTTAGTACAGGCCTACAACGATTTTTCTGTAATGTTTTATTTTCAATTTTTTCGCAATTCTTGAAAAATAGTTATAGAAAAGCAGTACCAAAATAAATTATGATAAACCCATAATAAAATCCCAGGGATGACCGTGGACTATCCCTCATATAACCCAGGCCAGAAACGGCATGAAACGGGATTTCCCAAGATATCCTATTGCTGTGCGGACTTAAACAATTTTAAGATTTTAAGGCTTTTGAAAGAATTTCAAATGAATTGAAAACTTTCAAGAAATTTCGAAGAAACATACAGGATATCCAAATATTTGAATGGATTTCTAGTGACTTCAAAGATTTGAAGCCAGTTTGAGGTATATCATTAAATTTCGCAAGGCATAAAGAATGTTGTATTCCAAGGATTTAAAAATATTTCTAAGATTTCTAGGAATTTAAAGGATGTTTTTATAAAAACCTTTAATTCATAATTCACTTCTTTTACGCCGAAACACCAACTAAAAGCTATTCACTGGAATCCTCCAAGAGAGAATATTAACATCTATCGAGCCGGTGTGGAGTGTAATAGTTGAACAACGTGGATGCAAAAGAGGGCTGGCAGGTTTCAGGGAGAACCTGTTAATAGACAGGTGTGGATTCTTTTTGTGATTCTTGTGGAATCTTTCTTGTGCCTTCATTCCAGGACCTTGATCAGGTATGTCCATGACATGAACTGACTACCGTAAGGCATTCGATAACACGAACCATGAGCTACTTATCAAGCTTCTTGAATGCCTGGAGGTGCATCCAAAAATAGTGAGATGTGTAAAAGAGCTTATGCTCTTGTAGCCGATAAGATTTGTCATAACATCTGAAAAAAAGACAAGTGACTACCAGCTATATCACATGTAAGAGGGGGTCTTCCAATAAGACTCTCTAAGTCCCATACTCTTCTGAATCTCTCTCTTGCCTTTATCTATTGTGCTCCAAGGCAAAAGCGTTGGATACCTATGTTGCCCGCCGAACAGAAGAGAATATAGGGTCAACCACCTTTTATACATGGGCAACCTTGAACTCTTTGCTTTTTGACTGGGCAAGTGTGACTGTTTCCACCTACACCAAGGAAGATTAGAAACTACATCATCGAGTGACAATCACGATGCTCAACTCATAGGCGGAGATACCATTCAACATCTTGGTAATGAAAAAACATATACATACCTTGGAGTACCGCAAGCGAAAACCCAATTTGGACGTCTGTTAAAAACGGCCCTTGAAAAAATATATCGCCAAATTCTTAAAAAAATTTGGCCTGCCGAATTTTCTGGGAAGAATAAGACACAGGCGACCAATACGCTGGCCGTTCCTATACTTTTCTACATTTTTGGTGCCGTACAATGGAACGTCAATGAATTGAAGAATCTTGACGAAGCACACGCAAGATGATGACAATCCATCGAAGTTATCACTCTAGATCTTCCGTACCTCGAATATACCTCCCTCGAGATAAAGGGGTAGAAGATTGCTAAGCTTGCAGTGTCTCCATCGGTAAACGGTTCCCGCTACAGCCTGCTCAATTCTAAATAGCACATATTCTCTGATGCAACTCGTATATCAAGATGAAGAAGAGGAGCTTGGTCTCACATTTGATTCTTGCGACACTACACATGGCCTAGCATCACTAACACATTTGTTGCTCAAAAGTCGTGTTCAGGAAGTAGAACATACGCTTCTACTAATGGAACATGCTGACAAGCCCCTACATGGTGAATTCTACGGCATCATATGTAGAGAAGAGCTCTCGATTTGTCTATCTAACATGTTTCTCAAGTCTGCTAGATTGAGATCGGAGACTGAGGGATTTCTTTTTGCTTGTAAAGACGTCGTTATTAGACATCTTACTTTACTGCGAGCGCATAATGAATCTTCCTGTAGGCAATACAAACTGCCGAGCGTACAAGCAAGAGCCAGAAACACTTGGACATGTTCTCAGTGCATGCTCAAATAATGCACTCTACGGATAGATAAAGAGGCACAATCCGGCTCTAAAAGTGTTATATTACCATCTTAGGCACGTCTACAGTGCTCGTCTATTGCCGCCTTGCCGTACGCTCAGGGGGAACTCGAGTCCGTGGTGGAGAATGATCAGTGTCAGATCTACTGGAATTTCTCATTCTCCACCACTCAACGCATCAGTGCTGCGAAGTCTGATATTGTCCTCCTGGGTCTGAAGACAAAGATCATTTGTGTCGCACCAGTATCCATGCACGAAGTTCCGTTGGACGTTGATTCAGCACTAAAAGCACAAGTGAAAGTTGCTTTTACTTCCACAGGATCAACTTTAATGTGGGTGACTTCGCTTTAGATCCTCAGCCTTTTTTCTGCAGTCTGCTGCCTTTGTTTTTAATGCTAGCACGAGTAGGATGTTTTCTAACCTGAACTTTCGTTCTTAAGAGCCGTTACGTACACTAAGGTGAATGGTGCCCTTTTCATAAATTTGAGCCTGGGCTTTAACTGAACTTCCCAAATGGAAGAAAGTCATCGGATGCAGATGGGTTTTGAGAACGAAGTACGAGGCAGGTGGCAACGTCGAACCTCGTAAAGCTCGATTGGTAGCTAAAGGCTATAATCAACAACCTGGGACGGGCTTCACTGAAACTTTTGTTCCTGTCGCTCGGCAAAGTTCCATAAGGTTTATTCTCGCTATCGCAGCATAATTAAGTCTCATATTGTACCAACTCGACGTCGTGATGGCCTACATTAATGGTGATCTAGAAGAAGAAATCTACATGGAGCAAGCTGGAGGATTCGAGGAAACAGGAACCAAGGATCTTGTGTACTCACTGAAAAGGTCAATTTATGGCCTTAAACAATCAGGCCACCAGTGGTTTAAAAATTTTAAGCAAAAACTCAAGACGCTAGGATTAATACCACTTAGTACAGATGACTGCGTCTATATTCAGAAGGCTGAAGAATTCACACTAATCGTCGTAGTTTACGTCGATGTCATAATCGTCGCAACAGTTCAAGCTGAAACTTTTGGCAAGCTAAAAGGGGGTCTGTCACAAGAATTTCAAATGAAAGCCTTAATCAAACTACATTATTTCTTATAGATAGAATTCAAGATTCAAAGACTGTCCATTCCATTAGATGGCAAAGTGAAGCTCATCGAGAAAATGGGACCAAAATATGCAGCGGAAGTTGAAGAAATGAGCAGAGTCCCATATCAATCTCTAATTGCGTCTCTTATGTATCTAGCAGCTTCAACACGCCCCGTAATATCTCACGTGGTAAGTTTACTAAGCCAGTTTACTCAGAATCCAAGTAAAATGCACTGGTTACCGTCTAAGCGAGTTTTAAGGTATTTAAAGGGACCAGCGATTTTGAACTGATGTTCACTAAAACTGGAAAAGATCTCATCGGATATATTGATGCAGATTGGGGTGCAGCTAACTCGGCGATCTCATGGGAGGCTAGAAAACGGATAACTGGGTCCCTGTCTAGCACCGAAGCTGAATACATGGCACTAACCGAGGCAGCTAAAGAGACTGTTTATTTGCGACGGCTCTTCATTGAAGTCGGTTTGTCAAGCTTGGGCAGAAAACCAACCATGCTCGCACGGACCACATACATATCCGCCATCAATAGGTGTTGCAAGTTAATTTTAAATTTTCAACACGGGTCTGAAGTTATCTCATCGACTAATGTGCGATGTATCAATTTAGTTCATATTGATACCTTATGTTACGCGTTTCATTCTTTTTATTCTGTTCACTCACACACGATCTAAGAATCAGACGTGTTCTCGTATACTTCACACTTTGTGTATCTTTGTTTAACACAATAAACTTAATCGAACAAAAATTTACGTTATTGAATTCTCGGCGCCAAACGATTGTAATATCACGGCAAAGGAGGAAGAAAAACGGGCGTAATATCAAGCACTTCTTTTCGAACTGTTCAGGCTGTACCAAGACTACAAAGTCCATCTTGTAGTTCTCACAATCGGCTGTCTTAAAGGTATGAAAGCTTCATTTCTTAGCCAAATCAACAAAATCCCAGCTTGCCAGCGTCAAGCTCAGTACATCGCGAGCCGGATACATAAGGCTGTTCTTCTAGGATCACTTCATCTGGTCTGTCAGCATTGTTCCTCATAACATTCTATACAGATTGATAGCTCTAAAAAAGTATTCAGAGGTGAGACTATCAACTCCAACTGTGCTGCCTGTCGTGTAAGGTCATCCGCGGCCAGGTCCTGGACTCCAAGGAACAGTGTTGTACGAAGTTTCTTGCGTAAATTTCTTGCTCTTGCTTACCTGCTGGGATAGAAGAAGCAGGAATGGATGACGCAACTTCCATCTAAAAATGAAACCGGTTCCCAGTGGAACGGCCGTAAATCACACTTATGGCCACGTCTCACAACCGTGAGATAGATGGTCACAGAACACGACGAAATCACAACGACAGGCCGGCGAAACCCTTTATCTTGAGGACACGAAGCGACCCAAGGATGACAGCTTTCTGCATCTATCTCGCAAGTGCCTTGGCATATTTTTAGCACGCGGTTATCACTTTAAGGTTGCGAATCAGTGATTGTTTGGCACCACCGAGAACACCTATCACAATGACAATTGGATTCGCACTTTATGTTTATCGCCCACATTTTTTAAAGTTTCCTGTGCACCTCTGATTGCAGACTTGATGGCCACTTTTGCATCACTAACTCGTTTCATTGCTTTCTTCGCTGCAGTCACAACATTCTAAAGGCTATTAGTTTCTTTTTTGCAGCTGGTTTCTTTTCCACACTACGTTTCCTCTTCTTCGAACTGGGTTTCTTCTTCAACCCCATACCGAGTTTCGCTCTGGCATTCGCCACGTTAGTTATTGCTAGTGCTGCCGCTTTCTCGCTAATTCCGGGGTCTTTAGCAAAAACGCGCTGCCAGGCTTTACTAGCTAGTACTAGATCTGTAGCGTTTCTCGTTTCAAAGTTTTTTACGATTTCGCGAGTACCTGGACCACAGTATTGGTAGCCAAGTAAGTGCAACTCCGACGGCAAGTTCCACTGGCGTGGAAGTTATATAAGCGCTGTATTTATAGCTTTTACATCAGTTGAGATCGAGATGCGATCAACGTTATAGCAACTTTGAATCAACGTTAAAGCAACGTTGAATCAATGTTACAGCAACGTTGAATCGATGGTGAACCAACGATGAACCAATGTTGTACCGGCGATGAAGCAGTGTCAAACCAACGATGAATCAACATTGAACCAGTGATAAAGCAATTTCGCACCGACGGTGAATCAATGTTGAACCAATGTTGAACCAGTGATGAAGCAATGTCAAACCAACGATGATTCAATGTTGAACCTAAGGGCATAATCGTCGTCATCAACATCATCATTATCGATGTCCATAATTTTGTAATGACCCCACGCAAGAGTATCAGTACTATTTTTCAATAATAATCGCTTATCGTCATAAGGACTCAGCGCAATTTTTATTTGTTCAATGGTTTCAACATTCTAAAGCCTAGATCTGATTGAATATTGCGTTCTAAATTGTACATTCCAGTTTTCTAAGCATTCCGTGTAGTCATTGAAGGTGATCTATTTCTTGAAGACATTAGATTTGACCTCTTTTGCCTTTTTGACAGTCATCGCTGTTTACGCGAATATTGTACATCTTGCTTCGCAAGCCAACAAATTCAGTAATAATTTGACCTGAACGTTCGTCTTTCATTATACCCAAAACTTTCTTGTTGGCTTGCGGCATTCCGAAAACATTGTCTCCAGGATAGTCTGACGTATCGAATTGGCATACACAGTTTTTTATACTCTCTTTCATATCAGCGTGAATGTCATTACATTTCACTTCATATATCAAGCTATCCGTATCTGTGTATAATAGTTTACAATTGTTACCATGTTTTCCGCACATATAGCCATAGTGGAAGTCATAAATCAGGATTTTGGATACATTAAACATTGGAAGCCCAACATAGATCAGTTTGTTGAATGAGACTTGAGTTCTCCTTAATTCAGTAGCAACTAAATTTTCACTAAATATTGCTCGACTGTGGAAATTTAGTTAGACTATGAGGGCTCCAGCTCGATATCTAGCCTCCCACTTTGTCACGAGTTTTACATTGACAAGTTTCCGTGCGTTCTCCATTTTTTTTCGTAAACTGCATTATTCACCAATTTAAATAGATTCTTTTCACATTGATGTTTAGCGTTTGTTCTTAGGGTGGTATTCAGGTCAATATATTCCTCAGGCCATGTAGACTGATTAAATTTCAAAACTCTTTGCATTTTGACAAGTTTGAGTCCATTAGCTAATGCATGTTTGAGAGCCCGGTAATGAAGAACGTACTTTCCTTTCGGTAGGAGAGTAGTAAGGAGCTTTTCCTGGCTTGATCCTGGTGGTTTCGAGTGTTCTGGACAGAACGGCAAGTCATTTTATGCGTCACGCAGTTCGGGTGGGTAATACAAATCTACTTCCAGTATATAGCCAATCGGCGAATCGTCAGGAACATTGAAATCAAAATTCTCCAAATTTGCAACCCACGCGAAACCACTATAAGGGAGTGGCTGTCCCATTCCCCAACCGTACATGTTGTTCGAATCAAAATAAATTATGTAGATTACTACCCATTTTTGTTAAAAACTGCCATATACTTATTGTTGGTAATGGCATATCGGTTTGGGCATTGGCTCACTCCACCCTTTTTGCCATTCTCAATCATCAGCAACATATCAACGTCGGTGAGGAGTTCCAATCTTACTTTTGTATATTTGAGCATGGCGTCCCATGTCAAGCCAGGAGTGGTGTAGTAGTGTGCGGGATCAAGACCATAAGCCTTGAAACATTGTTCTTGGAACCTTTCAAAGACATCAGCCAGCAACAGTACGTCTGTATTCATGTACAGTTTTACATAGTCACCAAAAGTCTTAAGATTAAACGCAGACCACACCTTTTGTTCATGTGCATAATCCTCATCAGTTATAGATGAGTCATTCAAAGTGCTATTGAATTTTTCTTTTGGTGGCAACTGACGTTCTTTTAGTTTCTCTCTCGAGTCAAGGTATTCATAAGGAAGAACACTTTTTCTCGTGAGGAGCTCAATTTTTTCTCTTTTGATAGCAGGAAATACTGTATTTACAATTTCATAGTTTGTGAGGCACGACGCTAATTTTTCCAAGGAACAGGCCATGAATCGAAATGAATCTATGAATCTGAATTTTATTTGAGTTTCCCAAACATACTTTGTGAGTGAAATATACTTTTCTTTATTCAATTCCAAAACTTCAACTTTACCACCGAATTGTGTAGCAACATCCCGAATAATAAAGTGAGCATCGTACCCACTTAAGTTGTGAAACACAACAGGTATGTTCCGCGAATCCTGATATTCTAGGTTGCAATGCCCGTGCGCTGGACCACGGTACATACCTGTCAGGTGACAGTGATTACGCACTTTTTCCAAAGGTGAATGCAGATCTTTCTAGCAGATATGACAAGTGTTGGCTTCAAAGAAAGCGTCCTGTTGCCTTGGCGTTACTTCTTGCATCGGAACTGGAGATGTAAGTATTTTATTAAAAATATTTGCTATTCTCCGCAATTCCAGAGCAAACCACTTTGCTGGTTCTACATCTTCAGACAGGACTCATAAAAAGACAGAGAATCGTCGTAACCGCACCTGAGGTAATATCGTATATCACAAACCTCAACCCTTCGAAACACTTTAGTGTTTGATGTTCTTTCCTGGTCTTCCACGGGTTCTAACAGGGTCTCGCAGTCGTCATAAATGACGAATGGAACCTTATCTGAATGTTTAAAGTTTTTAAATTCAATGATATTTTTTCCAGGTTTCGGAAGCACGATTTTGCAGTCATTTAAATTTTTACAATCTTCACTGTGAGTCACCAACTTTCCTTCAGATAAAAAATAGTGTAGGTATCGAACACAAATATATTTTCGGATTTTCTTTGCAGATATTTGGCTGCTTACTAATCAAAAAAGATTTTTCACCCATACATAATGAAAGTTAAATGTATGTGTTCCGCTATCCTGATGGTCTTCTTCTTCATCACTACTCTCTTCTTTTTCATACTCTTCTTCTACTCGGAGAAGGTTCACGTGGATATTCCTTTTGTGAGAAGTGAGATGTAATGTAGCCACAGTAAATTCATTCTTCTTGGTTTTGATCAGGCCATAGACATTTACTGATATATCATTTTTTTCTTCAAATCTTTTCGCGCCTTTTAATGCGACTGGGAAGTTGATAACAGAAAAATCGAATTTATTTTTGTATTAGGCATAGCTGGAAACACGTTCAGCAATTTCTTTCTTCTCAGGTGGATACATGGCTGATAGTATAGCCCACTTGAAGCATTCGTTGACATTCTTATTTTGCACATTGATACATGCTGCTTTTTTCTTAATGTATAATGGAAGCTCGATGTATGAGCTACCCTTGATTGGGTTAAGCTTGTTCAAGTTCACTGAAAGTTTTATGATTGAGTGTAAGGTCCATCCTAAGTATTTTTCCTCAAAATCTTCCATTTCTTTCCGGATCGGGTATCTTGCATAGCTGTCAATCCAAAGTTTCAAATCTGTAGTATAGTATATTTCTTCATTTTTGGATTTGAAAGTCTCGTCATCAGGCGTCTCCTTACCGACCTTCAAATAATATGTAAGGAGCACATCGTTCACTTTTATAGCCCTCTTCACGCAAGGCCTTGTTCACTTCAGAAATAAATAGTCTTTCAGCGTCATCCAGGAAAGCAAGAACATCTTTGAGAACAAGGTTGGCTACAAAACATGTCTTTATTCTACTATCAAACGCCTTGTCAACGTCAATCCATGTGACTAAATTGATGATGTCATCACGTTTTGTTTTTTGATTCTGCAGACCACTTCCTTTTCTGCTGAGCAAATCAAAACGAGCCTTGAGACATGCTAATTTTTCAATTATATTTAGGCACTTCCTTTCCTGATTTATTGTTGACTTTATCCAACTGTATGTTTCCAGACGATGACGACGAGATCAGGTTTACAGATTCTTCGATCATAGAAACAAGTTTAGCACACTCATTAAGCAACATGTTCGCACCCGCTCTAGAATTTATCATTAAAGATCCGTAAACTTCAATTACCACTTCTATGTTTTGATGTTCCCCACTTTGCAATTTGAATTAAAATGACTAAGCTCAAGCTCTGAGGCCCTCTTTTATAGGCTGCTACTACTCAAAATTCGTATTGGAAGTACTAAAGGTTTTCCCCTACCATTTTTTTTTCATCTTTTTCTTACTATTCACTTTCTCTATTGCTCACTATTTACTTTCAATATTAATCACTTCACTACCAAAAATGAACTTACTGCGCTTCGCTGGAGTCCGCCTTTATAGGCCGTTATCATCTCTCTACCTACGCTTCTGGAAAGTTAGAACCGAAGTTTGATCGCTCTAGAAACTTCAAGAAAGTTTAACCGGAAGTTCGTACCAATTATATATGTATACTGATAGATTTTGACCACTTAGTTGATACATTAAGGGTCGAGGTCGGTAAGTTAGGGGCCTAAGTTATCGACCGCGACGTGAATCCATGGCAGATTCCTACCTTGCCGACTGATGTTAATGCAGATTTCTACCTTACTGAACGATAGTAATGCATGTTTCTACCTACCGACAGATGGTCATACTGGTTTCTACTTTCCGACGGATAGTACTGCAGATTTTCACCTTAACGCCTGGCGGTAATGCAGATCTCTACCTTACCGACTGACAATACCCGACCTTCAACTGTTTACTGACTGATGTTAAGGTAGGTTTTTACCTTACCGACTGAGTGTTTCACATATAACTGTTTTACCGAATTATGATAACTGACCGACTGATGGCAACTGACGGACTAATGGAAATTGACCTGTGGCTCGATCTGTCGGTGACAGCTTGAACTATACGGTAGTGCTCCCGAAGCCCCCTAGCTATACTACTTCATACATTGCGAAAGAAGGTACAAAATTTTGTCTTTGATGATTACTTTAACTACGCGTCCTATAAAAAATGACCAATAATAGATTTTATGTTTTTGTTTGGATGAACAACTTCCGTACTATCTAGAGGACTTTAGGGAATAAATTGAATTTTCTTTCAAGGGATTTCTGCAGATTTCTGCAGATTTCTAACTATTTCAAAGATCTCAAGGGATTTTCTAAGTACCATTTGAATAAAATTTCAACGTGTTAAAAAAAGTATACAATCTAGGCTAAATGGCTGAAACAATTCATTTGATACAATTCATGTCTTGCTTTTTAATTGAAAATAACAGCATGAACTTATTCTATTTGGAACCTCGACACGCAACAAATAAAACCGTAAAGAATAAAAGTCTAGTTTTTCAGTGTACTTACACGCTTTTCATTAGCAAAGGTAGTCAAACTATTTATCCATTCTCCGGGAGTGACCTCCACACGCACAAATATTATCTGAATAGGAGCATCTCTACTTAGTCTTGCTTTATCAGGCTTGTAGTGATAAAACTGGATTCCGTTCATAAATGGAATAACAACCTTATTCCGGGCTTTTGTAAGGGCCAGCCCATTGTGCGTTAGTACTCGCTCCCTGTCACCAAGGAGTTCATCCATGTCAAACACCAGTCTAGGAAGACGATTTCTAGGACCTCCGCTGCTGCTAGCTCCATGTGAACTTAATTCTGTAAAAATACAATAGAAATGTATGAACCTTCATATATTTCATGTATGAAATGTATGTCCTTCATATTGGTTGTGTAACATGCTAATTTATTGAACAGCTTTGGAGGTCGTGCATTATTTATGTGAAGTCTTTTGAGTGGTGGGCTAGGTCAACTATTAAGAAAAAAAAAAAACATAATTTGAATGGTATAATGGTACGTCACTACGTGTTCAAATCCACTTTTCACGCAATATATTGTCAAGTCTGCGAATCACTCAAGAACAAAATTAAAACAGATTTTATTTTATTCAGCTGTTAGCAAACACGATCTAGTGCTTACTGTAGTGCCTAGTACATTACATTATTATGAATATGATGTTAGTTAATTCATAATTGTAACGGAACTACTTTGTAATTTACCTACCAAATTTGTATTAATATTCAATGAAATAATCATAAATTACAGAAATTAATAAAAACAACCGGAGATTCTATCAGAACCAATTTTTAGTTCCAAAAAAGCTGCAACAGAAAGGAACCTTTCTTGCTGAGAAGAAACCCAAAATGAAAAATGGTTTCTGATGGAACCCAAAGTATGGATTCAAACCGTTCTGATAGAGCCTGTTTGTCACTTCCGCCTTGACTCACTTCCAAGATTTTGCAAGTTATTAGTGCACATTTTACGTTATAATTCGGATTAAATAATATTGTTCTGGGAAAAATTGAATGAAGTAACTAAAATTATAAAGTCATTCTTCTTCCGCCAGTAGCTACTACAAATATCAATCACAAAATTTAAATTAATAATTCAATTGTCTTATGTATTCTACTCACCAACAGAATGAAAGAAAAATACTAAGGTTATCAGCAGAGTAGCAATGGTGGTTCTCAGCATCCCAAAACACTGGGGCCAATTTTTTGAAGAATTTCTTGAAGATTGTAAATGGTAACGAGGGAAATAATAGCCGCGTTTGCCGACTTGTATACTAAAGCCTTTATCTGTATTTTTTCCACATCATCGTGAATAGCTGCGAGAGAACCGGCATTAGGTACACACAATTGTTAATGTTTGTCGAATTCGTCTCGTACGACAGTATTGCGTACAATCTTTGGTTATTCTTGAAAATTGATGGAAAAATACTATGCCGCGTTACGAAGTGAAAAAATGTGACTCTGAACAAATGAGTCTACAGGCCAAAATTTTAATCTAATTTTAATATTTGTTCTTTCGAGTTCAAAGCTAATAAAATTCTTCATAACAGTCGATGCCGCTTTTTAAGAAAGCCTCTTGACAACATTTTTACATTATTATGAACAATTTAGATGATAAATGTGTTTTGTGCAGAATTATCTCCTTTTTGTTGCTTGCAACTGATATTTTTTTGCAGAAAATGCATGTAAAATGAAGCCTTATTAGAAACTGAAAAAAGTAACTTATGTTTGTCGATTGTTTAAACAAATTTGATAAACAAATTCACATTTTAGATATTATTTAATAAATATAAGGTGCTTAAAATACAGATGTGATTACAAATATCCTGGCAATGGCATTTTTCGGTGTCAACTTAACATTGCACAACAACTTTCAATTATCTGAACAATTTTAAGTAACAAATGCATAACTTTGTAAGTTTTCACTTAAGAAATTTCGTGCGCGGCCTGAAATAAACTAATATAATTTTGGTTTTGTCCTACTACTGAGGAAAATCTCCATTGCAAAGCTATTTTTTATTATTTAAGGCCATGTAACGAGTGAACCAGCTTACCAAGTCAGTCCTGAGATCGATATTTTTTCACCTATATTTAAAAATAAAAGTTCAAATAACGCGGAAAAAATTTCGGAATATATCAATAAATATGAAAGGACCGTTTTCTGGAAGGCGCAGAGTTGGGGGAGAAAAATGTTTATCATTGAAAATAAGAAATATCGATCGATACATTTATGCTGCAGGGCAGAAATGTTATTTTTATCATTCTCTGCCGGTAAAGAAGAAGTAATTGAAATGAAAACTTTTTTCACAATTCTAAATGTTTAGGACCAGACACCTTTCTTCATTCCTTATATTGAACGTACTAATTTTCAGCACGATATCTCATTCCGTGTGGACGTAAGTTGAGAAAAAAATGTACCGTTATAGCTTCCTGTTTTATTTTCTTTAAAAATTTCTTTCTTCCAAATTTCCACCGAAACAAAGCAGAGACATGTACTTTAATGCCTCCTCTTTCATTTTTTAAACTTTCAGAGCGAGACCTGATTTCGTATCGACGTAATTCGGGAAAGAACAATTAAGGACTGGCTTGGTCACGTGACCCACTCGTTACATGGCCTTGAACAATTTTAATTAACCAATACATAAATTTGTCAATATCCATCACAAATACTTGGATTTTTTCATAAAGCCAAGTGATATTCTTTGGTCTTTGACTCAATATTGTGGCAAATCTCTATTATACAAATACTGTTTATTATTTAAACACGTTGAATTTATGAATGCATACATTTGTTTCTTTTGAATAAAATAAGAAGATTTTAAGCTTTTAGTAGATTCAACTACAAATATTGTGTGAAAGTTGCTTTCCTGTAATAATTTAATGCCAGATATCTACGCTATATGCTAAGTTAAGCTCTCGATTATTTTATGCGATTCTGATTTAGCTCCTGCGATCGTCACTTGTTCTTGATATTCCTTTTAGTTGCATAATCCTGCAGACTAACATGTTAGTCTGCAGTTGAAGAATATTAAGAACAAGTGAGGATCAAGGAAACAAGTGAGACTCACTGGATACAAATTAGGATCGCAGAAAGCAATTGAGAGCTTAACTAAGCATGTAGCGTAGACACTGTTGGTCTGCAGGATAGTGCAACTAAAAGGAGTATCGAGAACAAATGATGATCGCAGGAAACAAATAAGGAGTCCTACATGTTAGTCGCAGGATTTTACAACTAAAAGGAATGCCAACAATAAGTGCGGATCGCAGGAAAGAAATAAGGATCGCAGAAAACAATCGAGGGCTTAGCTAAGCATATAGGGTAAACATTGTTAGTCTGTAGGATTATAAAACCAAAAGGAATGTCAAGAACAAGTGAGGATAGCAGGAAATAAATGAGGATCACAGGAAACAAATGAGGATTGCAAAAAACATTCAAGAGCTTAACTAAGTATCTAGAGTTGAAATTGTTAGTCTGCAGGATTATGCAACTAAAAGGAATATCAAAAACAAGTGAGGATTGCAGCAAAAAAATACGGAGGCTAACATGTTAGACTGCAAGATTGTACAACTAAAAGCAATATCAGTAAGTGAGGATCGCATGAAACAAATGAGGGTCGCAGGAAACAAACGAGGATCGCAGAAAACAATCGAGAGCTTAAACGAGCATGTAGCGCAGACATTGTTAGTCTGCAGGATTACGCAATTAAAAGGAATATCAATAACAAGTTAGGATCGCAGTAAATAAATAAGGAAACTAACATATTAGACTACAGGATTATACAACTAAAAGTAATATCCAGAACAAGCGAGGATCGCAGGAAATAAATGAGGATCTCAGGAAACAAATGAGGGTCGCAAAAAACATTCGAGAGCTTAACTGAGCATGTAGCGTAGACATTGTTAGTCTGCAGGATTGTGAACTAAAAGGAGTATCGAGAACAAATGAAGATCGCAGGAAACAAATGAGAAGACTAACATGTTAGACTGCAGGATTATACAACTAAAAGGAATATCAATAAGTGAGGATCGCAGGAAACAATCGAGAGCTTAAACAAGTATGTAGCGTAGACATTGTTAGTCTGCAGGATTACACAACTAACAGGAATATCAACAACAAGTTAGGATCGCAGGAAATAAATAAGGAAACTAACATATTAGACTACAGGATTATACAACTGAAAGTAATATCAAGAACAAGCGAGGATCGCAGGAAATAAATGAGGATCACAGGAAACAAAAAGGATCGCAAAAAACATTCGAGAGCTTAACTAGGCTTTTAGCGTAGACATTGTTAGTCTGCAGGATTGTGCAACTGAAAGGAGTATCAATAACAAGTGAGGAGCGCAGGAAACAAATAAGGAGACCAACATATTAGAATACAGGATTATACAACTAAAAGTAATATCAAGAAGAAGTGAGGATCGCAAAATTAAAGGGAAAAAATGTATGCATTTGTCAATTAAAATTGTTTAAATACTAAACAATAGTTTTATTAGGCAAATTTTCTAAAATATTGAAACAAAGGTAGTGTTGGCGACTCGTCTCATTTTTCCTCGTCTCGTGTGGTTCTTTCTCGTTCTTGCCTCTATTTTTCTAGCACTTTGTGACAGATTTGCGCTACTGGAGTGGACAGCTAGCGGGAGCGTTCTCTTGTCAGTCTGACGCGTTAATGATGATTAGCGTTCTTCAATGAATAGTTAAAAGTCGAAATATGATTTAATATTATACTTCTTTGTTCATTGCTGATTAATTTGATATCAAGCACGACTATGTTTCATTTTTTTAAATTCTTAACTTCACTCTACTAGTATATTTCGTTTTTATTAAAAATTTAATTCGCCAATTATATCAATAGAATATATGGAATGGAAAGACAAGAAGATAGGTATATTGTGCTTACCTACTTGAGTTGTACTACTACATACTTTTTGAATTTCATTAGGTCTGCTGGAAACCGTCTCAATGCCAGAAAAGCAGGTGCGAGTCAAATCAATTCTAAGTAGTAAAAAATAGTTGGTACGCTTTGAATAAATCAGAGCTCAGTTATTGAAATGTAGAGAGTATTAAGAGGTAAAACATGATTTAACATAAGTTACCAAATGAAGCTTCAATGAAATTCCCCGTGAGCTTATCTCTCAAATTAATTTTAAGTTTAGATCTCAGAATTGTTATTAATAAGTTTAATTAATCACACAATGATTTTTATTATTAATCAGTATTATGACTCATCAGAAGATAAAAGATACGAAAGGGTAATGAGGAAGTTGAAGTAACTGGAGGAAAAAATAGAGCACCAGCATCGCAAAAGGAGTCAAAGTAAGTAAACTAAGTTGAGGTTGTGTTACTCACGCGGACAATGTGTCGCAATTCATAAACAGTTGGAGACGAGTTGAATACCCAATACCTAGGTGTCTCTCTTGGCATGCGCAAACTATCATAGCAGTCCAAATCAAACACGATCATAAGCCAATGGCATCGATTCTCATAGAAAAAATAGCGATTCTGGAAGCTATTCAGGTCGCAGTGCTAGCCGACATTCTCACGACCGCTCGCGCTGTGACCGTTATAGTAGATATGATCTATATAATCCTTACGATCGCATTCTGTTCCCAAAAACATTAATAATAACTTTGGTTCGATTTTTCCTGCTTCTTGTAACCGATTTGTAACACCGAAATGTTTGGAGCAGTCACAAATAAATAATAAAGTCATTATTTACTTATTATATATATTTATTAATTCATTTTTAGTGAGATAGTGGAGATGCGACAGAGTCGGAAGAAGTGGTAGGGATGAGACGCGAGGCTTCAAATTCCGGCATTTTGTATAGTACAAGGTTAACTAAAAAATTGATAAAGAAATAAGTTAGGTATCTCAACTTAACCCAGATTATTTTAGATCATTCAGCTGCAGAATTTTCAACACTCTGTTTTCCAGAGTGCACCATGTGGAGGCGATCTAAGTTCACTCTTTTTTTTTATTTTTTTTTTATAGTTGTATGTATTTATATGTTTTTTTATATATTTTTGAAAATATTTTTCGTATTTTATTAATAAAAAGTTATTGAAATAGGAAAACTAATTTAAAGAAATGAAATTAATTAAAAATAAGTCAATTAAGAAGTCATTGAACTTTAAGGAAACTGCGCTTTCTATATTTTCGTCTGTAAGTTTGTGACGGAAGATCACGTGTTAAGGGCGAGCAGTAATCTGCTAGCAAGTTCGTATTCTACCGTCCCTGATACCGTCTGTCCGTTTCTTCCCTTATGAAAAAGAAGTATTGGTAAGTATTGGATCCAGTACTTTTTTCGCAAAAAAGTATTGGATTTCCAATATCTATTTGCGAAAAAAGTATTAGATCCAATACTTATCAATACTTATTTTTCATAATGATTGAATATCCCGATGGAACCTTACCCCTTGTTCTTTGCTCATGCTTCCAAGATTTACATTGGGTAATAATTGTCTGATTTGTGGTCCGACGAAAATTCCCTCTTTCAGTTTTCGATTAATTGAGTGTAGAAACTTTTCGCAAAGATATTTGAAACATTTCCCGTGTTTGTTTAGAGCTTTTACAAACTGCTTCAGGAGCCCTAATTTAATATGGAGTGAGGCAGAAATACTTTTCCCGGATCGATCAAAGACTCATGAATTACGTTTTTTGAACCAAGTTCTAAATTCTCTTTCGGTTTACAATTCTTCTTTATCTCATGTTTATTCCTTGCCCTGCCATCCCACTGGCATAAGAAGCAAGGGTACTTATTAAACCCAGATTGCTGACCCACAATCAGTCCTATAACGCTTAAGTAACGACAAGTCGACAAATGATGTTCATCATATTGTATAGACAGGAGCAAAAATTTCAAATTTTCATGTCACTCCTTCAAGTGGACAGAATATGCTCTGGGCACTGAAGCAACTTTGTTTACATTGTTGAGCAAAACTGCTTTTAAGCAGTTCGGGATTTTGAAAAGTCGAGTTTGAGAATTTCGTTACTTTCGCGTTTTTGTACTTGCCACGCTGTGCGACGCGAGACACAGAGGATTGTCTCGCGACAAAAACATTACACAGCAATCGCGTTTTCGACGAGAAGGTTGTGATACATGCTAATAAGCTGGTGGCCGGAGTGGTCGATGCGTGAATGGTGAGTTGGCTCTGACAAGGGCCTCTGGTAGTTCCATTGATTCCTCCCCAGGGGGTGACGGAGCTTTCGCATTCATGGAAATGACTGTTATGAATTTGTCCTTACTAGATACAAATAACAAAAAAAGCAAAGTCATTATATAATTTATTTTCCGTAAATAATAAATTATTATATTATCAATGAAGTATATCATGAAAAAGAAACTGTGCTGTCCAACTACAGACAGTCTCGTAGTTCCTTTAGACTGACTTTTCACAGACTGTACAAAGCCTGCTGAAAAAGTCTATGGAAAATTGTACAATCTGACAGACTTTCTTTCTGGAAAAAAAACATGAAATTAAATCAAAAGCTGTACATTTGGGGAAAATTCAATCAAAATCTATCAAAACATAGAATTTAAATCAAATTATGCATAATAAAATTTGATAGAAATGCTATCAAATACAGTTAAACAAAAAGTAAAAGATGAAGAATGGAAAAAATCACAACATGTGTTTATTACTGGTCAGAACATCTATTATGGAACTGAGGGATCTCTCAGCAACTCATATAACGTTTAGACTGTGCATTTTGAATACAGTCAAACCAATTCTAAGAATTAAATTCCCTAACAGCATATTTGATAAAAATCCTAATACAATAAAATGAATTTCACGAAACGAATTTATTAGCTTATTTGATAGAAATTCTATCGAATTTAAAGAAACGAATTTCACGAATCAAATTCTATCATCACAAATGATAAACCTTTCTCTCAAATTCTATCCGTCAACAAATCATATACTTTTATATTCTCATATTGTCACTGAAATCCTACCATATCTTATCGACACAAAACTTTAATCAATTCATATATTTCCGAATGTTCGGAATTTCTATCAAATTCTATTTGTTCAGAAATCTTATCCTTTTCTAGTTCGGAAAACCTTATACTTTTGCAACAGCGGATTATCATTGAACCTCTATCATATGTTATCCGCATACGATTTGTATCAAGTCCTTTGTTTCAGTATCTTGTAATTTTTTATCGAATTCCATAACCGTTAAAGGCTCTTTAACTTTTTTATTAACAGATTCTATCATTCTGGGACCCAGGATTTGATACAAGCCTTGTGCAAACAAGGTATGATAGAGGTTCAATGAGAAGATGAGATTGATAGAAAATAATAAGTTTTTTTACAGATAGAGTTTGGTAAAAAATTTCGCGATTCTGAAACACAGGATTTGATATAACTCTATGCAGATATAAGATTCAATCAGGTTTAAATTGGAAGATGATTCTTCAAAAATATAAGATTTTGGAATGGATGACTTCTTGCGCAAATTAAACGATTGCGGCACAGAAGTCGAGGTTTGCCTGTGATTTGGTCGTTGTTTTGTATATACATTATCGACATGGACCAGCTACCGAACTTTGTTATTGTATTGATAATGAACCGCTCCCTATAACAGTGTTGCCCATTCTGAACAAGCTTTACTCGAAGGATTGTTTGTTGAATTCAGGGTATGTAATCTTGAAAAAAATAATAGATGGCAGAGATACTCAATGCGTCTGCGTACGATCAAAACTGCGATTGTGCATTTGTATAAATTGACACATTATGCGCACATCCATGAGACGCTTTTTCAATAAATCAGAAATGTGAAATAAAGTACTTCAAAACATTGCAGGACTAAATTCTCATTATTAAAAATGAAGGATTTCGTCATTGAGAGTATTTCCGTTCGACTAGTGATTTTCCATTCAGAAATACGTTTCGCTGCGTATATTGAAACTGGTCGGACAAACTGCAAGGTTCTCTTCTCAATTTTGACAACTCTGACATCCCATGATTTTTGGTGATCAGTTAGCTTAGCCTTTCCTTGAAAGCATGCGATTGTGAACTAAAGATTGAAGTTGTGTCGCAAGCGCCTGCTACAAAGCTGAAAGATCTCTGGATGTCCTAGGCAATCTTACTACTGAAACGACTGCATCCGTGCATCCCCTCCTCTTGCCGTAGATGACAGAGGCAGAGGCTGCCAATATTCTTCCTCTGCTATGACTCAAGTCCTGTGTTTTCAGAGATTCCTTGACAGTCCTACAAAAAGCGTCAGATTGCAACTTATTCAAAAGTATTGCACTTTGAATGCGAGGTTTTCGAAAAGGAGATTTCCAGAGAACATCTCGTGAATGCGAAGAAATACTTTTTAATCGGACGTTTTTTGCAGGGAGGTTCTTCCTTCTACCTTCTCCCAGATGACAATCGTGCAGAGCACGTTATCCGCAAGACATGCGAGGCAACCGATGCGTGCAGGGTGCTGGGAATATGTGTCGCACTTGATGAGAAACACGCATATGCATATGCACCGCTCGTTGTGACAAGGGCATTTTTTAATCATTATAATGGAAATGATCAATTTCATAAGAATGCAGTGTTAATAATTTATTTTCGTTTCAAATTTTCAAACAATTTTTTCTGGGTGACCGTTTCAACTGAGGAAACGAATTCCCGGTCATTTATTCCCGTTTGTCGTTTACACATCAACATTAAACACTTTCACTTACAAACTGAAAATTTGGAACATGAAATTCAGATTCAAATTGTTTATTGTTTTACGCGTCGAGCAGCAATGCTCGCAGGACGATTTGAAGCCGAGGCGGGGTAAGTCCTGCGAGCATTGCAAGCGAGTCGCGTGAAGACCGGAATTGTGCGCACTGGCGTATATACTATTTTGTTTGAACACGGTGCATTTACAAGTTTTTTGCGAGAGCATAGAGTATCGTAATGTTGTACATTACGATAAAACGGAGTGTAATGTGAAGAGTGATCTTCCGCTGTATCGTAATGTACAACAACATGTCGCATAAAAACGCGTGAATGCACCGAAGTCACATAAAATCAATTCTCATTCATATACTAACATTCGAATTACAGTTCAACTGTGAAGATCACTAATTAATTTATATTTACTGTTGATCAACTTTAAACGTTTTTATACCAAATTTTCAAATACAAACGTTCTTAATTTTTAATTGCTGAAGTCTTCAAAACTGCCTTTCAAAATTCTTTTAAAAGACCTAAAATAGAAAATTATTAAAGTGAAAGATCTTAGAAGTACGCATTGTGAACTGAATGATTTCAAATTTGAAAAAGTTAACCATTAAACTTAACGCTAAGATAAGAGTTGAAATCAAACTTATTTCAAATTGCATTATATAATTGTATAATAAAAATGCTCTTACGCAGCGGCGGACGGGCGTGGACCCTCAGGAGGGGCGCCCACCCACGCCCCTGTTGGTGTAGCGCCCCAGAGAACACATGAGCGCCCCCTAGAACAGCTTTGTATACGAATATATTTTTATCAAAAAAGATATTGAACAATTAATGAAGCACAACCAAAAATCTTCTTTTCTGAAATTAAAAAACACGCGCGTGTACGCGTGTAGATTTTCTATTGGTAGCAGTGATATACAGGGTATCTCAGATCACCCGTCCACCCCTTTTAAAATCTAAAATACCTAATAAAATTGAGAGTTCAGTACCTCCTCATAGTGAATGGACTATGCCCGATCGATTGAAGGTATTTTTAACTTTCGGCGCCCACCGAAAGTAGCCTATTCAGACCGGAAGTAATTTTTTAAAAATGGAATGACATATTTTTCTTCATTGATTTCGATTCTACGGTAGAAAGTGAGTAACTATTGTAGGAATTTTTTTTTCTCAATCGTCGTTTTCCACCTGAAAATGCCTTCCGAAATGTTACTGTTCCCCTGAGGAGTTAGAGAAGTCCAAAAGGCGCAGAGCGTTCGACATTTGATGGAATCCACGAAAGTCATTTTTCACATAAAATCAATACCTTCTCATTATGATGAGAATGTAATAATTAATTATTTTTTGTGCCAAAAAAATTTGAATTTTCGATTTAAAAAAAAAACTAAAAAAGTCGTCATAATAATCTTGTAGGGTTATCAAAAAGTAACGCTTTTCTTCTCTGGACTTTTTATATATCGTGCCTCATTTGGCTTAAATGTTAATTTTCGTTTGTTTGGGGGGGGGGGGGGGTTAAAATGCTATAACTCTGACAATTTTTCTTTCATCAAAAAAAGTCAAAGAAATAAATTGTTTTAATTTTTGAGCACTGTGGATAGCCATTCGTGGAATTTCTAAATTTTGAAAAAAATGGTCTACAAAATTTTGAAAATGCTTTAACTTTTCGAATTTATATTAAAAATAGCTTATTGGCGAACTTGATCTTTCGTTTTGTTCCCTGGAACTGTGTGCCAAAGCACAATCCAATTTGATTAGTCTTTCAAAAGTTATCCAGTATACAGACGACGACGACGACAACGACGACAACTATAACGACGATGACAGACAGACGGACAACTATTTAGCTGTTTTTTTCTTATAAATTAATTTTCTTAACTGAAAATATAACTTTTCCATGTTTGGTAAAAATTTTTTTTTTTAGTTGGAAATTTATGTACATATTTTGTTGAAAAGTCTTTTTTTTGTTTGAAAATTCAACTGTTTGGTTGAAAATGCAACTGTTTTTGGTTGAAGTTTAATCTTTTTTGTTTAAATATTCGATCATTAAGTTGGAAATTCATCCTCGTAGTTTAAAGGTTATCTTCGAAGACAATCGGAATACTGAAAAATAATCTAGCATAGTGGTCCAAAACGCGTAACTTTCTCGTTTTTCTAATTTGTTACCCACTGATCATAAAAAATTCACTATAAGAGATAAAATTGTAATATGTAATGAATATTTATATACTAATCTAAGAACACGAAATTTTCTAATTTTTCTAATTTTTTAGAGACTAATAACAAAAAAGCAATACTATGACGTAGCAAATTTTATTTTTTAGTGACAATCAGACTAATAGAAAAAATCTAGCATAGTGATCTAAAAGAAAAAAATTGTTACTTTTTCTAATTCTTTACACCATGATAATAAAAACGAAATACTAGACAATCTCAAATTTTATATTTTTGTCATATCTACATGCCAAGAGCATCAATTTCAACCTCATTCGAAGACAATCTAACTAAAAGAAAAGTTTTCAGCACGGTGAACTAAAAAAGCGACATTTTCCCATTTTTCTAATTTCTTACATAATAATAGCAAAAAAGCAATACATAGCAAATTTTATTTTTTTAAATTAAAATCGAACTAAAAGAAAAGATTCCATTGTAGTGATCTAGAAAAATCTGAACTAAAACAAAAGACTTTAGCATAGTGACATGAAAAAACAAATTTTCTTCTTTTTTCTCATTTTTCACCGGCTGATGATAAAAAAGCAATGCTATAACATAGCAAATTTTATTTTTCACTGCACATCTACAAGCTAAGGCCTTCCATTTTCGCCATCTTGAAAGACAACCTAATTAAAAGAAAATATTCCATCATGGTGATATAAAAAAAAAACGAAATTTCCCTATTTTTCTATTTTTTTTACTCACTGGTAACAATAAATCGATACCGTGACATAGCAAATCAACCTCATAACAAATTCATGTATATCATGTATATCCAAAATTATAGTTTATAACGTTAACATTTTCTAATTTTACAATAAATGATTGTAAAAATGTTATCAGTATAATTAGATTAGTATTTTCATCAGATTTCCATCATTCTGTAAAAAATATTTCCATAAAAACGAAGTTTTTTCACAATTTTTGAAATTACTACCACCCGCAAAATCATTTAACCATTTTTAAGGAATTTTAACGGATTTCATGGGATATAATGAGATTTCAAAGGATTTCAGTAATCACAAAGGATTTTAAAGGATCTAAATAGAGTATTTTAATTATTTTTATAGTATATAACATCACAAGTAGGTTTAGACATGTCTTTATGGGGAGATCAATGTTTTCAGAACGAGTTGTAAATCCATGGATATTTTAAAAGATTCCAAGGAATTTTTACGAGCTATAAAATATCTCAAGGGATTTCAAAAGATTTCAAAGAATTTGAAAAGTTTCAAGGAATTTCCTAGGATTTCGATGATTTGAAGGGATTCGAAAACATCTCATGTGGTTTTAAATAAATTCCTACAATTTCGAATTGGAAAGATTCCAATTGATTTTTAAGGGGTTTTAACGTATTTTATCAGATTTCTGAGTATTTCCGTAATTTTAAAGGATTTTGAAGGCTTCCAAAGGATTGAAAATATTTTAAGCGTATTTTTGAGGATTCAAAGAAATTTTCGAGAGATTTAACAAATTTCAAGGAATATCACCAGACTTCATGTAACTTCACTGGATTTCAAGCAATTTTATAATATTTTAATAATTACTCAAAGAATGTATTCACAAAAATTGAGGGATTTCAAAGCATTTCAAAGATTTAAAGAGATTTTTTATATTTCAAGGTAATTCGCAAAGATTTTCAAGAATTTTAAGAATTTCAGGATATTTTGAAAAATTCCAAGGAATTTAAATATATTTCAAGACATTTCAAAAGTATTTTAAAGATTTTAGGATATTTGAAAGAATGGAAAGCATTATAACAGATTAAATCTTTTTTTAAAGATTATAAAAGATTTTAAAGGATTAAAAATATTTTAATGTATCTTCAAGGATTCCAAGGAACTTTCAAGAGATTAAAAAACTTTTTAGGTATATGTAAGGTATATATTATATTTTAGGTATATTTATAAAATAATAATATTTTAATAAGATTTCAAAGAATTTATTCACAAAAATTGTGGGATTTCAAATATTTGAAGAGATTTTTTGTATTTCAAGGTATTTACAAAAATTGTAAAGCATTGGAAGGATTTGAAAGATCTTAGGGTATGTTGAAAGAATGAAAGGAATTTTCAAGAGCTTTAAAAATTTTTAAGGTATATAAAAGATTTTAAAGGATTGAAAATATTTTAGGGTATCTTAAAGAAATCCAAGGAATTTTCGAGAGATTTAAAAAATGTCAAAGAATATCATCAGAATTCATGTAATTTTAATAGACTTCAAAGAATTTTATGATATTTTAATGAAGTTTTAAAGAATTTATTCGCAAGTATTGAGGAATTTCAAAGCATTTCAAAGGTTTAAAGAGATTTTTCATATTTGAAGGTATTTGGAGAGATTTTAAAATATTTGAAAGATTTAAAAGAATTTGAAGGATTTTCGGGGATTTTAAAAGATGCCAAGGAATTTCAGTAGATTTCAAAAAATGTCACGGAATTAAAAAAAAATTATAAGGTATTTTAAAAGATCCCAAAGAATTTTCAAAGGATTGATAAAGTTTCAAGGAATTTCCAATGATTTTTTAAGGGATTTTATCAGATTTCTGCGGATTTCAGTAATTTTAAGGTATTTTCAAGAGTTTTAAAAAATGCCAAAAAATCTCAAAAGATTTCAAAGGATTTAAAAAGTTTCAAGAAATTTCAAGGAATATTATCCGATTTTATGTAATTTCACGAGATTTTATAACATTTTAATTAAATGTTGGAGAATTTATTCAGAAGAATTGATCGATTTCAAAGAATTTCAAAGATTTCAAAAAATATATAAATATTTTAAGGTATTTCCAAAGATTCAAATTTTTTAAAAGATTTGAAGGAATTGGAAGGATTATATGATGTTTTGAAAGATTCCATAGAATTTTAATTGATTTCAAGATATCTTAAAGGATTTAAAATTTTTTAAGTTTTTTTTAAATATTCGATAGAATTCTCAAGAGCTTTACAAAATTTTAAGAGATTTCAAAATATTTCAAAGGATTGAAAATATTTTAGGGTATTTTTAAGGATTCAAAGAAAGTTTCAAGAGATTTAAACAATTTTAAGGTATTTCAATCAATATGATAAGCTTAATTTAAGTTCACGGGATTTCAAGGAATTTTATAATATTTTGAAAAAAATTTAATTATTGAAGGTTCCAAGAAACTTCAGTAGATTTCAAGAAATTTCAAAGGATTATAAAGATTTTAGGATACTTTAAAAGATTCGAAGGAATTTTCAAAAGCTTTTTAAAATTCCAAGGGATTTCAAAACATTCTCAAGGATTCGTAATATTTTAGTATAGCTTATAGGATCACAAGGAGTTTTCGAGAGATTTAGAAAATTTTAAGGAATATTATCAGAATGCATGTAACTTCACTGGATTTCAAGAGATTTTATAATATTTTAACTTGAATTTTAAAGAATTTATTCACAAGAATTAAGGGATTTTAAATGACTTCAAAGATTTGAAGAGATTTTTGAATATTTCAAAGTATTTTAAAAGATTTCAAAAAATATAAAAATGATATAGAATTTGAAGGATTTTAGGATATTTTAAAAGATTCCAAATAATCGCAACCGATTTAAAAAATATATCGAAAGATTAACAAAAAATTTAAGTTATTTTAAAAGACTCAAAGGAATTTTTGAGAGCTTTACAAAATTTCAAGGGATTTCAACATATTTCAAAGGACTGGAAATATTTTAGGGTATCTTAAAGGATTCCAAGAAACTTTCAAGACTGTCAATTTCTAATGAAATTTGAAAGAATTTATTTACAAAAATTGAAGGTTTTCGAAGCATTTCAAATATTTGAGGCGAGTTTTTATATTACGCGGTATTTCCAACAAAAAAATTTTAATTCAGAAGATTTTAATAATTTGAAGGATTTTAGTTTATTTTAAAAGAATCTAAGGAATTTCAATAGATTTTTAAAAATTTCAAAGGATTTAAAAAAGTTGAGGTTATTTGAAAAGATTCGAAAGAAGTTTCAAGAGCTTTAAGCAATTTCAAGGGATTTCAAAAGATTTCAAAGAATTAAATATATTTTAGTTTATCTTAAAGGATTCCAAGGAAGTTTCAAGAGATTAAAAAAAAACTTCCAGGAATACCATCAGATTTCATGCAGCTTCACAGGATTTCAAAGAATTTTATAATATTTAAGTTAATTTTCAAAGAATTGATTTACAAGAATTAAAGAATTTAAAATAATTTCAAAGATTTTAAGAGATTTTCAAATATTTCAAGGTATTTTCAAAGATTTTAAAGAACGTACAATATTTAAGATTTAAAAGAAATGTCCATAAGAACAAAGTTTTTTCATGATTGTTGAAATTACTACTACCCACGAAATCATTCGAAATTTTTTTAAATTATCAGGCTTTGCACTATTTACTAAATACACCCTTAGATTTGGTAATCTGCTTTTATAGATTTGACGACAGATTCATCAGGAAGTAAAAAAAAATATCTGAAAATGTTAGTAAAGGGTCTCCACGACATCACTCTGCCATGGGTCGCGCAGATCAATCTCTCTAGCAATCACTCCAGGTGGAGAGCTTCACAAAGCAATCGTACCTCACAGAGTGTGCTACAATAAAAACATTATTGCCTTTTTTCTCAAGCTCCAAGTAAACCTTGTGAGTAAAAATATGAAAACGCTGACAGGTCACATCATATTGGTTTGATGTGTAAGGTCCATTTAAAGTATCAATTTAGGGTAAGGCTGGCATGCGATAGAAGTCATATAGTAGGAAGCTATTTGCTTGGAAATGTTCGCCATTACACTTGGAGTTGAAAAAGAGAAGCACCCTTGGTAGAAAGTAGCTGGGTGTTTTCTTATTGGTCCAAGAACATTTTATGGAAGTTGGCCGAAGTACTCTGACCCCTCCAGGAATTACGCTCGATTGGCCTATTCGCCATAATCTTGATCCATCCCGCCTAACAGGATGTTTTATAAGAGCTGCAAAACCAGTATCTTTCACCCGGTACTCAGTCCAATATATTTTTTCATGAGATTTTCTCAAATATAGGATTGAACCATACTTTGACAGTTGGTACTGTTTTTTTTCAGTCGTTAATAAAAGGAAAAAAGTGTAATCAAAGAAACCGAAAATAATCCATAATGCAGACTTCACAACTAAAAATAATCTCAAAACAGGGGATGTAGGGTTATTTTTCACGAAAATAGAAGCATGAATTAATTTATACAGAATTAATTTATAGGTACCATATTGACTTGAACACGTCGATGTATATTGCTGTTTCATGTAGATAAATTTTCAACAAAATATTTGAATTTTTAACCAAATAGTTGAAATTTCAACCTACAAAGATGAATGAAACCAAATGGTCGAATATTCAAACATAACAAATTAAACTTCAAACAAAAGCCGTTGCATTTTTAACCAAATAGTTGAATCTTCAAGGCAAAGACGCATTTTTTGGAAGACAGTCGAATTTTAGACCAAAAATATGCCTTTTTAACCAAATATTTAAATTTTCCACAAAATAATTAAATTTTAAAAAAAGTTAAATTTTTAACCCAAAAGATTTATTACCAACAAAACAGATGCATTTATAAACAGAGTGTTAAATTTTTAACTAAAAATATCAATTTTCAACAAAATAATTAAACTTTTAACAAATTAGCTGATCTTTTAACCCAATAGTTGAATTTTCAACCTGCAAAGATAAATTTTCAAACAAATAGTTGAGTGTTCAAAAACAACAAACATTAATTTAGGACTGAAGAGTTGAACTTGCAACCAAATATACGAATTTTCAACCAAATAGTTAAATCTTTAACAATAACAAAAATTAATTTAAGACCAAACAGTTGGTTTTACAACCAAATAGATCAATTTTCAACCTACAATGATGAATTTTCAACCAGAAACGATCAATTTTCAGTATAAAATATCAATATACAACCAGAAATAAAATGGATGCAAAATAGATGTTAACCAAAAAAAGAAAAAAACGAATTTTTACCGGAATAGCTAAATTTGCAGCCGAAAAGTTGATGTTTTAACCAAGAAAATTAATTTTATTTGAAGACGAATTATGAACAAAATACATGAATTTTCAAAAAATTACTTGAATTTTCCACTAAAAAAGATTAATATTCAGCAAAGCAGTTGGATTTTCAACTAAACTGATGAATCCTCAACCCAAATAAAATTAATTTGTTACAAAGTAGTTTAAATTTAAATCAAGTATTGATTTTTCAACCAAAAAAATGAATTCTCAACGAAACATGTGATAGTTCATATTTCAACCGAACGAATTTTCTACAAAATAGTTGAATCCTCAAGCAAAACAGATTAATTTTCAACCAAGCAGTTGCATTTTTAACTAAAAACGATAAAAGATAAATTTTCAAATTAAAATAACAATATTCAACAAAAATTGAATAGTTAAATTTTCTTTCAAGAAAATTATTTCTCAAATAAAAGAAAAACTAATTTTCAGCAAGATAGTACAATTTTGAACAAAAAAGTCAACCATGGAGATTGATTTTTTTTACCAAAAAAGATACATTTTTAACAAAACACATGACTTTTCACCCAAGAAAGATCAATTTTCAATTTAAAACATCAATATTCAACCAAAAATCAAATAGTTATATTTTCAGTCAAAAAAATTAATTCTAAAAAAAACGAATTTTTAGCAGAATGGTGCAAAATTTGCAACCAAAAAATTAATTTGTTAACCATTAAGATTAATTTTTTTACCAAACAAGACTGATTTTCAGCAAAATACATGATTTTTTAACTAAAAAAAAAATTCAAACCAAAAATGGATTCGTTAAATTTTCAGTTAAAAAATCGATTTTCAACAAAAAATTAAACGAGTTTTCAACAAAGTAGTTGCATTTTCAACAAAATACTTAAATTTACAAACAAAATAGTCGAATTTGTAATCAAACCAGAATGAATTTCTAGACCATTATATAATGGTAGACTTTTCTTGAAAACAGGGGAAAAAATAAAAAATCTTCAGAAAAGGGCCCTAATCGAGTGCTGGCTAGCCTGTTAGAACCAAAAAATGTTCCAAGTGTCTGATTCAAATATTTTTTGTACGTTTCCAAAAAGAAGCAGGGTATTTAAGAATATCAAAAATAAAAAATGAATTCTAAAAAAAGTGAATTTTCTTCCTCATCAAGTCAGTCTTTTTTGGCCCTAACTGGGTGCTGGCTAGCCTATCAGGGCCCAAAACTTTGCTAAGTGTTGAATCCAAATATTCTTTTACACATTTCCAAAAATGTCCAGGGTGTTTGAAAGTATACAAAATAAAAAATATAAAACATAAAAAAATAAAGTTTAAAAAATATACAATAAAAACAAATCATTTTTTTCTCATCATCTAGACAGCCTAAAATTATTTTTAAAGTCAACCATCTAAAATAGATTTTGACAAAAGTGACTGATTAGTGCTAGATTAGCTTGTCCAGACTAGCGTCCGTACTTGTAAAAAATAAAAAAAATCAGACTTTGTTGCTAAATAAAAAATTACATAACTTGTTATCAAAAATAAAAAAAAAATAAAAATTTTTGAAAGTAAAAAAGAATTTATTTCATAAGAAAACGTCAAACCCGAGCTTTTGAAATTAACATGTAGTTTTAAATAGGAAAAACTCGATTTTTGTCACGAAAAAGTTTGTGCCCGGAAAAAGCCCCAAAAAATTCAAAATAGCAGTTTTATGTAAAATTCATGCTAAAGACGGTATTTTTAATTTTTTTTTCAAATTAATTATTTTTATTCGGTAAGTGACAAGTTTCATTGTATTTTATAACTAATTTTGAAATTTTTAAACAATTATTATTAGTTTAAACAATTTTTTCTCGCCTTGAAATCGTGAAAAGTTATTATTTTTCGGGATAAATGATACAGTTGCTAAATTTCAAGAATAATATTTCTTGTTATAGATATTTTGTAATTATTTTAACAATTTTTATTTGTTTTAACAATTTTCTCCCTGTAAATCGTAAAAAGTTATTATTTTCTGAAATCAATGATAGAATTAACGAATCTTGAGAGTAATATATATTTTAAAGATATTTGACAATTATTTTAACAATAAATAATCATCCACTTGCCCTTTTTCATACGAAAGGTGAAGAAAATTCTTGTTTTTTTTTTTAAATCTCTTACACTATGTCGCTTATTATTCAGTATTTTCTTATTTTAGAACTCATACCCTAATTGTTTGAATAATAATAATTTCTTAAACTAGAATTTTCTGCTTCTTTCCTATGGAAAGGAGCAAGTGATATTAATTGTTTAAATAATTGCAAAATGTTTTTCACAGAAACTGGCACAGTTAGAATTCATTACCTGTGCCTTTAATCTCAGAAAATAATATTTTTCACGATCTACAGCATAAACAAATCGTTTAAACAATTGCCAAATATCCTAAAAAAAATTACGCTCTAATATTCGTTAAATGTGTCATTAGCTCAAGAAAAAAAACTTTTTGCGCTTAACAGGAGAACAATTATTTAAACAAATAAACATGGTTTAAATAATTACTAACTATGTTAAGTTAGCAATATTATTCTTGAAATTCATGAACTGTATCATTTATCCCGAAAAATAATAAGTTTTCACGATTGACAGGCGAAGAAAATTGTTTTAAAAAATAATTGTTTAAACAATTGAAAATAATTTGAAAAATTTTTCGAAACTTGTAACTTATCAAATATGAATAATTAATCAGGACATTTTTTTAAATACCGTCTTTAGCATGAATTTTACATAAACCTGCTATTTTGCATTTTTCAGGGCATTTTCGGGGCATAATACGAGGGGGTTGAGGACAAAATTAAAAGTTCATGGACGGAAGGCTTTCCTTAAACATGCTTTAAGAGGTGACCAAACTTTAATTTATAAAAAGTTAATAACAAGTACTTCTTTTCCCTATTTTTTCGAAAACCGAGCTTTTCCCATTTAAAACCCCATTTTAGTTTCAAAAGCCGAATTTTCGGACCACCCTAGTGTAGGCTAAAAATTGATTTCACCACATAAACTTTTTTGCCCCACTCTGCGAGTTCCAAAATCGGTACCGTTTGCACTGCCTCTTTTAGGTAAAGAAACCTATTAAATTTGGTCAGTATCAAATTAAATTAGATTCAGGCTGGGAGGTTGATTTACAGCTTCAAACAATCCTGAGAATTATGAAAGCAGCTGAGCTGGTTCAATAAAAGGGAGGAGAATAGAGTTTGGGTTTTTCGGCAAAGATCGGCAGAATATATCAGAATGACGGTCAGCATATAATGGCTTGAAGGGATGAGTCATAAACAAGAATGACGCAAAATAGCTATGCCTGTATACTTGCATAGACATAGAGTTTATACTACAACTACACCAAAGATGAGGTCCTGTGAGGATGACTCTGATACCGAGCGATGTAAGGCTAGAAAGTATAAGGGGATAGAAGGATGGCTTGGCAATATAAGGATGGGTTCTTCCGCTTTTTTACCCTCTTACTTTGATAATACACAAGAGTCATAAAGATCCAGTATAAAGAAGCTTCTGTCTGCAGGAAGCCATCCTAGAAGTTCTATTCACATCTTACCTTTTTTCATTCGGCAAAAAATGCAAAAAAAATAGCTCTTTATTTCAAAAATTACTATGGGAAGAAAGCAATCATGGTACCGATATACAAAGGAAAGGGAGATAAAAGCAACTGCAATAATTACAGAGGTATCAGAGTATCATTTATGCCAGGAAGATCATGTACGGATCAAATATTTAGCTTGAGACAGATCACAGAAAAAAGTAAGGAAAAATTTTTCTGCGCATTTGTTGACCTAGAAAAAGTGTTTTACAAGGTGAGTAGAAGTAAACTTTGGGAAGTCCTGAAAGAGTACGAAGTCAATGGATGGCTCCTACAAGTAATAAAAACAATATATGCTGATAGCAAAGCGTGTGTAAAGGTTAATGGGAAACTGAGTGACTGGTTAGATATAATACAAAATGTTAGTCAAGGATGTGTAATGTCCTCATGGCTATTTATTATATTCATGGACAAGTGCCTAAGAATGGGCATCTTCGACGAAGATGGTGTGAATCTCAGGACAATGAGGGTACGTGGGTTAGCGTTCGCAGATGATAAGGTTGTTTATTTTGGTCAATAATAAAAATGTACGAAAAAGCTTTGAATAAAAGTTGTAGATTTAAAAAACATATTTCATGTTAAATACATTTTTACTCTACGACTGATAGTTTTCGAGAAAATGAATGCTGAATATAAAAAATCACAGAAATAAAGCACAATGTGTAGCGGTGTGACATAAATTGCATGAAAAATTCCTGTAAGGCTGAATATGAGACTTATTTCTGTAACTAGTCACAGGTGTGTCTTTCTGCCCCCACGAGACTTTGAAAAGGGGTAGGGGTTCGACCAGGACAACAAATTATGACGACAAATAGTTTATAAGAAATGCATGATGAAGAGTGTCATTGGAGTAAATGACGCCTAAAACAAAAGACCTTGGACGCAAATGGACCCGAGTGTAGAGCTTTGCATAATGAGTCGGTGAAGCTTTTCGCCTGGATGATTGCTAGAGAGATTGATCAGCGACCTGGGTCGGAGCAGTGTTGCGAAACGAACGGGTTATTTGAATCAACAACACATACATTCTAGATCAATCTAAAAGCCTATACCCCCCCCCCACACACACACACACATTACTCCATTCCTCACCGAGTTACGCTTACCACGAAAATGGCTTAATGGTATAATAATACAAGACGAATTCTGAACAAAACATATAAATTTGTAATCATATTTCCATGCTAAACAGACAAGCTTTCTACAAAAAAAGTTGAATTTTCAATCAAATAATTAAATTTTCAACCAAAAATGTCAATTTTCTAGTAAAAAACATGAATTCTCAACAACATACATAAATTTTCGACCAAATAGTGGAATTTTTAACCAATAGGATTATTTTTTTGCAAGCAAAAACGAAGTTTTAACGAAATATATATACTTATTACGAAATAGTTAAATTTTCAGCCAAGAAGATCAATTTTATATCACAAAAGACGATTTTTTAACAAAATAATGGAATTTTTATTTAAAAAAAAATCACTTCTTAACCAAAAATGGAACAGTTAAATTTTAATTGAAAAACAATAATTTTTAATTTAGGAAAGGGAATTTTTTACAGAACAGTTATTGTATTTCCCATGAGAAAAGAAGACGTTTTGGTAACTTTCATTCATAATCGTCAATATTAGGTGTATCGAGTTGAAACCTAGCACTTCCTTTCACAAATAGAAATAGAATACGAATAAAAACTTATTTTTCAAATATCAACCCCATAAGTCTGCTTTATAGATTCCCAAAAAACCCCCATAAGTGAAAAATTGGATTTCCCGAGTTTCTGGCGCTAATTATAATTTTTTTGCGATTTTTTAAAATAAAAATTGTTTCTAATACATGAAATACTACCTTATAATTATAACTAGAAGTTTACATAAATTATTCCAACAACTTTTAATTGTTTTTAACAATTTTGCTCTTGGAATATATATTTAAAAAGTCGCGGCTTTTCCGAATTTTTCAACTTATTTTCAACTTTTCAATTAGAGCGAGGAAATAATCAATTAAATTAAACAGAAATAATTATTCAAGCAATTTATTATTAGTTATAATAATATTCTCTCCGAATAATGCTAGAAAGTTTAAGTATTTTTTGAAATTTGCCACTTTTTTCCGAATTTTCAATTAAGGTGAGGTATTAATTAATTCAAGTTAAGAAACATAATTCTTTAAACAATTTATTATTATTTTGAATATTATTTTCTTCAAATAATGCTGAAAAGTTGCGGTTTTTCTTAAATATTCAACTTTTTGTCGACCTTTTACTTATAGCGAGGTAAAAATTAATGTAATTTAACAAACATAATTGTATGAACAAATTATTTTTCTTTATAACTATCTTCTCTCATAGTAATAGTAAATAGTTGCCATTTTTCATGAATATATATATATTTTTTTTAATAATGCAAGCAATTTACGGGTTTTTTTTTATATATTCAAATTTTTGTTCACTTTTCGCTTAGAGTGACTTAATAATTAGCGAAATTCAACTAATTTAATTGTTTAAATAAATCAATGTTGTTTATAACTATCTTCTTCTATAGTAATGTTACATAGTTGAGGCTTTTTCTGAAATTTTCCACTTTTTGTCAACTTTTCACTTTGTGAAATGTTTTTTCTGAAATTTTTTACTTTATTTTGTCTCTTTAGTTATAAAAATATGATAAATAAACAATAGAGAGAATCATTTCTCAAATAATCTCTTTCTTTTTTGTTAATATATTTGTCTGGAATGAAATAGATATTTTAAATATTCTTCAAATTTTCTATAGGAATCATATTAAATATAAATTTTCGATGTGAGCCTTTTTGTTTGAATTATTATTAATATTTATTTTTTGTGAGCGTCCGCATGAAAAGGGCCCTTGTGGGCGGTTGTTGTTTAGGTTATATTCACGTTTTTCTAAGTCGGGGTCAAAATGATTATTTTCGGATTTCAGTGGGAAATATTAAGACCTATACTGAATCTCAAGTGTCTCAAGTGTCCGGACTTGTATAGCTATATATAAAAATATAAAGAAATCGAAAATTCCTTTTCCAAAAATCAGTTGAAGTTTTAGTTTTTGAGTTATTAAATATTTACATTGTGTAGAAATTATTGATGTAAGCTGTTGGCTTCAATGGTAACAGAAAACTCAGTACATTTCAAATTTTAACAATTTTTATGAAAAATTAGAATTTAAAAATGTTCAGAAACATAAAATTTGTTCGAAGGAAAATTTGCATGCTTCAAATCAAGGGAGAGCAATTGTTTAAATAATTAATTGTTTAAATGCAATGTTTCTTGACAATTGGTATTCTTTCTACTGTGATGAAAAATTTTGTCATCATTTTTTCTTCGATAAGAAAAAGAGAATTTGCTTAAAGAATATTTAAAATATAATTATTCACCTACAAGATTTTTTTACAATTCCGTATTGATGCTATATTTAAATTTACAAGGAACAAAACTTTACTTCATAGACATAATTCCTCATGACAACAGAAGAATTAATTACGTAACATTATTTCTCTCGTACACAAAAAATGAGTGTTTTTTAAATTAAATACACGTCACGGGAAAAAATGTTTTTTAAGAAAGTATGTTTTCATTTGGAATGTTTTCTGACAAGTTTTGAAAAAATTTGTTTTGAAGATTTGGAGAAAAATATTTTTCTACCACATTGTCATTGTTTTTTCATCAATTGTACTTCGTTAAAATAAAACCGTGTTTTAATAATACTGCAAGATGCACCATTAATTATTAATAGAATGAAATGAAATGAAGAAAAAAATTACATCAACAATTTCTACACAATTTGACAAAAATAAATACTATCGACCCTGATGCCAATTGAAAAAATCTTCTTTACAGTCTTGATACTTGGTTCAATTAATAAAGATATCTTTCGAAAAAACAGCAAAGATATCATCTAACAAATTAAATCCGTTTTTCTCGAAAAGCGATTTTACAAAGTTCCAACTTCGAACATGCCCCGGCGACTTGTTTTCAATCTAAACGGTTCATCATGGGCCTGAAATGCCGGGAACTTATCCGGCTACATGATTCTGTTTATATACCTCCATACTGGCCATAAGTGCCCTTTTTATGTGAACGCCCACATTTTTTCCTAAATAAAAAGTTAAAGAAAAGCTGAAAATTTCTGTTAAAATAATTATGTTTGTTAAATTTCTTTAATTTTTACCTCACTCTAAGTGAAAAATTGAGATAAAGTGAACAATTTCAGAAAACAACCGCAACTATCTAGCATTAATATAGAAGAAAATAGTTATAAAACATACTCATTAAACAATTATTTTTATTAAATTCTTGTAATAATTACCTCGCCCTGAGTGAAAAATTGACAAAAAGTGAATAACTTCAGAAACAACTGCAACTAACTACCATTACTATTTGAGAAGATATTTATGAACAATAATAATTTGTGTAAACAATTATGTTCCTTGGATTTCATCAATTATTACCACACTACAAGTTAAAAGCAGACAAAAATTTTTAAATGTAGAAAAACCCGCAACTTTTTAGGGTAGGGTGGGGCGAGATGAGCATAGTTGTCTTTTTCACGTCAGTATTTAAAACCTGCTAATTCATTGCTTGAAAGTAAGTTGTTATATATATTCTACAAACATTTTTAATTATAATTTTGTCAAGATAAAAGCAAATCAAAAAGTATATACGGAATTAAAAACGAAAATAAAAAAGTAGTGCGCTTGGCTCATCCCGCCCCAGGCATGGGCGGGATGAGCATGGGCCACTCAATTAAATTACTTTTTATATATTATTTATAAGTAAGAGTATTGTTAAGTTGGAGTATTATAAAACAAAAACATATCTTACACATATTTTTCAAAAATGTTACGGAACATTAAAAGTATTTAACGTTAAAATTATGCAATCCTTAATCCTAACCTCTACCCGTAACTAACTCTACAAAAAGTGAATAGAAAAACGATTTATATCTACATATCTTTTAATAATTTTATTACAGAAATAAATATAACAATTTTTCGAGTTACCCGTGTACATTGTCTCAGTAAAAGTTCAATTCTAGAGTAAGAAAACTACCAAATATCGGACTGGTCTACTATACGACGCTGAATTTCACATATACTGGGGTTTTAAGCCGTTTTTTCTATAGTTTTACCGTATCTATAAAACTTTTTCTGAGCATTTTTTTCGACAAGATTAGTTTCTTATACTTTTGCACCATAATTAATACATTGCACAATCTGATACAGTAAAATATTGCATCACCTACTGACTACTACACTAAGAGGTTAGGTTAATGCACAGGAAGAGGTGGCTCATACCGCCCCAGAACAGTGGCTCATTCCGCCCCATATGACACTTGCCAGTAAAATCAAAATTTCACCTATTTCTGTTTTACAATTATATATTAATCTGTTGAAAACTTAAGTTTCAATAAATAAGCTATCTAAATAATCACTGGAAAAACATCTAATATGTGATTTCGTGTGATTATTGGACGTTCTAAACAAATGCAAAATAGCAGAATACAGGTCTTAAAATTTGTACTTTTGTTTTCTCCAAATTTATTCAACATTGAGCGAAAAAAATTTTAAAAGAAGTTTTATAACGTTCTTCGTGATATTAGTAGAAAGAACAATTACAAAAGAATTGATAGCCTACGAGAACATTGAGTGACTCATCTTACCCCCTATGCTCATCTCGCCCCACCCTACCCTACTGTGATACAAATTAATTTTATTGGTTGAAAATTTATCTCTTTGGTTAAAAATTTGTTCATAAATTTCTTGAACTGCAAATTTAAATATTCCATTTATGTTTGAAAAATAATCATTTTAGTTGAAAATTCAACTATTTGGTTAAAACTGATCATTTTTGTTAAAAATTAATATTTTTGAGTTGATAATTCAACTTTTTGTAGAAAAATCGTCTTTTTTGCTTAAAAATGCAACTATTTTGTGGAAAATACGTCTTTTTGGGTGGAAAATTCAATTATGTTAGTAGAAAATTCAACTACTTCGTTAAAAATTAACTTTTTGGGTGAAATTTTATATTTCGGGTAGAAAATGCAACTGTTATATAGAGAATTCGTCTTTTCGGTTTGAAAATTCATCTCTTTCAGTAGAAATTTGATTTTTTTTGGTTTAAAATACAACTACATACTTGATTAAAAATTGATCTGTTTTGGTTGAAGATTTAACTATTTTAATAAAAATTCGTTTTTTTTTGTTGAATTCAAATATTTCGGATTTAAAAATAAAATCTTTTTTTGGCTGAAATATCAATTACAATGAAGTCTCGCCTATTTCCCCGGCCTTGAAATGTATTTTTGTCAAGCGACGTTCATTAGCTGCCCCGGCCTTTATCGATGTGCCCCCTATACGCAGATTTTTCAACTGTGCATGTGCCGAAAAGAGCGGGTCAATTTGAAATCGACCTAGTAATTCCTAGAACTGCTGGCCCACGCAGTTTCTCTGCTCGAGGGGCGAGATACGTTTGCGACTCTCGCCTCGGAAGGACTGCAGTGCGCGAGTACTCAGTCGAGTATATTGCGCAATGTTATGCATCCCAATTGGAAACGCTTCAGACGGCCCCGATTTGCGCACTTGAAAAAGTCGCGGTCCGTTAGCCTGCATACATGCATCAGTGTTTTTCAAGTGTTTTTTTTTGTTGGCGTACTACAATTTCCAACTAAAAATCAATATAATAGAATCAAAAAACGACGCAAATATTTCGCGGAATAGTGAGTTTTGCAGCATGTCGTACCGCAACGATAATGCTAGACTAGGTGGAAATGTCAGCCGTCAGGAAGTTTAGTACATGGTACTGCAACTGCATACGACTTTTTTGAGAAAATCTTGTAAAGGTAAGTTTTAAAGGTCTGAACAGTAATATTTTTCAAGTGTAGAAATCCTTTTATCGATTGCGGAACTTTCAGTTTCACGAACAAGCAACTTGTCCGAAATTTGATGTTAGAGTGCCACTAACCTGAAATTTAGGATATTTCATATTATTTCGTAAAACTGAAAGGTCGTCGATCGACAAAATGATGGAACATGACTGAGAAAATACATTCTATAGTTGAGAAATATTACTATTTGTACATTTATGACTTACTTTTACGTTTATAATATTTCCTCGAAAAAGTCGTATGACGTATTCCCATGACGTCATGCCAAAATACTCCATTCAAACCAACAGGGACGCTCTTCGGGCCTCTTTTTAATTGGTTAGCCACTGACGCGGAGCAGTGCTCCCATTTCGGCTCCCCAACTGCACTGCGCATGCGTTATATCGGCAGTCTCATTAGCTGTAATTGACGCGCCTTTTTGAAACTAATAGATGTGTAAATCAATTTTTTATAATAAATCATCACTGTGGAAATAATCACAATTCATTTTCAGATCACAAAATAGTCTTTTAGAGTGCAAGGTGAAATAATTACTTGATTGAACTCTTTACAAATAAATTATTGATTTTAAATTCAAAGGAAGGAATACCTTTTTTCAACAAAGTAAATTTCAAATCATTCATGATATTTTTTGTACTTTGTGATTATAATATATTGCGACAAATTGATTTGCATACTCAATCATTTAAAAAAAGCGCGCGATCAACATCCAATGAGGCTAGTGGTGCGACGCATGCGCAGTGCGGTTGGGGAGCCAAATGGGGAGCACTGACGCGGAGGACGTACTGTATAGGTGAAATAGGGGTGACGGGAAACAGGCGAGAGGGGAAATAGATGAGACTTCACTGTATTACATTTGTCGTTTAAAATTCATCTTTTTGGTTGAATTTAACTGTTTTTAATACAACATTAAAACCTTTTTTCATTGAAATATCAACTATTAAATTTTTTGTTGAGAATTAATCTTTTTTTATTGAAAAGTGAACTATGTACTTAGTTGAAAAATGAACTCCTTTGTTGAAAATTCATTTCGTTGTTATTGCAGATTCATCATTCTAGTTGAAAATTCATCCCTCTGGCTGAAAATTTAAGTATTTTGTTAATGTCATCTTTTTTGGTTGAAAGTTGAACTACTTAGTTAAAAATTCAACTATTATATTTTTCGTTGAGAATTCATCTTTTCTGGTTGAAAATCCAACTATATGGTTGAAAGTTGTACTAATTTGTTAAAAATTAATTATATTTGTTGAAGATTTATCTCTTTAGTTGAAAATTTGTTTTGGTTGAAAATTAATTTCTTGAACTGCAATTTGACTATTTTATTTTTGGTTGAAAATTGCTCGTTTTTAGTTAAAAATTCATATTTTTGGGCTGACAATTCAACTTTTTTGTAGAAAATTCTATTATTTTCGTAGAATATTCAATTATTTGGTTAAAAATTAACTTTTTGGTTGAAAACTCATATTTTTGGGTTGAAAATATAACTGTTTTAATCGAAAGATCGTCTTTTTGGTTTCAAAATCCATCTGTTTCGGTAGAAATTCGACTGCTTTTATTCTAAATTGAAATATTTTTTGGTTCAAATATCAACTATGTATTATATTTTTCGTAGTGAATTAATCTTTTTTTGATTGAAAATTATACTACATGTTTGAAAGTTGAACTTTTTTCTTGAAAATTACTTTTTTATTGTTGAACATTCATAATTTAAGTTGAAAATTTAATTATTTTGTTAAGGATTCAACCTTTTTGTTGAAAATGTAATTATTTTGTTGAATATTTAACTGTTTTCGTTAAACATTCGTCTTCTTGGATAAAAATTGGATAGTCCTGTTGCATTGAAAATTCAATTGTCTTATAATAAATTTATCTTTTTTTCTTGAAAATTCAACTATTTTGTTGAAAATGTAACTGTTTTTTGTTCAGGATTAATATTTTTTGTTTCTAAATTCGACCATTGCGTTTAAAATGCATCTTTGTAGGTTAAAAATTTAATTAGTTTATGTGGAAAATGAAATATATTTCGACTTGTGATCTATTGAATTCAATATGGTACCTATACAATAATTTCCGTAACCATGCTTGTATGGCAAAAAACGTGCAACTGTTTTCAAAATAAAATTAAAATCTCTTTCGATTAAAATATCAACTATCACTTTTTTCGTTGAGAAATCATATTTTCTTTATCGAAAATTCAATTACGTAGTTGAAACATGAACTACTTTGTTAAAAATTCATTTTTGTCGTTGGAGCTTCATAATTTTGGTTGAAGATTCATCTCTAAAAGGCTAAAAGTTGAACTACTTTTTGAACATTTTTTGTTGTTAAAGATTCATCACTTGAGTTGAAAATTTATATATTTTGTTGAATATTCAACTGCCTTCTAAAAAATTCGTCTTCTTGGCTGGAAGATTCAACTATTTGGTTAAAAATGAAACTTTTTTTGGTTGAAGTTCAATCTTGTTTATTTTAAAATTGGACCATTTAGTTGAAAATTCATCTTTGTAGGAATCATCTTTTGGTGGAAAATTAATATTTTTTAGTTGAAAATGCAATTTATTTTGACTTGCAATCATAAGCGTTTCATATCGAATTCAATATGGTACCTATACATTAATTTTATGTAAAAGAATTTATTCTCCTATTATTCGCATATTTTCGTGCAAAAAAGACTAGTTAAAAATTTGAAAAGTTTTCAGATGTGAAAACTGTCCCACTTAAGAGATCAAAATTTTCCCCACTGTAGATGACTCAAATACTGACATAAAAATCTGTTTTTTTTTCAGATATCAACAGAGTGTATGCAGCTTCCTGGTTTCCCCAGCAAAATAAATGGTTACGAAAGAAGTTTTACGGAAGGAAAAGAAGGTCCAACCTCCGTCCAACTTCCAGAACATCGTATTAAATCCTCCACGTTTACAATCGATAATATTTTGAGGAAATCTCCAACTTCGAGAAGCTAACTAAATTACCTTAAGTACCTAAATGTTCTCTTATAAGTCTGTTATTGAAAACCGGGTATGTACAAATTTACAAATGTAACTGGTCAATGTCACTCTACCATTAAATCTGGCACGAGCCTTGGTCGCCAAAAATACGAGAAATTCTGCTGCTTTGGACCGATTATGAAGATCCACGCGTGGCTGTTTACTGCTTGGGGACTTTAATGACTCCCACGCCAGTTTCAATCACACATGTCGATGTTTGTTTCTTCAAAGGCGAGGTGTGCGAGACTGAATTTTCAAACAGCAGAAACGGCGAGTCAATAAGATCTTCCCAGAATTTCAATAAATCAAATCTCTTAAGATCCCTTCGACGAAAATCTGCAGCTTCAGGCGGCGACTTCTTTTTATCTATAACACACCCTCTGTGCCAATCATTAATGATTAAATAGTTGCGAGTTATTAGCTTATTTTGATAAATGTCGACCAGGTAAGAAAATTAAATAAAGGATCATGTTAGCGTTGTTGGTACACTGGTCCAAAAAATAGATCACTTTGCCAGGAACCTTCAGAAACAAAAAACCACTAATTAGGCCGTCCATAAACTACGTCACCAATTTTGGGCTATTTTTGACCCACCAACCCAGAAAAGTAACGTAGCCAAAAATTCTTTTTACAAACAGAGATAAATTCTCAACCCAAAAAGACGAATTTTCAACAACAAAAATTAATTTTTAACCAAACAGTTGCACTACCAACCAAATTAATAGATGAACTTTCAAACAAAAGAACGAATTTCTAACAAAACAGTTGAATTTTCGACCAATAAAGATTACTTTATCAACGTAGTTGAATTTTCAACCTACGAAGATGCATTTTCAACTAAATGGTCGAATTTTCAAACAAAAAATATTAAAATTCAACCAAAGACAGTTTATTTTGCAACAAAAAAGTTTATTCTCAACCATGAAATATGACTTTTGGACCATAAAAGATGGATTTTCTACCAGTGGAATTAAAAAAAAAAAATCATTTTTAAGAAACTAGTTGAATCCTCAAACAAATAGTTAAATTTTCAACAACAAAAAAATATGTTTTGAACCACAAATGGAGTCGTCAAATTTTCAGTGAAAAGAATTAATTTTCAACAACAAATAAACGAATTTTCAACCAAATACGCAATAGTGAAATTTTCAGATGAAAAAATTAACTTTTCACCGAAAAAAAACGAATTGTCAACAAAAAAGTTAAATTTTCAACCAAGGAGGTGAATCTTAAAAAAGGTACATTTTTAACCAAATAGTTAAATTTCCCACTAAAAAAAAACACGAATTCTCAACCAAATATATCATTTTTCAACAAAACTGATGAATTTTAAAGTCAAAGGGATTTTTAAATAAAGAAGATCATTTTTAACCAAATAGTTCAATTTTCAACGAAAAATATGAATTTTCAATACAAAAGTTAATTATCAAACGAATAGTTTAATTTTTTTACCCAATTGTTGAATTTTTAAGCAAAGAAGACGAACTTTCTACGAAACAGTTGAACTTTCGGCGCAAAAATATGAATTTTCAACTAAAATGGTGAATCTTCAACAAAAAAATTTTTTTTTTAAGTACCAAATATTTGCATTTTAACGAAAAACTATGCATTTTCAACTAAGAAGATTAATTTTTGACCAAAAAAAGACAACATTTCAACAAAATACCTAAACTTTCAACTAGAAAAGATCAATTTTCAACTAAAAATGGATTAGGTACATTTTTAGTTTAAAAAATTAATTCTCAACAAAGAAGAAAATGAATTTTCAACAATATAGTTTAATTTTAAACTAACGACGAATCTTATTAAAAAATGAATTTTCAATAAGAGTATACATTCAACCCAAAATATGATTTTTTAACCAAGAAGATTAATTTTGTAAAAATGGAAGTTAAATTTTCCACCAGAGATAAATTTTGACATTTTTGCAACAAAATAAATGCATTTTTATCAAATTAGTTCAACTTTCAACCAAGTAGCAGAATTTATTACCAAAAAAGATGAGTTTTCAACAAAATAGTTGCATTTTTAACAAAATAATAAAAATTTTAACCACACTAGATGAATTCCAGCCTAAAAATATAATAGTATACTTTTCAACCAAATGTACTTGAATTTTTTATTGGGGTCTCTTAATTCAGTTCGCATTCAAGAGAAAGAAACTAGAAAATGGATACAGTTTCTTGAAAACAAGAAAAAAAGAATTTTTTTTAAATGGAAAAAAGGGGTTAGTTTTCGCAAAATTCACAAGTTTTATTAAAATTTATCACCAGGAAACGTACTAAATTCGTAACGTTACTTCCACTTACTCACCCCTCCCCTTCCACCCCTCCCCTCAAATTGGTAACGTAGTTTATGGATGGCCCCTAATAAGCAAATAAATAAAACTGAAATTGATTAAACCTACTGTTTCCAAACCCTTTTTCATGTTGAAGATAAAACTATTACGTGAACACTGAATAAACAAAATTCAACGTCAACTTATCCGTTTATTCAAATAATTATTTATATTGTGGTATAAATAGATAAAAGTCGCATCTCGTATCTAAATTTTGCATTCAATGTAGAGACTAGCATTAAATGCATTATAATATAAAATACTGGTACAGACAATATTAAATGCCCAGAAAAAAACACAATTGTGCCAGATAAATGATATTAAAATAGCAAACTGACCATGTGTTTGCTGGTAAAATAATAGCACGAGTTATAAATCTTTGGGCTTTACAAATGGGAATGATTTCCCTTAATCTTAATTTCTAATTAGTCTCTGGATGTAACAAACTAATTAACTTTTTTTCTAAGAATACAGAAATATATGCAAAATTGCCTAAAATTATGTACCTTGAATAGAATTGCACAAAAAGGAATGGAGCAGCTCTAAAACTGACAAATAACTGTTTTATATGCAAGTTTGAAGGCTTATTTACAGATTTCTTGGCCCAGAAAAAGCTTTACTTGATTTTCCTAAGCATTTGGATTTTTTCTCATCAATTCCAAGTCAGCGTCCATCATGTCCTTGACGAGATCCTGAAAAGAAACTGTTGGCTCCCATCCAAGTTTCAGTTTCGCTTTCGAAGCATCGCCCAGAAGTAAATCCTGACAAATCCAAGAAATTCATTTAAACATATGTGAAAAGGTCTATTTGATTTTTGCACTGTAACATAATTTAATACAAATGAATCTTACGACTTCAGTTGGACGGAAATATTTCGGATTTACTCGAATAAGAACCTCTTCAGTTTTAGCGTCTTTTCCGACTTCGTTCAAACCTTCGCCTTCCCATTTAATCGCGCGTCCAACGTATTCAAATGCAGCTTCAATAAATTCTCTCACACTGTGCGTTTCTCCCGTAGCAATGACAAAGTCGTCAGGAACCGTTTGTTGAAGCATGAGCCACATTGCCTGAAAAATTATAGATTAAAATTCTGCCAACTGGCAAAACATAAGGACAGTGGTGCAGTCGAGGTCTGGCGGGGTCTGGCGCTGGCGCCGCCAGGTACTTCTTTTGAAGGCCTGGCGGCGCCAAGCCACTTTCTTGTCACACGGAAATTTTTTCCAGTTGTGGGCAATCCATAAACTACGTTACCAATTTTAAACTTTTTTTACCTCTCCCTCGCCCGAAAGTAATTATTGATAACATATTTAATTCAATAGGAAACATTTTAAATTCCTAAGATTTAAAGCCGAAATATATTTAATCTTCAACAAAATAGTTCAATTTCAACCAAAGGAAATTTTCTACCCAAAGAGATGAATTTTCAACACAAAAAGACAAATTTTCAACAAAAACAAAATTAATTTTCAACCAAACAGATCAAATTTCCAGTAAAAGAGACGAATTTTGAACAACATAGTTGAATTTTCGACTAAAAACAATCACTTTAACAAAATAGTTCAATTTTCAAAAAATAATTAGATTTTTAACAAAATATCTAAATTGTTTACAAAAATAGTTGAATTTCCAGCATACAAAGATGTATTGTCAATCATATAGTCGAATTTTCAAACAAAAAAGATTAAAATTCAATAAAATATGTGAATTTTCAAGACGAAAAGACACATTTTTTAGAAGACAGTTAAAATTTCATAAAAAAAGTTCATTTTCAAGCAAGAAAGATGACTTTTCTACCATGAAAGATATAGTTTCAACAAATGAGTAAAGTTTTTAAGCTGAAAAGTCCAATTTTTTTAGAAAACAGTGGACTTTTAAATCGGAACAGATAAATTTTTAATCAAAGAGATCAATTTCAATCAAGAAGGATAAATTTTTAACAAGGTAGTTGAATTCTCAACCAAAAAGTTGAACTTTCAGCAAACAAGAATAAATTTCTACCCAAAAAGACGACTTTTTAAGAAAATATATCAATTTTCTACCAAATAATTAAATTTTCCACCAAAAAGTTGAATTTTCAACAAACAAGATTAATTTTCTATCCAAAACCCCTACTTTTAAACAAAATATCTGAATTTTCTACCAAATAGTTAAATTGTTATCTTGTAAAATATACAGGATAAAGTTTCAACCAAAAATGGTATAGTTAAATTTTCATCAAAACAGTTCATTTTCAAGCAAGAAAGATGACTTTTCTACCATGAAAGATAAAGTTTCAACAAATGAGTAAAGTTTTAAGCTGAAAAGTCGAATTTTTTAGAAAACAGTGGACTTTTAAATCGGAACAGATAAATTTTTAATCAAAGAGATCATTTTCAATCAAGAAGGATGAATTTTTAACAAGATAGTTGAATTCTCAACCAAAAAGTTGAACTTTCAGCAAACAAGAATAAATTTCTACCCAAAAAGACAACTTTTTAAGAAAATATATGAATTTTCTACCAAATAATTAAATTTTCCACCAAAAAGTTGAATTTGCAACAAACAAGATTAATTTTCTATCCAAAACCCCTACTTTTAAACAAAATACCTGAATTTTCTACCAAATATTTAAATTTGTATCTTATAAAATATACAGGATAAAGTTTCAACCAAAAAGTTGAATTTTCGACCAAGAAGATTGATGTTCTATCAAAAAAGACGAATTTACAACTTATCCAATATACAGCATAAAGTTTTAACCAACGATGGAATAGCTATATTTTCAGATTAAACAAATAATTTTCAACAATAAAAAAATGAATTTTTGATTAAGAAAATTAATGTTCTACCAAAATAGACGAATTTTCAACAAAATTATTTAAATATTAAGCCAAAAAGACGAATTTTTTACAAAACAGCAGAATTTTTAACATAAAAGTTCATTTGAAAACAAATAGTTGAATTTTCAACTATAGTTATGAATCCTTAATAAAAAAAATATTTCTTTTTTTACGAAAAAGATGAATTCTCAACGAAGCATGCAACAGTTGATATTTCAATCAAAAAATTGCATTTTAACCAAAACGGGTACACTTTCAACCATGAAGATTAAATTGTTGTCATGAAAGACGAATTTTCAACGAAATAAATGAATTTTAAACCAAAAAGTTGAACTTTTCACTAAAAAAGATCAATTTTAAAGCAAATAGTTAAATTTTTAACTGAAAAAGACCAATTTTTTACCAAAAATGAAATAGTTTAATTGTCAGTTTGAAGAATTTATTTGCGAGCAAACATATGAAACTAATTTTCAGCAAAATAATTAAATTTTCAACCAAAGAGATGAAACTTTAACTAAAAAAAAATAATTTTTACCAAAGTAGTTGAATATTTGATAAAAAAGATTACTTTTTCAACTAATTGACCCCACCCCCTTGTAAACAACAATAGTTTTTAACGCCCCCACCCCTCAAACAGGTAACGTAGTTTATGGAAAATATCGCAAGAACACTTTTTCTTTTAGGACTACAACACTGCATAATGGGCAAAATTTTATTTTTCTGAACGGAAAAAAATAAAATATTTTGTACCTTTACGTAGTCCTTCGCGTGTCCCCAATCTCGTTTGGCATCCAAATTTCCTAATTCCAGAACGTCTTGCAATCCCAAGTGAATTTTAGAAATCGATCTGGTGATTTTTCTCGTCACGAAGGTTTCGCCCCTTCGAGGACTTTCATGATTGAAGAGAATACCGTTGCAGGCAAACATATTGTATGCTTCTCTGTAGTTGACGACTATCCAATAACTGTAGAGTTTGGCGCAAGCTGTTGGAAATAGAAAAATATCTTTATTATTTTAAAGTTTTCTTTATGACTATAAATATTTTTCTAAATAGCTAAGGTTTGTGTAAAAAATATTGTTAGATAAATATTGTACCATAGGGAGAACGTGGATAAAAAGGTGTCTTTTCACTCTGTGGAACTTCGGCGACTTTTCCATAAAGTTCAGAAGTCGAAGCTTGATAAAATTTCACGGATTTTTCCAAACCACATGTTTTTATTGCGTCTAGGATTCTCACTGTTCCAACTCCATCGACTTCGGCAGTGTACTCACTTAAATCAAAGCTTACCTAAAAAATATTATAATAAATAATAATCAGATTCTATAACATCTGATAATTGAGAGAAAATATTATTTTTTATTCCTTAAAGTTCAGACAGAGAGATAAGATAATTCTGAAAAAGGGAATAGACGACGAGACACTTCGATAAACATACTTAAATATCTTATTTCGTTTGTTTCATTAAACGCACCTTAACGTGACTTTGAGCAGCAAGATTATAAATTTCTGTTGGATGGATTGAGCTAATAATTTTGACTAAACTGCTGGAATCAGTCATGTCCCCATAATGCAATTGCATTTTGCCCTGTCGATGGCATTTGGGATCTGCGTACAAATGTTGAATTCGTGTTGTATTAAAAGAACTTGCTCGTCTGATAATTCCATGAACTTCATATCCCTTCTCGATGAGGAATTCTGCTAAATAAGATCCATCCTGAAAGTATCAACATTTTTCAATCTCAGAAAATTTCAATTTATTCATGACCGATATTTTCAATAGTATGACAGGAATATCTTCTTTAAACAAAAAAGAGCCGTTCTTTCGATGAGCAGCTATAAATAAGAATTATCTTTAAATTTTAAAATTGATTCCTAATAGCTCTATTGATTTATATCCAAATTAAACAGTGTTACTACGAAATCCCAAGTTCGAAATTCCCTGACTTTTCCCTGACGAAATTTTCATTTTCCTGACCGTTTGACACCTTTCTTTTATACATAAAAGCAACCTTACACCAAGGAGATTATTAATGTGAATGCAAAAAAATGTCATTTCAAAATAAATTTTAAATACTTTTAGTGATAATAGTAAAACAGAATTTTATGAGGAGTCATCCACAAATTACGTAAGACGATTTGAGGGGAAGGTGGGTTTGGTAAAATGTTACTTTTTCTCATGCGGGGATTGGAAGATCTTACGTAAGAAAAATTGTTACTAAAAATAGTAAATCCACATATATTACAACTTAGAGATATTACATTTTCAACAAAATTGATGAACTTTTTACCAAAGAAATGGATTTTCAACCAAAAAGATAAATTTGCAAGCAAGAAGATTAGTTTTCTACCAAGTGAATGAATATTTAACCAAATATTTGAATTTTCGACAAAAATGGTGAGTTTTCAATTAAGAAGATTAATTTCCTACAAAAAAAAGGAAACTTACAACAATATGCATTAATTTGTAACTAAAGAAGATACATTTTCAACCAAAAATGGAATAGTTCTATTTTTAGTTGAAACCATTTTTTAACAAAAAAAAAAACGAATTTTCAACGAAATAGTTAATTTTTCAACCAAAAAATAAATATTCTACCACAAAAGACAAATTTTCATAAAAATACATGAATTTTCAACTTAAAATGATCATTAAACAAAAATGGAATAGTTACATTTTCAGATAAAAAAATTCATTATAAAAATGAACTTTCAACAAAATAGTTCAATTTTCAACCAAGAACATTAATTAGTACCAAAAGGATAAATATTCTACCACAAAAGACGAGTTTTCATTAAAATACATGAATTTACATCCAACTGCTTAAATTTTGAACAAATTAATTGAATCCTCAACCAAAACAGTTAATTTTCAACCAAACATTTGCATGTTAACAAAAAAAGACAACATTTTTACGATGAGAGAAGAATTTATGAACCAAAAAAGTTAAATTTTCAAAGAAGAAAAATTTTTCAATCAATAAAGATTCAAAATTCATCCCAAATTTTGACATTTTAATCCAAAAAGACGAAGTTACTACAAAACAGTTAAATTTTCAAACCTAAAATATGAATTTTTAACAATACAGTTGAATTTTTAACCAAAAAAATGGACTTCTTAACGTAAGTGTAGAATTTTCAACAAAAAATCAACTTTAGTTTATCGAAAATTTACTAACTTTGTCAGGTTTTCCCTCACATTCCCTCACCAGTTTTAAATTCCCTAATTTTCCAGAATTTCCTGATCTGTAGCAAATTTGTTAACAAATATTTCACAAATTGTTAACAATCATATTAGAACCAACAAACATTTGTTAATAACATGGGTATATAACAATAACATGGATATTCTAAAATTAAAATGTATCTTTTTAAACTTTTGTTTCACTTTAAAAAAAATTAAAAACAAAATTTATATAAATACATACAGCGATGTGAAATCATCAGCAACAATAAGAGATAGATAAACAAATCGTATCGAAGTTTTTTAACGTCCGAGAACCAATATTTGAGCAAAATAAAACAACTAAAATGTTGTTCAACTCTATCGGATAAATTTATTCGGTGAAAAAACACCTTTTGGGTCATTTAGAATTTTTTATTTTTAGTTCGGATTTAAAAAAAAATTTACCGTGTTTGTATGAGAAAAATTATTTGATTTTCAAAATACAACAATACGATATATAGTGTATTTATTCGCGTCTTCGAGACACGTCGATCGACCTATTGTTGAACCTTTTATGACTCACCAGCATCGATTTATGAAGTTTCAAAAAAACTGTTTATTCTGTTTATATGAGAAAAACTTTTTCGAGATTCAATATACGACAATACGATACCTAGTTTACTTGTTCGCGTCTTCGAGACACATCGAATGACCTATTGACGAACCTTCTATGACCTCTTATGGTCTAACAAATACCGATTTATAAATTTAAAAAATATATTGTTTATCTTGTTGATACGAGGAAAACTTTTTTTCATATTGAGAATACAACAGTACTGCATTTGATGTAATTGTTCGCGTCTTTGAGACACGTGGATTGATCTATTGACGAACTTTCGATGACCATTCATGATTAATCAATAGTTACTTGAAAAGAAAAAAAAAAGTTGCATTGTTTCTATGAGGTTTTAATTTGGAATATATACGACAGAAACATAAGCTTGAAAAATATCGAAAGTATATATTTTTTTTCTTTTTTAGGGAAAAACCTCTCTCTCTCTCTATGAGGAAGCAAATTCATTTGATACCTTTGAGGAAGCAAAATGCTTATACAATGAGCACAAATAAATTCACCCATATTTCTTATATATAATCTCTATGTTGGAAATTCAAAAAAATTACAATTTACAAATTTTATTTCTTAATAAAACCAGAATTATAAACATTTTTACTCCAAAAGATGACTTCAAGTTTTCAATCATTTACTGACATGTAATTTTCTTTTTCCTTAACAATTTATATTCTAATTAAAACTTTGAATATATAAATGTGACACGTCAATGTTTTTTTTTTAATATAGAAAAGGCTCTTACTTGGCCAGTAATTCCAGTGATAAGTGCTACGCGTCTGTCAATAGTTGCTGCCATTTCATATATATGTTTAATTGCACTATTGGATGTAATAAAACATTCCAATTAAATTTATATTGCGATACAAGTTTAGAACCGAACCGACTTGAAATCAAGTACCTCACGATTGGGTCAGTCGTGTCAGGTCGCCACGTATTACTATTTATATTCTTTCACCGGTGTTTTTATCAGATGTGTCAGCTATCGATACAATTTAACACGCCTTTCAAACTAGAGATGATAAATCACACAACTAACAACATATGCAAGACAAATTCATAACACAAATACAATAAAACGCGCAAAAAACAAAACGATCAAAACCTCAGTAATGCTTGCCGGTGATGTTTTTGACATTTGTTGTTTTTGGTTAGGATTATCGGAGACTTAAGAGGGGCGTTTACCAGCTGCTAGGTCGCGCTAACTGTTCTAGTTAAAGTTCCGCGAAAATTTAAATTATTGGTTGCATTCGACTGTTTTTGATTAGAAATTAAAATCTTTGTTTGGTTGAAAATTCGACTACTTGATTGAAAGTCGAAATACTTTGTTAAAAATTTATTTTATTGTTTAAAGATTTTTCTCTGCGGTTGAAAAATGAAATTTTCTTGAAAAATTGTTTGTATCTTTATTGAAAATTAATTTTTTTAACTGAAAAATCAACTATTTTATTTTTGGTTGAAAATTGGCCTTTTTTATTTTGAACATTAACTAATTTGTCGAAAATTTATCCTTTTTAGTTGAATTCGATGGCTTTTAATATAAAACCTTTTTTGGTTGAAATATAAATATCAACTATTACATTTTACGTTGAGAATTCATCTTTCTGATGAGAAATACGACTATTTGGCTGAAAGCTGAACTAGTTAAAAATTCATTAAAAATGTAACTATTTTTTACAAATTATTTTCTCTATTGCTTGAAAATTTATGATTTTTAGTTGAAAATTCGTCTATGTGATTGAAAATACATCTTTTTGGTAGAAAATTATTTTTGTGGTTTGAAAACTTACCTTTTTGCTTGAAAATTCATTTGTTTAACTGAAAATTAAACTATTCCATTTTTGGTTGAAAGTTTATCTCTTTTAGGTGAAAATTCAACTATGTGGTTGAAAATTTGTGCATTTTTATGAAAATTCTTTTTTGGTAGAATATTATTCTTCTTATTTAAAAGTGGTAGCAGATTTACCGATTTTTTTAAACTTCGTTTGTTTTATGGTTAAAATGAAATTTTTTATTCGTCTTTTTTATTGGAAAATTAATTTCTTTCGTTGAAAATTGAATTATATTTTGTTGAAAATTCAATTTTTTCATCTGTAAAATTCACTATATCATTTAAGGTTAAATTGTTTGGTTGAAAATTGAGTTATTTTATTTTTGGTTTAAAATTTATCTTCATTAGTTGAAAATTCAACTATTCGATTAAAAAAGAAAATATAGAAATGTATGAAAACACGCACTTTGAAACGTTCTTCCAATAAACAATAACGTTATATTTGTGAAATTCAAAACTAGGCAAGAAAAACTGACCAGTAATCAAGATATAAAATTTGTTCTTTTGAAATGAATAACTCACACTTTCACCTTATTTTATGAATAAACTATAAACTTTTAATATTAATTTATGTACAAAAATAAATTTTTTATTCAATCAATTTGAATTTTCGCGGAACTTTGACTAAGCCAGTTAGAACGCAGTTACCTGCAGTCGGTAAAGTAGAAACAATAATTCTAGAATTTCACTAGTGTGTGAATGACTTTATTGGTGAAAATGTTTTAGGGGAAGTTTTTCAGAAATTGTAAAGATCACAGCCAGACAGCTGATTTTGATTGACAGTGAATTCAATTGAAATTAATTGGCAGCAATTGGCAGACTTCTGTCTCAGTTCTTTTTGTCTGCCAATTTATCAGAAACGTTCTCAATTTCCAGATTTCGCATTTCGTGCATTGAAAAAGATAGTGAATAAGTGAAACATTGTACAATTATAAGTACTTGAGCTTTGGATGTTTATACTTTTGCATTGGATCATGATACTTTTGCAAGAACAAGCAATTGACATAATTAGGAAAGTTTAATCACCAAAGATAATCGAAGATTTCAATGATTAAAAAAGTTTTTTTATCACAATAAAAGTATATGTGGTATAAGAAAAAAACTAAAGACTGATTGCGTGAACAGTGAAGTCAGATATAAAATGGGCTTTTCGTCAGATTCATTAATTCATTAAAATATAGAGCAGAAATAAGGAGAATAAATATATAGCCTTCGGTGAGTGGGAAAAATTATAAACCAATACATCGAGAGCATGGAGGATTACTGTGGGCGGCAGCACGGTACTCGATACTCGTGAATAATAAAGACAAAGACGTAAGTCTATATTTCACATTAAAAATAATCGTATAGGTAACAAAATATTTATCTTCGATAAAAACGTATCTCACTTATTGAATCTTATATTTTTAGTCTTGTTATTTTGGTTTAATGGCCATGATTTCAAGTGTGCAAAATTTAGTTTTTGAAGGTTATGTCCATATCTCGATAATTGTGATCAGCCTCGTGACACTCTGAAATGAAAGTGACGGAAATGTTGAGTACGGTCGAGGGTGGCGCTGGCTGTACTTTTAGGCCGAAAATTGTTTAAATGCATGGGGAAAGTGTCAAAAATGTGAAATTTTGTGCTTTTTATATTATGAAAACGGACTTTTTAATTTTTTTTGCTTTGAAATTAGGTTTGAAGGCTTTTACACTGAAATTTTATCAAGTTTTTTTTTGTTTTGAACGAGAATAATGGAGAAAATTTTGCTGAACATTTTGCCTTGACAATTTTGAAGATTTCAAGAGAATAAAAAAGTTTTCTTAAAATTCCTGGTAAAATTTTAATAATGTTTTATTTGGTAAATTAATTTTAAGAGAATATTAAACAATTATTCTCTAAAATGTCGAAAAATAATGTACAAAATTTTTAAGCAAAATTTTTCAATTCTGCACGTTTATAACATTTTACAAAAACTTCGTGTTAGTTTAAGAAATATTAAGAAGTTTCGCAAAGATTTCATAAAATTTAAAACAAAATGTCGATTTCTAAACATTTCCAAAAAAAAATTTAGAATCTTTTCAAGAATGAAAGGTTTCAAGAGAATTAAAAACTTTTCAAGATAAAATTGAACAAGATTTCAAACCATTTCAAAAGATTTCTGCTCATTTTGAAAGATATTGAGAAGTTTTGAAAAAATTTCAAAAATTATTTAAACCATGGAACTATTTCAAAAAATTATAACAAAATATGCACATATGCGTACACTTATTGTGAATGAATCAGAACACTTGAAAATCAGTTGCCATATATGTTTTGTTAAGTTAATAATATAGGATGTATATAGTTGTATATAGTTGTATATAGTGTAGATAATGTACATAATGTAACTCGGTGTCACCTAATAATTAATTATTATCAAACAATTAGTTTAACTCTTCTTAGTGGCCGTCCATGAAATATGTTATCAATTTTGGGCTATTTCCAACCCCTTTTTTGAGAAAAAATGTATTATAAATTATAAATTAATTCTATACATTTATTGTTTAAACAATTTACTATCATTTATATTTATAATAATATTCTCTTAGAATAATGCTACAAAGTTGCAGTTTTTCCTATGATTTTTCACTTTTCATCCACTCTTGAATTATTTTAAGGTAATAATCATTCAAAGTCAACAAAAATAAGTTACATAGTTAATTATTATTTTAAATTACTTTCTCTGTGAATAATGCTAAAAAATTGCGGTTTTTTCTCAAATTTTCAACTTTTTGACCACTTTTCAATTAGAGTGAAGTGATAATTGATTCATTTTGAGAAAAATAATTGTTTCAATAATTTATTATTATTGTTAATAATATTCTCTTAGCCCAATGGTAGAAAGTTGCGGTTTTTTTCTGAAATTGTTGACTATTCATCTATGTTTCACTTGGAGCCACTTAATGATAAATTAAATTTAGCAAAAATAATTGTTCAAACAATTTGTTATTGTTTATAATCATCTTCTCCTATATCAATGCCAGATAGTTGCGGATTTTTTCTTAATTTTTTGAGTTTTTGTGCACTTTTCACTTACTGAGATAGTAATTAATGCAAGTTGACAAAAATAGTTTTTAAACAATTGATTATTGTTTATAAGTATCTTGTCTTAGACAAATGTTAGAAAGTTGCAGTTTTTTCTTAAATGCTTAACTTTGTTTTTCCTTTTTAGTTATAAACAAATATTAATTAAAAATTAAGGAGAATCATATTTTAAATAATCTCTTTATTTTATTTTGGAATATATTTTTCTGATTATATTAAAAGTTAAAATCTTTTCTGGTTGCAATATCAACAATTGCACTTTTGGTTCATAATTATACCAAAAAGATGAGTTTTTAACCAAGACGATTTTTTTTTTATAAATAAAGATGCACTGATCTAATCAGTAACTTCCACTGAATGATTCAGTAATTTTGTATGATTTGTAATCAGTAAGTTTCACTAATTAAATTAGTGATTCATTAAGTATTAATGATTAATTTCAGTCATTTTTTAAAAAGTGAATAAATTTAATTTGAAAAATGCAATTTGCTTAAACTCTTTCGAATCCCTTAAAACAATCAGATATGTTTAGAAATATTTGAAATTTCCTAAAATTTGCATGAAATCTGACGAAATTGTTTAAAACTCATGGCAATTCTCTGGAATTTAAATTAAATTAAAATTATTCAATAAAGTTCTCTGAATAAGGTGCTTAAGTCCCTATAAATCTTCGAAATCCTTTAATCTTGTGAAATTGCTTGAAATACCTTAAAATCCCTTGACATATTCAAAATCGTTAGGAATCCTTTCAAATTTAATTTAATTAATTTTCTCATGCTCACTGAAAACATCTTTAAACCTTTGAAAATCCTACAAAATTATTTGCAATCTCTTGAAATCCTTTGCAGTTCCTCAAAATCCCCGGAAAAGTTTGAAAACATTTAAAATCCCCTCAACTGCCATAACATTTTCAAAAATTAGTTTAAATTTTTGGAAAACCCTTAAAATCCTTTTAAAAGCCTCAAAATCCGTGGAACTCGCTCGAAATTTGTTGAAATTCTTTGGAAACTTGTGAACTCTTCTGATATCTTTGAAAATCTTTAAAATGCTGTGAAACTTTTATGAAATCTGACAAAATCGCTCAAAATCCATGGAAGATCTCTGGAATTCCACAGAATTCCTTAAAATCTCTCAAAATCCTACGTTACATAAATAAATATATAATTTATTATTACTTTACCCATTTTTTGCATCAACTCTTTCAATATTTTAACAATCTTTCTTTCGATACTAATTTTCTTTTCATGATCTTCTATAATAATTTTTCTGTAATCGCAAAAAAATTATAAGAAATTCATTGTAGGAAAATTATGAGAATGCATGGGATTACATAAGAGTGCATGGGATTGTATAAGAGTACGTGGGCTTGCATAAGAGTGCGTGGGCTTGCATAAGAGTGCGTGGAATTGCATAAGAGTGCGTGGAATTGCATAAGATTGCATAATTTTGCAAATAAAGTGTACACCAGATGGCAGGAGTAATTAACCCATCCTCTGAGACAAATCCAACTATGTTCCAGGTTTTTTGATAGGACGATAAGTTTTTTAAAAATAAATTTCCCAAGTTTGAAATCTATATTTATAGATAAATTCAGGGTTGTTAAAAGGTCTGTGTGTAAAGGATTTGAGTCAAAACTTCTTCACTCTGAATTATGCAAACAATATTTTCAAGACGTCCAACAGCGGAAGGTGTGAGATCAAAAATTAAAAGAGTAACTTAATTTTTCAAGACACGTGCCCTGACTCACTATTTTACCTTGGAAAAGTGTGAACATGATTGATGGTTTCTCCAAGCTCTATGTTCTAGCATGACGTATGCAAGAGCTTAATACAACGCGCCATTTTTTTTCCTTCACTTCATGTTCTATTTTTCACTCCCATTTATAGGATGAAGAATATGAAGAGTTCTTAAATTTCACTCATAATCTTAGTTTAAAGTTACAAAGTATTTTTGCTGTTATTGAAAAGTCGATTAACTGCAAGTGAAAAAGGTCCATTATAATATGAAAATTACCTAGATAAGTTTACAGTTCATAAAGTTAATTTTCAGAAAGGAAGAAGAATTTTTTACCAAATAGTTAAATTTTCAACAAGAGAGATTGATTTTAAACTAAAATGATGAATCTTAAACCAAAAAATTAATTTTTAAGAAAATAGTTCAAATTTTCAAAGTAGTTGAATTTTAAACAAAAAAGATGACTTCTCATTGAAGTAAAATAATTTTTCACAAAAAAGGTGAATCTTCAACAAAATAAAAGAATTTTCAACCAAAAAGTTGAATTTTCATCTGAAAAAAATTAATTTCCAACAAATAAAATACAAATTTTCAACAAGATAGTTTAATTTTTAAATAAAAAAGGTCAATCATCAACCACAGATTTTTAACCGAGCAGTTTAGCTTTCAACCAAGTAGTTAAATTTTAACCAAAAAACATTACATTAACAACAAAAATTTACAACAAAAAAAACGAATTTTTAACAAGGTAGTATAATTTTCAACTAAAAAAGGTAAATCGTCGACCAAAGAGATAGATTTTTTAATGAAATGATGAATCTTAACCCAAAAATATAAATTTTTAACCAAGCAGTTTAACTTTCAAGTTGAATTGTTGAAGAAATAATTTTGCGCCAGAAAGGTTAATTGTCTACAAAAAGAGGAATTTTCAACCAACTAAATTGTCAGTTTAAAAAATTATCTTTAAACAAAAAAACTCATTTTCAACAATACAAGATATTTTTAACCGAAAATGTAATAGCTGATATTTCAACCAAAAAATAATTCAATTTTAACTGAAAAAACAGTTTATATTTCATTTAAACCAAAAATATAATGTTATGTTTAATAAAAAACAATTAAATTTAACTAAAAAGACAAATTTTCAACCAAGATGTTGTATTTTCTACAAATAAAGACAAATTTTCAACTAAATAGTAGAATTTTCAACTAAAAAGATCAACTTTCGAACAAAAATGGAAGACGGTAAATTTTTAGATGAAAAAATTAATTTTAAAACAAGAAAAAAATACAATTTTTTAACAAACTAGTCATATTTTTAACCATAGAGATGACTTTTGAACTGAAATAATGAATCTTCAACTTTCAATCAAATAGTTGCTATTTTAACTAAAAAATATCACTTTTTAACCAAAAAATGAATAGTTTAAATTTTAATTTGAAACAATAATTTTCAACAAGAAAAACTAATTTTTAACTAAATACTTCGATTTCTAACAAAAGAGTTAATAATTTAAGTTTTAATTTTTTTAATTTAAAATTTAAATATTAATTAATGATAATAATATAATAATAATAATATTGAAATATATAATAATGATAATAATAAAAAAAAATAATTAATTAATCAATATTAATTGATTATTATTAATAAAATTTCAATTTTAAATTAATTTAAGTTAACCAAATTAATTTTAAGCCAAAATGATGAATCTTAGACAACAAAAAATGCATTTTTAACATAGTAGTTCAACTTTAAACCAAGTTGTTGAATTTTTATCCAAAAAATATGATTTTTCAATTAAGAACGTTAATTTTCTACGAAAGAAAACGAACTTTCAAGAAAATAAAGGATTTTCAACTAAAAAGTTAAATTTTAGACTAAACAATATTTATTTCCAACCAAGAAAAAACTAATTTTCAACAAGATGGTTAAATTTTCAACTAAAAATGATCAATTTTCAACCAAAGAGATGAATTTATTAATAAAATGATAAATCAATAAAACGATGACTCTTAAAAAAATATATACATTTTCAACAAAGCAGTTCAACTTTCAACCAAATAGTTAAATTGTAAAAAAAATTAATTTTGGGCCAGGAAGATTTATTTTCTACATAAAAGGAAGAATTCTAAATGACAAATTTAATAGCTGATATTTCAACTAAAAAGATTTTGATTTTTATTAAAAAACAGTTTAATTCAACCGAAAAGATTAATTTTCAATCAAGATGTATTTTTTACGAATAAAGATAAATTTTGAAAATACATGAAATTTCAACTAAATAGTTAAATTTTCAACTAAATAAGGTCAATTTTCAACCAAAAATGGAATAGGTAACTTTTCAAGCAGAAAATAGATTTTTCAAACAAAAAAAGATGAGTTTTCAACTAAAATAATGAATCAACTTTAAACCAAATAGTTGAATTTTTAAGTAAAAAAGATAACCTTTTACCCAAAAATTAAATAGTTAAAATTTCGAAGAATAAAATTATTTTTCAATAAAAATAAATGCATGTTCCACGAAAAATTGTTTTTTCATAAAAAAAGATCACCTTTTAACCAAAAATGGATAAAGTTAATTTCCATTTAAAAAAATGTGTTTTTTAAGCAAAGAAAACCGAACATTCAACTAAATAATAATGAATCTTGAACAAAAAAAATTAACTTTTAACAAAAGTGGTTCAATTTGCAACAAAGTAGTTGAATTTTCAACCAAAAAATATAAATTCTAAGCTAAAAATGATTTATTTCCTTCCAATAAAAACGAATTAATCTAATCAGTAACGTCCACTGACCGAATCAATAATTTAGAATGATCCAATCTTTGACTGTTATTGATTAAAGCAGTCATTTTAAATTATGTAATTAGTAGCTTTCACTAATTAAAATAGTTATGTTTAATGATGTAACCAGTAACTATCAGAAATTAAATCAGTCATTTTGATTTATCTAATCCATAACTTTCAATATGCTCACCAGTCAGTTATCGATAATTTTAAGGACTTATTAATATGTAGGAACATAATGAAGAATTATATTTAAAAATAATTTCTCAATTTTATTATGTCAGAAAAATCACTCACTTCCATTGACTGAGAATCAGTAATTCCAAGTGACTGACAATCAGTAATTTCAAGTGACTGACTCTGTCAGCAATATTGACTGATTCATCTGTTAAAACGACTCTTTCGTAAATCAAAATGACTTTTTTTTTAATCGAGGCATTCTGGATTAATTTAATCAGTCAAATTTTGACTGGTTTAAATCTACAGTGCAGTTTTCGGGTTTCAGGGTTGTTTTTTCAAATTTTTCAACTAAAAAAAAAAGATCCACGAAATTGTGTGAGTTTACTCGTACATAAGAGAATTTCTCACGAATGGGGCGATTCGACTGACGCTTCGTCTGCTCGTTTATTACGAGCGAGCACGTGTTACGTTCACGTCGCGTCTAAGCTCGTCGTTCATAAAACTCACCCTCGTCAGGGAACGAGACGAAACTTAAGCCCCGTTTACGCGATGACGGTTTCTCTTCGAAAATATGTGTCACAAAAATGACTCCCACATATATTCTTTCTTTTTTATTTCAGAAATTTCTGATTCTGTTTTTCCCTCTGCCCATTTACACCAATCCATCTTGATTTTCGCGTCTTGATTCCCTCCACTTAATCCAATGGTGATCGAGATATCCACGGATAAGTTTTTCACTTTTTTTTTGGGGGGGGGCGGGAGGGTAAATAAGTCTCTTCTTAGGGGCCGTCCATAAAGTAAGCTATCAATTTTCGGCTACTTTTGATCCCCTCTTTTCTTTTATCCAAAAAAGTTGTATTATGAATTATAAAATAATTATATTTATTGTTTAAATAATTTATTATTATTTATAATAATATTCTCTTGGAATAATGCTAGAAGGTTGCAGTTTTTTCGATAATTTTCCAATTTTTATCCACTTTTCAATTATTGTAAGTTAATAATTATTTCAAGTCAACAAAAATAGTAATTTGTACGATTTATTATTATTTTTAATAATTTTTTGTTTGACTAATGCTAGAAAGTTTTAGTTTTTTCTGAAATATTAAACTTTTTGTCCAATTTTTATTAATAGAAGGTGAAAATTGATTCAATTGAACGAACATAATTGTTTAAACAATGTAGTATTGTTTATAATTATTTTCTTCTATTGTAATTCTAGATTGTTGCGTTTTTTTTTCTAAAATTTGCGCCTTTTTATCAACTTGTCACTAAAAACGAGGTAATGAATAATTTAATTCACAAACATAATTTTATAAACAAATTATTATCATTTATAACTATCTTTTTCTATAGTAATGCTGGATAATTGCAGTTTTTTCTGAAAAAATGTAACTCTTTGCCAACTTTTTACTCAGAGTTAGGTAATAATTAGTGTAAGTTAAAACAAATGATTTCTTGAACAATTTTATTATTTTTAAAAATAATATTATCTTTCAATAACGCTAGAAAGTTGCGGTTTTTTTTTAATATTCAACTTTTTTGTCCACATCTCACTCAGAGCGAGGAAAAAATTAATAAAATTTTACAAACATAATTGTTCAAACAAATTATTATTTTTTATAACTATCTTCTACAGTAATGCTACACAATTGCATTTTTTCTAAGATTTTCCACTTTTTGTGAACTTTATACATATTGAGGCAATAATTAATGCAAGTTGACAAATATAATTGTTTAAACAATTTATTATTATTCATAACTATCTTCTCATAGATAATTGCTAAAAAGTTACAGTCTTTTCTTAAATTTTTTACTGTGCTTTGCCTTTTTAGTTACAAAAAAATAATAAATAAATAATAAAATGAATCGTTTTAAATCAATCTCTTTCTTTTATGTAATTATATTTTTCCGAAATAAAACAGATATCTGAAATATTCTTCAAAAGAAAAAAAAGCGGTAAATGTTAGAAAAGCACTGAAATTTCTAGCATTAATCTGATAGAAGATAGTTATAAACCATAATAAATTGTTTTTACAATTATTTTTGTCAACTTCCATTATTTATTATTTCACTAAGTGAAAATTTTCAACTAACTGCATGGATTTTCTAGAAAACTGTTGAATTTTCGAGTTATAGAGGATACATTTTGATAAGAAAAGAGTAATCAATATTAACAAACTGATACAAAAATTAATTTTTATTAAAGTAGTTTAAATTTCAACAAAGTAGTTGAATTTTCAACGAAGAAGATTAATTTTTCATCATGAAAAAAAGAATTTAAAAAAAACACACAATTTTTCCAGAAATTGTTGAATTTTCAACCCAAAACGATAAACTATCTACAAAACAGTTTAATTTTGTACGTAAAAATATTATTTTTTAAATAACGAACTTAATTTTTTTACAAAGTAGTTCAATTTTCAAATAAATAGTTAGATTTTGAACTAAATAGTTGAATTTCCTACCAAATAGTTTAATTTTTCAACAAAAAATATGAATTTTCAAATCAAATAATTTAATTATCTACCAAATTGTTCATTTTTAAAGCTGAAAATACGAATTTTCTACGAAGCAGTCGAACTTTTAACACGAAAATGTAAATTTTCCACTAGAAAATATGATTTTTGAACAAAAAAGATTAATTTTTTACACAGGAGGATGCATTTTCAAAAAAATGCATCAATTTTCTACTGAAGGGTTGAATTGTTAACTTATAAAGGATGAATTTGCTCAAACAAATGTAATAATTTAATATACAGAAAAATGATCATTTTTAAATAAAAATAAAACGAGTTTTGTACAAAATAAATGAATTTTCAACAAAATTGATGAAGTTTCGAGACAAGAAGACAAATATTCTGAAAAAACTTGAATTTCAAGCCCATAAATTTGAATTTTCAACAAGAAAGTTAATTTGTAACTAAATAGTTCAACTATTAACCAAAATGATAAATCTTCCATGAAAAAAAATTACAAAATAGTCCAGCTTTAAAACAAGTAGTTAATTGTTTAGCCAAAAAGATAAATTAACAACGAAAAATATAAAAGTTGATATTTGAAACAAAAAACATTTTTATTTTTAAGCAAAAACAGTTTAATTCAATCAAAGAAGACGAATTTTAAACAAAATAGTCAAATCCTCAATCAAAACAGATTATTTTTTGAACAAAAATTTGCATTTGTAACAAAAAAAGATCAAATTTCTATTGCAAAAAAATGAATTTTTAAGTCAGAAAGACGAATTAAAAAGAAATACTTATATTTGAAACTATAAACGATCAAGTTTCAACCAAAAAGATGAATTGTCAATGAAAAACTAATAAGTTTATTTTTTAACTTAAAATTATAAATTTTGAATCAAACATGGAATAATTAAATTTTCAGTTAAAAAAATTAATTTGAAAAAATCGAATTTTTAAGAACATATTTGAATTTTCTCAACCAGTGAAATGTATGTTTAACAATGTAGTTCAACTATCAACTAAGTAGTTCAATAATCAACCAAAAAGGTGCGTTTTTAAGAAAATATTTGAATTTTCAACAAAATAGTTAAATTTTTAAAAATATAGTAGAATTTTAACGAAGCAATTTTTCATTAGATAACTTCAAATAACGTTTTAAAGGTGGGAGACATATGTTTGTTGTTAAAAATAAAAAATTCCATTTTCCCGTCCAACTGCGCAAGATTCGAAAAAATTTAAAATTGTTTATCTCAAAAAGATCAATAAGTTTTCTGCAGATTATATTTTAATCAGATTTATAGTTTATTTTTTAATTGTGATAAATAAAATAAAAAATAAGAATGTTCCCACGTAGCATCTACATTTTTAGAATATTACACTAATAAATTTTCCAAAAAGAGTTACAGAAATATTTTCAGCTTCTTAATCAAAATTGAAAGAAGAAAAATACACCCCTAAAATTTTTAGTTATTTAGTCACTTATGATTATTTATTCGTATTTATTTTCTTATTTCTTAGTTATTTCTGAAAATTTGGTCAAATCATCGAGCAATGAATTGTCGGAAAAAAGCAGGTGAGAAAGTAGCATCTCGAACAGGTGGTACGATCGCTTTATATAATGATTCTTTGATATTTTTCTTTTCATCTCTGCCGGTATCAATGTGCGATAAAGGAAGAATACAAGCTCATCTGTACTATCTTCCCCCCCTTTTTTTTTCTTTTAGTTCATCCCATAATCTCTCATATCCCCAGCCGATGAGATAAGAGTTTCAAAAGTTTTAGGTCACGCAACTGCGTGTTTTCGAACAGTAATATACCATCGACTTACATTCGCTATACGTGATCCAATGAGACTAATTTGATCCTTTTAATCCAAATGAGCTGTTATCAATTTCCGATCATAATATATAAGATTTATAAGCATAATCTCTATCGTAGTTTACCAATCAATGAAGAATCAGAGTGGCTGAAAAACTACATTTCAATATTCCCTGACTTTTCCCTGATTTTTCCCTGATTTTCCCCTGACCAATTTTTTATTTTCGCTGATCATTAATACTCAAAGACCAGCGTTTTAATCTGGTAATATTTTCAACACATACTCTTTTATATAAGGAATAAAACAATTTTATATTTACATTTAAAAATTTATTAATTTACTTCAATCAAAATGAAACAGTTTAATTTGCAAACAAAAAATATGTCTTTTCAACAAAATAGTTCAATTTTTAAGGGAATAGTTACATTTTGAACCAAATTGTTGAACTGCCAAACTACAGAGATGAATTTTAAACCAAATGTTCGAATTTTTAAACTAAAAAGATCAATCTTCAACCAAGAACAGTTGCATTCGCAACCAAATAGTTGAATTTTTTTAGAAGAAAGTTGAATTTTTTAAGAAAAGGAAATCAATTTTCAATTCAGAGATGCACTTTCTGTCCAAATAGACTAATGTTCAACAAAACAGTTGAATTTTCGAATAAAAAAGATGACTTTTCACAAAAAACTTGAATTTCTAACAAAATAATTGAAATATCAACAAAAGAGTTGCTTTAGCCCGAGCGGAAATATTATACATAGTTTATATATAGTGTGAAGTAATATATATAATATTCATTTGTTTGATATAAAAAATGTATAAAGCAAATGAATATTATACATAACACTTCACAATATATATAAACTATATAATATTTCCGCCTGGGATCCAATGACTAGAGATTTCTACCTATGAAGATGAATTTTTAACAAAATAGTCGGATGTTCAAACAAAATATATTAAATTCCAACCAAAAATAGTTCAATTTTCAACAGGAAGAGTTTAATTTTCAACAAAAAGATCCATTCTCAAACGTACAGGGATGAATTCTCAATCAAAAAGACGAATTTTCAACCAAGAAGATTACTTTTCTGCCAAAAATATCAAATTTCATGAAAAACTGGGAAAGATAAATTTTCAACAATAAATTAATTGTTTAAAAAGTAGTTTAACCTTCAACCAAAAATAAAAAAATTAAATTTTGTAACAAAAAATCGAATCTCCTACGAAACAGTTCAATTTGCAACCCGCAAATATTTTATGTTCCACTAAAAAGACAAATTTTCCACAAAATGGTTTCGTTTTTAACCAAAGAGATGATTGTTCAAATAAAATGATGAATCTTCAAGTAAATGGAATTTTAACAAAGGTGTTCAACTTTCAACCCGGAAATTGAATTTTCCAACCAAATAGTAAAATTTTCAATCGGAAAATACCGATTTTTCAGAAGAGAGTTTAATTTTTAACCCAAGAAGTTGAATTTAAAAAACATGAACTCTCAACAAAAAAGGTAATAGTTGATATTTCACCAAAAAAGGGATTTACATAATTATAGTTACATTTTCAACCAAATAGTTTAATTTTCAACAAAATAATTAAATTTTCAACAAAATATGAGAATTTTTAATCAGATAAATCAATTTTCAACCTACAAAGATGAATTCTCAACAAAAAATGTATTAGTTGATATTTCAACCGAATAATATGAAATTTGTACCTAAAGAAAGGATTTTTAAAGCAAAAGATTAATTTTATATAAAAAAATACCAATTTTTTAACAGAATACATGCATTTTCAATCCAATAGTTAAATTTTCAACTAAAAAAGATAAATTTCCAATTAAAAATGAAAAAGTTAAATTTTCAGTTATTTTGATTGAATTTCACCAAAAAGAAACAAATTTTTAACAAAATAGTCAAATTTTCTACTAAAGAGATAATTTTTCAACTAAAATGATAAATTTTTTAACCAAAAAGACCATTTTTTAACAAATAGAGAATTTTTAGACAAGAAAGAAAAGAAAGTTCATACAAATTTCTAAACCACGGAAATTAATTTTCAAGTGAAACGAAGAACCTTCAGCTGGAATAGTTAAATTTTGAATTAAAAACATTAATTTCTAACAGAAGAAAAAACAATTTTCAACTCAATTGAATCTTCGACAAAAAATGATTTTTTAAAAAGGTGATTCAACTTTCAACTAAGTAAGTAGTTCAACTTTTAACCAATAAAGATGAATTTTCAACTAATAATGTAATCTTATATATTTCAGCCAACAAAGACGAATTTTCCACAAAATAGTTAAATCCTTAACCAAAGCGAAATAATTTTCAACCAAAAAGTTACATTTTCAATCAAAAAATATTAAATTTCTAATAAAATCGATGACTCTTTGAACCAAAAAGACGAATTTAACAAAAAAAAGTTTAATTCAGAACAAGCTAAGATTTCAGTTGAATTTTCAACACCAAAATATGTATTTCGAATAAGAAGTTAATTTTCTAAGAAATTAGTTTAATTGTCAACACAAAAAGATGAATTTTCGACAGAACAGTTGAATTTCTAACCAAAAAGGATCTAGAATATTATATCAGGGTGGCCGCAAAACTTCATTTTCAAAATTCCATAATTTTACCCTGACCAATATTCTATTTTCTCTAACCATCAATATGCCCATACTACAATCTTAATGATGTTCTAGGTATACAGTCAAGTTCAAAATTACCTAATTTTCAAAAAATTAAAGAAAAATTAAAATATTATTTAAATATATTCATAAAGTTGACAAAAAAGCCTATTGATTATTGAAACAAATTTTAGAAGAGAAATCCGACCGTAAATAATAATAAAAAACAGTATAGCAAAGACGTATATTTAATTGATTAACAATTAAGTCGATCAGTAATAAACTAATGTGATCAGAGGGAAAACTTCACGAAAAAATTATTTAATTGTAAGTTCTCTAACCATTTTAAAGAAAATAAAGTCACTTACATTGATGGCAAAGTTAAACAATCTGCTCATTGTCACTTAGAAAAAACTAGATTTATTCTTAACCTCATGTAAAAGTAAGACATTACAATACATGCTATAATTTAATATTTTTCTTTACTTTTTGAACCTTCTGGAAGGTACTTTTGATCTCTTGAACGAAGTGATTATCAAGGAAAACAATTTTTCGATTTGTTTATAATAAAATACTATGGGTCGCTTTACCTCATAAACACGAAAACTCATACAAAAATAATTCAGCAGGACAAAAAATATACTCTATTTGTTTGAAAATTTTCATAAATCTTCGTTGGGTGCTAGAAAATATAATCCATTGCACGAATTTCTGCAAGCTTCTACAAGTCAAGCTTATCACGAGTTTATTTACTTAACCTACTCAAATTTTCAAAACTGACAATCTTACACGAATGAACTTCTTATTCGTTATGAGTAACGAAACTAGGCCAAACAAGATTTTAAATAAAGTTAACATATGCAAAAAAGAAAACAATAGCTAATCTCAAAAATCGTTACTGAAAGAAAGGGATAATTAGTTATAAAAAACTTGTAAAGGCTCTTTCTCGCACACGCGCCGCTTAGACCAATTTTACGCTAGTCCAGAACATTTAATAAAATTATCGACTAAATTTCAGATTCTTGAAAAAGTTGTATAGACAATTCTGTTCCAGAAGACTCTAAAACATTCCTAATCATCACAAGATATACAGGTAATTATAACTATAGGAAAATATTTGTTGAAATCCCAGTACACCCTAGAATATTCTGTAGAACATCCAAAAACATTCCACTCAATGGTTGATTTTGGATTCTGCAAATATTGGATGTTATCACACTATTAAAAAGTCAGCAAGCATCAGATTACAAAGTACACAAAGATGTCGAACGACTCGCGAAATGCGGTTCTGGCTAATAATAGCCCTGAGGTACACAAGTCGTATTATATTGCTATCGTAAATTATCGCACAGCACATACCATGCTTAATTTGTGCAGAAGCGTGCAGCATTACTGCTTGGCCCCTTGAAACTTTACCAGTTAGCAGTTACCGATAATCGTGCCATGTTTTCGTTCGTCATCGAATTATGGGCCAAGTTTGCCACGTTCTGAAAACCCACCGCTGTTACAAATTTATTTACCACACATAAATTACCATAGATTAATCCCCTTTATAAAATCGGATCCAGTACCAAAAACAAATAACAACGAATTTTTTTCGCATGGTATCGAATCCGTTTATCAATTGATTATTAATAAAAACTATAATAATCTTGTTTTTCACGAGAAATAAAAGATATATAAATAAAAACTGCCTTGATACTGTAGTATTACCCAAATTACTTTTGCAAATGCATGAGTGATTGCTGATCAATAATCTGAGTGATCATGCACGTGTCACGGCACAAAGTCCATCGTCGAAAATTAGAATTTACCCCTCAGTCTGATATTAAAACCTGTTTAATTAGGGTCGTTTGATATTGGAGTAATCGTTGCTGGCGTTTCGGAAGGCGTGGACTTGTGATTATCGTGCGCCAATTGCGAAACGTGCCTTTCGCAGTGTCGAAGTTTTGAGCGTTTGAATTTCTATTAACCGGATATTGATTAACCACCCAAATTGTACCAATTGCAGACAACCGTTCGGCCTTCTCTTGTCAGTTGCGAAAATTACCAATCCGCTCACAGAAGCCTCAACTTCGCTCTAACGAATCCTCGCTTACGAATTAACCCTCAAGCGGAAACTTTACCTCATCCTACAGTTACTCCCCATATAGCCTCTAAAACAGGCTTCAAACTCCTCCCTGTATTATATAACGCTTTCTAGCACATGTATATTACATCATCCTGGATACTGCACAGTTCAGAGCATGCAACTGTAATTAGGGAGTAATCGCTATTAGCAACCACTATTAGAACCTGTAGGTGTCGACAATCCTTATGAAGGAGTCTTAATCAACCCTGAATGCAAATCGATTGTAGGAACGGTGCATTCAATGTAACGGCAAAAATTGAGAAAAAAAACTAGAGATAAAACTTGAAAGCTTCATGAATAAGGTAAAGCATATCCTCAAGCATCAGCTCTCAACAAATCGTTTTTTGAAACTCCATCCTAGAAATTTTAATCAGGAAGACAATATGCCACGAATAGTATATCCAGATACAAGTATAGCCATAGGTATTGTCAAAAGTTGAATTTGTATGATTACTAAATCATCATAATTCCATTTTCCACAACCCTAACAATATCTCAATCTTAAAAGAATTGTGTCAAATCATTGAACATACGACGTACTTGGTTCTGCGGAAAACTCTTCTTATGAAAAGATGAATAACCGTTCGACAGAGTTTTTCAAGGAAACTAGAATTCTTAACTTTGAAGTTGAATGGATTAATTACAACAAATCCCCAAGTGTCAACTCTCAACAAAGGACAAATAAGAAGTTTTACCCACAACATTCGGCACCATTCTTTTTTGAAATTCAATTCTGCGAATTTCAATCAGAAACACAATGCCACGGATGGTGTATCCAGATATAAGTATAGCCATAAGTATTGTCAAAGATAGATTGTTGCTGATTACTAAATCGACATTACTCCACATTCCAAAGGCTTATAAGACCTAAATATTCAGAGATTTAGAGCAAATGGTATCAAATCATTCAAAATATGGAGTACCTGCTTCTATCTAAAACCCTTTTGTTGAAACGGCGAATAACTGTTCAACAGTGTTCGTCAAGAAAACTACCGTTCTTAACTTTAAAGTTGAATGGATCAATTAAAACAAATTTTCAAGTATTAATTCTTAACAAAGGACAAATAAGAAGTTTTACCTATTACATTCGGCACCTTCCTTTTTCGAAACTTCTTCCTACAAATTTCAATCAGAAGCGTAATCCCAAAGATTTTATATCCAGATATAAATATAGCTATAAGTATTGTCAAAAGTTGAATTTTGCTGATTACTAAATCATCATTATTCCATTTACCACAATCGTAACAACATCTCCATATTAACAGAATTTTATCAAATCATTCAACATAGGACGTACCTGGTTCTATGGAAGACGCTTCTTTTGAAAATATGAATAACCGTTCGACCGAGTTTTTCAATAAAACTAGAATTCTTAACTTTGGAGTTGAATGGATTAATTGAAATGAATCCCCAAGAATCAAATCTCAACAAAGGACAAATAAGAAGTTTTAACCATTACATTCGATACAATCCTTTTTTAAAATTGAATCCTACAAATTTCGATCCCAAACATAATGCCAGGGATGTTATATCCAGATACGAGTATAACTATAAGTATTGTCTAAGACTGATTGTTGCTGATTGCTAAATCGACATAACTCCATATTCCAAACGCTTCACAAGACCTAAATTTTGAGAGCTTTGTATCAAATGGTATCAAATCATTCAATATATAGAGTAACTGGTTCTATCTAAAACCCTTTTGTTGAAACGATGAATAAAAATTAAATAAAAATTAAATTAATAAATTCAATAAAAACTGTTCGATAGTGTTCGTCAGGAAAACTACCGTTCCTTATTTCAAAGTTGAATGGATTAACTAAAAAAAATTCCCAAGTATCAACTCTCAACAAAGGACAAATAAGAAGTTTTACCTATTACATTCGGCACCATCCTTGTTTGAAACTCCATCCTACAAATTTTAATCAGAAACGTAATGCCAGGGATGGTATATCCAGATATAAGTATAGCCATAAGTATTGTCAAAAGTTGAATTTTGCTGATCACTGAATCATCATTATTCCATATTCCAAACGCTCCACAAGACCTCGACCTTAAAAGAATTGTTTCAAATTATTCAAAATATGGAGTACCTGATACGATGCAAAATACTTCTCTTGAAACGATGAACGACCCTTCGACAATACTTCTCAAGAAACTATCATTCTCAAATTTAAAGTGAGACTGAAACTAGTTCGTTATCGGTCTTATCATAACGGATCTTCATATTTTTTCAGAATCCACCCAAGTTCGGACAATAGAATCAAGTATGAGGACCAAGTCCGACTCACCTAATTCAGTCAAAGTACTTAATTTCAGATCAAATTTAGATCGTAAGGTATGTTAACATTGAAATTATTTTTGACGAGTTCACACTGACCATCAGGGTAATGCATGATATCTTTTTTTTTCTTCTATTTTCTGAAATCTTGACTCGTGATTTTCTTTTCTTTTGCCGAGCAAATAATCCCTTTTTTCTGCCAGATTTTGACAATATACTTTAGGTCATAAAAACAAAACTTGAGTGTCACATGGCACCTAAATAAAGAGTTTTTTCTATTGCATTTCCGCCATAAAAACCTCCATAGCGAACTCTAAATACTTTTTTGTTTGAATCTGGCAAAAATAGGGGATTATTTTCTGTACAACGTACATCTTGCGATCTGAAATTCAAATTCCATGATTGCAGAACAGTTTTAAAGTCTACATCAGCAACCCAGACAATTAAATAAAAGACTCAAATTTCTGGAAGAACATGCAGAAAATGCAAATAATTAAATTAACCAGGCTCTGAGTTTTGGGCATTCATATACCTAATCCAATTACCAATTCAGAAGAGATCCATCGCAGAGTTTGATAGTCATTATTTGAGATCAGATAAATTTGGATGAAAAAAGTGATCCTTGAAGTAAATTGAAGGTCACACATTTTTTAAGCCTATCTGACACTACCTACGAGATAGTGAATTAGGTAACCAGTTAAGTTTTACAGGATGTAATTGATAGGAAAGTGAATTGAAGAAAATTGCCGTTAACGAATTTAGGGTTTAATGTCTCTTCAAATCTTCCGTTTGCTATAAAAAGGCACTTTACTTGCACGAAGATGGCCACTTGGGTTTATCGGACTAGTTAGGCTAAGAATATTCTATCTTTTTCGTTAATCAATAATATCTGGTAGGTGAAAGTATATTTTAGGCTGATTCGAATCACTTTTGGATTGGATCACATTAGGTATGACAAGTAATAAGGATATAATTTTTAGTTTAGACTAAATTTTGTTTGTTTTGTAGGACAACAGATAGTTTAATATCCTTGAATTTAGATGTACTAAATGGGCTATCAGTTGCACCTCTTCCCGTCAACTGATCAAAACTTCATTCTTTCCTTTGTAAATGTTTTTGTGTCAGTTTTCTAAGCAACAATCGAAATATGGGTTATACTTGCTACTGAACAGAAAACGCAATAAAATAAAGTCGTAAAAAGAACCATTCAAAGCTATGCTAGGATAAAAAAAACTGACCTAGCGAATGGTATATCAAATAAAAATCGAGTTTTTCTGCTATCTAAGTGAATATCAGAAACAGCTTTCATTGATGATTTACAAAACAAAATAATTCAGAATGGTTTTTTTCGCAACCTACCTCAGAGATCTATAAATTACAATATTGTTTGAGAAGGTTGTTGAATCTGCAAACTAGCAGTCGGAAAAGTAATTCGCCTTCTAACAGAATATCTGAAATTCTAAACGGAAATAATTTTGCTTCAAAAGCCCTAATAGGTTTTAGTTTCCGAAATAAAGTTGTCAACTCTTGCAACATTGGAATATCGCTGGCACGAAGAGGACGTTTGGCTCTTCAGTGGAAAGGGAGGATTGGTGAAAAGCACGAACGTAAATCGTCCTACTGGCTTCTTCGGCGAGAGAAACTGCAAAACTAAATTAATTACCCGTGAACCCCGGGTGAAGCTTCGTAGAGGCGAAAGGGGTGGAATATGAAGAGAAAAAAAGAAGAGACGATGGGGTGGGTTTATCTGGCAAGCTTAGGATACTTACGCAGCGGAAAAGGCGACATGACCTTCCTCTCGTCTCATTAAATATGCGAGGATGGTCCAAGCCTCCATCTGCAAAGTCTACCTTTTCTCAACCCACATATTTCCCCTGTTTTCCAACTTCCCTCGAGAAACAGACAATCTCTGTTCGCGCGCCTTGCAGATTTAAAAGATAAGAGGAAAAATGTAAGCTCAATGTAATAGTTCCTTGCTGATCCTTTCTTTTTTCGCTGCTTATTATAATACGCTTCTCAACACCTCTGGATTAAAAGGAAATATTTTCTGGGATAAAGTCTAGGTGAGAAAGATGGAGAAGGATTATGTGATATATAATAGTAAAAATATTCTTATGATTACAAACACAGAAGCAGTTCATGTAACTGAAAATTTCAAAATATTTCAGAATAATCCGGGGTATTACAAAAGAAAAATATTCTATTCTAAAACATTCTATCACAGAAAATCCTGAGGTAACAAAAGTTCTGCATCTTAATTCAATCTTTCATTTATTATCAAAATTATTCAATTTCAAGATTCAAAAAGATGTGCGAGCTCAACTTCATTATCCTAGCAACCGAGAGTCGTATTTTTTTCAAAGATCTCAAAAAAGACAGAATCAGTATTTAAATGTGACTGTCTACAAATTTTGATACTATATCTGGATCATATTGATTCAATTTTCTATCAAAAGAATAGAATTTTTACATTAAAAAAAGGACGAATTTGCAACAAAAGAGTTGAATTCGTATGTTAAAAATACGAATTTTCTACAAAACAGTTGAATTTTCAATCCGAAAATATGAACTTTCAACAGAAAAGGTCATTTCCAACCAAATAGTTGAATTTTTAATTAAAAAGGATTAATTTTCAACTCAAAATGGAATAGTTAAGTTTCAAGTTCCAAAAATAGATTTTCAACACAATAGTTAAATTTTAGTCAAATGAATCTTCAACCAATAAAATAAATTTGTATCATAGTTGAATTTTCATTAAAGAAGATTTATTTTATTTTAAAAGAAGAAATTACAATAAAAGACATTAAATTTCAACCAAATAGATGAATTTTCACCTAAAAATGATAAATTTTCTACAAAGAATGGATTTTTTTAATTTTCAGTTGAAAAAATTATTTTCAGACAAAGAAGAGGAATTTAAAAAAAAAGTTAAATCTTCAACGAATAAAATTAATTTTTAACCAAGTAGTTTAACTTTTAACCAAGCAGTTGAATTTTCAATCCGAAAATATCAATTTTCAACAAAAAAAAGGTCATTTTCAACCAAATAGTTGAATTTTGAATTAAAAGCGATCAATTATTCATTCAAAATGTAACAGTTAAGTTTGAAGTTTCAAAACTAGATTTTCCACACAATAGTTAAATTTTAGCCAAAGAGATGAATCTTCAACCAATAAAATAAATTTTCATCTTAGTTGAATTTTCAATCACGAAGATTAATTTTATTTTTAAAGGCGAAATTACAACAAAAGACATTAATTTTCAACAAAATAGATGAATTTTCACCTAAAAATTACAAATTTTCAACAAAAAGTGGAATTTTGAAATTTTCAGTTAAAAAAATTATTTTAGGACAAAAAAGAGGAATTTAAAAACAAAATTTAATCTTCAACAAATAAAATGAATTTTTAGCTAAGTAGTTTAACTTCGAACCAAGCAATTGAATTTTCAATCCTAAAATATAAATTTTCAACAAAAAAGGTCATTTTCAACCAAATAGTTGAATTTTAAATTTAAAGCGATCAATTATTAATTCGAAATGTAACAGTTAAATTTGAAGTTTCAAAAGTAGATTTTCAACACAGTAGTTGAATTTTAGCCAAAGAGATGAATCTTCAATCAATAAAGTAAATTTTTATCTTCGTTGAATTTTCAATCAAGAAGATTAGTTTAATTTTAAAAGATGAAATTACAACAAAAGTCATTGATTTTCAACAAAATAGATGAATTTTCATCTGGAAATTATAAATTTTCAACAAAATAGATGAATTTTCACCTAAAAATGATAAATTTTCAACAAAAATGGAATTTTTAAATTTTCGGTTAAAAAAATTATTTTCAGACAAAAAAGAGGAATTTAAAAACAAAATTGAATCTTCATCGAATAAAATAAATTTTTAGCTAAGTATTTTAACTTTGAACCAAGCAGTTGAATTTTCAATCCTAAAATATAAATTTTCAACAAAAAAGGTCATTTTCAACCAAATAGTTGAATTTTGTATTAAAATCGATCAATTATTAATTCAAAATGGAACAGTTAAGTTTGAAGTTTCAAAAATAGATTTTCAACACAATAGTTAAATTTTAGCCAAAGAGATGAATCTTCAACCAGTAAAGTAAATTTTTATCTTATTTGAATTTTCAATCAAGAAGATTAGTTTTATTTTAAAAGGCGAAATTACAACAAAAGACATAAATTTTCAACAAAATAGATGAATTTTTACCTAAAAATGATAAATTTTCAACAAAGAATGAAATTTTCAGTTAAAAAAATTATTTTCAGACAAAAAAGAGGGGGGAAAAAAAGTTGAATCTTCACCGAATAAAATGAATTAGAGATAAATTGTGAACAAAAAATATAATAGTAAACTTTTCAAATCCAAATAATTACCTTTAAATGAAAAATAGTTGGGTTTTCTTATTGTGTTTTATTAATCCCCCTGAGAAAAGGGGGAAAAGAAGAATTATTTAAAAAAGGGAAGAAAAGGGGAAAGAGTGTGAAGTTTGTATTAAGATGTTTTACTTGTAAAATAAAATCACTGATATTATATTTTTTCAAGAATTTCAAAAAATTTTCATTCGCATTTATATTTTTGATGTGTAATGTCAAATTTTGCGCTAACCCCTGACTGAAATTCTAGGATTTTCAAACAAATTTGAGAATTAGCATCAATTACAATAATAATCTCAATTTTATTCTACTTTATAGTTTTTCTTATGTTAATTTTTAATTTGGAGTTCGTTTTTAGTAGTAGGGGAAATTAGGGAAGGTACGGTAAATGAGAGGATATTAGGGGAGGCGGAGTAGGTGAATGAGTGGTTCCGTAGTAGGGGAAGTGAGGGGAAGTGAGGGAGGATTCTGTGGGGAGCGCTAATAGGACAGTGCGAGTGAATAGGACTTGGGAAGTGAGGAGAGGGTGAAGTAGAGGAGAAAAAATTTGAGGAAAGGATGGAAAGCGTAATGTAAAGTGTGGGAAGAGAAGGTATGGGTGGAGAGTTGAAGAAGGGGAAACGAGTGAAAATCAAGAAACGGGAAGAATGAGAAGTGGTAGAAAATGAGAGTAGGGGGTAGGGGGTAGGGTAAATGAGGGGAAACTAGGAAAGGCGGAGTAGGGAAATGAGTGGTGGGGATGGAGGGAAAATTTGTGGAAGTAGGGGATAGTTCGGAGAAAAGGAGTAGGGGAAATAAGAGAAAGTGAGTGATGGAGAAGTAAGGGGAAATTCTGTGCGCAAGTGAAGGCTGCAAAAGGGAAGTGTTAGCTAGTGAAGTGAGGAGAGGGAGAAGTAGAGGAGAAATACGTTGGAGAAGGGATTTTCAGCGAAGGGTGAAGTTAGGGGAGGGAGGTAGGGGGATCGGGAAAAGTAGAGGGGGGCGGGGGAGGTTAAGTATGAGAGGGAGAGATTTGAAGGACCTAATTAACGTTCTGATAGGCTACATAACTCTTTTTTTTACTATTTTGACTAAGTTTTCACAATTACGATCATTTAATCCGGCGGATTTCGTTCTCAATATACATACGATTCATTCTCGTTTCTATAATCTGAGCCTGTACTTGGTATTATGGCCAGAAAATTAAATACAACCCCAAGTCTAGAATAAGCCAACGGAGCTTTTATGAGTGCTTTTATGAAGACAAGATTTACGAAGGGCGAATTGCGCCACTTCTTCGTGAAATTTAAATGAAGCCAGAAGCCGCGTCTCGGATGTTGACTTCTTTAGGAGGAAAAGTTTCACTTAAATAGGTCTTAATTGAATTACTTCAAAAGCATAAACTTCACCTTAATCTGAAGGGGTGTAGGCCGTCCTGCACCCTTAGGATGATAATTAATAAGATCCTCAATAAAGTAAATAGGAAAAGAAAGTGGGTTGCGAGTCTCGCTTCAAGTACTTATTTCAGAGGATTTACAAAATCAGAACTTCAATCAACTTCATATAAGTTTACTTGAGGCCTTCCAAATTAAATTTTCAGCAACCATATTTGAAGGGTTGCAGTACAGAACTAGATAACGAACATTTTTGCCAAAAACAGTTTTTTGACATAACAAATTCTTAAAGAATTAAATACATGTTGTGTTGAAAGGATTTGTTCGAAATCTAATTTTTTAATATAGTAATAAAAAGATTTGTGATTCAAAACGAGATATCTGAATTTCTGTACTTTTCTCCCGTCTTCTTTCCTTTTTAATTGCCGTACTTCTTTCCTTTTTTTAAACAATTTTCTGATCACATTCCTCTACCTGAATGTTTTTACTTACAGTAAAATAATAAAATACTTATGTTTTTGAAGAAAGAGCTCTTAAATAAAACCATTTGCCACTTTTTTCAGCACCAAAGTACCAATAAAATTCCAACCTAAAATATTCAATCTTCATTTTCTACAAAAAGTCCCTTTTGTAAGGATTTTTTCACTTAAATTTGTGCCTTCCGACCAAAAACGATATATTTTGATATTATTATCAATATCAATATCTCGGGAGCAAGTTTTCATTTTTTGTTTAAACTGAAAAGTACACTTTTTATCGTGATCCGCAACTGAGCCTGTTCCAATTTTAGATTGCTGTCACTTTGAGATTGTAAATTTCCACATTCAATTTCTCGAATCTAAATTATTTTTTTTATCATACTTTTTTGGCCTCAATTCAGAAAAAATACGGCTCAGGAGTAGATGTTTGTTTTATCTTGAAATTGAGATTTTGATTTTACAGAATTTTATTTCGCTCTCCTAAAAAATTTCAATTTTGTTATTTATCTAGTTCTGTCCTGCTATCCTTCATTTCGAAACTGTACAATTTTTCTTTTTACATGTTCGAAATTGAATAATTACAAACTAAAAGTTAAAAAAGTCAAATTATTTTCTTTTTACGCTCAATTTTTTGATTAAAATCTAAAATGAAATAGTATCTATTATATAAAATAATAAAAAGGCAAGGACAATATTTTTGATGATTGATGAACATTGATATCTAAATTTCAGAAGTAATATATATAATATTAAATTTTTGTTGTGACTTTAAATGATAATTTAAAGATTTATGAGAATCTAAAAGATATTATGATTTTTTCCAAATAAAAATACCAATTTTAGACAAAAAAAGCACTAACATACCACAACGAAAAATAGTTTTAAATTAAAAATCTTCTTTGAAATTTGATCATTTTTAGTTTTTTGTCGATTTAATGGCGGTTTTTGATCTACTTAGTCTATACCTAAAATTTTCAATTTTCCGAAAAGATCAATTTTTAAACTGAAGAATTTTCAACGAAAAAAAAAGCAAGTGAAAAAATTAATTTCAAACTAAAAAAGATCAATTCTCCAGCAAAGCTGTAAGTCAGATTTTCATTTATGAAATTAATTTAAACAAAACTTCAACAAAATAGTTATATGTTCGACCATAAAAATGTGTATTTAAATAAAATGATGAATTTTTATTTAAAAAAGTGAAATTAACAAAACTGTTGAATTTTCATCCAAAAAGATAAATCCTCTGCCATAAAAGGCAAATTTAAAAAAAAATATACGAATTTTCCACTAAAAAATATACATTTTTAACCAAAAATAGAGTTGAATTTTCAGGTAAGACAAATTTCTACCTAAAGGAAATGGATTTTTAACCCAAAAGATTAATTTTCGACTAAGAAGATTAAATTTCCATCAAAAAATCTAAAATTAAGAAGATTATTTTCTACAAAAAAAGATTAATTTTTATCAAAATACAAAAAAATTTAACCAAATAGGAGATTTTTAAATAAAAAAATGGATTTTCAACCAAAAAGATAAAGTTTCAACCAAGAAGATTAATTTTCTATAAAAAATATGAGGTTTTAATTAAATACACGAATTTTCATCGAAATAGTTAAACTTTTAAATAATGAAATGAATTTTCAACTGAAATGATGAATCTTCAACCAAAAAAATGAATTTTAAACCAAATTGTTGAATTTCCAACAAAATAGATTAATTTTTAACCAATATGATTATTTTTTTAAGAAAAAGTCGAATTTTCAATTCAAAAGATAAATTTTAAACCAAAAATGAAATAGTTATATCTTTAGTTATATTTTCACAAAGATGATTAATATTTTACCACAAAAAACGAGTTTTCAACAAAATACATGAATTCTCAAGCATAAAGTTGAAACTTCAACTAAAGAAAATGAATTTTCAAGCAAACATGGAATAGTCAAATTTTCAGTAAAAAACAATTAATTTTCAAGTAGTTCCACATTCAACTAAGTAATTGCATTTTCTGCAAAAAAGAGAAATTTCGCAAAAAAATGTAATAGTTAATATTTTAACCAAAAAAGATTTTAATTCCAAACCAAAAGCAGTTGCATCCTACCAAAATATACGAATTTTCACCGAAAGAGTTAAACCATCAATCAAAACCGATTAATTTTTAAACAAAAGTTGTATTTTTAGACAAAAAAAATTCATTTTTTCCATAAGAGAAGAATTTCTAAACTAAGAAGACGAAATTTCAACAAAAGAGTGGAATTATATCCAAAAAGAATGTCTTTTTAACAAATTTTGTTGAATTTCCCAAAAAATAATAAAATTAACTTTATTTTATCAGAAAGTCAGGTTTTCCGCATTCCCAGACTTCACCTTGATGCAACCTGTGACTATTTTTAAAATTCCAAGATACCAAGAATTTCCAATCGATTTTTATATTTATGATAAAATTGTACAATTAAAAAAAGAATTTGAAAAAATAGTATTTCCAGGTTGAGGAATAAATCCAAGGCTGTAGGATCTGAAACGTAGACGTAAAAAATAAAATGTCTCGAGGGGGTAGAAAAATGAAAAATGGCGGATCACCTCGTATGTCAGAAGCACGTGACTGGGCAGATCTGCAAAATAAGAAGAGAACCTCGCTGAGGAAAGTAAATAACTAAAAGTTGAAACCGGTGCGAATCGTTGAAACGTAAGTTTTCATTTCCGCCCCTATTTTCAGTCTCGCGACATAAAATTTTCCCTCCTGACTGCTCTTGTCACGTAGCCTTTTCAGAATATCTTCTAGACGTGAGGCTCTTGAATAAACATGCGGTCGCCTGGTATAAAGCAAAACTAAGTACGGCGGGAGGAAACCCGGCTGTTACGCGTAAACGATGAAAAATGTTTCCAGGAACAAAGGGCTTCGCTCTGATAAGGCGCGAGCGAGACGACGCTTTTTAACTTAATTACCCCGCGTATTTCTTTCTTATCCGGAGAATGAAAAAAAAATATGTGGAAATGAAGGAACGAACCCCCGCTTTAGCGCGCTCGAGACCTTGACCTTTTAGAACAACATTTTCAACCCCGCTTTTTGAATTTTCGATAAAATAATTAAATATTTATCAAAATACAGTGAACCCCGGAGATATGATTCCCGGAGTTATAAATCCAATAAGCTCTACGATTCGACAAAGAAAACAAAAAAAGAGAAGAAGTATTGGATAGAGTATGATCGTTTCGAAACGAAAAGACCTGTCATCGAAACACAATTGGATGGTCTCTCTCTACCTCACATGGTAGGAAGAGACGTTCGATCAACTTCGAGCATCGGAGTCCCAACCTTAAACTGTCAAATGTTGACGTAGAATGGTGAAAATAATGTTTTTCGTGGACAGGTAATCTAATATTTATGAAAGTAAGTGATTTTCTGTTAAATAACCTCTTCGTTTGTCTGATTATGAAACTGCGTAATGCATTATGCGCTATGTGCGCAGATGTGCGTGCTTCGCACTTGAAGTATTTTGCGAGCTGTTTTGAGCAAAACAGTGATGTCTTTTTGGATGCTGTTCTCTTCAAATTGTTTGAGCAAGCGAGAGGCAGGGTGTCTAGAACGATTATTCGAAAGAAAGTTCTTCCTTTTACGTTTAAAATACGTAAGCAGGAAACACATTTATTTTAATATGTCACAGCAAACATTCTTCCTCATTTTCATTATATATTTAGTTTACATATATATATATATAAATATTTAGTCTTCGTATTAGAAAAAAGATTTTCAAAATATGTTTTACCACGCAGTAAAATCCACCGGAACAAACAGTTGAATTCAAAAATACAAAAAAAAAACATGACCTTTAAAAACATACAAAGAAGATTTTGTTAACTCAATAGTTGCATTTTCAACAAGAAAATATTAATTATCAACCAAAACAGTTGCATGTACAGCTAAATAGTTCAACTTATAAGACAATGGTCGAATTTTCACAACATGGTTGAATTTTTAACGAAATAGTTGAATTTTCAACCTCGAACGATAAATAATAAAACCAATTGATCGAACTCTTAAACAAAAAAGATTAAAATTGAAACAAAAAAAGTTGCATTTTGAACAAAAATAATTAAATTTTCAAAGATTTTTCATTCAAGGCCGAAAAAAAAATGAAAAACAAAATTGTTGAATTTTTAAGGCTTTTTGCCTTAAAAATGCAACAATTTTGTTTTTCATTTTTTTTCCAGTTGGATTTTTTACTCGAAAATATGGATTTTCAACTTAGAAGTTGATTTTCAAAAAAATAGTTGAATTTTCTACCAGAAGAATAAAATTTTCAACCCAAAAAGACATATTTTCAACAAACCAGTTACATTTTTCAACCAAAAATAGTTGAAATTTCATTTAAGAACGATCAATTTTCAGAAAAAAAATTGAATAGTTAAATCTTCAGTTAAAAAATTCATAAAAAAATAATTTTCAAGCAAATAATTAATTTTTTAAATAATAAAATGAATATTTAACAAAACTGGTTCAACCTTCGACCAAGTATTTGAATTTTGAACAAAAAAAAATTAATTCTCGATGAAAAATTTAATACTTGAATTTTCAACTAAAAAATATCAATTTTCTACCAAAAGCGAAATGGTTGAATTTTAAGATAAAAAATTAATTTTCAACCCAAAAGAAAACAACGAATTTTCACCAAAATAGTTAAATCTTCAACCAATACAAAACATTTTTATTCAAGTACATAGTTCAAATTTCAACCAAGTAGTCGTATTTTCAACAAAAGGAGACGAATATTCAATCTAAAATTTAATAGTTGAATCTTCACCTAAAAACAATTAATTTTTCACTAAAAATGGATTAGTTAAATTAACAGTTGAGAAAATTAATTTTCGAATAAAAAAACGAATTTTTAACTAAATAGTTTATTCTTCTTTTTTCTTAGAAGACAGTTAGTTTAATTTTCAACAGATTAATTTTATTATGACCAAAATAGATGTTTTGACTGAATCCTGGAATTTTCTGCCTATAAAGTTGATTTTTTAACGAAATATTTTTATGTTAATCAAAAAAAATTAATTTTTATCAAAAATTTATAGCAAACAAAGTTTCAAAAAAATAGTTCAATTTTCAACCTACAAAGATAAATTCTCAACCAAAAAGACGAATTTCCAACCAACACGATTAATTCTATATTAAAATGGACGAATTTTCAATAAAATAAATGAATTTTCAAACAAATAGTTGAATTTTTAACTAAGAAAGTTAATTTTCGTCAAAAATTGGAAAAGTTGAATTTTTAATTCAAAAAATTAATTCTTAACAAAGTAGTTTAACTTGTAATAAAAAAAAATGTCAACCAAAAATACAAATCTTCTACAAAACAGTTTAATTGTCAACACGAAAAATATTAAATTTATTCAAAAAATACAAATTTATAACAAATAACTATTTTTTCTACAAAGGTGAATTTTAAACGACATTTTTTAGCAAACATTTGATTTTCAAACAAAATTTAACTTTCAATTTCAATTAGAAGACAATTTCATTTTCTGCCACAAAAGTTGAATTTTTAAGAAAAATATGAGTTTTGTAACCAAAAATATAATAGTTGATATTTCAACCAAACAAGAAGAATTTTAATAGAAAATTAGATTTCTACCAAAAAAATAAGAATTTTGAAGAAAATACATGAATTTTTAAACAAATTATTAAATCTTCAAATGAAAAAGATAATTTTTCAATCAAAAATGGAAAGGTTGAATTCTCAATAACAAAATTAAATTTCAACAAAAAGAGACGAATTTTCAACAAAATAGTCAAATTTTCAACAAAAGAGATCATTTTTTAACTACAATAATTTCAACCAAAAAGACGAATTTTGAACAAATAAAAATGTTTAGACAAAAAAGAACAAAAATTTCATCTAAAACCAAAAGACAAATTTTCTGTTAAACAGCTGAATCCAAAAGATGATTTTGTAACCAAGAGTATTAATTTTCTAAAAATGGATTGGTTACATTTTCAGCGAAAGAGATAAGTCTCGAACTAAGACTAGTAACATGCAAATTAAAAAATTTTCGAGCAATATAATTATTTAAATATAAATTTCCAAATATTTCAATTTAGTTGATCAATTAATTGTTTATAACGCTGTAACTTAGGAACGGTTCACCCCATAAAAAAAGTATAAAAAATCTGATTTTTCTCAAAGCTGCTGAAAACTAACCTAGACAGTTTCTTTCGTTAATTAATAAATTGTTTGAACAAAAACTAATTAGATTTTTGAAAAAATTCCCAAAATATTCGTAATCAGGGGTCCATATGTCAAGCCATTTCAAGCCATTCGAGCCATTTCGACTATCGAGAAACCGGCTGAACTCAGGAAGCGGTTTTCTGCAGTTTTCCTATCCCCTGGCCAAAGTTCCACACAAATGACAATAACAGACAATAAATAATAATAGTGACGGCTTGGCCGATTTCAGTGGCGCGCATTTTTAAAATCCATTGCGAAATTTCCTAATTTTTCCAACTTTAAATCCCAATTATCGCTAATTTGTGCTCTAGGAAGTTACAACCCAGAAAATTTACTAGTGGAAAGCTGTTTGCGACACGGAGGTCTCGCCTAAGTAACAGCGACCAGTTTTAAACGAGCCGCGCCACCCAAAAGCTTTACGGTGGCGAACTTTAATTCTAGGAGGATCGCCAGCAGCGGTGGCGGTTTGTCCACACTTTTAACTTCTCTTCGGTTGGTAATTAGTTTGCATTAGCGCAATTCGCTGGTTCCCCACACCCTCCTACTTATCGACCTATCCCCTTCCAATTGCAGTCCAAACCCCAGAATTCACAGCCCAAAATTATATTAAAATAGGGGAAATAGGGTGATTTTAAACGAAAATAGGGGAAGAATAGGGGTAAATTAAGGGAATAAATTCTTCCTAATGAAATTAATAAAAAGTGTCATATTAAATTCGATATAAAAGGCTTTATGTGAATTCCTAATTTTTAAGAAAATAGTTGAATTTTTAACTAAATATGAGTTGCATTTTTGATCGACCCAGATGAATTTTTATACAAATGGTCGAATTTTCAAACCAAAAAGATTGAACTTCAACGAAAAACCAAGTAGTTGAATTTTTCAGCCAAAAAAAGAGATTTTTTTAGAAAACATCTGCATTTTCAACCCGTAAAGTTGATTTTTCAACCAAGAATGATGAGTTTTTTGCCAAAAAGATGAATTTTTAATTTAAAAGGAATGATTTTTAACACAAAAGATGAGAGTTTATATCTCAAACAAACAAAAAATTTGGTTTCGAATAAAAAAAACTATTCAACTCAACCAAAAAGATCAATTTTTATTGGAAAAAAAATTCTTAACAAAATAGTAAAATTTTCAACCATGATATTCATTTGGATTCTTAGCCAAGAAAGATGAGTTGTCTGCCAAAAAAGATGAATTTTTAATCTCAAATTTAACTGAATCAAAAAGATCAATTTTTATTGAAAAAAAAGAATTTCTTAGCAAAATAGTAAAATTTTCAACCAAAGAGATTAATTTTCATCGAATAAAAATAATAGTTGATATATCAACCAAAAAGGATTTTAATTTTACATCAAAAACTTGTTAAAATAACCAAAAACGACAAATTGTCAACACAATTATTGGATTTTCAACCAAAACAGATTTTGAAAAATCAAAAACAGTGGAATTGAAGCCAAAAAGAAGATTTTTCAACAATACAAAAAGTTCAATTGGCAGGTAAAAAAACTAATTTTCAACAAATTTTTTAACCATACATGAGTACTCAACCAAAGAAATGAATTTTCAGCTGAAACAAAAACAGTTCCGAACAAATTTGTAACATTTTTCAAACAAACATGAATCTTCAACCAAAAAATGAATTTTCAATAAATTAGTTGAATCCTAAAACAAAAAGGATAAATATTCAGTCAAACAGTTCCATTTTTAATAAAGAGGATCAGATCTCTACGGAAGGAGGTGAATTTTCCTCAAAATATATCAATTTTTAACCAAAGATATGAATCTTCAATCAAAAAATGAAGTTTAAACAAGATACTTCAATTTCTAAACAAGTAGTTGAATCTTGAACCAAAACACGTTAAAAAAAATCAAAAACATTTGAATTTAACCAAAAAAGAAGATTGTTCAACAATTCATAGAGTTGAATTTTCAGCTAAAAAAACAAATCTTCAACGAATTTATTACATTTTTTAACCAGCCATGAATCTTCAACCAAAATAATTAATTTTCGAAAAATTAGTTGATTCCTCAAACAAAATAGATGAATATTATTTTAGTCAAGCAGTTGCAGTTTTATCCAAAATAATGAAATATGTACGAAAAGAGATACATTGTCAACAAAATAATTAAATTTTAAACCAAAGAGATGAATCTCTAAAAAAATGAATTTTCAACAAAGTAGTTAAACTTTCAACCAAGTGGTAGAATTTTCAGTAAAAAAGATGAATTCTTATCTAGAAATATAATAGTTGATACTTCAATCGAAATATTTTTTTTATATTAAATCAAAAGCCGTTTATTTGAATACAAAAATAATACATTTTTAACTAAATAGTTAAATTTTCCACAAAGAAAGGTTTTCCACAAAGATAGATGAATTTTCAATAAAACAGTTACATTTTAAATCAAAGAGATGAATCTTCAAGCAAAAAATTAATTTTCAACAAGGTAATTTAACTTTCAACCAAATAGTTGAATCTTTAACAAAAAATATGAATTCTCAACAAAAAGTATAATGGTTGACATTTAAACCAAAAACTATTTTTATTTTTATTTTAAATAAAAAAATTCAAATTCAATAACAAATGAATAATTTTCAACAAAATCGTTGAATTTTCAACGAAAAAAGAGTTTCTACAAAATTATATGAATTTTCAACAAACGAGTTAAGATATTAAGCTAAAAACTCCAATGTTTTAGAAAACTGGACTTTTCAACAAAAAAAGTTAATTTTCAACCAAAAAAGATTAATTTTCAAGTGGATAGTACAATTTTCTAGCTTGAGGGATGAATTTTCAACGAAATAGTTTTATTTTCAGCCAGATAGTTGGATACTTAATCAAATAATTAAATTTTCAAGCCAAAAAGATGAATTTTTCAGAAAACAGTTAAATTTTCAACAAAAAAATTCTTTTTCATTCAAGAAAGATGAATTTTCAATCGTAGAAATGCATTTTTCAGACAAAAAAAAGCTTTTTAACAAAATATTTGAATTTTCACAAAAATAATTGAATTTTTAACGAAATAGTATCGTTTTTAAGGAAAAGAGATGGATTCTAAACGAAGAATAGAATTTACAAACATAGAATATACTTTTCAACCAAGAAATAATACTAAAAGTACAATAAAATTATTAAGAATTAATTAAAAGAAAAGAAAAAAAAACAAATTTCAACAAAGTTACATTTTTGAATCAAACATCAATCTTCAACCAAAAAATGAATTTTCAACAAATTAGTTGAATCCTCAAACAAAAAGGATGAATGTTTCAAACAGTTGCATTTTTAACCAAGAAGATGAAATATCTACCAAAAGAAGTAAATTTTTAACAAAATAAATTAATTTTAAACCAAAGAGATGAATCTTCAATAAAAAAAATTAAGTTTCAATCAGGTATTTCAACTTTTAGCCAAGTAGTTGGATCTTCAACCAAACCAGATCTGAAAAAAATCAAAAACAGTTGAATTCAATCAAAAAAGAAGATTTTTCAACAATTCAGTTTAATTTTCTGCTAGAAAACCAATTTTCAACGTATTGTCACATTTTTTAATCAGTGATGAATTCTCAAAACAAAACAAAAAATTAAACAAGGTAGTTCAACTTTCAACCAAGTGGTTGAATTGGCAATGAAAAAATATGAATTCTCAACAAAAAATATAATGGATGATATTTCAATGAAAATACAATAAAAATGATGGGAATTAAAATTAGGATATCTACCAGACCATGAAGCTTTTTTAAACCAATTAGTAATTACCTCACCTTTAGGTGTTTTTATAATTTGTAAATCTAGATAATTAACTGAATTGTTATGTTCAAATTCAAATGTAAACTGTATGGAATTTTCAACACTATTTAAAGTATTTATGAAATCATCAATTTTTTTCTGCAGGAACAATAGTTAAAATATCATGCACGTATCGTTTATATAAAATAGAACTAAAATTTAATTTATTCAAAGCTCTTGCTTCTACATCCTCTAAAACCAAATCTGAAACTATAGGACACAATGGAGGATCCATAGGACAACCATTTAATTGTTTATAATATTTACCATTAAAAGAGAAAACCATGTTATTGAAAACAGTTCTAGTAGCGATTAAAGATTCAGAAAGAAATTCAGAAAATTGAAAAAGTGAGGCCGGTAAGGTAGGTATTTATGCGTGTCACATGCCCTTAAGAACTCACAACGACGAGAAAATACATTCATTTTGCGACTTACCTGAAAAGAACAAATTAAACAAAAATTGAAAATTAGTTAACAACTCACTGAGTATTCTTAAATTATCTATTAATGATTATTTATGAAAAAGAAACTTTCAAGAAATGTTAATAAACCGCAATATTATGTAAAATTCACATTTTTCACTTATGGGGTTTTCTTTGGGGATCCATAAGAGTGGCTTAAAGTCATTCATCCTCAGAACTTATAATTGATTCTTATTCTCTGACAAATTCTGAACAGTTTACTGAAACACGGAATTATTTGTAACGTACCATTGCGTTTAAATATTAGATCTACGTAAAGCTGACTTTTTATCCCTAAATATTAACAGATTTGGCTCAAGTTTGGAGATTATTTTTTTGGGCATTCAAACAAATCCTTTGTCACTAATGTGTCGCACACAAGCGCATTACTTTTTTAAGCTGTCTAAAAGGTTATAAAAGCCACAAAAATTCAATAAATTTTTATTTATTCATAGCATAGAGAACAGAAAGTTCATTTCGTGAAAGCTGCAAAAAAAATCTGTGGAAAATAAATATCAATTTAGCGCAATATTACGGAATACTCGGAGGGGGGGTATCAAAATTGATACTGACACTGACGATATCGTGTAATCTCGCGATCAATTTTACAAAAATTGCAAAATAATATTTATCGCGGTCGATTTCTCCAGTAATCTGAAAACCCCGAGAATTTCGTAAACTAGAAATTTTTGAAACCCGGAAACGTCCGAGAATGAAAGTGGGAAAAGCTGAATTATGATCGAGAATGTAATTCCAATACCAATACGAAATTCCAGGTAATTAAAAAATTAAAATGTTCTATTCTTCATGCTACCAAGTTTCTTGGTTTATAACCTCTTGACAGTTTTTAATGAGCTTGTGTGCGACACAACAGTGGCAGCAGATTTGTTTGAGGGTTTGTTGTATTGTAGCGCCCTCAGTAGTGCAGAACTGTGAAACTTTGTCACTATCAAATGCATTGCAGTTTGGGAAGCGTGGGTGAGAGCAGAGAAATTCTTTTAAAAAGTCTGCCAAGTATAAATAAGAGTCACCCTAGGCAGCCCTGATTATTCGTGGCAGTTGCTTAAAGTGCTTCTTACAGAAATTCCCTGAATTTTTCAAAAAAATTTCAAAATCCCTGACTTTTCTCTGATTTCTGGGTTTTCTTTGACCTGCAGCCACCCTGCTATTAGACTAAGAAATAAAATGAAAAGTAGCTTGTAGAATGCGAAATTAATTACGGAATTGATTTCAGTGATTGCGACACAACTGGAGCTTTTCCTGGAAACTCAGCGGGTAGTTCTTCAAACAGTAGTTTGTCGACAAGAAGCTTAGACAGCCGAAGTACGAGTCTGGAACAGGTTCATCCGGCTGCCTCGGCATCAAATACATCGACCTCCTGGGACAGTGATGTCGACGTCGAGCCAGATCCGCCCGACTGGAGTCAAGGAGTTGCTGAAGAAGTCCTCGCTCGCCTCAGCAATTCAGAGAAGAAGAGGCAAGAAGTCATTAATGGTAAGAATTAAAATATGAAGGCTTTCAACTCAGGCTTTAGAAAATCCACAACATATTTAAGACTTGCGAAGGGCGTAGAATCTTTGAAAATAAAAATTCTGTTCTATTTTCTAGAATTATTCCACACCGAACGATCGCACGTGCGAGCGTTGAAAGTCCTATCACAAGTCTTCCATAAACCAATGCTGGACTCTCAAGTACTTCCTCTAGACCAGATTCAGCTTTTGTTTTCCAATTTGGATGAAATGGTAACAATTCATTCAAATTTCAACCAAGCAATGAAAAGAAAGAAAAAGGAGAACCCCTGTGTAGAAGATGTAGGTGACCTTCTCTTAGAAATGTTCGATGGTGAACCTGGTGAGGTTTTTGAACAAGCCGCATCGACCTACTGCGCGAAACAACAAGTCGCCCTCGATGCCCTTCGAGATCGTCGCCGAAAAGACCCCAAACTCAACACCTTCCTCAACGACGTCGAGGCAAATCCCCTTTGTCGAAGACTTCAACTCAAAGACCACATCCTCACCGGGATGCTTAGGTTAACCAAATATCCTCTCCTCTTCGAAAACCTAGCCAAGTACACTCCAGAGACAAACGAAAAGGAGAGAACTGCCGTTCTCCGGAGTGTCGAACGTAGCAAAGAAATCCTCAGTCGAGTGAATCAATCCGTCAAAGAAGCAGAGGACTACCAACGCCTCGTTGAAATTCAACGTACTATTGACAAATCTGCATTTGAGAAGTTCGTCGACAATGCAACAGTTCAGGAATTCAAGAATCTGGATTTCACGAAGAGGAGGCTAATTTTCGAGGGTCCTTTACAGTGGCGAATTGTAAATCGGGCGAAGCTTGTCGACCTGCATGTTGTTCTACTTGACGACACGATATTCCTCCTGCAAAGGCAGGATGAAAAATACATTTTAAAGTTCGTCAATAATCAACCCAACGCTGTCTTGAGTCCAATTGTCAAGATATCGACGGTTCTTGTCAGGCACAACGCTGTTGATCATAATTCCCTCTACCTCGTTAATACTTCACAGAATGGAGCGCAGATTTATGAATTAGTTGCTTCATCACAATCAGACAGAAAACTCTGGTTCAAACACATTTCCGACACGGTGGAAGCTTATAAAGCGAGGGATAGGGAAGGAAGAAGGCCATTGCCATCGGCTTCGATACCGCAGGAAACAACTCCCTTGACGGAAGAACCGTCTCCGGCAGAAACTGAAGCAAGTGGCGAAAAATCGGATCACGAGAAGGAAGCGAAGGAATCTGCTGATGATTCGACGCTTGCGGATCTTGATGAAGAAGAAGAAACCCCGGACGCGCCTGAAACTCCGGCACCAAGTGAGAAACCTCAACAACCTGAAGTTACTGAGACCCAAACGCCAGGTAGGTTTGAATTTGAGTTTTATTTTGATTTTGAATTTAGTTTCTATGTGGTTGCTGTTTGTTCTTGAGTATGGAGATAAGCAGCATTTAATTCGTATGTAGGTATCCGAGAACCATTGAGAGTGGTTACATGTACACAATGTTCACTTATAGAACCTACTGAAGTTCACATTGAAGAGACGACCGTTCATATTGCTGAAGCTGTTCTGACACCGATTGGTAAGTTTTAGAAGGAAACGAATGTTTTCCTGTGAATTAATGCTCTTTTTATTTCATGCATCCTGTTGAAGGCGCCTTCATCTTTCTTCATCTGTCTTCTGTTTTCCTTCCTTAGGTTCACGGAGAAAAATCAGTATTTCAGGCTTCAGAGCACAACATTTTTTTTTAATAGGGGAAAAGGGAATTTTCTCAAAAAAATAGGAGAAGAAAAACTAATTTTCTAATTACTTTAAGTGTCCTTAACTGTATTTTTTAAAAGATTTTTTAAACAAATATTTAGAGGTCGCTAAATTTGTTTTTATAGACGATATGCAACTTTTATGAGCTAATAATTTTTATTTTTTACACTTTAAAAATGTTTAATTTTTCATCAAAGCTAAAGGTGTTACTTCTTTACAAAGATGTGAAATTTCTTCCAAATTTTTCGATATGAGAAAAAACAATTTTAAGGGCTATTTAACGGCTATAAAGAATGAATTTTATGATAGATTTCAGTTTTGGGAATAAAGTTTAGCCTTAACATTTTTTTAAAATATCAATCTCATGGAAAATATTTATCTTTTAATTACCAATCATTTCCCGTACCATAAGCCCCAATTCAACTAATTCTTTTTAGTACATTGCCATTAATTTTTAGATCAGTAAAATCGCTCAAATCTGAAAAATAGTAAGGGATTAAATTAAAACAAAAATTTTTTGTTAATAAACAACGCATGTAAATATTCAGATACCTACAAAAATAACTGATTGATTGATTTAAAAACAAGTTTAATTTAAAAAATGTATAATGTACTAAATTAATTATTTTAATCATAAAGATTATGGTACATTAAATTACTGTTAATTAAATTACCAATATTTCCCATGAGTTTCATATTAAAAAAAAATTAAGGCTAAATTTGACCCTTAAAACTGAGGTCCGTCACAAAATTGATGCTCTATGGATGTCTCCATTCAAATTAAAACAACCAAAATAAAAAAGAGAAAAGAAAAAGAAGGCAAACCTCCAAATCCCTTTCCTTCTTTTTTTTAAAATAAATATCAAAAAGCAGGTGAATAGAGACATTTAAGAGTGTGTTATTCAAATTCAATTATTAAATTCTTGTTTTTTTGTAATATTAAAGAATTTCGTAGAAAATTGAAAACTGTAAAAAAGTAAAAATTATTAACACATAAACGTCACATATCGACCATAAAAAAAACTTTAGCGAACTCTAAATATATTATTTTAAATCTAAAAAATTCAGAATAACTTCATGACCATAAGAAAGAATTGTCCGCTCTAAGGTTTTTGAAAATCCAAAAATTGGTATTTGGCCGGGCACCCTTGGGTACGGAAATTTTTTCAAAGAATTATTTTTTGAAGTAAACAAAGTAAAGTGTACGAGTATGAAAAAATAGAGGTAATATCTTGAAAATAGAGGAAAAGGGGAAAAATAGGAACTTTCTGAAAGAGGGGTAAAAGGGAATAGGGGAACGACTGGTATACCTGGTATTTACTTATTTGTTTCTTTAGACTTGATAGTTAATTTACTATTCTATTGGATAGTATTGAGATGACTTTCTCCGTGAACACAGATTTTAATCATTAATATATTTTAAACTGGCTGTGTATGTATCTATAATTTTTTTTATAATCCCGGCTTTGAATTCTAATACTAAGGGTCTTGAGTTCACGACCCTGTAGAAGACTATAAAGTATCTGGAAAAACGAGATAAACGCGAATTTATAATTGGAGAAGCTCGAAAGTTCCATTAAAATGCGCAATTGGATGTCATTTTCAAATGTAAATGTTCCCAATGAAATTATTTTAAAATTGAACATTTTCAACTTGAACCTTATTTGTTTAATTTGTATACTATTAAAATTAAGGCGGTCTGAGATTAGAATGCTTTAAGAAGCTCAATCATGTTCTTTGGTTACTTTTTAAACTTTGTAATGTTTTTTCATTTAAATGGGTACTTCCAAAATGTGGAAATTTTCAAATTTAAATAATTTATAAATTTATAGCATCTTCAAATTTATACCAAATTCATTTCAAATCGGGCTAACTATGCATTTTGAAGCCACAGAATCGTTTTGTGACAAAATATGTTGGTTTTTGAAGTGACTTTAGACGACCCGTATTTCACGGATTAGACTATAAATTTTTTTACAAAGTTATGAATATTAGAACTTTTAAAGTTCGTGACGCAGTTTATAGCAAAAATGTCTAAAAAAAATTTAAAAGTGGTACACTCTCTGAATCAATATTGATATTTGATATATATTCTTTTACAAATTATTAGAACATTTTATTGTATTAAGAAAAATACAATTATAGCTGAATTATTAATATTATAGCGAAAATGAAAAAAAAACGCAAGATAGAGAAAAGTGTTCAGAAACTTTTTTTTTAGAAGTTTTTAAGTGGAATAACTTTGCTCTTTTGACTTTTTTCGTATCTCGTCTTGTTATTGCAAAAAAATGCTAATTTTAATTTTTCATAAAAATTATTAAAATTTTCTCTTCTCCAAGACACGGACACAAGATTTCTCTTTTAGATAAATGCACCCTTTTAGTACCAAGTTAGAAAAAAAATAAAACGATGGCCTTTTTGAGAAAATTGAGTTTAAGTATTTTCAGAAAAACCGACGCCATTTTCTCAGTTTTTAATTTTTTTTAATTTTCTATCGGATTTTGAAAGTGGACTAAAAGATCTATCAGAATCAAGAAGACAAGGAGAAATATGAATATTGTTCTGATACTGCAACACTTTTTAAATCAATTTCAAACAAATAATTATAAACTTCATCTCCAATTTTAAAAGTTTTAAAACTCAAAACTTAGTCAAAAAAATGTGTCGTCTAATCGGTGATTTGAAATGAATTCGGTCTTTAGATACTTTCAATATTTAAAAACTTGCCGTTGCATTTTCTTTAATTAAATACTTCCATTTTCGTTTACTTGAAATTTTTACACTTTTGATTTTGAATATTTTCAATATTTGAAACTTTTCTAAATTGACATTTTTCTTTAAATTTGAACATTTTCTTCAAATACTTCAATTATACTTAAAAAATTTGAAGACTTTCAAGTTTGGAGTTTAAAAAATGTAAATGCCTGAACAATTCTTGGGGTATGAAATTCGTTAAATCTTGAACTCATCTAAATTAAAAAAAAAACGCAAATTCTTTCGTCTTTTTACTTTAAAAACACCGACAAAATATATATGTCAAATCTCTAAAGAAATTTCATTTTTCATCGAAAAAACATTTTGTTCTCATTCATTTACTTTCCTACACTTTCTCATGAAGCCTTAAATTTCTACCTAGAAGAAAATCGATTTGAGAATTTTAAATCAAAAGAAGAAAATGAATTTGTTTCATTTTCTTTCTAGGGTCTCAAAAATTTCAAATTGTTGGTCCTCTTATTTCTTTCGCATTAGAGTATTGATTTTCCATAATCTCTGAAGATATATGATATGCAATTATTTACTAATTAAATAATCTTTTAAGATTCAAGTAATCATATATCGGAAGATATTTAACTTATTAGTTTGAAAATTTTGCTCAACCTTTCACTTAAAGTTTGAACTAAAACTTGAAACTTTTAAAATTAAGTATGTAGCATGAAATGTCTTATGCTAAGACGAATTTAACACACTCCTTGATTATTTCTGCTACAGAACATTTAAGGCGCAAGGATGAAGCGATCAAACAAGCTCTAACCGAAAAACAAGCTTTGGTTGCCGACATCTTAAACTTGTCTCTAGAAGACTTTGAGCATGTCGCTGACATTGCGTCAGAGCCTTCCGAAATCGAGAAAGAACCTGCTGAATTGATACTGGCTGCTATTAACCAAGGTTGTTTCACTTTTTGTGTTTTACATTTTTTATTTACCCTTATTTATTTTTTGATTTTCCTGGCTGGACATTTTTTTAAATCTACTTCTAATGTTGGTTACTATTTGACATTTTATTATTTTTATTTATATTATTTATCATTTTTTTATTAAATAAAATTGTTCTTTAACTACGTATGATTGCAAAATTCATCAGTTAAGAGAATTTAACACTCGTTTTTACTTTTAGCAAACCAATTAGTCGGAATTTTAAATTCCTCTTTGACTGTCAGCGAGTCAGATATTATTCTTGCTTCGAGAGGATCATCATCGACATCTGGAAGTTGCGAAGCGACGGGTTGTCCTGCACCTCGTGTTCACCCTCAGCCTCAACCAACAGTACCGGTCTCAATCTTACAACCAATTTGTAATACACTGAACACCCAGCTTTCAGAGCTTCTTGTTAGTATATTTTCTAATTTTTTAAATTTATCATTTCTTCTTTTTGTCTTTAATGAGAGACATTAATGATTTGTTTGAAATTAAAAAATTGTCTACTGTTTTAATTCATTCACTGTGTTATTTAAAATTATAGAGAATTGTAAAAGAGAGAGAAGAGGAACGAGAGCGACTGCGGAAGGAATTGCGACGAAGTAGGGAAAAACTTCACGCTATTGACGTCGACGCACAACGACGAGAGACAACAAAAACATTCACAGCTACTATTTACACGCAAACAGAACTTGGTAAGTTATATTATTTATATTAATTATTATTGAAATTGTAAATCTCGAAATTCCCACTTGAGATATTTTCTCTTTGAAAAATAGCGAGAAAGTAGCATTAAAATGTGTTAAGACTTATGTTAGTGGTATGGATATTTCGGTGTTGAATGTTTGAAACATTTGTTACTCCGAACTTTAACTATTCAAAATAATAAAGTCTATTCTCTATGGTAAACCACATCTTATACTCAGTAACAAGTCAATGTTTTGAATCATTTTAACTTTAAAATTAGAAGTACTAAATTCTTCAGTATTTTAAGCTCTTACAATTTCAGTATATATTTTGAAAAGTTCAAACATTTTATTTTATTTTAAAGATTCTATTATCTAAAGCATCTATGTAATAAATTTAAAAAATAATGAATGTTATAAATTTGAAAAATGATAAATTTCGAATTTAAAATGGTTGGTTGAATTGACAACCAAACAATTGAGTCTTTAAAAAAAACTTATAAAGATCTTTATAACTGAAAAAATGTTTCCATCTGAAACGAAATCACACAGCTCCAAATATTGGAATCTAGTATTTAATTTTCTATATTTAAATGACCTCAGTTTTCTTTATTTTAAAAAGAATAGCTCATCATATTTTACGTACTTACAATTTCTTTTCTCAAAATCATAATAATGATGAACTAACGTGAAACAAAAAAGAAAAACTAAATTAGCCCAATTAAAAAAGAATACATTAAAATAATAATCTGGGAATCCTAGAGGCAATTTCCAATTCTTTCATTACTAATTAAAGCTGTACTTAGAATTTTCTTCCTTATTTTTGCAGGTGAACAACCTAACAGGGAAAGCTGCAGTGAGGCGACTAATAATGTGAGCAAAAATTCCATGACTAATATAATTTATAAAAAGATATAAACAAATCACAATTCTAGGGGTTATTATAAATATTCTTTGAAAATCGAATACACGTTTTGTTAAAAGGATTTGTTAAGATTCTTATTTTTTATTGTAAAAACGTTTTTATTTAAATTTTAGTTAAAATGCTAGCGTAGCTAAATTTTTTCTTCTTCCCTTCAGTATCGATATTTCATAAAATTGTTATCCTGGAATGAAAAAAAAAAGAATTTTCTTTTTTTTTGCGTTCTTGTTTGAATTTGGAATTATTCACCTTATCACGATTCTAATTGTAAACATATTAAAATTTCAAATATATATTTTTTCTGCGTGGGCTTGATAAGCTTTGATCGTTTATGCACTTTCAGTGATGAATTATTCAAATGTGTATGTCCCTAAACATTAGAGCGCAGCGAAAAAAGTTTATATTGTCAAATTCGGAGGGGACCCAAAGATTGTAGTTTGATACCCGAATTTCTTACAAAAAGTTGCAAAAAATGTATATATTATGTTCGCGCACCCACGATAAAGCACAAAATCATGAATAATAGCGAATTTTTTATTATTTTCGTACGAAATAAATTTTTATGAAATGAAAAGGGTTCTAAAAATGAGTATTTACAACTATAATTTCTCCAAAAACTATCCAGCAATAACAAAATCCTTATACATCGTAAATTATCATTAAACTTGGAAAAAGGAGAAAAATCATGTTTTTACTTGATAAAATGATATTTTTCTTATTGGTAATGATTTTTTATTGATGGAAACGATTCTAAAAGTTAGTACCGGCACCTATAAATATCTTCCAAAAGCTACGGAGCTATTAAAAAAGTTCGTATACACCGCAAATTGTCATTAAATTTTAATAAATTATTTTAAATCATGATTTTTGACTATTTAGGTCTGCTTTTTTTACATATTTTAGTTTTACATAATTAAAAAATATTTTTCAATCATACTTTTTATATGCAGTCAGTAGTTGTTACTCTTACAAATGATTTCTACTGCTGCTTACATACTTGTGACATTATTTCTCAAGTACTAATAAAAAAATCCAAACTCATCGATTGGACTGTAACAATAGAAAAGTGTAATCCTATTGGAAGATAGTTTGTGGAAAAAATATTTGCCACTTCGACAAGTATTTACCGAGGGGGAGGGTGTGAAATGTTTTAATTTTTTGCTGGATACACTGTTTTGGCTATTGTAACTCTCTCAATAAAAAAACAATCTTTTCTACTACAGTTTTATAGGATTTTTCACGCCCTTTTCATCGAACGTTTTGAAGTAATAAATATTATTATTATTATTTTTATTGAAAGAGTTAAAAATAGCCAAAACAGATAGTGTATCCACGAAAAAAGTAAACAGTTTGACCCTCCCCCTTACAATTTTCCAAAGTTTCAGTTAAATCGGAGAATTCGTTATTTTGGGCTATATCGTAGATGCGCGAACATAAGATACATATTTTTTTACCTGCAACTATTTGTAGGAAATCTGGGTACCAAACTACTACTTTTAGACCTCTTCCGTAATTAGAAAATAGTTTTTTTCGCTTCTCCTTACTACACATTTAATTGTTCAAATGTTAAAATTGTTAAAAGATGTACTCGGATTTATTTGAAATTTTATGCACCGACATTCAAAGTTAAGTACTCCTCTATCTTGATTCTTCAGCGATTGTGAATAATATTTCAAAGGTGAATAGTTCCTCATCAAAATCTCTAACTTCAAGTTTGAATATATAAACAAATATGAATGAAAAAATCCCAATTTCTCTTAACAGGAAGTCGTCGATGCGGAGAGCGAACCGGAAGCTGAGACGGAAGAGGCAGATGAGAAAGTAATAGCAGTCACTGAAGTGATGGGCGACAGTGTGGGTTGATAGCTCACAAGAACGTCGGCGAATTTTTCGAAAATCTGGTGCATTTCATAAGAGCAAGTCCGAGCAGTGGACGCTCGTACTAGAGGAAATCAAAAAATTATGTAAAAAAATGACAGATGGCTAGTAGCTGTTTATCGAATGTAACAGTGTTAGATATCTATTACAGATCACTGGGTCTAAGCTTAATCACTTCACCAAAGATTTTATGTAAATGGATTCTTTCGGTGTGTAGTAGTTGATTCGGTGTCTCAAAGTCAGCGAATTCGTTCCTACAGTGCTGAGTGCTTATGCTATGCAATTACGGCAAAACAATTAGATTTGCATGAACCGTAATTTGTATGTATAGTCAATTTAATTTCTTACTCGATATTTGACGACTTTTCTATCAAACACGATACAATGTTCCGCTTAGGACGTACTTTTACACACTTTTCTTACTGGCCCCTCAAGGCCCGATCCTTGTATTTTGTACGCCACTTTTAAAGTCTCGAAGTCCCTTGTAGTAAGGAAGAGTCTATTTTCTTGAAACAGAAGTCTTTTTCGGAAAGAGTCAAATCTTTTTTTGGAATACACCGCGAAAGAATAATTGGATAAGGAATTGTCGCAAAATTGTTATTAATTGATCAAATGATCAGGTTTTGAAAAAAAAAAAGATCGCAAGGTCGATTTTCCCTCCTGAAAAACAATATCAACGTCCCATTTTTTTTTGTCGAGGGGATATATTGAGCAGGAAATTTTACCCACAGACTTGTGCCGAGCCTGATTTATACGCAGAATGCTCCGCGGCATTGAAACGCTAATCATGATCGAGATATATTGATAAATATAGTCTTTTTTGTTCTTGTTATACATTATTATACAATGTGCATGTGGCAATTAAATCAGTTTTTAAACGAAACATACGTCAAGTGCCTGTTTTTTACAAAAAGCAATATTTTAGGATAGTCATTGTACTCGACGCTATACGTATCATCGAAGGTTAAAACGCGAAAGTGTATTCCCTTTTCACGTCGTAATGTAAAATAATTGAAACTATATTAATTATACGTAACGTTTCTAAAACGATTTTACGAGTAGTTCTTTTTAAGTGGAAACAAGTTCTGTTAATAATTTTCACGAGAAAGTTCATAGTCGATGTTTTATATAAATTAAATTTCCCGTTGGTGCTATTTTTACTTGAATAAGCAATGCAAAGTTCCTCTTTGAAAAGATCGTGCGAACAATTCCAACTTATTAGGGATTAAGAAAGGAGCGAGAGACCAAAAATAATTTTTGAAATTGAATTTACCTACTGATGAAAGTCTTTTGAAACTATGTACGTATCATCACGTAAAAGTAAAAAGTAGCTGAGCATAATGAAATTTTGGCATTTGGAACGTCTCTCGATTTAAAGTCCAGTGCTAACGTGTCCAAGTGAATTGGTAGCGAGCACAGAGTTCGAAAGTATTCTAACGATAAGTATAGTTGATTGCCAGAGGTATTCACTATAGAATAATGCAGCTAACATTGCAACTAGGCTACTAGAGTATTCGTAGGGGGAAATTGTTGTCCTAAGAACGGCAAATAAAAATAGCTGTTGTCTCACAGACAGCCGAGCAAAAGACTTGTCTACTTACATAAAATCTTTGTGACTGTTAGATACTAATATCATACCTAATATTGAACTTCAAATGGTTATTATAAATAGAATACTATGTAAATGTATAAAATATTTAATAACATTATTAGTTACTACAATAGAAATTATTATTGCTCTACACACGCTTTCATTCGAAGTTTCGGTTAAAAACGAAAAACAAAAACATGACCAAAAAATCGTTAGATTTTGAGTGGTATTTCGATTTATTTAGCGTTTTTAACCGAGGTTTCAAACTCGTATTGTAAGTCGTATCTTATTTTTTTTAACACTCGAGCTTTATTATTATTATAAAACCAAGGACAGATTTTAGAATATTTATATAATATTCAATAAATTTAAGTTTAAAACTTATCAAAGTGAATAGTTTTTTGTAGAGTTCGAGCGGAAGGTTTTTGCATGAATTGTTGAAATCGGATATCTAATTGACTATTTTAGAGGAAACAACCACTTTTGAAATTCAGAATATAGTTGATTTCATTTGAATTCGGATGAAAGTGATAAGGTAAGTTCCTTTAAATTAACTTGTATCATTTTGAATTCAATTCAGATAAGTTAGTTTGAATTTACTTGAAATGAAATTGACTTTACCTTGATCTAAATGGAATTCATTATAATTCATTTCAGGCGACGTTTAGTTCATTTGAATTCAGTTTAAATACCTTGCAACACATCTTTATTTTACTTGAATTAAAAATGAATTCCTTTTAATCAATTTTAATTGAAGTTCAGTTCACGTTGATTGATCTCGAATTAAATTCGATTTGTATTGAATTTAATTCTTTATTCACTGAAATGCACTTCAAATTTTAATTTAAATCAATTATTTCACTTAAAAGTTAAATTCAATAATCAGTTCAATACACTCTAAAACTAAATTTACCTTGAATTTTAAAGAATTCAGTTATATACTTGAATTCATTTCAATTAAACTACATTCACTTCAATCTAGTTGAATGTAGTTAATTTGAATTTGCATTGAATCACTTTGAATTCACCTCCAATTTAGTTTATATCACCCTGAACTTACTAGGAATTAGTAACATTCACATTATTTTAATTCATTCGAATGGACGCTGCATTCAATTCAAGTGTACTTGAAATCTCTTAAATTCTGATAAATACCGTTATTTTCACCTTCACAATACTATAAACATTAAATTGATAACAACTCTTTAAAAAATCAGTCTAAGAAGAGGGCGTCAAATGCTATCGAGGAAGGGTTTCGTAGCCTGCGAAAATATTCAAATTTTCTTCTTTTTTAACCACCAATTTAAAAAAGTAGAATATAGCAACAAATTTGATTTTTCATCGCAATAAGTGCTCTTGGTATGTAGAACTATTATACATACCAAGAACTTCAATTTGAGCTGTCTCTGAAGAAAATTGGACTAAAAACAGTTTTCATGATAGTGGTCTGAAAAATCAAACCTCATTATTTTTCTTATTTTCTAATCACTGATTTAGAAAACAAGGAATATAAAATTTAGAAAATTGTATTCTTAATACCAATTCTAAATGCCAAGAGCTTCAATTTGAGCCGTTTCTGAACAAAATTGGTCTGAAAGAAAAGCTTCCAGCAATAGTGATCTAAAAAAAATGTCCTCACTTCTTATTTTCTAACCATTAATAAAAAAAAAACCTTATAATAAACGAACCGATGGATATTTTTTCTACTAATATCCTAGGGCTGATTAACCTCGTATGTAACATGCCAAATTTCATCCCTATAAGAGACCAGGAATGGTAAACGACGAATAGACACGCATCCGACAGTTGTAACGGTTTTCGGCGTAGCTTAAAGTTCAAACCCTAAAAGCAGATTTTTCCATAATAAAAATTCAATTTTCGTTAGTGACTGTACAAGAATGTCTGCTCTTATCATAAATCCTCATTATCAAATCTGAAGACTGTGATAAAGCCCCTTATCACCTGATGAATACATTAATTGACTAATAATTTTAGCTTATTCTAGCGAAATTTTGCAGACAATGAAATCTTGAGATTAAAAGTTTCCTCAATAACTATTCTTAACTAAAAAAAAAAAAAGAATTATCGAGATTCCAGAATAAGAAACATTTTTAGTAAGCAAAAAATAGAAAAGATCTATAAAATAAACGACAAGGATATATAAATTTCAGGATGCACAGTCTTTCTCCTATTCCCCTGCATTTCCCCTTTTTTTCAAATTCTCCCTGTTTCCCCATTATCGTAAAACTTCCCCTTTTCTCTCTAAATATACGATATTTGAAAATACTATTGTTCGTTTTCCATCTACAAAATTGTTCCATTCAAAACTAGAATATGTTACCACGATGTCTTGTCCACATTACATATTCTTTAATTTAAACTTGAATAACGATTGTCATTATGTTAGAAATATTATATTAATTACTGTTTGATTATACCAAAATTTAAACCAGAATTACAAGATTTACAACTAATCTGGACATTTTTCGATTAAACGGTTTAATAAGTTCTAGAATTTAAACAATTTTCATAAACTACCAAAAGATGTATAAAGATGTAAAGATTTATCAGAATTTAAACAAACCGGTTTCTCCTACTTTTTCATAAATGAAGAAACCCACGCTTTTCTTTGAGACAATTTCTAGACGTTTCAATTCAACAATTGTCAATTTAAGGGCGGCAGTACAGAACTATAGATAACCAACACTTTTAAGAAAATGGGTTTATTGCATAAAAAATAAACGTAAAATACATATTGTGATAAAAAGAGTTGTTCGAATTCAATATAGTAATGAAAAAAATTTAAGTTAAAATTTTAACGTAGCATTTTAGCGCAGTAATAATTTTTTTCTTTTCTTCAGCATCGATATTTCTTGATATCGTCGTTTTGAAGAAAAATCTTTTTATAGTCCTTTCACCGAAAATTCGTCTATCTCAGTTCGATACCGTCGCCAAATTTTGATTTTCTCAGAACAAAATAATTTGTTCATATCAAACATTTATTATGCTTATTCACCTTCCCCATAGGAAGAAGGTTTCTATATCTGTGAAAAATTGCAAACGCGAATTTCAGTCGCTACCCAAAACCCATTTTTAAAACCTGTCAAATTGTAACTTCAAATTTTTTTGACGATTTACTCGTAATTGACAAACTTTTTTGACTAAAACTCAAAACAAGATTACATTTTTTATCGCAATCCGCAGCCTAGCCTGTTCAAAATTGTGGTCAGTGAGTGTTACTTTGAGATTGTCAGCTGATACATTTATTTCCTCGAAAATGGAGAACTGTTTCTAATCCAATTTTTGGGGCTTAAATCAGCAACACGTCATCTGGACTTCTATCTTATCTTTAAATGGTGATTTCGATTCTACATAATGTTTTCTCACTCTCTTGAAAAATTCCGATTTAGTTCCTTATATAGATCTGTGCTGCCACATTTCAATTGTACATGTAAATTTTTCACATCTAAACCATTTTTAATTGAAGATTTAAAAATAATTGGAAAAAATTTAACAATATCTAGAATTTTCAGGAAGACTAGTCAAGCTTATGAAAAATATTTGACTACTCATCCCGAATTTCGGGACGACGAGACACTTCGTTTTAAATAGTTTGTTTTTAATATTGCGCTCAAACTTGAACTATTTTTAATTTGAGTTTGAGAGCATCGAAGAGTGTTGTTTTCAATTTGCATTCAAATGATTAATTATAGTAAAAGATGAAATAACAAATCTTATTATTGACTAGATTTAATTATTATTGAAGGAATTTTTAAAAGAGGCAGTGTTCTTGATTATGAGAACGAATTTTTTATATCAATATTTTATATCGCCGTGAATTTATTTTCAACGACCTATGTATATCCAATAAAAAAAATTTATTTAATGGCAGAAATCATTCAAAAATAATTTAACAGTATTTCAAAACTATACAATTTCTTATAAAAAGTTTATTTTTTCTTTTCTAAATGTAAAAATGAATGTTTAATCTTTCGCTTATTTTTCTCCTTCCTTAAGCTCTTTTTATTGTAATCCCTGAAATTTCCACTGAAACAGGAATAAAAATAGAAAGAATTTAAAAATTATTTTATCAATTTAAAAAAGAGAAATCTTTCGAGGGAAGAAGGCAGATTAGTTGTTGACGTTTTAAAAAGATCTGTTCTTATAAGGTCCGAGTCCCGGACTTCCTGACTTAAGGTGGCATCATTATCTCTTCCCCTCTTCTTTTTCACTCCCACTTTTTGAGAAGACACCGTTGGTGGGTGAAAACGCGTTATAGTGGGAGGTGAGAGAATGTAAGCCGTAAGGGGTCCCCCTTGGTGTAAGTTGAGTTACAGAATTCTATTCAATTCTATTTAAAGCTTTACGAGGATCTTCAGTGGTAACTTGTTCGCGTGTGTTTTCCGAAAGCAAAATTAAAAATGGCATCGTGCAATCCCATAAATTTCATTATCTGGCTTCTGATTCTTCTATTTATTTCATTTTTCGTCGCTGGGTTTTGTGCCCCTTTCTACATTTTGATATACACTATCTCAGCATTTATAAGTTCGCTAGGCGTAAGTATATAAAACTTTAAGTTTGCCTTAAACTTAAGGGTGGGGCAGGTATTGTAAACAAATTTATCAACAGGTTGAAAGTACAAATTCGCCTTTAAAATTGACAGAAGGAACTTTAACTGACGTGACTTTAATTGTTCTCACTTTGTGTATATAGATAAATTTCTACTGCAAAGAGTTGAATAACGGATAACAACATTAGCATTACTTACATTACTTCATCAGCAACTATGGCAATCGAAACTCGTTCCAGAGAAAACTTGAGTCATAGTTTATTGTAAATTCTGACATATTGAATTGTCAATATTGCTTCCTGAAAGTGATTTCAAAACTACCGATTTGCAAATTGTTATTGACAGTGAGAATGAATAATAATTCTTATTTGAAGTTGAATTAATTGAAATTTTATAAATTACTCTGATTTACAAAATTTAATTTTCCTTGTGTGACAATATGCCACACCCAAGTTTAGATAAAACCGCGAGGATAAAACTTATCTTTAAACGACGCATTCTGTTCGTAGGACATTGCAAACACGCTTTTGAAAGGCGTACAGTTTCCATATTATTGCGCTAAGCAAATGATGAGCTGATAAGAAGGATGGATGCCTCAATAAATAAACCAAATACTCAACATCATCGATTTGGAAACTCATTCCATACAAACATACAAAAACACGACACATAAGATCTGTCTGAAATTATGTTTGAACGGGAGGAGTGTTTCTATTCAAGTACCTGGCAAGAAGTTTAATATAATTTTTCTGATAATAAAGACCACCTTAAGTGCAACCAAATAAAATTTAAGATGTAACATTAATATTCATATCAGATGTAAGCAAATCCTATATGAAATTCTAATAAATTAAAGTAATATATATATATATAAATTGTTTTCCATTCGACCCTCCTAAAATTCAGAGGTTTAGTTCTTTTTTTGACAATACACAATAAAAATAAGGAAAATGATGGATGGATTGTGTATCAAGATTTCAGGGGCCGAATGAGGATTAAAAATCGTCCTGGAACATTTTCTCGTAACACCCAACAGGCAGTTCGAATAGAAAAAACAATTTTTTAAATTGTGGCCCGTCTGGATTTTTCTACAGGATGATAATCTATATTATTTGTTTGCTAGAAATTTTTTAGCATCTACCTATAGTAAACAGGAATAGAATAGAAAGCGGTATGTTACATTTTTCTTTAAACTTTTTCAATTTAAGATTAAATCAATCGAATTATTTGGATTAATAGGCCGAGATATGAGTGATTTTTTTGCCCATTTAAATTTTAATGATACACCATAGTTGTTTAAATTCATTTTCTGATACATTTTTATAATGATTGTAATAATTGTGAATATACTAATCATGATGTGTAATATATTAATATTTAAGTTTGAATAATTTAGTCTCTGATTTCCATTCAAAATTTCCTAATTCAAAATTAATTCCTAATGACACGAGATAAATGCGCATGTCCAACATGTCGAAGCCGGTAGCGGTAACGACCGGTAACGACCGTTAAGACACTTATTGTGAGTTGTTTACATAGTTTTTAACAAAAAATATGAGAAACATAGAAATCAAAGCTCGGGTCGATAACTCGGAAGAGTTTCTAGCTAAAGTGAAAAAAATAAGCGATACTGAGGAAACTGTGATTCCTCAAAAGGATATTTTCTTCAACTTGCCTGCTGACAGACCAGGCAGACTGAAACTCCGAAAATACAAAGTAACTTTACCTATATATTTTAAAAGAATTTTATTTTTATTTTCAAAACCTAGAACGAAGCTAAAATTATTTTGTTTCAAGTTAGTATCTAGTTTGTAAATTTGATTTCCGAAGAAACTATTAAAACCACTGAAACTTTTGTACGCATAACCTCTAAACTGACGCATTGCCTTTGATTCTTTATAAATTATCATGTTTAAGGACACTCTCTAACATGAAATCATCAGTAAAAGAATAAGATATTTAACCTAAAGTCGACAGATTCTATCGCCGACTTAACTCGACTCTTTTGACACATTCTAAAATCTTCAAAAATCAAATAGCTTTGAATTTAGTTTTTCAAGTTGATCGAGGATCGAATTACAAAGCAAAATCTTCTATTTATAATGCAATTGTTTTTAAAGAAAAATATCTAGAGGGTACTAAAATATTTTATTTAGTGGCCCTCATAATAGTTGTACAATTTGAAATAAATTGACCAATATCATATAAAATGTTGTACTGAATATACTTTGTATGGTAAACTACTGTTTTTACTGATTACTTTTTAGTATGAATAAGAATATAAACAAATTTATACGTACATATAGTTGTATTAGAGACCTTCTGAGTTAATTTTATGGAAAATATTGTATAACCGAATTCAATGTAACTCTAATATTTTCTATAGTTACTTACTACTTATTTTTCGTGAATTCTTTCTTCCGGGAAAAAGTTAATAATATTTTTATATAAGCTTTTTAATCTCTTTAACTTAAGCATATACATATGAAGCACATAAAATCGATTTAAAATACCAAAACATTCAATCGACGTTCTAAACATAAAAAGAACATTATTCCCGACAACTTGAATTCAGCACAACATATGTATGTACTTAACTCATGGTTCAATTATAAGCATTGCGAAAAATTGACAACAATAAAAATATTGAAATTCCGAGTTTTGTGAACCATTCATTTTTTAGAAAAGGATCAATTTAGGCCGTGACTGTGGGTACCTAAATTTCGGTACGAATAGCCGGATTTTTTTCGGAACAAATAGAGTTGGAAAAGGGGCTTGTACAGAAATTTTCGTATAATTATCAATATTTCTTCTTTACATGTATACAATTCCGTAAATTTTTTTGTAACAAATAAAACGAAATGTGCAATAATGACAATCGGGAATTTTTTAAAACGAGAATATATCGGGAAAATACAGTAAACTAATTGTTTTTTCGTGGGAATGTCTTGTAATGCTTGTGAAATGCAATACGTGATTTAAAATTGATAGCGGCCGAATTAATTTCAAATTGGACAGGCAGACAGTTGATGCTCAAATCAGAGAAGAAAGAATTATTCGAATTTTAACAATTTTGAACGCGAATGATCAAAAAATGGTCAACACTTTATTTAAAAGTGTGATATTTTGTAATCTAATATATTTATTTACCTTTTTTTCTGATTCTGATCGAATTTCTCGTCTTCTTTCGAAATCCATTGAAAATTTTCAAAAAAGATTAAAATTGACAAAGCGGTGGCGGTTTTTCTGAAAATATTCAAAGTCCGTTTACTCAAAAATGCCAGTATTTTTTTCTTGATTATTTTCTAGATTCGTCCTAATGTAAAGAGTATATTTCATGATAGTTTTTCCCCTGCTTGCGTCTTGGAGAGAAAAGAGAATTTTTTGGCCTGAAAAACGAAACATCACGTTTCTTGCCAAAACTATACAAGATACGAAAAAAGTTAAAGAAACAAAATTGTATGTATAAAAAAAGTACTAGAAAAATATTCCTTGACACTTTTTTCTATCTTGCGTTATTTTCCAGATTTTTGCGAAAATATATATGAAATCCTTTGATTTTTTCTAGACAATACAATTTTATGATGTCATCAAAAACAAGGAAGATCATAATTAACAGTTTCAACAACTTTGACATGAAACTTTATACTTTGAAGTCAGCATTTTTGAAATAATCGATACTCTCCACTTTTCTAACTTACTTCATTATTCTGTTACCTTTTTGGGTTTTCATCACACCACGAGAATTCTAGATCAATCTAAAATATCTATACCTTAAACCTATATACCTATCGACCTTATACCTATATACCCATCCACACATCACTACTTTCCACCCGAGCAATTCACGTCTACCCCGAAAGGGAAACGGCTTAATGATATAATAATAATAATAATAATAATAAAATTGTATTGTCAAGAAAACAATCAATCTTGAAGGATTTTATACACATTTTCGTAAAAATGTCAAAAATAACGTGAGATACGAAAAAGTTTCAAGAGACATTTTTCTAGAACTTTTTTAGAGAAACAATTTAGTTTCTTTAACTTTTTTCGCATCGTGTATTGTTTTGGCAAGAAACGTGCTTTTTCGTTTTTCAGAGAACAAAAAAATTCTCTCCGAAGCGCGTTCACAGAGCAGAATATCATGGAATGTACTCTTTTACGACGAATCTAGAAAAAAATCAAGAAAAAAAGCTGGGGTTTTTGAGTTAATTGACTTTGCATAGTTTTAGAGAAACCACCGTTATTTTGTCAATTTTAAACTTTTTTCAGGAACTTACAATGGCTTTACGTATCAAATTTCCACGATGTCAGATCTAATTTGCTTAGTTCTTGGAGGAAACTCTCCTTTTCTTTTCTTTTTTCGAAAAAATGTTGCTATTGTATCTGAACTTCACAGCTTTACGTAATGGTGAGACATTATATTTCGATGTTAAAAAATTATGTTTTAAAACACTTTTACTTTTTATGTAATTCTTTTAATAGATTTAACCATGGATTTCTGATGAGGTTACTATGACTAGTGACGAAACGTGAAATTTGTATAAAATATTATTTGATCTGGACGTGTTGTTAATTTTCTTCTATTTGAATAAGCCATTTTCAATTTTAGGCGTTAAAAAATTAATAAATAAAAATTGAAAGCGTTTGAATTTGTGGATTATAATTATGCAATTAAGCCTTTAAGGTAGTTGTCGTGCTAAAAATCTAGTCTCTGGAATAATTTTTCTATGATTTTAAGAATTAAAATGATATTAGTCATGTCTTATGAAATAAAAAACATGATTTTTCACGAAAAAAGTTTCAAACTTACGAATAATAGTTATTTTACCAATATTTTCTGTAATCGAATTTTTTGTCAATGTCCCTTCTTACCAATTTTGTAAAAAATGGCTGAATTTTAATCAATCATATTTTATTCTTTCAAGGAAAATATTCCCTACAACTCTACTGTTTCCAATTTCGAAAATGAGTAACTAATCATCAAATATAGTTATTTGCTTAAAAAATGTTTTCTTTAACAAAAATTATTTTAACGATTTCAAAAGTACAAAAATTCACTTTTAAAACTGGAAACAATATAATTGTAGAGAATGTATTCCTCGAAATAAACCATAATTTATTAAAACTTAACCAGTCTTCAAATTTGGTAAGAAACGATATAGTAAGAAAAAAATTAATTGCAAAAAACATTGTTGAAGTAAACGTTTTTGTAAGTTTTAAAATTTCTTCATTAAAAATATTGATTTTTATTTGAAATAACCTCACCAGTAATATTATTTTGATTCTTAAAATAATAGAAAAACTATTTTTCTCCGAAATCTGATTTTTGGCAGGAAAACTACCTTAAATTGAATTTTTTTCAATTAAAATCGAAGGGTTGAAAACTCGACCGATTAGGTGTACACCTACTTCTGACTTCAAGATACTTAAGGATATTTCAATGACTTCGGAATATTTCACTGACTTCAGAATATTTCAAGTGAGTTCAGGAGAATTCAAATGAATTCAGATATTTCAGGAGATTTCAAGTGACTTCAGGAGAATTCAAGTGACTTCAAGTAACTTCACGTGAATTCACGTGACTTCATGTGAGTTCAAATGGCTTCAGATATTTGAGGAGATTTCAAGTGACTTCAGGAGAATTCAAGTGACTTCATGTACTAAATTCAAATGACTTCAGATATTTCAGGAGAATTCAAGTGACTTCATAGAAGCTTGGTATTCAAAAGTTACCAAGCCAAAAGTAGCTGTTGAAAATTCGGGTTTTCTTACAAACATAAGCTTCATGATACAAAGTAAGAAGTTCAAACAAAAAATAGTGAACATTTTTTTAGATTTGCATGTGTTTCTGAAAAGAAATACGCAGATTCGGGAGAACGCGCGTCCACGTTAGGGTGGTCCAAAAATGCATTGGAAAATTGTTTTTTCGAATTTTCATGCATATCACCCCCAAATTTGTTCGAATCCACAAAAAAATAAATGCGTTTGAAAACAAAAATTATATTCAGAGTTTCCGCCAGCCCCATGAAGTTTAACATGTTTTTAATTCCCATAAGAAAAAACGAAGTTTTTGTATATTTAATTCTGAATCGTCAATATTAGGTGAATCGAGTTGAAAATCAACATTTCTCTTGACAATTTGCTGTGTAATACAAATGAACAATTAGTTTTTTAATACCATCCCCATGAGCCTGTTTTATAGGGTCCCAAAAAAACTCATAACTGAACAATTGGATTTTGCGAGTTGCTGGCGCTAATTATGATTTTTTTTGCGGTTTTTTTAATACAAATTGTTTCTAATATATGAAATACTACTTTCCACTGATAATTAGATAGTTACATAAATTGTTTAAATAATTTATTATTGTTTTTAGTAATTTTCTCTTAGAACAGAGTTAGAAAGACAAGAAATTTCCGAATTTTACTATTAGAGTGAGGTAATAATTAATTCAAGTTAACAAACAAAATTGGTTAACAAATTTATTTTTATTTTTAATACTACTCTTTTTGAATAATGCTAGAAAGTTGCGTTTTTTCTGAAATATATAACTTTTTGTTAACTTTTCACTTACGGTAAGGTAAAAATGAATGAAACTTGAAAAAATAATTGCTTAAACAAATTATTACTATTTATAACTATCTTCTCTTAGATAATTGCTAGAGAGTTGCGGGTTTTTCTGGAATTTTTAATATTGCTTTGGCTTTTTAGTTATGAAGAAATAATAAATAAGCAATAGAGAGAATAATTTTTTAAAGAATATTTCTTTTTGTGAATATATTTTTCTAAAATAATACAGATATTTGAAATATTCTTCAAATTTTCTACATGGATCATATTATACATGTAAATTTTCTTTGAAGTAGTTACTGAGAATTAAAAAGTCAAAAAAAGATAAATATTTCAGAAAAACCCCCACCTTCTACCATTAATCTTAGCTAAGGTAAAACTATAATTTATTTTATAAACAATTATGTTTGTTAACTTGCATGACTTATTATCTCACTAAGTAAAAAGTGGACAAAAAGATAAGAATTTCAGAAAAACCGGAGATATAAGTTTCCGCCATTTGAATAATATTTAGAAAATTTATTAATACGTGATTTTATAAATTTCAGGATGGATCAGGAGACCTGGTGTACTACAATCGACCTGATACGGAAGGACCAAAGCTATCTAATTTCGAGAAAACGCATTTGATACCTGATGCATGCAATGGAATAGAACAAATTCTCTCCACTGCCTATGGAACTCTTGGAATTGTGGAAAAAGTACGGCTGCTATATCATGTTGGACAAACTCGAATTCATGTGGACCAAGTTACTGGATTAGGTTCATTTATGGAACTTGAGGTTCATTTCTTATTAAATTTCTTAAAGTATATTTAAAGAAAATTCGGAAATTTCTTGTCTTCTGTTTATACATAAAACATAATTAATTAGATTTTCAAAAATTCACCAGCTTTATTTTTTGAAGCAGAATAACAAATTCTTTATTTGAAAATTAATTAAAAAGAATATTTTGGAAATTCTATTTTGAGAATTTGTCAATAAATTGTTATAAAATTTAAAATAAAATAAAAAAGAATTATGTGAAAAATGAGTAAATATGATTAATCATCAATAATTTGTTTCCCCCCATAGGTGGTTTTGGCTGACAATGACTCGATTGAACTCGGCGAACAGATTAGCAAGGATCTCATGGAGAAATTGAGAATCACCAAAGATTCTTTAATTTCTGGAGCATACATGGATTTACTTTTAAAGAAATAAAACTTCCACTTCTTGAATTTGTCGACTTAAAGTGCGTTGTTACATTTTCAAATAAGATAAAATATGTATTTTTCTACGCCTCCCGAATAAAATATTCATTTCTGTGTAAGAATTTGGTAAGAAAAGTACTGTTTTTAATTTCAATAATCACTCCCCTTTTGTTCTCTGTTGTCGAAGTTTACCGGAGTTTGTTGGGATATCTTGCTTTCTTCTCTACTGAATTTATTGGCAATAGACAAAAATAAAATAAAATTGTGGCTTCTTATATCGAACTTTCGGTACAAATGTCCTTTTTCAGTTCCCGCTATTTGTACCGAAAAATCTAGATATTCATATATTGACAATTCAGTATATTCACTGCCTTTTACTTTATCAAGTCAATGTATCCGCGTTGTCGTTTTTAGTTTGTAAAGTAACGTTTTTACTTCGCCAATAAGATTATAAGTGTCACTTGATACAGAAATCATTCAACAAAGAACTAACACGCATAGAAGCTTTGCTTGCAGTCAACAAGTACCGACTAGTATAAATTGTAAATTTCAGTTGACTTATTTTGGAGGTTATGTCACAAATGTACATAGTTAATCACATTACACCCATCACACTGACTCTCCGTTCAAATTAAATACCGCTAAAAACGTTCAATTTGAGAATAAAAACTATCTCGACTGTTATTTACGCCGCATTTTAGATTCCTATGAAAATCTGTATTTATATTCGCGCGAAAACGAAGGAGCAGCAAGCAGCGCCAAAGTGAATTCAAAGAAAACAAATGAATGGTTTCAAAACTGCACATGCGCAGTGACCGCGAAGGCTTGCGTTTATTGGTGGTTTTCCGAGGGTCTCCTTTTTCGTAAGAATGGTTATTTCTGTAAATTGAATATAAATATTGTGTGTTTGAGTATTTATAGTCTTATATCACAGGTATTATGCTGTAAAAAGTTATCATATAAGTTAAAACTTTTACAAAAAATATATTCCAAAATTTTAATACTTTATCTGACTTTATTGACTTCAGGTACAAAGAAATACGCCAAATAACGGCCAATAAGATGGAAGAAAATTCAAATGAGGTATTTTCACTTAAACTACCAGCTTACTTCACTTCGTTGAGTGCTGAGGGGAAAACTATAGACCAAATGCATGGGATCGGTCAAAGATATTTATCTTAGGATCGGTTTGGATCAGTGCATTTTTGCACTATTTTGCTAATATCTTCGTAAAAACTAATTTATTCTATATAACTGTTTTTGAAAAATAGTTTTTATTTTTAAGAACTATTTAATGATATAATAAAATGATTATTATTATTCATTACGAAGATATTACAAAAATAATGTGTTGTCCCATGCATTTAACGAAGTGAAGTTAGCTGTTAAATTGGGTAAAAAGTGGAACGTATGGTTCCATGATCCAACTGCAACATGTATGGTTCGGTTCCGAATTCCTAAACTTTAAAGACTTATTTGACAGTCAACATCTGTACATCTGTTGTGATGACATATTCGAGATTGTCAATATGTTTCATTTTTATTCCCAATAATAAAGAAAACAATTTAGCTTAGAATTGAAAAACTAATACTCAGTGGAAAATTTTTTTTTATAAAATATAAAAAAATACTCATGAAAAATGGACGCAAAGCCGAAAAGCGATCATCTCTTGGCTTTGAAAGGTTAGGTTTCGTACTTAATATGCCATTTTTTAAATACGATTTATTTCTTTATTTATAACTCGAAGTTGAATAAAAAAAGACATTTCAGATTCTAAAAGTACTGATTCATTTATTTTTACATGTGAATATTTTTATAAATCATAAATCTAAGCAATTGTCTATTACAAAAATGTACAAATTTCTTATACATAATTTGTTAAAAATGTTTTATATTGTTGATATCAGAAGAATAAATAATAAAAGCTAATGATTTATAAGGATTAAATTTGTTTATTTATTTTAATGAAGATGTTAATTAACAATTATTAATATATATTTGTTATATTATTTTTATCATTGTAAAAATCAAACCTTGAACATTTTTATTTTCTTATTCTTTTACAAATTTCTTATATTTTTGTATAGTGATGAGGTTAACAAGACCCACACTTGCTTGTCCGATTGTTGTCACATGCGATTCCACGGATCTCCCAGGCAATACTTTAAATAATGAACTCAAAAATGATTGTACATCACTTCAAGGAATGGAAACTCTCTCCATTGGACAATTTATGGTTCTACCTCAAAGTTTTGGGTAAGACTCATCAAATATACACATAAATATATATCCTTGAAAATGTCAAAATTTGAGTTTGAAAAATATATATTTTTTAATTTCTTACCCCTTGATTATTATTGATGACCTAAAAATTTGCTTACAGAAATATCTATTTAGGAGAAATATTTTCAAGCTACCTCTGTGTGCACAATGGTAGCAGCCAATTAGTTACGAATATTACTGTAAAAGTGAGTCTTTACATATAATTATATTATATTGAATCAAAAATTTTGTTTTCTATTTCATTTGATAAACGCCTAAAACAAAACACAAAACGTAGAGGAACCATAGGAGAATAAATTATTTTAAATAAAATTATTAATTTATAGGTACCATGTTGAATTCAATATGAAACGCTTAAAGTTTCAAGCCGAAATATATTGCATTTTCATCAAAATAGTTGAATTAAAAAAAAAATTAATTCAGGACCAAACAGTTGCATTTACAATCAAATAGTTGAACATTCAAGCAAAAATAAAGAAATTTTCAACAAAGTAGTTGAATTTTCAACAAAATATAATTATATTTGCAACAAAATAGTTGAACTTTCAACTAAAATGATGAATCTTCAACACTCAACGAAAAATACAATAGTTGATATTTTAACCAAGAAAATATTTAAATTTTAAATAAAAAAGTCGAATTTAACCAAAAAGACGATTCCTCAATAAAAAATGTAATGGTTGACGTTTCAATCAGAAAAGATTTTAATTCTAATAAAAAACAGTTGAGAAAAAGACATTATATATATATAATCAACATAATATTTCAATCATCAACCAAAATAAATTAATTTTTAACCAAACAGTTGCATTTTTAACAAAAAAAAGATAATATTTCTACCAATAGAGATGAATTTACAAACGAGATAGACGAATTTTGAAGCAAAACAGTAGAATTTTCAACTTTGAAAGGTTTTTGAGTCAAGAGAGCTAAAATTTCAATCAAATTGTTGTGTTTTCAAACAAAAAATATGAATATTGTAAACCAAAAAGTTAATTTTTAACCAAATAGTTGAATTTTTTACTAAAATAATAGGATTTACAATACAAAAATATGATAATTCGACAAAACAGTTATATTTACAAAGAGATTGATGTTCAACTAATAAAATGAATTCTTAACCAAGTAGTTTAACTCTCAACCAAATATTTGAATTTTCAATCCAGAAGATTAATTTTAGAATTTAGTTAAAATTTCAATTGTGTAAATTAATTAAAAAAAAAAAAAGAATTTTCAAGAAAATAGGCAAATCTTCAATCAAATAGTACAATTTTCAACTAAAAGAGATGAATTCTGAACCAAAAATATAATAGTAGACTTTTCACTTAAAAATAATTTTTTTAACTTTCAACAAAAATTACTTGAATGTTCTTATTGGGTTCTATTAATTCAGTTCACATTCAAGCGAAAAAGTTTAAAAAGTGAGAAGTTTCTTGAAAATAGGAGAAAAAAGAGGAATTTTTGTGATAAAAGGGATAAAGAGGAGAACAGGGGAAAGAGTGTGAAATCTGTATTTAGATGCTTTACTTGTAAAATAACATCACTAATTTTCATTTTTTTCAAGCATTAAAAAAAATTGTTATTCACATTTATATTTTCCATGTTTGATGTCATATTATGTGTTAACCCCCCCCCCCTCCCCCTACTTCATAGTTCGTTACAAAATCTGATACCCCCCTGTTTGTGTGAAGTATTTTTTGAACGACCCCATACCAAAAATAAAAATATTGAATACTTTAGATTGCTTCATTTTGGCTAATTTCACTAAATATGTTTTTTTTTTTAATATCAAGGCGGATCTGCAAACTAGTACTCAAATAATTCCACTTTCCAACCACAAGGAGGAAATTAAAGAACTTCCTCCCAATAGAACAATTGACGAAGTCATTCATCACGAAGTAAAAGAAATTGGAACTCACATGTCAGTAAAAATTAAGTCAAATTTTTAGTTAATAAAAAATCGACTCACTAATTTGTTTTTCTTATTTTCTTTTTAATATTTTTCTTTTCAATTATCATATCGTGTTTACAGTCTCGTGTGTGAAGTGACGTACACGCCAGCAAATTCAACTGGACAACCTCAGTCGTTTAGAAAATTCTTCAAATTCCAAGTCGTGAAACCACTCGATGTAAAAACAAAATTTTACAATGCTGAGGTAATTTGACTAATTAAAAAACTGAGAATTGTGAATTAAAATTTGTTGTATTATAATGTTACATTTATATTGATTTTTCAGTCTGATGAGATTTATCTTGAAGCTCAAATACAAAACTTAACGGCTGGACCAATTTGTTTAGAAAAAGTGGCTCTTGAATCCTCGCATTTATTTACTGGTAAATATAATAATGTATTATCTATGGAAATAACGTAAAATAAATTATTAAAGGCTAATAATAATGATTACATAATATGTTTTCCTGAATTTCAGTAACGACTCTAACCACAAATGAGAAAGGCGAATCAATATACGGTAAAGTGAATTTACTAGATTCCGGTTTTAGTCGACAGTACCTTTATTGCTTAAAACCTCAACCAAGTTTGTTGAAAGATCCCAAAATGATGCACAATGCTACAAATATTGGTAAATTGGATATTGTTTGGCGAAGTAATTTAGGAGAGCGAGGTCGTCTACAAACAAGCCAATTGCAAAGAATGGTTTGTGAAAAAGAAATTTCTCTTCTCTAATAGATAGATGACAATCGTTCAGATTTTAAATGTCATCTTGTTTTTTTTTTCTCAGGCTCCAGATTATGGTGATCTTCGGGTTACACTTAAGGACATTCCAGCAGATATTCACCTCGAGGGACCAGTTAATTTTAAATGTCACGTCGTAAATACTTCGTAAGTTGAAACTTGGTATCGAACCAAATAACGAAATTTTACAGGTTGAACAAAAAAGTTTTCTGCGATAGGATTCTAAATAAAACGTTTTTTAAAATTATAGAAACATGTGTTCCCCAAGAGCTCGACATCCTTATCCATTTGTGTTTCTCATATCGTCAATTAAAGAAATATTCTACTTCCTACTTTAATTTTGTTTTAGGGAAAGAAGCATGGATATACTTGTAAGTTTGCAATCCAATAGCTCAATCGCTTGGTGTGGAATTTCTGATACGATGATAGGTCCTCTTAAACCCGGAGATTCGATTTACATTCCCTTATGCTTGATTCCCTTGGATTCTGGACTTATTGTAAGTAAAATTCCTGATTAGGAAACATTTTTCAATTTTAATATTATCTCAACAGAAAATGGTACAAAGTATAATTCGAAAAAGGTCTATCTGAGAAGATAAAACATTGTTTAAAAATTTGTGTAGACTATTGCCGGATTGCAGTTGATGGATACTTTCTTGAAGAGAGTATATGATTACGACGACTTGGCCCAGATCTTCGTAAACCAAATGTCTCTAAAAGCAGATTTAAAACCACGATCGAAATGAATCAAACCATTTTTAAAAATCTGAAAACTTTATTGTACATAGCCGCATTAGGATTGAGATAACTATAAATATTACAGATAATATAACACTTTTTAAACACAAAAACTAATGTTTTTATTTCTAGAAGTAAGCATCGAGTGTAGAAACTCTTTCAATTTCAGGTTCGGCTCCAACTGCACAAGCAAGAAGTGTTTGAACATCTTGAGGTTCGTTGCCTCCAAAGACATAACCACCTGCTTTGTCCACTTCGTTTTTCACTTTTAAAAGCAGGGCTTTATTCTTAATGTCAAGAGGCTGGAAACGAACCAAACTGTACATTTCAACCACGTCTATTAAGGCAGCGTTGAGTTTTTTGTATCTGAAATAAGATTCACAATTTTATTTTTAAACATGTTAAAATTTAAGAAAGTAAACTTTGAATAAATCCAATTTTAACCTAATTCAAGGTGTTATTCAGATCAATAAATCAAGTTGTTTCAGGTTTCCTTTTTTGTAAATGAAATAGTGAAATAACCGTTTGCTATATACATGTAAAAAATGAGCTATTTTATTTTTTTGCCAACAATTTCCGCAATTTTGCACATTATTAAATGCTTCAGTAATATATATTTATTAAGAAACTATTGACTTTTTAGAAATATTAAAAATGGTACTTTATAGAATTTTTTAGAATTCGGTAATATTCTTCAAATTGTCACTTAACCTCAACTGATGATACCGAACTTCAAAATAAAATTTGCAATTCACTAAAAAATTGTATGTAATTATTTTGAAATCTTTTAAAATCTATGAAATCATTGTGAAATCTTCAAAATCCTTGAAATATTTTGAAACCTTCTGAAATCTTTCGGAACTCTTTTTAAATAGTTTGACATTTTTTTAAATCGTTTACAGTCTCTTTAAATCTGTGAAATCTGATGTGCAACGACTTTGTGAAATCTTTGTCAAACCTTTGTAATCTTTGAGATTCTTGAAATCGTTGAAAAATTTATTAAATTCTTCTCAAATATTTTGAAACTGTTTGAAATCCTTGAAATACTTAAAAATCGTTTGAAATATTTAAAATGTGATGTACACGCCTTTGTGAAATCTTTTGAATCTTTGTGAGATCTTCTAAAATCTTTTAAATAATTAAAAACCTTTGTGAAATTTTCTTAAATATTTTGAAACCTTTTTAAATCTTTTGAAATCGTTGTGAAATCGTCTGAAATTTTTTTAAATCTTTCAAATCTTTGTGAGTATTTTGAAACCATTTGAAATATTTTCAAATCTTCAAAAATGTGTTGGAACCTTCTAAAATCATTTGGAATCTTTGAAATCTGATTTGCAACGTTTTTGTGAAATCTGAAATCTTCTATAATCCTTTGAACTCTCTCAAAATCTTTTTAAATCTTTGTGCAATCTTCCGAAATGAACTTAAAAACATATTTCTCGTAGGACAAAAAGAAGTTTTTCGAAATGTTATCCAAAATGGTCAATATTAGATGAAATTATTTGAAATTCAACATTTCTCATCGCAAACAGCTATATAATACAAATTAATCATTATTTTTTAAATATTACCCTCATAAATCTGTATTATAGGGTCCCAAAGAAACGCCACAAGTAAAAAATTGGGTTTTGCGAGTTTTTGGCGCTAATTATGATTTTTTGGGGTTTTAAAAACAGAACTTGTTTCCAATACATAAAATTCTGGTTTCTATTAATAATTAGATGTTTATATATATATATATATATATACTGTTTAAGTAATTTATTATTGTTTTTAGCCATTTTCTCTTAGAATAGAGTTAAAACAGTCGCGGTTTTGTCGAATTTTTCAATTTATTTTCAACTTTTCCGTTAGAGCGAGGCAATAATCACTTAGATTTAACAAAAACAATAGTTTAAAAAAATGATTATTATTCAGAATAATATTCTTTTAGAATAATGCTAGAAAGTTTCAGTTTTTTCTAAAATTTTCCACTTTTTCTCCAATATACAATTAGAATGAGGTAATAATTAATTCAAGTTAACAAACAATTGTTTAAACAATGTATTATTATTTTTAATATTATTTTCTTTGAATAAAGCTAAAAAGTTGCGTTGTTTCTGAAATATTCATCTTTTTACCCACTTTTATTTTCAACAAATCATTATTGTTTATAACAATCTTGACCTATAGTAATGCTAGATAGTTGAGGCTTTTTCTGAAATTTTCCACTTTTTGTCAACTTTTCACTCAGAGTGATCAGTACAAAGTAGTATTTTATGTATGAAGGATAGGTTGGAAAGCAGCTCGAGCTGAACCTCTGCCTTTTATGTTCCTATTGTTCATCTGCTTTTATGTATTCAATTTTATGTAGACTGGGTTGATAATAAAGATATGCTGTTTTTTTTTGTGAAGTTGTAGGTTCCAGAAGCTACGATCATGGATGCCTTAAAGCAACCAATCCCGACCCAACTTGAACGCTTACGTCATCCACTTCTGCTCCTTCTGTCCTAGAAGGTAAGCAAGAGCGGGAAATTTACGCGAGACATCGTGCAACACTGTTCCTTGGAGTCAAGTCTCCAGCCGCGGATGACCTTACGCGGCAAACGGGACAGTTCGAGATGAAGGTTTTACCTCTGGATACTTTTTTAGAACTACGAATCTTTGTTGAATGTTATGAGGAACAGTGTTAGCGGATCAGATGAAGTGATCCCAGAAGAACAGCCTTTTGCATCCGGTTCGCGACGGAATGAGCCTGACGCTGGAAAGCCGGAATCTTGTTGAGTTGGCCTCGGTACAGCCTGCTCAGCTCGAACAGAAGTGCTTGACATTTCGCCCGTTTTTCCTCCTCCTTTTCCGTGATATTACCGTCGACTGGTGCCGAGAATTCAATCACGTAAATGATCTGTGAGAAGTTGTAGGCTCCGGAAGCTACGATCATGGTTCCTTAAAGCAACCAATTCCGACCCAACTGGAACGTGTACGTCATCCACTTCTGCTCATTTTGTCCTAGAAGGTAAGCAAGAGCGGGAAATTTACGCAAGACAACATCGTGCAACACTGTTCCTTGGAGTCAGGTCTCTAGCCGCGGATGGCCTCACGCGGCAGACGGGACAGTTGGAGATGAAGGTTTTACCTCTGGATACTTTTTTAGAGCTACCAATCTTTGTAGAATGTTATGAGGAACAGTGTTGTCGGACCAGATGAAGTGGAACCCGAGTGTCAGGTCGCCGCCCGCCGACACCGCGAGCGAGAGACGGCCAGGAGGGCCGCTCACGCAAGGCACGCCGCCCCCGGGGAGCCGGCGTGTCATCCACCGACCGTCACCGAGCAGCGTACCGCACGCGCCGGAGCGGTACGTGCCGTCGCCTCTGCTGCCCCTCAGGGCTACGACCCTGAGGCCCCGGAACTTTACCGGGAGGGTGAGTGGGGGCTCGTGGCGATCCGACGCGGACGCCCCGGCACACGGGACCCTAGACAGCGTCGTCCGCGCATCGCCCGGACGGAACCTCTGTCCCTTCGGGTACCCGGGTTTCACGAGGATCGGAGGTACACCTTTCCTCCCATCGAAGTCGTCGGCCGAACGTCGACGACCGTCGTCGACTGCGTCGACCCGCCGTCGCCCCCACGGGCACTACGAGTCCCGCCGACAGAGGGGTTACCGGCAGCCGCGAGTTTCATCCGCTTCCGGGCACCCGATACTCCGGGGTCTCCCCGTGCAGCGGAGGAACCTTCGGGCTCACCATCGCGTCCCGGAGATATCCTTTCTCCACCGGGTACCCCTCGAGGACGCACGACGCCGGTGCCTGCAACCGAGGAGGAAGGGGTAGGAACCCCGGACCACGACGTCCTGTTCCTGTCCGCTGATCGGACCCCTGAATTATTCTCCCCAACGTTGTTGCGGACCCCACCGAAGAGCCGCCCCCGGGTCGCCGACGCCGTACGTCGGGACTTACGGTCGCTCTGAAAAGGGAAGAAGAGAAGGAGGACTCTTCCCTTTTACCTAGGCCTCCGGGCAACCCCTCTCCTTACCTCTCCCGCTCTTCCTTTCTCTCCTCCTCCCCCACAAAACATAAACAAATGGTGCACTCACCGACCACTTAGATATAAGGTACCTATCCCGATGATGGATGGTTTGAGCGCGTGGCAACGTCTCATAAAAGGGGACATTAAGCGGGTCACCTTGCCCCTACCCGCAAGTCAAAAGGACTTACCACAGGGTATGGCACAATTAGACGCCTGGTTGAAGAAACGGGTGTCCACTCCGTCGGAAAACCGCCCCGCCAAGGCGAACTAGTCAGGGCCCCATTAGCGCCTGATTTCGCCACGCTCATCCGCTACTCTTCGTCCTTACTCCCTACCTTTCCTCTTCCACACCCTCCCCCTTTTATCCTTCCTACCTTGTCGTACCCCTCCCCCCCCACTGTTTATCCTACCCCAGTCAACATCCGCCCTGGGTAGATAACATAGATTAACTTTTAACGAAGCACTAAAATTTTCAAGCAAAAATGTAGCATTTTCAACCAGTCAGTTGAATTTTCTACAAAAATATTTGCATTTTCAACCCATAGAGATAAATGAAAAGTAAAAAAAGATTTTTTTTTAACAGGAACAGATACACTTTTAATCGATTATTTCAATTTTACACCAAGAAGAAGAATTCTCTACCAAAAGTGATGAATTTTCAACAAAATATATGAATTTCCTACCATGAGGTTGAATTTTCAACTAAAAGATACTAATTGTTTGAATTTTCAGCCAAACAAGATGTTGATTCTAAACTACAAAAAGTTGAATTTCAGCAAAAAAGCGAAAAAATATTCCGATTCTACTGGATTAATTATTCAATCCCATAAATGTCATTTTTTTCATTGAAGATATAAAAATAAGCCATTTCATTTTTTATTGTCTAACAATTTTTAAAGAAAGCAGAACCATAAATGAGTATATTCTTCATTTTTCGCGAACATAAGTCGTCTTTGAAATCGTATAAATCTTTGAAATCGTATAAATCTTTGAAATCTTTTGAAATCTTCCTGAATTCGTAGAGATCTCTTGAAGCACTTAAAATTTTTGTGAAATCTTGAAATTTCTGTGAAATTTTTTGGAATCTTTGTAAATTTTTTCATAAAAATTGGGATTCTTGAAATCTTTGATATTTTTTAAATCTGTTGAAATTTTTATGCAATCTTTGAAATATTTGTGAAAGCTTTCCTTAATCTTTGTTTGTGAATTCTTTTGTGTTCGCTTCAAATCATTGAAGGCTTTTGAAATCTTCTCAAATTTGTTGAAACCTATTGAAATAGTTTAACATCTTTGAAATATTTGTGAAATCTTCCGTATTCGTTTGAAATCATTTAAAGTCTTTTAAATATTTTAAACTCTTTGAAGTCTGGTGTTGTATCCTTTTTTAAAATCTTTGGAATTCTTGTATTCTTTTGAAATCTTTATGAAATTTGTATGAAATCTTTGAAATATTTCTGAAATCTTTTGTACTCATACGAAATCATTGAAATACTTTTAATCTGTGTAAAATTTTTTGAAATATTAGAAACATAATTTACTATAAACTTTTTAAAATCTTGAAAATCTTTGAAATCTTTTGAAAATTTTAAAATCTTTGGAAATGTTTGAAATCTTTGGGAAATTTTGATGAAATCTGCGAAATCTTGGTCAAATCTTCTGAAATATTTGTGAAGTTTTTCTTCAATCTTTGTTTGTGAAACCTTTTTTATTCGTTGAAATCATTGACTTATTTGAAATCTTAGTGAAATCTTTTCAAATCATCAAAAATGTTTTGAAACCTTTTTAAATCATTTCAAATCTTCGAAATGTTTCCTAATATTTGAAATCCGGTGCGCTGTAGCCTTTTTCAAATCTTTGAAATCCTTCAAATCTTTTAAAAATTTTAAAATCTTTGTGTCATTGTTGTGAAATATTTTAAATCTGGTGTACGCACCTTTTTCAAATCTTTGAAATCCGTCGAGTCTTTGTAAAATGTTCAAAATCCCTGAAACATTTTTAAAATCTTTGAACTACTCGGAAACCTTTTGAAATCGTTAGTAACATTTTGACTCATTCTAATTCTGAAACTGAATTAACATCAAAATTTTCAACTAATAATTTATATAATTTGTACGTTGAATATATCAAAAAAATGTATTCTTTAACATTCTACTAGAGGGGTTTTAAAATTTATAGAAAATTTTCTGAAAATAAATGTATAATCAATTCGATTTGAATAAAGTACTGGCTAAAATCTAAAAAATAAGTCAGTTCATCTAATTATTTTAAACCAAGAAAATTACGTTTCCTAAGAAAATAAGAGATTGATAACATAACGCGATTGTTTAACATTCTCAGCTTTATTGAAACGATGAGAAGGCACTATCGTGAACCGTGCTGATAAGCTAAGTCACATGATATTGGATCATGCTATGTCAACGCCACCAACGCAAGTTCATGCTTCAAAATGAAAAAACAAGAGTATTTACTGACCCAATCTATTTCACCTTACTAAAGTTAAGTCCAAAATAATTCCCTAAATTCGATAAAACACAATGACAAGCACCTGAGAATCGTCACGTACACAATTTTATATTAAAGATAATCGGAACAAGGTCATTAATTGGTTGGTAACTGCAATAATTAAAGAATTGGTCAACATTTTCACAAATTGACTTATGAGAGGTTCTAGGTCATAAGTATCAGATTTGTTTTCGACATGAGTGACTTAATTAAAATTTTAGGAAATAATAGTCTATAACCTATTTGAATAACATTTACAGGTGTTGTTTAGTAATCAGTACAATTTTTTAAATTAAAATGAAGCCGTAACACATTCAAAATTTTTTGTTTTGAACTCCTATTGCTTGTTACTTTTGCATGTGCAAGTTATTACTTCTGTTTTTCAACTTAAAAAAAATGTGTAACCTCTTCTGGTTGCGGACTCATGCACTTTTAAGCTGAAGCGTGCAGTCGTGCATGTTCACTAGGGTGGTCCAAAATGCATTTGATTTTTTTTTTCTCGAATTTTTATGCATATCGCCCGGAAATTAATTCGACTCGACACAAAAATAAGTCCATTTTTTTGTTTTGAAAAAACTTATATTCAGAGGTGGCGCAAGCCCCTTCAAGTTTAACACGTATTTCCCAAAAGAAAAAAATACATTTTTGTACATTTTATTCAGAATTGTCAATTTTAGCTAAATCAAATTGAAACTCAACATTTATTTTCACAATTAGCAATATAATACGAATAAAATATTAATTTTTAAATATCACCCATAAGTTGAAAAATGTTTTTTGCGACTTTTTATCCCTAATTATGATTTTGTTGCTGTTGTTTTCAATGCAAATTGTTTCGAATACATAAAATACTAGGTACTTTATACTGATAATTGTATTTCTACATTAATGGTTTAAAACATTTATTATTGTTTTTAGCAATTTGTTCTTACAATCGAGTTAGAAAATCGCGGTAAAGGTCAATTAATGTTAACAAACATCATTGTTTAAATAATCTATTATTTTTGTTAATATTATTGTCTTTAAATAATGCTAGAAATTAAAGTTTTTTCTGCAAATTTTAATTTTTGGTATATTTTTCACTTGAAGTGTGTTAGCATTTAATTATCAATTAATTATTTATCAATAATTAATTAATTGTTAACGAAAATTATTATTGTTTATAACTATCTTCATCTATATTATTGCGGTTTTTTCTAAAAATTTTAACTAGTCCACTTTTTACTTTGTGAGATAATAGTAAATGCAAGTTAACAAAAATAGTTGTTTAAACAATTTTTCATTTTATATAACTATCTTCCCTTATATAAGCGCTAGAACGTTGCGGTTTTTTCTGAAATGTTTTAGCTTAACTTGCCTTTTTAGTTATAAAGAAATAATAAATAAACATTAGAGAGAATCATATTTTAAACAATCTCTTTTATTTTTTTCTAAATATATTTTTCTGAAATAAAACGGATATTAGAAATATTCTTTAAATTTTCGATATTGATCATATTAAATGTAAATTTCTTTGCAGCATTTACTGAGAGAGATTCTTTAAAATTAATATTCTTATTTATTATTGTTCTTAACTTGCCTTAATTATTAACGCTCTGAGTGAAAAATGGACAGAAAATTGAAAAATTCAGAAAAAACCCATGGTAAATTGTCTGAACAATTATGTTTCCTAACTTGCATTAATTATTACTCTACTAAGTAAGCGAAAAATTGACAAAAAGCGGACAATTTAAGAAAAATCTGGAACTTTCTGGAATTTCTATAGGAGAAGATATTTTTTAACAACAATGATTTGAATAAACAATTATGATTGTTAAATTTCGATAATTATTACCAAACTCTATCTGACGAGTGGGCAGAAAGTTGAATATTTCAGACAAAACCGCAACTATCTAACATTATTTAATGATAATATTATACATTATTAACAATATTATTATTAGTATTATTAGTAGTATTAGAAACAATATGCATTAAAAAAAACCGCAAACAAACATAATTAGCGCTGAAAACTCGCAAAACTAATTTTTTATTTATTATATTGTAAGGGCCTGTTTGATTTTGAAATAAGTGGAAATAATAGTAGAACGTTTTTTAAATCTTTTGTAATTTTTTGAAACGTGGATTAAAACTTATTTCATTTCTCCTTGTTTCTAACTAACCGAAAATCTGTACTTGAAGTTTCGATTTTTTATGACATCTGAAACTTATGGCATCACATAGCTAATTTCAGTTTTATTCCTTTGATTTTTCAGTATTTTTCTGTTTAAATTACAATTCTTTATCGTGGTAATGATATTAATAGTTGATAATAATATATTTATCATATTTAAATTTTCCATCATTTCCATTTTAATTAGAGTTTTTAGGGCACAATTTTTTTGTTTGATTTGTTATACTCCTCTATTAGTAAATTTAACGAGATAGCAAATAAGTTTATATTGAGTCAGAAAGCACATGATTAGCTGTGTGAAATCTAGACAACATTAAATTGTATACAAGGCAAACACAATTTTCATTAATTACCACGCAATAGGCTCAAGAAAACTGAATTCTAATAAAGTTACATTTTTTAGGCCCTGAAACTGAAGTTTTTGTGTCCCCTTCGTAAAGCGGCGTGGTATTTTTTCTTATTTTCAAGAATTTTGACACAATATTGACAATTTACTTAACGTTTCGAGATCACACGGTGTGTCAAAAACAATAAAGAACATTCCTGAAAATATTATCCAATTTACACTGAATTCAGGTAAATACGAGCATTTGAGAAAAACAAGATAAAGATTTGTATATAAACCGGCAAACATGGTATTTAGTTCGCTCATCGTCCCTACACTTCAGGAAATTCTTCAATAACCTGACGTCTTTATTTTAGAATTATGGAGATAAATTTTGCTGTTATCTTTATAAACATCTACAGTCTTCTTTAATCCGATTGGTAAGTATAATAAATCAGATAATCCCTTAATTAAATTAAAATGTTTAATTAGTTTTTGTAGCTAGTTCCGGAGCCAGAAAATTCACACAACATTTTATGATTATTTTAATATTTGTTCCTTATTTTGCATCTATTGTTTATAGATATAATTTCGGTGAAGAATTGTGTTAGTTAAAATTTTATTACTGCTCGGGCCGTTTTACCGAAAATTCCATTTTTTTTATTCTGAATGAGTTTTTTTGCAATTAAAACGAAATCTATGCGCCCTATCAAAAAAGGATTTATTACACAATTGGAGATATTTTTTGGTTGAACTGCTTTTGCCCATTCATTGTTTTTTGTACCTTGTGTCCTTTTTTCTATAAATTTGATTTTTTTATTTTCAATATAATCTTTTGCGAATAAAACAAAAATTATGCATTCCCTAAAAAAATAATTAATAATAAATTTTTAGATCAGTTTTCGTTCAACTGCTTTCGTCCATTCATTGTTTTTCGAATGAAATTATGTTATGAATTTTTTTACTTAAAATTCTATCACAGCTTGTGTCTTTTTTTTAATTAAGTTTTTTTATTTCCAATTAATTGTTTTACGAATAAAACAAAAACTATGCGCACTATAAAAAAAATATTTATAACACATTTGTAGATATTTTTTGATTGGACTAATTTTGCTCATTCATTATCTTTCGTATCTTGTGACCTATTTTCCAAGAATTCAATTTTGTGATTTTTAATGAATTTCTTACTATTAAAAGAAAAAATATGCGCCCTATCAAAAAATGCTTTATATCACTTTTGTAGATCTTTTTAGGTTGAACTAATTTTTTGCATACATTGTTTTTCGAATCGAATTATGCTATGAATTTTGCTAACTAAAATTGTATTACAGCTTGTGTCGTTTTTCCCAAAATTTAATTTTTTATTTTGGATGAATTTGCTTACGATTAATACAATAACTGTGCGCCGAATAAAAAAAATTATTTATAACACATTTGTAGATTTTTCTGGTCAAACAACTTTTGCCCATTCATTGTGTTTCGTACCTTGTGTCCTTTTTTCTAAAAATTAAATTGTTCATTTTCAATATAATCTTTTACGAATAAAACAAAAATTATGCTTTCTCTAAAAAAATAATTAATAAAAAATTCGCAGATCGTTTTTGGTTGAACTACTTTCGTGCATTCATTGTTTTTTAAAATCAAATTATGTTATGAATTTTGATTTTATGAATTTTGCTAATTAAAATTTTATTAAAGGTTGTGACGTTTTTTCCAAAAATTTAATTTTTTTATTTTCAATGAATTCTTTTTGTGATTAAAGCAAAAAGTGTGTGTCCTATCAAAAAATCATTCATAAGTTTCATAACAAAAAGGGTGAATTATCAACGAATGATTTAATATTTCGTATTTCATATATGAATGTATAAATTTTCAATCAGAGAGGAAGAATTTTCAACAAAAAAAATCAAATTTTCGACTAAAGAACATGACTCAACAAAATGGTTGAATTTTAAATAAGCAAAGATGAATTTTCACCAAGAATCTTATTTTCATTCAAGAGAGGTAAATTTTTAGCTAAAAGATGTAAGTTTTTAACCCAAGATTGAATAGTTACATTTTCATTTAAAAAAATTAATTTTTGCCTAAAAAGTCAATTCTCTACCAATGGGAAATTTTTTTGAATAAATAGTTCAATTTTTAGCCAAATAGTTTAATTTTTTTCCGAAATAGTTGAATTTTGAGAAATAAATAATCATTTTTTCAACCAAAAAGAAAATAGTTGCATGTTTAAGAAAAAAAAAAAAAAAATTTTCGTCCTGTCAAATTCAATTTAAAAAAGACAAATAATGAACAAAATAGTTGAGTTCACAGTCAAGAAGATCAATTTTTAATAAAGAAGTTTAATGATCTACCCAAAGAGAAGAATTTTCAACAAAATACTTGTATTTTCCACCCAACAGCAAATAGTTGAATTTAATACAAAAATAGTAGAATTTTCACCAAATGGTCGAATTTTCAGAAAAGAAAAAAGTCCCCCCCCCCAAAAAAAAAACAATGTAAGAAAATAGCTGAATACATAGCCAATAAGATGGATTTTCAAAAAAAAAAAAACTTATTAATTTTCAACCAAAAAAGACGAATTTTCAACAAAAATGCATGAATCTTAAACCAAAAAAGTTTAGTTTTCTACCAAGTCATTGAATTTTTAAGCCAAAAGGAGGAATTTTATACAAAACAGTTTAAATTAAAAAAATAGTCGAATCTTCAACAAAATAAATGAAGTTTCTAGCAAATAGTTGAATTTTCATATAGAACAGATCAATTTTCCAATAAATATATAACATTTCAACCAATAATCGAATAGTTATATTTTTATTTGAAAAAAACGGGCTAAATTGTCCACTCTAAAGATACATTTTCAATGAAAATGATGAATCTTTACAAAAAATTAATTGGTTTCTAACAAAGTAGTTAAACTCTAAACCAGATAGTTGAATATTAAAAAAAAATTACTTCCCAACTAAAAGTATAATTGATGATATTTTAACCCTAAAATTTTAATTTTAATCCAAAACAGTTGAATGCAATAAAAAATACGAATATTCAACAAAAATTCATTAAAATTTTTTTTTTTTGTTGAAATTACAATAATTTTTATCAGCCCCTTTCCGTAGAAGAAAATAAATGCTATTTTTTCTAGTTGTTCTGATACCCTATATAACATATATTTGAGCCATCAAAATCAGTTGAGCCAATTTTGAGAAATTCGAATTTTTTCAATTTTCAAGATTTGTTTATAACTTACCCCTAAAATATGAACCAAAAACAAGCGGCGGCAATTTTAACCAAAAATGTTCATTTTCTACCAAAAAGGAATAATTTTCAACAAAATAAATGAATTTTCAACCGTTTTTGAGATAATTCACAATTTTGATTTTTTTTTAAATTTTGAAAATCTGTTTACTTGTTTAGGTCGGGGTAGTTAAAGACCATGCCCCCTTTAGAAAACATCAAAAATGTTGTCAGTCTTCTTCTCTCACCTTTTTCAAGATAACAGACAATCTTTATTATCATTTTTTTTGTATTCATGAAGTCATTCTATTGGGTTAGATCGAATTGGTCAAAAATAAACTCCTTCTGTAAAATCTTCAAAATTTTGTCAGTTTTCACGTATTTGAGACTCTTTTAGAGATAATTCAAAATTCTGGATTTTTTTTAAAGATTTGTTTACTGGTATAGGTCAATAAGGGAAGCATTCCTATTGGTCAATTATTGAGGTTACTCGATTTTTGGAAACCAGGGGGCCTACAAGTATTAAATTTACACTTTGAAGGAGAATGACCCATTTAAATATCTCTTAAACTTACCAGAAATTTTTATTTTATTTTTTAATCTTGCAAGCTTGAAAAGTTTTGCTTTAAAATTTGTTATGTTCTTTTTAGAAATCTGAGATCATTTGAAATCTTTTTCAATGTCCTCTAAAAATGTTGTTTCGAAATAAAAAAGAAATAAACTTAATATTTGTGAATTTTATCTTATGAAAGAAAAGGTTACATTACTAATGATATATAAACACGAAACAGACAACCTCGAAATAACATCACAAATCAAATAATCTCACGTTTTTAATGTAAAATAATAAAGCTATTCCTTAACACTCGAATTCTGGGCAATACTTCCGGTATGGACCAATAAGGAAATCTTTTGAATCCGATCTTAAACTGAGCCTAGTATTTTGCAATAGAGTCACTAGCAAATTACCGACCTATTTTATACATAGTAACTGATTACATTAAAAAAAGAAGCTTGTTATCTTCTCTATTGGTGAACTTGCCGTCTTTTGCCATTTTTATTTTAACAGTGGTTTTCTTTAGTTTCTTCATTTCAAAATCTGTTTTACATATATACTATCACAATCCAAAATAAAAATATGAAGTAAACAAACAATTAATATTTATCCATTTTAAATAATAATATAAAGAATAATCAAATGTATCCTATTATAAAAAGTAAATGCATTTCGGCTAACTCCATGCGTAGTCCCCAAACCCTATTGGTCAATTCAGTTAGCTTAATTATTATAATGGATTAATAAAATAGTTAAAAATTAAGAATACAAATGAGTGTGTTTAATTCCAGTTTGTTATAATTCATCTGTGTGATATACTCTAAAACTGACAACATTCTAAAGATCTTACAAAGTAGATTTGTTTTTGACCAATTCTAACTAACCCAATAGAATGATTTCATGAATTCAAAAAAAAAAAAAAATATATATATATATATATATATGTTCTGTTATCTTGAAAACGGTGAGAGATGCGCGAAAAATGACAACATTTTCAGGATTTTATAAAGAGAGATGGTCCTCAACCATCCCGACTCAAGCCGGTAAACAAATGTTCAAAATTAAAAAAAAAATCCAACATTTTAAATTATCTCTAAAAGGGTCACAGATACGTGAAAACTGACAAAATTTTCAAGATTTTACAGAAGGGGTTTGTTTTTGACCAATTCGAACTATTTTAATAGAAATATTTTATGAATTAAAAACAAAATGTGCCCGCCGTGTTCGATAATATATTTGTCTCGCGCTTCACACTCGATAATTTATTTAACTCGCACTACGCGCTCGGTCTTTGTATTTCGCCCACATTTGTGCGCAGGCCTTTCATCATTAAAGGTCAAAGCGTCCTCATCCGTAATTGGGTGATTGTTAAATCTCTTTTGTTGAAGCTCCTTCGGCTGTACCTCGATCTGGGGCTGCTTATTCAGATATTACAAAATAAAGTACAAATTTTATTTTTAATGATTACTTTAATATTTGTACCCTGGGTGCAAAATTTTCATCAATTCATCTTTTGTCGTATATTGCATAGTTTAACCGCAAAACGGAATTTTTCATTTTTCATTATTTTTTTTGCAATTAAAATTTGAATTTTCGATTATTCAGAAAAATTCAAGAACTTGTTACAGTAATCTTTGAGGGCGTTCAAAATTCAACATTTTTCCATCACTGCATTTTTTTCATATCGTGCATTGCTTGGCTTAAAATATTCATTTTCGTTTGTTTCGTGGAATTTTGTAAATGCTATTACTCTAGTAATTTTTTTTATACAAAAATGTTATTGGAATAAATTATTGGTCTTTTTGAGTACTGATAATATCTGTCCATAGAATTTTCAAATCTTAAAAAAAGGTGGTCTCAACAATTTTGAAAATGCTCTCCCTTTATAAATTTTCGTCGAAAATGGCTGCCTAATGAACTTGACCTTCAACTTAAGACACTAAAAGAGTGTATCAAAGGTTAATCCAATCTGTCAGTTCTTGCAAAAGTTATCGTGCTAACAAACTACAAACCTACAGACGCACTAACTCACTAACACGCTAAAACACTAACACATAGTCAGACAGACATATTCGCGCAAACCTGTTTTTTCGGGTTTAGATGGTCTCAAAACGTGGACATTTGACAATAACGTGGGGACGGGGAGGGGCGTCAAATCTTACACAATTTTGTTTAAAACTCAGATGATAGATCTTCAACTAAAAAAATTTGTTCCTAACAAACTAATTTAAGTTTCGACCAAATAGTTCAATTTTTGACCAGTGTTGAATTTTGGAGGTAAGAATACGAATTTTCAAGAAAAGGGTTAAATAATCAACCGAAAAATATGCATTCTCAATAAAATCATTAAATTTGAACCTGAACATATTAATATTATCCCAAACAGTTTCAGTTTTAACTAAAAAGTATGAAGTTTCTATAAAAAGATAAATTTACAAAACCAAAAAGACAAATTTTGAATAACATAAGTGAATTTTCAACAAACAAATTTTTTAGTTAAGAAATAGGAAAAGTTCAATAAAATAATTCAATTCTTGCGCCAAAAAGTATAATTAAAAAAAAAGTTGAATTTCAGCGAGGCAGAATAACCTTTTGAAAAATGGTTGAATTTTCAATGAAATTTATCAATTTTGAACCAAATAATAACATTTTCAAGCAAAGAAGATGAAATATTAAACAATAATTTATAAGTAGACTTTTTAACCGAACAGAATGAACTTTTAGGCTAAAATTGTTGTATTCCATTATTATCTTCGGGTTTAAATAAACCTTGAATTTCATTTTCGATCATTGCAAAATATTCTTTTGGAAAACTGAAAATGTCGTTTAGAAAATAAAGTTAATTCTCAATTGCACACTTTTTGATTGCGGACTTCACACTTTTAAATTATAAAATCTTGTGGATGACCCCTTATTTGTTTATTCATTTGTTATTATTTCTTTAATTTATGATTATATCATTTAATGATAATAATGATATTATTAGGTACTACTTATATCATTAGTTAAATTACAAGTAGTACTGTTAAAATTACACAGGCCACAAAATCTAAAACCTTGCAACACGACCAGACTAGGTGAGTCTTATATTTTCGGGGTCGCTGAATTTAAATCCGTTGTCTTACAAAATTCATCGCTAACCAATCAATTCAGGGTACCTACAGATTTTCGGGATCGCTGAATTCAAATCCGTTGTCCATTTGGACCCATCAGATCCGGGTCAAGGTCAATTTAAGTTCAAACCTACAAAATTCATCGCTAACCCAATGAGTCAGGGCACCTATAAGTTTTCAGGGTCTCTGAATTCGAATCCGTTGTCCGCTTGGTCTCATCAGGTCAGAGTCAAGGTCACTTCAAGGTCAAACCTACAAAAATCATCGCTAACCAAATAAGTCAGGGTACCTATAGGTTTTTGGGGTCGCTGAATTCGAATGCGTTGTCCGTCTGGACCCATCAGGTCCGGGTCAAGGTCATTTCAAGGTCAAACTTACAAAATTCTCCGCTAACCAAATAAGTCAGGGTACCTACAGGGTTTCGGGGTCGCTGAATTCAAATCCGTTGTCCGTTTCGGCTCATCAGGTCAGAAACAAGGTCAATTCAAGGTCAAACCCAAGGGACAACGGATTTGATTTCAGCGTTCCCGAAAACCTATAGCTACCCTGACTTATTTGGTTAGCGATGAATTTTGTATGTTTGACCTTGAACTAACCTTTACGCTGACCTGATGGGACCAAACGGACAACGGATTCAAATTCAGTGACCCCGGAAATATAAGACCCGTCTAGCTGGTCCGTGTTGCAATGGTTTAGATTTTGTGGTCCTGTGTTATCATTGAAGTAACATACATTTTTTTACACCTAAAGTACTACGTGCTAGAGTAAGCACTAGATGGCTCACCTGTTCACTTCTAAAAATCTTGCGTAAGAAATGTTTTTGAACATGCATCATATTAACGCCTATACTATTTTTTCAATTTGTTGCCCCCGTCCCGCATACCCATATTCAAAGACTTCAAATAATTTATACACGGCCTCCAATCTGTTCAGCAAGTGAGCATCTGTCACAACCAATACACGAAATTGCTGTCTTATTCAACTTTACAAAATTCTATTATATTTTTACAGAATGCTGCTGGCAGCAGTACAGGTAACACTAATTGTTCAAGAAACAAGACAGATTCCTTTCATTGAAGTGATACCAGGAAAGATAGAAGGACTTGTGAACTTTCTTGAAGGTGGTGTAGAAATACGGTGGAAGGACAATACAGTAGTCCTTGGAAAAGCGTTAGATGGGGAAATTATTGATATCCAGATGCGTGAACATCGATTTGCAGAACTATTGCTAATGTTAGATAATAATGGAGAATGGACGTTTCATATTCAGCCGAATGAAAATCCCGACCAGTGGTTAAATCATCTTGAAAACCGAGCTTATAAAACAAGTGTGAATACACTTATTGAAAGTAGAGTTCTCTTTATTCACGCTTAATTTTTTTCGTGTCTTGTTTGTTTGTGAATAGGGTGAATTCATGCTGTTATCTTTAATGTAGAAAAGAAGTCATCTTGGTATCTAGTGACGGGTGAGTTACTTTTTAAAAGTAACTCGATATTGTTACCGTTTTAAAAGCTAAATCTCTTATTTAATTCTAAGTTATGGTAAAAGTATCTCTCGTTACTTTTTTCCTACTATTATATTTTATAAATATATATGAAGGGTTACAGTACAGAACTAAATAACCAACAAAATCATAATTTTTCAGGCGAGCGATATAACATTCTGTAAAATTCAAACCACCGTTTGAAAATAAAACATAAGTTGCAATGGACTCGATTGCGGATCACATTAAAAAGTAAAAGTTTTAGTTTTCACAAAAGATAGAACTTAATTTCAAAATATTTAATTGCATAATTGAGAGAAAATGAGTTGCACTGGAAAAATCAAACCAATTTGGAGTGAATCATTCAAGAACTTGGAGTTTCCAATTTTCATAAGTGGTAAAAATTGTTTTTGGACAGCGCCTAAAATTTATTATTTAATATCAAGAAATAATCAAAACTTGCTCCCTAGATATAGGGAGGCTGGATAAGAATGAAGAAGTTTTTATCGAAAGAAGATTATTTGATTTTGGGCTGAATTGTCTATAAAAGAAAAGAGTCATACGTTTTTCTATACACTCATGACAATATTTGAAAAAAATATCGTTTCAGATCGCGAGTCAAGAAGTTCGAGGGCTTTCTTCTTCAAAAAGATGTATTTTACTATATTATTTTCTTGTATTTGAAAACTTATAGGAAGAGCAATATGGTCAGAAAAAGGTTCGAAGAAAAGGTAAAAGGTTAGGCACTTAAAAGAAAAGAATGAAGAAGATGGGGGACAAGTAAAGAGTGTTAGTTATCTGGTTTTAAATTATCAATCTTTTTATTATTTCACTGAAAATGAGATTTCAAAGAAATCTTTTCAACGCGACAAAATGTTTGTTATGTAATTCTGTACTGCAGCCTTTCATATATTCTATTATATTCACTTGGGGTGGTCCCATGGACAAAGCACGAGCTCATTGCCCTTTACATACCCACGCATAGGATCTTGCTTATGTAGAAGAGCATTTGCTTTTCACCTCGTGGTATAAAATAAGACCAAGTTCATTTATAATAGTCTAATCTATTTCAGATGAGATGTATGAGCAAGAACAATAATTTATTTATGTTCTCTCTCACCGATTCTATATGATAACCAAATGCAACACATTTAAACTCTTGTTTTTTTTGTGTTTATATCCAAATTATCATGGGTACAGCTCACATTATCGCAAATGAAAGAGATTTTCTCATAAAAAACGCCGGAAATCACGAGATGATTGGCAAAGGAGCGTTTTTTTACAAATCCGCGAAGCAAATGGCCGAAATCCTTGGCCTGTATCTTAATATTAGAACTCAAGGAAGTGTATTACTTCATATATCATATTTCATATGTCAGATTGGAGAAAGCCGAGGTCAAGAAATTCCTCGAAGAACTCCTCGACAAGAAAACGCAAAGAGCTTTGCAGAAAAGTTAAAGATGAGTCCTTGTGGATAAAGCAAACTTTTGCTTTTAAAAAATCATCCGGATGTAGTTCAGGTAGTGGGTTTCGTTTCACAAGCCAGGCCAGTTTCATTTTCACAATAGTATACCGCAGCAGCACTTCACGTCAGAGATTTCCTAGCGAAAAGTTCAGAGAAAATCATGTGCATTCTGAGTACCTTGGACACATAGTATGTGTATATGTGGATTGTGAATACTTCCAGGTGTCACACTTGAGCGTGAACGACGTAGATCCACCTTAAAATTGAGCCCTAAGAAACGGGGAAAATGACACCTACGGCTATGTCTCACGACCGTGAGATGAGTTTCCGTGAAGCGTGCGCCTTGAGAACACGGGGCGACTCAAAAATGACAGCTGTCTGCATTCATATCGTAAGTGCCTTGGAGTGTCACAAAATTCAACACTTCTCATTTTATACAATTGACTTTATCTCCCTTGGACCCTTCAGCAGGGAAGGGTCTCGGCTAACTCCATAAGAACAACTAAGATGGAAGTAAAGCATTATTAGAGCCGCATGGTGCCTGCAGAGATACTTCGTTCTTACGTGAATGGTACACTAGGATAGAACGTTTCTTTAAGATGGCCTTTTATTTTTCACTCGTTGAATTTCTTTACTCTTTCCTTCAAGTTTTGTTGGAACGCGAAAACCCATTTCCAAATTTTAACGTAATCAGTTAATATCTGGGGCCCCGCAAGACCATGAAGTTTCCCATTGATTTAACATGCACTTATTGCATGAGCAGTTCCAGTTGTCCGACCAATCATGTCGTTTAGGAATGCTGTAAATGTCTTATACAGCGTTTATAAACAAGTTACTTCCCTGTAGTTTATTTGGTTCGCAATGTCTCACCTAGGAATGTTATAGGAAAGCACTGCAATTCATGCCACACAGTTCATTAAGTCTTATTTCTAACTTAAGCTAATAAAACTTAAGAAATCTTCATGCGTTCTCGAGATACGACTGAAAATGTCCAATCGCGTCTACGCAGAGTCTCGGTTGTTTGAGCAGCGAGTCTGGCCGTCATCGTCAGCGCGGGCGGAGATCGCGGACTGAAACTCGACTCAGAAATGCTTGGACATTTCTTGTCATTTCTTGAGAACCTGATAATATTTCTGAAGTTTTAGTGTCTTAAATTAGAGATGCGATGTTGCAGGTTACGTCCTGTCAAGTTTAGTTTTTGTTTTCTTAATTATCCTAAGGCAGAAAATTAGAGAAACTCTTGCATTTTTTTTAACTTTTCGCCTGTTATATTTTTTTTAAAAGGTTAAAAATATCCCTATTAAGGTTCTTTCTATGCGTGATTTATAGGATTTCGAAACGTTTATTTTTCGAGTGCCTCACTCCTTTTTTGAACGAGTAATCACTTTTCAAACTCAGCGTTGATTTTCAACAGTACTTTCGCTGGTTTGCAATTCCGTGTCAAATCATCTGAAGAATTGAAGCTGTTATTAGTAATTCTGATGAAAATTGTAGTATGCGTTTTCTTAGGTGTTGGAAGAAATTCGAATTCCTAATTGAAAATATTGGTCTTTTTTTTCTTAAAATTTCATAACTTTGATAATTTCCATGATATCAATCTGATTTTTTTAAAATCATTCATAATATGTCTCAGTTTGGAAAAAATATTTTTTGAACAGAAAAATTTCAATACTTCTTCTATTTTTCGGAATTGCGTCCGCTTTTGAATAATTTCTAAAAAATAGACCTTAATATCATCAATATCTGAAATTCTTTAGATGATTCGACATGGAATTTCTCTGGTCAGAACGAAAATTTCCGACGGTAGTGTAAATATAAATTATTTGAAATCCCTTGGACATAGTAGTATATTATGTATCAAGTGCGGTACGTGTGCCTGTGTAGTCGAGACTGATGTTTGAAGGACGAGTCGTAGGCGAGCGCGTAACGCGAGCTGGAGGCAGATCTTGTGAACACGCGACGCTAAAAAGACGTACTATGCGTGATGCATACGATACCTTATGCAAGAAATTTTTCTTATTGGAATTTCGAGAAATCTAGATTTTAGCGGCTCGAGAGGCAGAATGCTGGTTACGCAGAGTTCTAAGCACAACCCTGGCGAAGGAGCAGGAATTTAAACTCCCGGCGGTGGTTTCTGGTGGGCGCAGCCTTCAGTAAATAGCAAAAAGAACTAATAAGAAAACAATCTTTGCTGTTTCACACAACTCGAGGGTTCACTGTTAATCGCCACCATTTTTTTCCATTCCGGAATAACCCTTTTAACTCCTAGTTTTACCGCTTTGAAAAAAAAGTCTTCCTCACAGAAGTAAAATTTAATTTTAACCACCATAAGGTTTCCACTTTTGTGGATTAGGAGTGCGAGCCGCGTTATGACTTTTGACACATGTTATTGAGTTTATGAAACAATACTTTGGACTTGGCTAGTAGGCATAGAGATGACAGCACTGGCTATAGGTTTGTAGGTTATTTCATGTATAATTATGATATATACTTAACTAGCGGCCTACTACACTTGTATGTGACCGTAGCCATAAAAGAACTCAGTTACAGAATTAATACATTTTTTTAGAGTAACTACATTGCCCGTACTGGTCTACTTCCTTTCTCTGTAGCTACCAACCGACTATCTTTAGAGAAAACTCTCTCCTACCCCTTGGCTCGCTCCGCCATTCACATTCTAAAATTTAGAAAGGAAACTCGCTAATCTCTCGCTCGACATCAAATTCGGTCAAACTGCTAAGCCCTTTAAAACAAAATACAAGTGATATGATTATTTAATAAGAAGAAAATTAATAATAATAAGAAGAACACAGAACAGTGTACGAACTTAGTAGTTTCAAAGTAAACTTTTGGTAATAAAACATCGCAGTTATAATATCAAAATATTTTGTGAAATACATATATCGAATGCCTAATTTGTGCAGTCTTTATCTCCAGACTAAAAGTTACCTTTTCTGGTTTTCTGGCGTACATCTTAAAAACAGCTCATTGAACATGCGTAGAGTCACAATCAGTGACATTCGGTGGATTCAGATTAACATTAGTGTCATTGACAATGTCAGGTAAAAAATACGCAGGTTTGAGGCTTTCTACCGAGACGCTGCTCGATGTTCCACCAAAGCTGATTACAAAAATACGATCAGTGGTTCTTTCGATAACCTTGTAAGGATCCGCGTAAGGTCGTTCCAAAGGTTTTTTAGTTGCCCCAGTTAAGAGAAGCAGGTGAGCACAAGTATTTAAATCCCTAAAATAAAATGCACGATTCTTATATTTATGTGCTGTTGGCACAGGTCTGACATCTCGCTTATATTCACGAAATTCCTGCAAAAACATGTTTGGTTTGGGCAAAACGTCGTCTTGTAAAAATAATTCACCTGCAACTCTGAGCGTCGTGCCGTAAAGAAATTCAGCTGGTGAAACACCAGTATCTCAACTGACATGAGTACGCAACCCTAATAGCACTGTTGAAAGCATCCTGGTCCAGTTCTTGTCAGAGTGACACATCATCGTTGACTTGAGAGATCTGTGCTATCGTTCAGTTAAGCGAGTAGCTGCTGGATGATAGGCGGTGGTACGGATTTGTTCACAGCCCAAGAATTCCAAAAGTGCAGTAAATAAACTGAATACAAATTGCGACCTCTGATCCGCTGATATTATTTTAGTAAAGTTAAAACCAGAAACCCAATTGTCATAAAAGGCCATAACTACGGTTAGAGCTGAAATTTCTTTTATTGCAATTGCTTCCGCTCATCGCGAAAAGCGGTCAATCATCGTAAGACAATATCTGTAATCATCATAGGTTGTTAAGGTTCCAATAATGTAGATGTGGACTTGATCGAAGCGCCCATCAGGAGCAATTATCTTATTAGGAATAAATTTAACGTGCCTAGATATTTTTAACTGCTGACAGTCAAGGAAATTTTTGCATAATTTAGCGACGTCGCGGTTCATATTCGGCCAGAAATGGCGTTGACGAGTTATCCGATCTGTTATATTAGCACTAGGATGTGCTGGGTTGCTAAACGATTAAAATACCCGCTGACAAAGAGAATTAGAAATAAAAGGTCTCAAGGCATAACGTGAGGATGCGCAATAAAGATTTACACCGGCAGATCCGAATACAAATCGCTTTAACCTTAAACTATGGTTGTATCCAAGTCCCAACCCCGTACAAATAGTAGAGTCCCTTGAGGCGCCGTCAAGCCATGCTATATTGAAAAAATTTCACGGGCCCGCATGGTGAAAATTTCAGTGCGCTACTGGCTTAGAATTCGTAGTATGTGTGTATAAGTATAGTCACCACTGCTATGCCAGCGGCAGACTCGTAGATTGTGCAACGTCGCAATTTCACGTACGCTTCCAAAATGGTTGTGTGTGTGAGTGTGTGTGTCGAGTGCGTACAGCAGACAAGGTTGAGATAGGGAACAGTATTGCCGGGTCGCGATACTGTTACATTTATCCGTTTGAAAGTGACTAAAATTTTAATTTTTTTCATTAGATTATTTATGAAACTACGCGGTGGAGAAATTTGATGTTTTTTTTTTCGAAAATTTGTATTTTCAAGCAGCACGAATACCGACATTTTTTAAATTTTTCTACCAGAGCGTTTAATTACTACAAATTAAAATGTGGAGAGCGCCTATACATTGCCCAAGAATTACGTGTTAAAGTAGTCAACTTGGACATTAAGTATCTCCGCATCGGTACGGTTAAAAAATTTGAAATTAATTTAGCATATAAATAATCATTCTATTTAAATATAGCTCCTTTTTTTCAAATTCTACCAGAGATCGATTTTTTTACATAAAACCTTAAGTGTTTTTGTTTGCTTCCCGATTATAAGTGGAATTACTACCTGTCCAATTTTATCGACCGTTTCTCCGTTCGCGACAATTAATTTTTGCGAAACGGGTTGGAAAATTGAATAGTTGGAATTCTTTTTTCATCAATTCCTTGTACACATAAGAGTGTGTTTGGTTGGGCGCGTAATGTGGGCATTCTCTATTAAAATAGCCCGCTAAACGAAAATGATAACAAATTAAATTATTTGTGTTTTCATTCGTCCTTGTGTTAGAGTCCTGTTTTTTATCCGAGGTTAAACTTGTTTCATCTTGTGAGTCCTTGTGAGAATTAATACCCGGTTTTTTGTTTCTATTCTCGTAATTTGGTTTTTGGGAATTTTGTTTACTATTATTATTTCCTGAACTATTTTCCAATTTTTCTGTTGGAAATTCGATCACTGGAATCTTTTTACCTTGAATTGAGCCTAATGTCATTTGGTTAATCATTGGTATCTAAGCCTACTGTTTGCGAATCTAGGTTGGTACTTTTACTGGAATCTATGTTGAAAATTCAGTTAGAATTCAGGTGGGAATCTAGGTTTGAAGTTAGTCTAAAATTTGGTTGGTTTAGATTTGGAAAAGGTAGGAATGGGAATCCAAATGGTGAATATGGAAATCGCTTTTTATATTGATTTTTACCTTGATTATTATGATTTTTACCTTGACTATTATGATTTTGGATTCCGTTTTGGTTGTCTTTTTGATCATTTTTATTTTCCCTTATATCTTCTTTAATATTCTACTAATTATTTTAATTCTTGTTACCATTATGAAGTTTTCTAATTTGGGCCAAGTATAGGGGGATGCATTGAGTCCACCTTTGATTACAAAATTTAATTTTCTGTCTAATTTTCTCTGAGAACCTTTTGTCGATGTAGGCATTTTTTATTGGCAAAGGAGCGTTCCTTTACAAAGCCGCGGAGCAGGCGGCCGACTACAACATCACTGCCAAGTATAAGGGCAAGGAGAACAGGTACCAAGACCTTAAAAGGGGCTGCAACGGCTATACTCAAAATATTCGGTTGAAGTAATTGTCCTTGTGACCGGTGCTTTAGGAGGTGCAAAACTGTCACTGGTTCGTAACCTTAAAGCCATACCCGCGTGCCAAAAATATGCCAAGGCACTTGCGAGATGGATGGAGGAAGCTGTCATCTTTGGGTTGCTTCGTGTCCTCAGACACACGAGGGTTTCGCAGGCCTGTCGTTGTGATTTTGTCGTGCCCTGTGGCCACCCATCTCACGTTAGTGAGACGTCCCCATAGGTGTGATTTACCGCGGTTTTACTGGGAGCCAGTGTCATGTTCATAGATGTCATTTGCTCCCAGTGGGACCCTGCGATGGTTGTTCACCCGTTTTTCATTAATCTATATAATTATAACAAATTACTTATAAATTAATAAATAATTATTATTAAATTATAAAGACATAGAGACAAATGTCGAAAATGAGAAGGGCCGAATATACTGGAACTACATATTTTCGACAATTGTTTCTGTTGCGCAATCGAGGCCTGAGATAGTTCTCCTTGCCTTCGAGAAACGAACTATGTACATTATCGAATTTTCGGCACCAGCCGACAAGAACATCACGGCCGAGGAGAATGAAAAAAAAGAGAGGTATAAAGACCTTATAAAGGAGTTGCGACGATCAAACTCAGAATATTCTGTTGAGCTATTCGTCCTGAACATCAGTGCTCTTGAAGGTGCCAAGCTTTCACTGGTTCATAGCCTGAAAGCGGTCATCCTTGGTGGATCCTTGGGTCTCATGCAGCATGAGACTTTTGCCGGATCGTCGTATTAAGTCCATCGCAGGCTGTGACTACCTATATGACAGTCGTGAGTCGTGATAAGTACCTCAGAGTCCCCTGCGAGCAGCTCCCTCTATCTCGGCCCGCAGGTATGGCTTCGGTGTAACGAATCAGCGATGGCTTCGCACATCCGAGAGCTCCGATCATAATCACATTCTATTTAACCGTCGACCGGAGCACAGAATTCGATCACGAATATAGTTCGTTTCTCTAAGTCCTGGAGAACGATGTCAGACCTCGAGTGTGTGTTTGTTTGTGTATGTGTGTGCGTATTCTGTTCGGTTCCTTTGGTTTCTTTGGCGTAACAACCGTGCCGAAAGCTGAATTGCACCTTGGTGAGGTGTCTTACAACCGGAGCTTTGGGATACTGGGTGACCGCCTAGTATATGCAGACTCATCCTTTCATGCGGAGCTCTGCAAGAATGATCGAACTCTTTCCCTACCTGCTCGTGCGAACAACAATGACAGCATCAAAACAAGGTTTACATGCAGTTCGAAACGATCGAACGCGCAGAGCACCCGTCAATGGGTCGGCAAAGACTACCCATCACCCTATTTTTCGGGGTGCTGAAAATAATTTGGATGGAAACACGACGGCTGATGGGTAGGGTGCTGAGACTATTGAGTGGAAAAATGAACTCAAAAATGACTTGCTGGACTGGTACGATGTCAGCATTATCCCTGTTCGCAGAGACTTCATGACGCGCATGCATATTCTGTGGTGTCAGAAACACCCAGAGCTTCCGCACGTTTCGCAATAATTGTTGCAAAATCAAGCTGCCCACTTCTCTATTGAGTCTGTCGCAGACTGTAATCACCTACCTCACGGTCGTGAAACGGTTCCAAAACATTTCGCCGGGAGCAGGTGTACAAGTTTAACATTCTCATTCATGAGAGTGTAAAGGAACCGTTCAATTTTGACAGTTACTTAAACAATAAAATAGTTTTTCAATCCTTCGTGTGCCTTCCGTTCAAACATTTCATATATTTATGGGGAAAGGAGGTACATGGGGTACCGTAGGACGTTATTGTAGGTGCAAAACCATAAGCCACCATATCGCAGGATTTATTTTTTTAGAGGAGGTGAAATCTTACATCAGACACCCAACTGAAAGCTGCGTAGTGTCGGATTCTTACCGACTTAAACTCCTCCTTTCTACCTACCTAAGTCTCCGGAAACCGCTTGCGCATTACTTCAGAGACTTGGGTCATGGACCAGTGCGCCAAGTCGGCGCTCTCCATCGTGGATGTTCTGCGTCCTTCGAGCTGACTTACTCACCTATCTCCGGCAACCGGTGTTAGTTGTTCAGTCGATTCGTTTTCGATTCCATTTCAGGCTTTCTTCTTTAACGTCGAGGGTGGGCGGCGTGTTGTCAGGTTTTGACAGTCTGACGCCTTGTGTCCCTTCTGGTTGCACCTCCAGCAGTTTTTTCTCCGGTCTTCTCCTTTGCATTCATGAGCGATGTGACCATATTCATGGCAGATGTAGCACCAGGTTTCAGCAGTAAATGTTTTCACCCGGCAATTTACTCATTCCACGTTCAGTCTCGCTACTTTCTCCAGTCTTTCTGCATGCGCATCTTCCAGCTCTTTAAACGCCTGCATGCACCCCCTGATGTTCCCTTTAGTGAGGTTTATATTTAGGAAACTGCCGAAGATCTCCTCCAGAAAAGCCTCTTAATGCCACCTTTTTCCCTCAAGACTCCCTGCAGCGCATCACCAAAACTGGCTCTCTCCTCCGGTTTGGCTCTTACCTCGAGGAAAACGTCCCCTGCCTTGGTCTGTCTGATGTTCTTGACAGAAACTCCAAGTCCCTCGGGCTTGACAGACATTTGAAAATCCTTTAAGATGCTTGCATACGTCTGTCCAGGGACGGGCTTGACAATTAGAGCCTCGCCGCTGGTCCACCTCTTTTTGCCTTATTCACCACTGCTCGTTTTGGTGGTTTTAGCAACTTCTCTATGAGCAGCACCTTTTTCTTTCTCCTTTTTCTTTGATTTTGTCCTCTTTTTCCGGCTTTGAACCTCAATGAAACCGCACGGCTCTCTCTCCTGCGGTTGCTTCTGGGGAGCAACCTTTATAGCCTTGTCCTGCGGTTTCAAAGTCACTTCATCTTCTGTTTGCTCCGCTAGACGCTCCTCATATTTAACCCTGATGTTTTGAATCTGCATGCGGAGGTCATCATTCTCACGCTGCAGCTTCTCTTGGGCCCCGCCTTTAAAGCTTTCTCCAATTTGTTTGACCCAGCTTTGGAGACCAATCAAGCCTACGACCTCCACTTCATACGCCCGATGACTGCTGGTCTCGCAGATCTCCTTTTTTGGCTTGTAGGCCACCCTAAGAAGTTTCTCTATCTTTATGATTTCGTGGGTCACTCGCTCCATAAACTGCCGGCAAGCTTCTGCATTCTTCAGCGTTGTGGTGCTTTCCACTTCTGGAGTTCTGCCGCGCCTCTTCCTCTTGGTCCTATACATCTCCTTACGTAAAGAAAGGGTCCTTGTTCGTGGTGGCGTCCTTCTTGTAGAGTCCAGTTCCGCCAGAACTTGCATATGTTCCACCGACAAATTGTGCGATTGCTCCCCGCCCCCCAATCTGCGGGTCAGCGTCGACCACTGGGGCTTGTACCCGATCGTAATCGACATAGAGAGCTTTCCTCACTTGGGGTATATTGTTTTTATCAGCACACTCCATGACTAGTTTGAATTCGGGTTCCTTCCCCTAGGTGTTTTTCTTAGTCCCTCTCTTCTTCGTTCTTTGCCTGTCTGTCTTGGGAGGCCCGACCAGTAGCTATGCTACCGCCAGCATAGCCGCCGAAGTCATTAGAGGAGAGATCAAGCCCTGTCGCGACGACAACGCGGGAACACCCTTAGGTGAGGACCATATGGCATGTTTACTGTGATATGTGGGGTGGTCGTTGATACATTTTGGTGTACCAACCATTTTTCAATTAAATGTTATTGGATCTGAACCCAACTAAATAAAGTTTTTAACTGAAGGATTCGAACGGAAATTTGTCAAACTTTACATTAGTGGTAAGCATTGCTAAAAAATGTACTTTATATAGTTTTCTTGAGTTGAAATTTCGAATGTATGAAAGCACGTATCCTCAGATTCTGATGAAATTCATATTAAAAGACAGATTTCTAGTTCGAATTGATAACCCTGAATGGACACAATGGACATTTCAGGATTTTATGAGATGGTTATTAAAATAAATATATAATTTCAAAACTCGTGGTGTCTGAATTCAGAGCCTAACCCTTGTTGGAACCAAATTAAATGTTCCTCATTTGTTTTTCATTTCATTCTGTTAGGTTCTGGATTCAGAATCGTCGACTTATAGAATTATCTAATTATTTTAAATAATATTTCAGAATATCATGAACTGTCTATTCTATCCATTCAGTTTTATAAATTACAAATTCTAATTTTTCTTGTTGTATGAATTTTATTAAAATCTCAGGATACATGTTTTGAGATATTGGGAACTTCAATTTTCAGTTTCAAAAAATTATGGAAAGGACTGAGTGTTCAAAATAATTACGAACTACGTTTTCGAGTTAAAGCGTAGATTGAAGACAATGAAAGTCCACACGTTAGAATAATTGTGTATATTTTAAATGAATATTGCGAGTAAAATTAGTATAATAATACATTACGACCATATGGCCTAACTGTCGACTCATTTGCCCTCAATCCCAGTCCGCGATACGACTCAATAGCCCTGCAATTACCACGCTTACGTTTTTTAAAGTTTCAAACGGCTCGATACCACTCTCTTCTCTCGCACTGTGCTCATCTAGCCTCATCTGAGACCTACAACGCTTCATAATAGAAATATACTAGGACTTCCTAGTAACTTTGCATAAAAGTAACTAAATATGTATTTCTACCATTCGACCTCCTTGAAAGAAGTTTGGTCTCTGAGCATAAACGAAATATAATTCAATTTTTAATTTTAGTTCTTAACCTTTACACAAGAACTTAATTTTTAATTATAAACAAAATCATTTCGGTCCCTCGGTGATGGTGCAGGTTTTGAGGTTGGGGTGTAGCATCGGAAGGATGTGAAAGAAATTAAGAAGCGCAAAGTGTTGGAAGTACGAAATTTGACTAGAGCAGTGGACTCGACTGCGATTAGAAAGAGACGAGAAGGAGAGAAACGAAAGAAAGTCCACAGGAGGAAGGAAGACAGGTTGCTGGAAATAGCTGTCGTTCGAGTATGGCCACCGGAATGGACGGTGGAGACGAAGGCGTTTGGCGCGCGTTTCTATCTGAAATAGATTATAATATAGAAACGAGAAGTAAGGATGGAAATACTTCGACCGAAGGAGAAGGAAGAGGATAGATTAGGACAGAAGGTTGGAGCGGTATAAGAAGTATGAGAGTGGCTAAGGAAGGAGGAGGTGAGGCTGAGGGAAGATATGGAGACGAAGAAAAGAAGATCGCGAAGAAGAAAAAGTCAGAGTGCTGAGAAGAATAAAGTCTCAAGTGTGCATACAGAAGTCAGAGTAATATGACTAAAAGGAGGGGAGGAGGGTAGTTAAGTGAGAAATGAGAAAGCAAGTGGAGAAAAAGGAAATAGAAACGGAAAAGTAGAGACGGTAAGAACTATGGATAAACATGTAAGAAAATTTAGAAAATCAGTATGTTAGAATTAATAAAAAGGTTTTTTTTTGTTCAAGAGCAGGCAAGGAGGGTACATGACCTCCGTTTCCTTGCATATTTCCTTACATATTAGTTAGATTAGATTAAGAGTATGTAGTGATGAAAAGGTGGCGATGGGAACGGGGAGTTAAGTGAGAAGTGAGAAAGGATGTGGGGAAAAGAGAAATAGAAAGTAAAATATGGAGACGATAAGAAGTATGAATAAGTATGTAAGAAAAAAAGAAAATCAGAAGGTTCACTAGGAAAAATTATTTTATGGACGTTTGATCTTAAGAATTCAATAGAATCTTCCTTTTCATTACAAATTCGAAAGTTTTTATCTTCCGAACTATTTTCGTTATTTACATCTTCTTTCAAACTTGGTCGCCAAATTTGCATTTGACTGACATGTGCAGTATAGTCAGAGTATTGTTACCTTTACAATATAATTTTTATTAGATTCGATTAACTTTGACTAAGTAAAATCACTCGCAGCCTTAGCTTAGAGTGGGGAACATGTCCATGAAATTAGATTAAACTTATTGATAGCAATTTACATGAAGTGAAGCGTTTTTTCATTAATAAAGTCTAACATAACTCGAACTCGTATGGTCATGCTCGCGTCTGGAATTTATCTGCACTGATTAGCTCCTCTGCGCAATACAGACCCTTTCACTGAACACAGGGCCGCGCACCCCCCTTTCTCTACCACGCGCCACGCACTAGTCCATGCTCTCTCTCTCTCTTTCTCTCCATCTCTCGTCTGCATACATATATTATTCTTTTTCTAACATTTCTAAATTTTATGTATCCGACGGTAATTTTGCAATAATGACACTTGGTCCTGTCTTCTTAGGTTCAAACTTAGTTGACTCACCTGTTGAAACGGTATTAGTTTTAACGAACACAATGTTTCCTATTTCATATTTAGTTGTAGTATTACAGTTCTTATCGAAACGATCTTTTGCTTCCTTTTGATCTTTGGCAATCGCCTCTCGAATCTCATTTCTAATCTCTTCTGGATTTCTAAAACTCTGAGAATTTTTCGTTATGAATCTAATATTACAGTCTTCCTAACGCAGTACAAAACCATACTAATTTCTTGCTGCTTTCTTTAGGTGCGCCCTTGTTGTATCGAGGCTACAGCCTCATTCCAACGATCAATTGTAACGTAGCAGTGGATTCTAACTGCTTCAACCACACTCTTGTTTCTGCCGATCCTTCCAGTTCAGTAAAGTCCGTAATACTATGTGATGAGTCCGGAAGAACATTATAATAAAATGTCTCGAGCTGGTTCTTCTGTGACACAATTTGGAGTAATGCTGCGTTTTCATCAAAAAGTGTAGTCATAGCTTCTAGAACTTGCGACATATTTTGCTGGAATTCTCCCTGAGAGTGATTTCCATGTTGCGGAATTTGATTTGTGACATTTGAAACTGGGCTTCTTTGATTTTCGAATTGAACTTGTATATTCAGCGGCTGTTGACTCGGTAGAGGATTGAAACGACTTGATCGCCTATTATCTCGACCTTCTGTGTTCTTTTGATTTTACCTACCAAGCCAATCAGGTGATGTGGGAAGTCCTCTAGCTCCTTCCTGTTGATCCATTGTAACTACTCACAAAATTTTTAAATTTTAACAGAACAGAATTCAGTTCCATACTTCTTTATTCACTTTTCTCAGGCAAATCTAATTGCTTCTCACGTTAAAAAAACTGTTAATAACAAGCGAGAAAAATGGACAACTTTTTTCTTCATGGCGTCAAGCGTTACAACTTTGTTTCACGTCTGCGTCCAAAAAATCAACAGGATTGAACACGCACAACCGCAATTTTGATTATTCAGCATAGTTTCAGGAATTTTCCCATTTTCGCGCATTCGTGTCGCTCAAAATATAATACACACTTCTGAAATTGTCAGAGTTCAAAATAATTACGAACTACAATATCGAGTTAAGGTGTAGATTAAACTCAATGAAAGTCCACACTTTGGAATAATTCCGTATATTTTAAATGAATATTGCGAGTACAATTAGTATAATAACACATTACGACCACTTGGCCTAACTTTCGGCTCATTTGCCCGCAACCTCGGTCCGCGATCCGACTTAACATCCTCGCAGTTACCACGCTTACGTTTCTTAACGTTTCAAACGGCTCGCCCTACTCGGAATCTAGACGATTTCTAGATAAGATTGTCTAGGAGCACATCATCTAGAATTGACCCCTTTCTAGATGATACTAGACGAATGCGAGACTCAAAAGTGTCACAGGTAAAACTTACTAGACACCAACATTGTAGGTACGGTACTGTTTTCTGTACGTGACGTGTTATGTGTCGCTCTGTACTTTTAGTAATTTTCCTCCGTTTTCGTTATGTGAGTGACCGAATAATCTGCATACGTCTTGTGACTTATTCAGTGGTTCCTGTCTTAGTTGTTTTTCTGTCGTTTTCTGTCAGAAAGGTACTTTAATTGTGAAATTAGGTTTGCTTGGGAATCTTCTCGGTCGTTTTCACGATGGTTACGTGCGCAATGTGTAGTGCGTTGATAGCGAGAGGAACAGCTGGCTCATTTTCCTGCAAGCGTGGTGTACTTGTACACATTGGCCATCTCAAAAATCTTGATGCCCTTCGACTGTGGCAATTCAGGAAGTAAGTGCAATGCCGGGAAATGTTTTACTTCACCTATTATTTGTTTTATTCTGTTTTCTAAGCTAGATACTTATGTTATATACACAGCTATTTTTAAAGGCGTTATTTTTCTTATCACGCCAGCTTCACGCATAGAGTATGCTACGAGAATCACAAATTTTGTATGTTATTCATCACGTTAACGATTCCAGTTTTTCTGCCAACATTATTGCTAAGAATGCATTTCATGTGTAGAATAATGCTGCCTACAATTATTAGCCTAAAAATACTTATCGTATTTTTGTTTGAGATATTGCAGTATAATGAAGATTTCATCGGTTTTACCTCCAGGTTAATTGCTTCTCAGGGATCACACTATAGCTCTTTAAATGTGAACCTGACGATAACTATTGTAAGCACTAAGTTTTGGCTGAGGTGGATAACTATAATTATTTATGCTTTACGTAAATTTTTGAGCTTACTACGGAATGACATCAGCTATATTGATTCCTATAATTATTTGAACAACATTGCCTTAACTTGCTTCAATAACACTTTATGGATCTTTTAAGTATTTTCCATCTAAATGCCCAATCTCTCTTGGCACATTTTCTTGAATTTAAGCACTTTTTTAGTATGTCCTCTTATCACATAATTGCAGTTTCTGAAACATGGCTTACACCTAATCATTCCTCTAGCCTCGTTGCCCTTGATAATTACGTGCTCTATCGTTGGGACAGAGATGAGCGGAGAGGGGATGGCGTCTGCTTATGCGTGCACGATAGTTTGAATGGAGCAGTGGTGGGAGTTAGTTCGGTTCCTCATTACCCTACCTTTGAATTTCTCCTTATGGAAATCTCAGTAGCTAACGACAGTTCGTTTATTGGTGTAAACTATAAACCTCCGAATTTTCCCTACAGTACGAAACTGGAATCCGAAATCTTTGCACATGTCACTGATTTTAATAATATAGTTCTCACCAGGGATTTCAACACCAACTTAAATGTGGCCAGCTATGACACGAAATACCTATCTTCTATGTTGCACTCATCCGGGCTAACAATAGTATCCCATAACTCTACTCACCATAAATATCAAATATAAAATTTCTCACGCTTAGCTAATTAGTCAGATTACAAAGCAGACGCGGGTATGTCTTATACTGGGAAAATTGAACATTCAATGCTGTAACAGCAGTCTCACTGAGCGAGATAAATCTATCACTTGAACTTGCTTTATGTAGGCGTGGTCTAAGACCTTAGTTTTAAGGAACTTGCACCGAAATCGCAAGGGTTTCTTGCAACCATAACATGGTCAAGTGAAAGTTTTTTCGCACGTCGATACTACATTCAAATCATATGCTTGAGCTGTATAGCCACGCGCTTTATGTATGCTTTGATAGTGTAAATACCTACCACGCTAAAAGTCTATGAGTTCAAGCAAATATTGCACGAAATTCGGACAATTTTTCCCCGTGTAGATCGATTGAAATGCCAAAAAATATAATTTTGGGTATAAAAAGTGAAGTATCTCGAGATCTAATTGATGAATCCAAATTTAAAAAAAAATGGCATTGAAGCTTCATATATTCAATTTATCCTGAAATTTAGAGATGAATCTGTCGAATATTGTAGGCTACAGGACGACTGAAGTGCTAAAATAAAAAATTGTTCATGTTTCTAAGAAATTTTTTAAATTAGGCGACATGTGCCTACAAAAAAGGGTTTCGTAGCCTATTTGGTCTTTAATTAAATCGTTTAAATCTCCACCCTCCCCTCTCATTCCTCCCTTTCATCTCCTCTTCTATCCTCTCCTATCGGCGGGAAAAAAGAACGACGGACGGACGACGGATTTTCCTCTATTTGTGATTTATTATAATGATGCAATTTTTATTATTATTAGCATGATACAAGCGTTCATTGAAATTTATTTAAATGAATTAAAAATATATTTTGATTATTCTAAGTATGTCGTAACTGTACTTTTTTCAATGAACATAAAAATATTGAAATTTCTGATCAAACGAAAATTTTTTAAAGCTGGAAACGTGTTGCTATACTAGGAAGTATCTAGGAAGGAACACAGGCTTTTTTCGTTGAGCGTGATGTTTGCAGAATAAGTTGTTGATCGAGGACGCCAAAAGCACGCGAGATTGAAGACGATAAAACATAACGCGAGATAAAAAATGTCCAGAATGCTCAGAACACACGGAAAAGAACAGAGAAAAAAGTCGTCACACGGGAAAAAGTTCCTAACGTAATGCTTTTTAGCTACAAATCTTGCCCTCTTCGTAAGAGGGCGGTGTATTTCCAGCTTTTTCTCCAATTGAAAAGCGGCAGTGTCCGACTCGCTACAAACTATTGAAAACCCGTCTCTTTCATGTATATGTTGTAGACATTTTTCAATCCACTGGTATATTGAAGGCCTCTGATTTGTTATTTTACTATTTTGAATGTTTTATTTTCGACTAATGTCTAATTTTAAGCCCTTAGAACTAAAATTTGACTGCTTTAAATTGCCGTTTAGTTTTGATTGCTTCAAATAAATGTTTAGTTGTACGATCTTAAATTTTGAAATTTCAATTAACGAGAAAAATGTTTCCAAACCAGAAAATGACGATAAAATTTTTCCAGACCTTTTAGCGCCAACCCTTTTATATTTAAACAAGAATTTTTTATTGTAACTAGTTATATCATATTTTCCCTAAAAGGTTGAATCTTGTCTTTCTAGAATTCAACAGCGATCTTATTAAGCACTGCACAATTCTTGAACCCGAAGGCGATTTTCCAGATTTGAGAGAGACACTAGATTATTTCAAGGTTCGTAATAAATGTTCAATAACTTATTTCACTTACGTTTACTCTTTTGCCACATTTAACGATTTGTACATTTATAATTTGCAGTCAGCCTTCGATCCCGAGGAAGCTAAAAAAGCAGGGTCTATACTCCCTAAGAAAGGCGTAGATGAAGAATACGATGCAATTTTGGAAGAGCTCGCTGAAATAAAAAAAGCCGGCAATAATTACTTGGAACAGCAGAAGAAATTTTTTGGTGTGAAAGTATCTTTTTTCGGACATGATCGCAAGCGTTACCAACTGGAAGTACCAGATTCTCAAGTGAAGAAAGTCAACTCTAGCTACGAACTGCAATCTCAACGGAAAGGATTCAAAAGATATTATACTGCTGAAGCAAAGGTTTGTATTTCAATAAATATGCTAATATCTACGTTGATTTTAAATCCACTTCCTACGTACCCAGCGTGAATTTTATTATAGGAACTTCTGACGAGACAATCTGAAGCAGAAGAACACAGGGATAAAGTGCTTAAAGACCTGAATAGAAGACTTTTTGCAAAGTTCAGCGAAAAGTATGACATGTGGAATTTAGCGGTTTACAAGTTGGCAACTCTTGATGTGCTTATTTCGCTTGCTGAATATTCAAATAGTGACACCACATGCATTCCAGAAATTTTGGATGATTCGGACGAAAAGGTTGGCATTTTTTTAAAAATAACTTTAAATTTATTATATGGGACAGGGTGGTCAGTGAGCCGGGACAATCTCGGAAATGACCGTAACGTGTCATGATTGATATTTTTTAATATAATTATTTCCTAAAAATAAAAATGTCATTAAATCCGTAAATTAATTTTGGTTCTAAATTGAGTAGGGAAACCTCCCTACACTGAATAGCAAGAGTTTGTAAATTCCAATAAACACAAAGTATGACATTAAATAAAGAGCTCTTATGACACAAATGAAGCTGATATTGAGTGCGGCCGCGGAAACAGCCTGGCGCCATCTGTTTTCCAAAAGTGGCAATTCCTGAGTGATGAATTCCACTGACGGACTACGGGCAAAGGTTTCTACCGTACCGACCGGATTGATAATAATAATATTCAATAGTTTCTTGTATGTAGCTCAGAAGATAAGTGGCTGTTCTACATTACCGATCACTTATCATAACCTAAGCATTTTTAAACTTCTATTTTTGTCGGGCTTGCCCCCCTGTTGAGGCCTTAATTATTGACGATATTTAATATACTTTGGACTTGAATTACGTTCAGTTATTACAATGACATAATGTGATATTGTTTTATCTATAAAATTAGAAAATTTCCATACTGTAAGTAGTGCCATTAATGTTGTTCTTTCGTTGTTATAACTGTTTTCTGCATAATTTTCCTTTTACAACATCTATTTTCAAGCTTTTAGTAAGTAACACTATCTCTTTAATAAAATAGATTTATTTAATGCAAAGTAGAATGAAAATTGTTAAATAATAGCGATGTTATAAGCAAAGTCGCCTTTGCCCCACCTGTCAGCGCTGCCCCTCCTTACCTTACGACAGATACAAGTAATCTGACCTGGGGCCACCCTGAATTAGTCTTTGCATTAAGAGTCATTTCTGTATGCCCGCAAAAGTTTATTCTGGGAGTTAATAATAATAACGTTACGTTATTAATTTTTGGATTGAGAAGGATAAATTAATGACAGTGTGTCCCTTGTTAATTTGCAATAAGGGGAGTTAAAAAAGGAATGATGGGCGTTGCGGCCCTGAAACATCCTGCATACAGACTGTTGAAGATTGCAGGAGTGGCATGACTTCAGCAACGAGAAAAGACGAGCATGTAGTCGTTATAGGTGCCCCGGGCTGGGACGCCATATTTTAATACGTACTTAAACGGCACACCCAGAAGATATTTATTTTGTTACCGAGAAAATTGATACCGTGGTTATCAGTCAGCCGTGAAGGGTCTCTTAGTGCACATGACATGCTATGTTTTTAATTCGCCGATCCCTTATTCTCAGCTGCAGAGGGTGCATCGATTTTCTCACAAGTTATGAAAAATCGAAGCAATTTATTTTCAGCAAAAAAATATTGCTAAACTTGCTCTTATATTTTTTTAGCCCGTAAGGGAGCGTTCACATATTATGTAACATTAAAAAGGGGGGAGGGGGTTCTTTGTTTCGTTACGGTCTGTTATGTGGGGGGTATTATTTAGTTTGATCTATCTATTACTAAAGATTTATGAATCTTCTACACCATCCATTTTTTATATCGAAATTTACAAATAAAAAATTTTACTTCATCATAAAATTTATTTCTAAATGTTTCTAAACATTATTGATAGAAGAGAACATTTAAATAGCAAATGATTGTTTAATATTGGGATATAATTCTGTTCTTAACATTCTGCTACCACACTATAATTTCTAAACTTTTTTACATTTTCAAAGAGATAAGAAAAATTAAATTATGGGCAAAACCTCTTTTGAAGCATTCAAAAGAAAATGTAGAAGCTTTTCAATAATTTTGAAATATTTTGAGATTAAATTTTTTAAAAAGATTTCTGGGAAAATTGTAAATGGTCTAGATTTAATGTTAAAAGAATGATTTTAAGTTATGAAGATTTCCAAATGTGTGGAGAAAGAATATGGAAGATTTTAAGACAATTCTTTTAATTTTTCAGGACTTACAAAAATGTTAGGTATAAACTCAATTTTGCAGGGCGTCAAGAGAATGGAAAAAATATTCTTAAGATTCATGGGAAATTTTCAAATGATTTTTTTCTCAATGAATTCTAAGAGAAAATTGGAAAAGAATACACAAACTTTTAAATTATTTCCTGAAATTTTGAAAAAGAGTGTAAACGATTTTAAAGAAAAATTCTGCCATAATACTTTTTATATATCCATAATTACTTTTTATATATCACCCATATAAATATGTTTGATAGGGTCCCATAAAACCCCCATAAGAGAAAAATTAGGTTTTGCGAGTTTCTGGCGCTAATTATTATTTCTTTGCTGTTTTTGTCAATACAAATTGTTTCTAATACATAAAATGCTACTTTCTACTTATAATTAGATGTTCATCTAAAATGTTTAAATAATTTATTATTGTTTTAAGCAATTTTCTCTTAGAAATAGTATTAGGAAGTCGCGGTTTTTTCCTAATTTTTCAACTTATTTTCAACTTTTCATCTAGATCAAGGCAATAATCATACAAATTTAACAGAAATAATTGTTTAAATAATTTATTATTATTCATAATAATATTCTCGTAGAATAATTATAGAAAATTTTAGTTTTTTCCAAAATTTTCTTGTTTTTGTCAACTTTTCACTTAGAGTGACGTAATAATTGATTCAGGTTAACAAAAATAATTGTCTAAACCATTGATTGATATTTTAAATAATGCTATATTTGAATAATGCTAGGAAGTTGTGGTGTTTTCTAAAATATTCAGCTTTTTGTCAATTTTTCACTAAGAGAGAGGTAAAAATTACTTAAATTCAACAAACATAATTGTTTAAACAAATAATTATAGTTTATAACTATTTTCTCCTATAGTATGCTAGATAGTTGCAGCTTTTTCTGAAATGTTTCACTTTTTGTCAATTTTCTACTTAGAGTGAGGTAATAATTAATTTACGTTGACAAAAATAATTGTTTAAACAATTTATGATTGTTTTTAATAATATTATCTTTGAATAGTGCTAGACAGTTGCGGTTTTTTTTTTAATTTTCAACTTTGCATCCATTTTCAACATAGAGCAAGGTGAAAATTCATGAAATTTAACGAAAATAATTGTTGAAACAAATTATTATTGTTTATATCTATCGTGTCCTAAAGTAATGCTAGATAGTTGCGACTTTCTCTGCAATTTTTCACTTTCAGTCAACTTTTAACTTCAAGAAAGGTATAAATTAATCCAAGTTAACAGAAATAATTATTAAAACAATTTATAATTATTTTTAATAATATTATCGTTAAATAATGCTAGAAGGTTGTGGTTTTTTTTCAAATATTCAATTTTTTGTCTACTTTTCAGATAGAGCGAAGTGAAAATTAATTAAAGGTGACAAAACTAATTATTATTATTTATAAGTATATTCTCCTATAGTAAAGTTAGATAGTTGCGGTTTTTTTCTGAATTTTTTCATTTTTTGTCATCTTTACACTTTGTGAGGTAATAATTAATGCAAGTTAAGAAACATAATTGTTTACGCAAATCATTACAAATTAGTATTGTAAACAATCTCTTTCTTTTTTGTGAATATATTTTTTTTTGAAATAAAACTAATATTTGAAATATTCTTCAAATTTTCTATATGGCTCATATAAAATGTAAAGTTTCCTTGAAGTAGTTCTTGAGAGCCTTTTTGTTTAAATTAAAATTAATATTTATTATTTGTTTCTAACTAAAAAGTCAAAGAAAACCTGAAAATTTCAGAAAACCCCGCAACTTTCTAGCATTACTCTAAGATAAAATAGTTACGAGGCTTGATAAATTGTTTAAGTAACTATTTTTGTTAAATTGCAGTATTATTATCTTACTGAGTAAAAAGTGGACACAAAGTTAAAATTTTTAGAAAAAACCGCATTGATATAGGAGAAGATATTTATAGACAATAATAATTTGTGGAAGAGAATATTATTAAATATAATAATCAATTGTTTAAAAAATTATGCTTGTTAGCTTGAATTAATTACTACTTTACTCTAATTGAAAAGTGGACCAAAAGTGAAAAATTTATTAAAAAACACAATTTTGAACCATGATCGTGAGAGAATATTATAACAAATAATAATAATACATTGTTTGAACAATTATTTCTGTTAAATTTGATTGATTATTGTCTCGATTTACCTGAAAAGTTAAAAATAAGTAAAAAAATTTAGATAAAACTGCGAATTTGCTTATGAATATTGTTTAAGTAATCAATTATTATTGTCAATTTGGAAAATATCAAAGCGAGCAGTCATCGCAAAAACATTCTTAATTGATTTCGTAAAAAATTTAGCCTACTCGTTGAAAAATAGTCAAACTCTGAATTTTTCAATGAAAATTGTTTAAATAATTAATGATTTTCGTACATTTATGAAGTATTATAGTGAAAAATTAACGGAAAGATATTCTTAGTCGATTCCATAAAAAAATTCACAACAAGCAAAGTATTATCAGTTTGTTTATAAGTTTATTGAAATATAATTTTCCTAAAATTTTATAATTTTTCCTAAATTTAAATTTTTTTTAAAAATTTACAAAAGATTTTCAAAGATTCCAAATATGTCGAAAAATCCTAGAGAAGAAAAAAAAAGAAAAAATATTTGATAAATTTTCGGAAATATTTTAAAGTTTTAAATATTTTTAATCTTTTCAAAATTTCTAAAATTCCTAAATATCTTTTAAACGGATTCAAATTTCTTCTAAAATATGGAAAAATCTGTCGAAGATAAAAAAAACTGCATTGAATCTTTCAGATTGTTTTTTTACATTGTTAGAAATCCTTAGACACATTTTCAAATTCTCTTTGAAAATTAATAGTGCAAAAAAAAATAATAAAAAATTTTCCTAGGAATCTTATGAAAATTTTGTTATTTTCTTGAAGCTTTTCCAGTATCATGAAAAGCTTCTAACTTTTCTCGTAAATATTTAAAATTCTACATATTGTTTTAAATTTTGTGAAATCCTTTAAAATTTTTTTTTATCTCTTCAAAACTTTTAATCCTTCTAAATATCTTTTAAAATGATTCGAATTTTTCCTAAAATTTATAAAAAATCTTTCTAAATAATCAAATTTGCCTTAAAATCTTCCATATTCTTTTTCTCTATTTCTGGAAACCTGTTTAAATTTATTCTGAAAATTAATTTTTCAAAATAAAAAATCATTTCAAATATTCCGAGGAATCTTAAAAAAATTGTTATCACCTTGAAACCTTTCAAAATTCTTAAAAACCTTTACAATTTTCTTTCATAATGTTCAAAAATCTACATTTTCTTTTTAATATTTGTAACTCAAGCAAATTTGAAATTATTTTATAAATTTTTTAAAAACTTCTGAATATCTTTTAAAAAGATTCGAATTTTTTCTAAAATTTATAAAAATCTTACAAAATTGAAAAAATTGACACAAAATCTTTGAGATTCTTTTTCGAAATTTTTGGAAATCTTTTGAAATAATTTAAAATCTTTTGAAATATTCTCTTAAAATTAATTTTTCAGAAAAAAAACATTTTACATTTTCTTAGGAAACTCAAAAAAATTTTTGGATCAGCTTTAAACTTTTCAAAATGCTTGAAACGCTTAAAAATTTTATTTCGTAATCTTGAAAAATCTACATTTTGTTAAAAAGATTTTGATATCTTTTCAAGTAAAATTATTTTCTACTATTTTTAAAACTGGTAGGTAAATATCTCTTAAAATTATATAAATTTTTCCTATAAATTTGGTTGAATTCTGCAAAATTAAAAAAAGTTGTCTTCAAATCTATCCCAGATTCTTTTTTGATAATTTCAGAAATATTTTAAATGTTTTGAAAAATAATGGTTTGCATATAACGACTTCTGAATAGCAAGTGTCTTCCGTTTAACCTCATTTTTATGGGTTATAAAATTCCTTAAATTTTAATGCAAATTTTCAAAAACTTTAAAAATATAAATAAATATGTATATGAAATTTTTATTTTCTGATAAAAAGTAGTTTTCCTGCAAATCCAAAAATAAGACGCGCGCCTAGCGCGCGATTGATGATCCCAGTGTCCTGAAAAATCAGAATTTTATTTTTGTCTTTTTCACGTGATAATTCGATACCCACAAGGCCAAATTACTTCAACAAGGGTTCATTTAACGCAAAATTTAATAAGCTTTCCATCGGCTTTTTGAAAATACTTTCATCTATATTCTGAACGGTGTTATCACCTTTTAAAGTCAAGGCTAGTTTTCAAAAGGTCTCCTAGTTAGTGGTCCGATACTATTCATCGGTAGTATAGCTGCAAAGCTATACTACCATTAACATTAAAGGAGCCTTTAAAATTGATATTAATTATTTTGTTAAGTGGCTTCTATTGAATTCAGGATCTTTTTTTTTTAATTTCAATTAAATAAAGATTTATATAGTTATATATTATATAAATAATTAAATATTTAAGGTTGTTTGTAGTTTAAAAGAGAAAGAAGTCTCCTAAAAGATACAAAAATATGAAATAAGTATAGAATCTGGGCTAGATAAGAATATAAAAAGTACAAATATATATAGAAGAAGATATTTCTAAAGTGTACTTTACTCATGCAATTTAAAAGATGCATCTTTGCTCCTCCATAGAACTTTTTATCAGAAATGAAAGTTTCTTCTTTCAGATTAGAGCGACGAGAATCGCCGACTCTGTAGTTATAGGAGTAGTTTAATCTTGATAGCAGAAAGGCGTCTGCGACAATGCACTATTTTTTAGACAAATAAGAACACCTGCAGTCGGGATAAGTTAATATTAGAATAATGAGTATAGCTGCAGCTATAAATTACAATAGATAAAGTCTATAAAAGATTTAATATATTCTATTTTTGGAATTCACTGATAAAGTTATATATGAAGTCCTAGAAATGATTGAAAAATATTATTAAAATAATAAATTATCAAAAAATGCTATTTTGAGTCATACCAGAACGTTATACGCGCTACGCGCGCTCTAATTGACCTTTCTTGACAAAAAGAAACTCGGTTCCTTTCCAACATTTTGTTATAGATTTTACAGAAAATCTGATATAATTTGAGAACTTTCTGTATGATTTACAGAAGCTTCTTCATTATAGCATAAGAAAATATGGTTCACCGCGTGTGTAATAATCCGACACCGTACTTTTATTTTTTTTTAAACATTTAAAAAACATAAAAAATACATTTTCAAGGTATTTCCGGATGAACAGTTCATCAAGGTAGAATTAAATTCGCCTATTTAAATTTGATTCGAATTTTCTATAAGGCTCCATTCACCGCGTTTTCTGGACATATTTGTCACATAAATATATTAAATTTCTTTTTGTTTTTATATCAAAATTTTATTTTTAAAGTTCAAGAATAAGAAAAATCTGGCATTTATGTTCATGATCGAACCATACTGTAAATGTGACTTTATTCGCAGGATTTTTCTTCTAATATAACTATTTTATTAAATTTTCAAGATTGTTGAATCTTTGTCTCTTGTGGTAGAAAATTAATCTTTTTGGTGATTAATTCACATTTTCAGTTGGATATTCATATATTTTGTTAAAAATAATTCTTCTTTGGTAGAAAATTAATCTGTTTTGTTCAAAATTTATTTCTTTGGCTTGAAAATTATTTTTTTAAATTGAAATTTAATTTTTTAAACTGAAAATTCAACTATTTGTTTGAAAATGTCTGTATTTTGTTGAAACTTTGTCTTTTGTGGTAGAACTGGTAGGATATTAATCTTATTAATGACTAATTCACATTTTTGTATGAAAATTCAATTATTAGGTTGGAAATTTCATTTAAAATTGAAATTTTCGTTTGAAAATTTATGTACTTTGTTAAAAAAATTTCTTTTTTGGTAGAAAATTATTCTTTTTGGTTGAAAATGTAACTATATTGTTTAAAATTTATTTTATTTGCTTTAAAACACATTTCTCTAACTCAATATGAAAAAATTCTCTATTTTTTGTTAAAAATTAATGTATTTTAGCTGAAAATTGATCCATGTTATTGAAAATTTACTATTTGGTTAAGAATTAATTTTTCTGATTGAAAATGCATCATTTTAGTTGAAAGTTCATTTTTTTACTAAATAAGTAGCAATTCCATTTTTGCTAGAAAATTGATCTTTTTTAATTTCAATTGTTTTGGTAGAAAGCTAGAAAGTGCATATTTTTTGTGAAAATTCATGTTTTTTCAAAAATGCGTTTTTATGTGTTGGAATATCAACATTTTGGATGAGATTTTTTTCCTTATTGAGTGACAAATCTTTCTTGGTTGAAAATTCAACTCTTTTGTTGAAAATGCATATTTTTTGGTTTAATTCAATAGTTTTTCATTAAAAATGAAAATACTTTCTGCTGAAAGTATCAACTATTACACCAAATGTTGAGAATTAATTTTTTTATCAAATATTCCTTAGTTTGGTAGAAAATTGAAATATTTTTTTAAAAACTCCCTTTTTATTAGTTGAAAATTAATTATTTTAACTAAAAATGTACGTAATAATAAAATTTGTCAGTGCTATTTAAAAAAAAAGTGACATTCTTTGTTACTGTCTTTCAACTGAATTTGACAACATTCCTTCCTTCGAGTTTTTCAAATTACCCAATCGTCATTGAGGAAAAGGTTTTTTGGTTTATTTATTTTTAAGGTTATATAAATATATATAATTTTCCTAAGAATCTTGAGAAAACTCAAAACGCTTTTTGAAAATTTCAGATATGTCAAATCAAAATTTCAATAAAAGTTCATCTTCAACCGAATTGTTATTTTCAAGCGAAAAATATGAATTCTCAACGAAAAATGTAGTAGTTGATATTTCAATCAGAAAAGATTTTTATTTCAAATAAAAACAATTGAATTCGTCCAAAAAAGACAAATTTTCCACAAAATAATTGAATCCTCAAACAAAAAAGATTCATTTTCAACCAGTTGTATTTTTAACAAAAGAAGAATTAATATTTTCCAAAAGAGATGGATTTTCTGCAAAACAGTCTAATTTTTTAATCCAAGAACATGAATGTTCCACCAAAAATTTAATTTTCAACCAAATAATTGAATTTTCAACGAAGTACATGAATTTTCGAAGAAGAATATTAATTTTCTGCCAAAGAAGACAAATTATCAAACCGAAAGAGACTTTTCAAGAAAAAATGTACTATCTGATATTTCAATTCAAAAAGATTAAAATTTTAAATCTCAAAAGCAGTTGAATTCATAAGAAAGTAAAAGAAAAAATTGAATCATCAACCAAACAAAAATTAATTTTCAACCAAGATGATTAATTTCATGCCAAAAAAGATAAATTTTCAACAAAATGGTCACATTTACAACCAAACAATGAATTTTTAATAAAGTAGTTTAACTTTCAAACAAGAAATTTAATTTTCAACAAAAAAAGATAAATTTTCAACGAAAAATATAATAGATGATAATTAAAGTAAAAAATATTTTTAATTCTAAATCAAAAAGATTTGAATTAGTCAAAAAAGACAAATTTTTAACAAATGAGTTGAATCCACAATCGAAAAAGATTATAATTTTAAACCAAACTGTTGCAATTTTATTAAAAAAGGATCGACTTCTACCAAAAGAGCTGAATTTTCAACATAATTTTTGTGTTTCCAAACAAAAAAGATTTTTCAGACAAGAAAGCATTTTTTAGGCAGATTAAAATTTGCAGGAAAAAATCATTTTTAACACAAAATAAAAATATTTATTCTAAAATTTTTCTTTGCTTATTTGCTGCAAGGTTATAAAAATATAATTTAACTAGGTTTTTCGAAAGAATAAAAAAAGATTTTTGAAGCATTCAAATATTTTTACATAGATAAAGAGATATTGAAGACTTTTTAAGCTTGGGAAAAATAAAAAAATATGTGATAAATGTTCGGAAATATTTTAAAGTTTTACAATATTTGTAATCTCTTCACAATTCCAAAAATTCCTCGATATCTTTTTAAATTACTCGAATTGTTCCTAAAGTTGTTTTAAATTCGGCTGGATTCATTTTTGACAATTCTGGAAATCTTTTTTTAAAGTTTTATAATCTTTTTAAATATTCTTTTTAAATTAATTTAAAAAAATAAAGAATCGCTTTCATTATTCTCAGGAATCTAAGAAAGCCTTTTTATCATCTTGAAATCTTTCAAAATCATTTAAAAAAATTTTAATTTTATTTCGAAATCTTCAAAAATCGACATATAATTGGTTTATATTTATAAAATTAATAAAATTATTTTTTCTATGCTTCCATAACTTCTAAATATTTCTTAAATATTTTACCTTATAATTTTTTTTAAACATTGTGATTTTGCAAAATTGAAAAGGTTTACTTGGAAATCTTCTATATTCTTTTCCGAAATTGTAGAAAATCATTTAAAAACTTTATAAGTCTTTCCTTTAATTTTATTTTTCAAAAACAAATTTAATTTAAATTTTTCCTGGAATTCAAGGATAAAAATTGCATTCTCTCAAAAGTTTCAAAATTCTTGAAAAGTTTCAAAACATTATGTCAAAATCTACATTTTGTTTAAAATTTGTCGGTACAATTTTTTTTTGAAGTAAAAAAAAATACGCAACGTTCCACCTATTTTTTCTAGATTGGATACATTGAAATTCTTGATGAAGCTTTTTGCGAACCATAATAACATGAAAAAGTCGTAAAATTTCAAAAATATATAGAGCATACTCTCGTCCTGATGAAGAAACTAAATAGAATTGCATTTTTGTGAAAAATGAGTTTTTTATATCGTTGGATTCGTTATGAAAAGACGAATTTTACTATGCTAATTATTATTGAAAAATTTAATAAATTCTTGAAATAATTAGGCCTTGATTAGCATATCTACAGCGAATTTCCATAATTCCTAAAGGAAACAAGATGTCTGTACAAATGTGTAGCATATCTACATGAATTCTAGGATTTTTGGGGCAGTCTGAGTCCTCAGATCCTGATAAAAAAAAACACATCTGCCCAGATGTAGCAGATATAGCAATCTACTTTTATATATATTTTTTTTCAATTTTTAATTTTTAATGTAATAGGCTCAAAATTGTCCGATACTTAGTGGAAAATTAAAAAAAAAATCTATCTTTTAAAATTGAAAATATTTAATTGAAAATTTTGAGCAATAAATAATAATTCTAAATGAAGTGTTGAAAATTCAATGAGTTGAAAGTAAAAAGTCCGAAATTGCGTTTTTTGAAATCAAAATATATAAAAATTAAACTATCTTAAATTGACACATCAGTAATTGAATAATTTCTTTAATTTTGAATGGTTGAAATTTTATTTAAATTTTTCTTTTTTCAACGATTCAAATTTGCTTGAAATAATTGAAATTTTTCAGGGTTTGAGTACAAAAAAGGTATAATATAATTATTTGTGACTTACATTTTTTTGTTAGTTGTAAATGAAGTTCAGATTCGTTTAATATTCAAAGTTCCTTAGTAGAATTTTTTTCATTTTAAAATTTTCCCATTCAACATGACGTTTTATTTTTAATGTTTCTTAGAATAATATTATTTTTTAGATTTACAGTTAAAAAATGTTATCATTTTGAACGGTAATAACGGCGGTGAATTTATTTTTTTAACTTAGAAAAATCAGTCTGATTAATTTTAATTTTTAATAATTTTTTTTTCATCTAAAAATAATTTCAAATTCTAGAATTTTAGAAGTTTTGATTTTGAAACGTTCAATTTATTTTTCAACTTTAAATTGTCAAATTTTAGTAGCCTCGAATTGAAAAATATTTAAATTAAAAAGTTATCAATTTATATGGTTCAATTTTGATCGATTCCATTATAGAAATGATACAATTGAAATTTCTTTAAATTTTTAATAATTCAATTTTCGAAATTATAATCTGAAAATAATCAATTTCGAATGTTTTGAAATTTTCCTACTTTCGACATTTTAATCTAAAATCATTCAATTTCGAGATTCTTTAATATAAAATACAATTTTTCAATTTTGAACGTTTTGAATTAGAAATGATACAATATAATATAAACTAAGCTCTAATTTTGAAAATTTTAGTCTGAAAATTTTCAATTTTGAGAGCTTCTTATACAAATTTTTTCAATTTCAAATTATTCAATTTTCAATGTTTTTATTTAGAAATGATACAAGTTCAATTCCTTTTCATTCCATTCAAAATATTTTCCGTTTTTCGATTTAACCTAATCTAAAATTGAATAGTATTTATTATTAACTTTCTCTTAAGTAAACAATACTTTGTAGTTTATTTGATCAAATTTTGTTGACAGAAAAATAAAATTCATAAAAATAAATATACATAAATATACCAATACTTTTATGAGATTATATCATTTACCTACGTATCAAAAAATAATTAGTTTGATGATTTTAAATTGAACCCTTAACGGACACATCTCTAAATACACCTTCAGATATTTTTGGCTGAAAAAAATCCTGAGTGATGTTGAAACAATACGAAATAGGAAAAAACGTCTCCAAAGCCTCAGTGATAACTATTCGAAAAAATACAAACAAAATCAAAGAAAGAATTTGTTTGACTCAAGCAAATATTTTTCTGAGTTTATTGATTTTAGCGCTATCGCGGACGAATTTTCGGAAAAAAAATCTTACATTATGAAGATTCCAGTGAGTCAAAATGTCTGTTTATAGACTCTCAATGCCAAATTATTAACTATTAATTATTGTTTCAAAATTTTGTTCAGCTTACTATTTAAAAATTTGTTCAATAATGGATTTTTGAATTGTTTATATTTTTAATATTAGAAAATAAAAATCCAGTCTTCTTTTAAATAATGCGACTTAAATAAATGTACACAGAATTCTGAAAGAAATTGAAAATAAGTATCCTCGGCCTAAAAGAAAATTCTAAAACAATGTGAAAAAGCTATCAAACAATAATTGTTGTAAATTTTTTATAATAATTACTTTTGGAAAAATTAGAAGACATAATTGCTCAATAATTTCTATATGATACGTGATTAATAAAAAAAGACGATAACGAAACGGCAATAGCCAGTTTGCAGCAAAGTAGGGCCCATATTAGGGACACTAAAACATAAAACAGTGCAAACAGCAATTAAATAATAATTATTGAAAATTGTATATAATAAGTACGGCTCTATAAAATTAGAATAGATAATTACTAAATGTTGTCTAATTGATAGGTAATAATTAAAAAAAAAATAATAACGAAACGGCGATAGCCAATTTGCGGAAAAGTAGGGCCCATATGAGAGACACTAAAACATAAAGCAATGCAAACACAATTAAATAGTAATTTTAAATAATTTTCTATAATAATTACTGTTTGGCAAAATTAGAACACATGATTACTTAATAGGTAGTGTCTAACTGTCTATCTACACTAGGGTGGACCAAAAATGCATTGCAAACATTTTTTTCACCCTAGAGGGCAAGCCCCCCCCCCCAAAGTTTTCATTTCCGGAAAAAAAAAATCCCTAATTTTTTTTCGAAATTCGAATTTTAACACGTGCCATCGGGCACTTCAAAATCCAATTTAAGTAACATGCAGAAATTTTGGATTTTCGAAAAATTGAACTCATACTTCAGGGTTTGATCGAAACGTGCCAACTTTTCTAGGGATTTACGAGGAGTACCTATAATAAAAACCATTCTAATAATTTTTATTTTTAACCAACCCTTACCACCCCACAGCGCCTCAAATATGACCCAAAAATCAAAAAACTACATCTTTACGTATGATTATTACTTTTTAGCAATTTCCGTTGTCTTTTTCATGCAAATAATTACTAACGGACAATTTAAATATTTCCCATGACTCTCTTACTAATTATTTAATTGTTTAAACAAATGTAACATATTTACACAATTATTGATTCCCCAAAAATGTAAAAAGTAATCGTATTTTCTGATTGAAATGTAATAGTTTGACAATGTTTGGAGAACTAAATTTTTTTAAAAACATTATGTACTTATTTAAACAATTACTTATTGTTTATTCTCAAAATTTCTAAAAATTGACCTAGAGATGTCCAGTTTTTTCTCAAATTGGTATCCTATGCTACTTTTTGTTGAATAATTATATAATTCTGATACATTTCATTTAATTTTTTAAAAATTTTCATTTGTTCGAACAATTTTGATTTTCTTAAGCAGTTTTTTTCGATAACTTAAAAAAAATAAATAAAATACATATACTTCTTTTTCTGAATGTATAGCGTATAGAAAGAATATATTAACAATTTTGTAATTGTTTGTATAAATATAATTTGTTCAAACAATTACTTTTCCAAAAATACTTTCAAACTCGTATTTTATGAATTAAACATAATATTGAATGATTTTGAGGAATAATAAATTCTGCTGGAAACTTTATGCTATTGTTTATACAATTATTATTATTTTTTTAGAATTTCCTTCAAATTGAGTATGGATGGTTTACATCTTTTTTGTCGCATTATTAAATAAATCATGAAAGTCATAATAAAATTTAAATTTTAAAGGTTTATTTATTATTGCTTTCTTTATATTTTTAGAATCATTATCAAAATTATATTAGAAAAAAGCACATTCACTCATGCAAATTATGATTCAAGTTTCAACAGATTGCTTTTTTACATTTTCCTACTCGTTATAGATATCAAAACGTGTCGCTGACACATAGTCTTTGGCCAAAAAATAATATTTTGTGATCAGCGTTGTAATTAGACTGCATATGAAATGGATTTAGATATTTTATTATAGCATTTGAAAGTCTCATGAATATCAATCTGAAATACTGGAAGACACAAAAAAATATATATTTAAATATATTTACGAAAATAATTCTACGTGTAATATTTTATATTATTGATCCACATTTTTCAATAGAAAACTGTTCCAACGAATAAAAATTCTTTGAACGATGACACGACGTTTTTAACAGAATTTACTACTTCTCAAAATCATTCAGTATTATGTTTAATGCACAAAATACGATTTAAAAAATATTGTTGGAAAAATAATTGTTTAAACAAATTATATTTGTTCAAACAATTGAAAAATGGTTAATATATTCTTTCTATACAATATACAGGCAGAAAAATATTTATATGCATTTTATTTTATTTTTTTAAAGTTATCGAAAACAAACTGCTTAAGCAAATCAAAATTGTTTGAACAAATATAAATTGATTGAACATTAAAAGATATGTATCAAAATGATGTAATTATTCAACAAATAGTAGCATAGGATACCAATTTGAGAAAAAACTGGACATTTCTGGGTCAATTTTTAGAAATTTTGGGAATAAACAATAAGTAATTGTTTGAATAATTACATAATGTTTTCAAAAGAATTTACTACTCCAAACAATCACAAACTATTATGTACATTTCAATCAGAAAATACAATTATTTTTTACAGTTTTTGGGAATAAATAATTGTTTAAATAAGTTACATTTGTTTAAACAATTGAAAATTGTTTAAAAAGTCATGGAAAATATTAGAATTGTCCATTAGTAATTATTTGTATAAAAAGACGACGAAAATTGCTAAAAAGTAACAATAATGCGTAAAACTGTAGTTTTTTGATTTTTGAGTCATATTTTGGGCGCTGTGGGCAGATAGGGTGGGTTAAAAATAAAAGTTATTAATATGGTTTTATTTCATAGGTACTCCTCTTCAATCCCTAAAAAAGTTGGCACGTTTCGATCAAACCCTGAATCATGAGTTCAATTTTACAAAAATCCAAAATTTCCCCATGTTGATTAAATGGTATTTTGATGTGTCCGGGGGTACTTGTTAATATTCGAAGAAATCACAAGGACAGGCCAGCGAAACCCTCGTATCTTGAGTATACGAAACGAGCCAATTATGACAGCTTTCTACATCACCGATCACAAGGACAATTACTTTGAACCAATATTTTGGGTACATTCGTTACAGCTTCCTCTTATGGTTTTGATACCTCTCCTCCTTTTCCTTCTCATCGACAGTGATGTTTTCGTCGGCCGGAACCGAGAATTCAATCACGACTATAGTTCGTTTCTCCAAGTCTTGGAGAATGATGTCAGGCCTCTAGTATGCAATAGAGACTGCTGCCGAAAATCGTAGTTCCAGAAAATGTGGCACTTCTCGTTTTGTACAATTGACTCTATCTCCCTCGAAACGTTCGGCAGAGCAGTATAGCGGTCAACACCGTACGATCGACAAAGATGGTAATAAAGAACTCTTAGGGCCGCATTATGTCTGTAGAGATACGTCGTTCCCGCACGAGTGGGGTACCCAGATAGTATGTGTTCTAGGAACTCAGCGTGTGCATAACGCGCTCTGCACCTATCTCAGGATATCTGTTATCTGAGGTCAGTGAAAGTTTGCTCCTTCGACAAGAACTGATCTTCTACATTTCTGTGAAAGTTTCCGTGCATTTTCTTGAAGAGTAGTTAGTTAGTTGTAATGTGGGCAGGGGGCGTGAGGTCCCATCCCTGGCGCTCAAGCTATAAAGCCTATTGTGCCACACCCGTGTTTATTCTCAAGTCAGGACTCAGAATCCGGCCATCTTCACCGAGTGCTTTTGGGTCATGGTGAGTTTCGTTGTTACAACGTTCTGAGAATACAATTCTCAGGAGCCAGGCGTACCTATAGCACAGTAAATGACGTCCTACTTTTTGTGGCCAAGTGGCCCCCACCCACTCTGCCTTTTGGCAGCCTTCCTAGCAGGCTAGCGTGGACGGAGCGATCCCTCTGAGGTCATCACTTAGATGCACAGATTAGAAGCACTGGTCTGGTGTGCTACGTAAGTGTATGTGTGTGTTCATTACTCGAAATTGGCCAGCGACCGCTGAGCAAGAGTCCCCCGTAGGTGCCTCAAGCGCAGGAATCCCCCGTAAGAGCCTAAAGTGCAAGAGTCCACCATAGGTGCCTCGAGTGCAAAGAGATCGCTGACTCATTTTTGAGTCTTCTCAAAATGGACTTTGATCCCCAAGGCTAGTCCCCTCGACATGGAGCCTATACCGTGGTACGTAACCAACCTCTTCTGCTGGGACCTACAGCTTAAGGTGGGTTAAAATTCAGGCGGAGGATCTCAGCCGCCTGTTCCGCGGCTTTGCAAAGGAACGCTCCTTTGCCAATTATATCGTATTTCCAGACCATTTTTAGGAGTGGATCTCTGCCATTTGCAACAACGTAAGCTGTACTGAGGTCAATTCGCTTATGAAGACATTGGGGATTCAAAAGTCTGCGTCCGCCTTGACGGAGTACGATGTATAATCGCTGAACGTACGCATTGATATGCAAGCTCTTATGCATATGCATGATCTTACACGTGGCGATATCAAGGGCCATAAGCTCATTCTTCGTCCATTGAACCACCCCAAAGTAGTACAGTAGTACCAATACAGCAAGCGTGATAGTTGCAGATACCTTGTTCAACGCCGACAGATTTGAAGACCAGATCTGTAGAAGAAGATGCTTGTATCTGCATCCCGGAGACTCTTTCACTAATGTTATGTCCTGAATGCGGCTTTGAGGCACGCCCAGTTATATATAGGTCTCTCCAGTGACCTTATGCTCGCGGTGATTAGTGCCGCCGCAGAGGTAGCCAGGAAAATTGTATAGGGCGAGAGATAGTGAGAGAAGTGTGGTGCAAAAGAGCAGAGGGCTCATGGTGTCGCCCTGAAAAACGCCCCTCTGAAGGGTGACGTTGTTCTTTACCACACGATAATTTCCACATGAGATAGTAAATCTAGTTTTCCGAAAGGGCATTAATCTCTCTATGCATCTCACCATGTGTGGGTTAACCTTCAAGCCTTCCAACAGACAGATGATAAGTCTAGAAGAGTTTCAATCGAAAACTTTCCAGTAGTCAATCCAGGCCATCGACAGGGCGCGCTGATGGGCTGCTGCCTCTTTGCAAACGCAATTGTCAATCATCAAGTTCTCTCAGGAGCCTGCTACACCTTTTTTCGAGCCACGTTGTTCGTACATCTCTCTCCAAATAGGCTCAATTCTTCGAACAATCCTGTAGTTTAGGTCAGCTGTAAAAATCTTATACAGCATGTTCAAACAAGTTATTGGCCTGTCATTCTCTGGGTTAGACAAGTTGCCTTTTTACGGTAGGAGTATAGTGCGTCCTAACACCAGCCACTGCGAAATGGGCGTTTCCGACTTTGAATATGAGGTGAATATACGGGCCAAATGTTGATGTGTAGAAGTAAACTTCTAAGTGCTTTTTCCGCCTCTTGGACAGTAATAGATGGATCTTCCTCCTCATATGTTATGAGGTTGTCGAAAAAATCCTTGAAGCGGCAGATATTATCAGTATCTTCTTTCAACTGAAGTGTTTTTGGGATATTGTATCCCTCTCTTCTAAAAGTCTCTACCTCGTTGGGATTGCTTGGATTTTTGACAGAAACAGGGTGATCACTGAAGATGCGAGATGGGTCAGCGAGAATCTGTTGATTCTCCCTGATTCATCTGTCCCTCTTCTGTATACTCTTCCTTGCATCAGATAACACCCGTATTTTGCCAACAATATGCTGCTTGTTTGTCAGCAGCTTTGACTTATTCTGTGTGAGATGCTAGGTCCTCAGTTCTTTGGCGAACTTTCGGACCCTTTCCGTGAGCGGACTACCAGATTTTATGTAGTCAATCACACACTGAACACGGGACGCATTCTGTCTTGTCCAGCCAATTTTCCTATTCAGTTGATGCAAGCGTCTTTTGGTCTATTGATCCATCGTCGGTTTTAGCCTTCGATTTAATTCAGCCAAAGCTCTCGCCGCACCGTAAACTGAACTATTGATCTTCCAGAGATCGGACTTCTCCGAGATATCCTCACGAAGGGAGGCATCCATTTTAGCCAGGTCTTAGGGGTTAGGAGTAACCTGGACGTTAATGTTCCTCCGTGTCCTGAAATCGCGATCATCTCTGAGGAGGTGCCTGCTTTCAGTGATTGGTCTCAATGTCGCTTCCTCCTCTCCGTCTGTGGCTTGTTCATATGGCGGTTGGGAAAGCGCTCCGCGTACATATCCCTTTTACGGGAGGTCAACAGCTTGATTTCGCAAATACTGATGCAAAACGTGCTGAAGCTCTCGGTGCTAAGGCAACACCGAGTGTGCATACGCGTGAACAGTAAAAATGCTGGTATTGGAGCGTCGTTTTTAATCGCTTCTACAACTTTTTCGTGGTTTGATGGTGTCATTGTTGTTCCCACGAGCATCTAGGAAAAACGGTTCGTCCATCCTTGTAGAGCCCCGCATGCAAGGATAAGGCTGCATACAATGAGAGGTCGCCCAGTATCCCAGAGTCACCGTTTGAGATACCTCACCCAGTTGTCATTCAATTTTCGACATAGTTGTTACGCCTCCACTTGGCAGTTATTCCATCGCGGCCATCCCTGGACAATTGTCTGCGAATGCTTATTAATTCTTGTAACCATATACAGCAGGAACCCATGGTACAAGGACCCTCTATCCGCCAACCGAGGACGCATCAGGTGGCTTTGTCAGACTCCCTATACCAAGGGTTTCTGCTTAATATAATTACAATAATTAATAAGCTGTCGCAGACAATTGTCCAGGGATGGTCAGGAAGAAATAACCCCCAAGCGGGGGCATAATATCCGTGTCCAAAGCTGAATAGCACCTTGGTCAGGTGTCTTAAACGATCACTCTGGAATATCGGGCGACCTCTCAGAGTATGCAGCCTCATCCTTGCGTGCGGGGCTCTACAAAGATAGACAAACCCTTTTCCCTATCTGCTCGTGCAAACAACAATTATAACACCAAACACAGTTTTAGTAAGTGCGGTTCAAAACAATCGAACGCGACGAGCTCCCAACAATGGGTCGGACCACAATGCCGACTATCCTAAAGTTGGCTGAGCCAATCAAGCCAAAGTCAATGCGATGAACAGGCAAACTCTCAATAATTCTGAGTGGACAGATCGACTCAGGGACGACCTGCTGAAGTGCTACGCTACCAGTATGGCCCCTGAACGAAAAGGTTACATGATGCGACTGCATGCTCTGGGTGCGGGAAACACCCAGAACCCCCGCACTTTTCGCATCAACTTCTGCGAAAACATGCCGAGGACCTCCGGAAAAGGGCTTATACAAGCAAAACGCCTACTCTGCCGCAGCCAGAACAAAACAGCAGCAAGGAAAAAGAGGCGACACTAAGACTAACCGCGGGCAGGCATGAGATAGAGGAAGAGCGATTGTTTAGGACTAGGGGAAACATCAACATCCAGGTTTATTTTAAGCCCAAAGACCTGGCTGAACTGGATGACGCACTGCGTGGAGAAAAAAAAGTCAGTGAAAATCAGCAGTGCCTCTCTGACCCATCTCGACTATTCCAAGACCCTCCTGTTACTATCGAACACCCTCCCAAGCCAGGAGAGGTCGAGACAATTTGAAGAGAAGTCTACAAAGTCCAGCATCCACGGAAAGAAAACTCAAAGAACATAAATAGCTTCAAGGAGCTGTGCAGTGCCCGCATAACACCTGAGGAGGAATGCCCACCTATCACTACCGAGGAGGTGAAAAACATATTAAGAGGTATAAAGAACTATTTTGTTCCGGGACCAGATGGTATCAAGACCTTCTAGTGAAAGAAGTTTCCTTCAACTCACCAGAATCTGGCCTACATTTTCACCTCGTATCTAAAGTCGGAAGAGCCTATTCCGAAGTGGTTGGTGGAAGGAAAGACAATGCTCCTGCCGAGGATGGGTAACTTAGCTAACCCTAAGAATTGCAGGCCAATAACTTACCTATAAGCGCTGTGTAAGATCTTCACAGCTATCTTAAATTATAGGATTGTTCAGACAATCGGACCTGTGTGGCGAGATATGTACGAACAACGCGGCTAAAAGAAAGGCGTGGCAGGATTTCAAGAGAACCTGCTCATCAATAGATGTGTATGCAAAGATGCAGCATCCTACCAGCGCTGCCAATCGATGGCCTGGATTAACTACCGGAAAGCTTTCTATTCAACCTCCCATACACTTACCATCTGTCGTTTGGAAAGCTTGAAGGTTCATCTACACAACGTGAGGTGCATAAAGAGAGAGTGATGCCACTTTGGAAGACCAGATTTACTATCTCGTACTTCATCATTCTGAAGGATACTTCTGTGGCAAACCCAGATATCGAAAGCATAATGTCACTCATTTATTTACATGGATTATTGACACTCGGGAGACTGGAATGGAGTTTAGGTTAGAATAAATGCGCTAAGGTTAATTTAAAGCGAGAAAAACGTAATGGCACCCCCGAAGACCCTCGGCTCCTCGACAGAAGCGCTATATGATTCCTTAACGCTGGAGAGACCTATATATACCTGAGCATGGCAAACAGCCGCATTCAGGACGAGGAACAAAGTATCTGCAACAAACATGCTTGCCGTTCCGGTAATACTCTATTCATTTAAAGTGGTTCCATGGACGAAGAAGGAGCTCAGATCCCTCGATATCGGGTCATGAAAGGTCATGCACATGAACTGCACCTTAGTCGTCTGTTCTGCTACTTGAAACCTTACGCCATCAAGGTGGTCGCGGAATACTGAATCTTGAATGTCTTCACAACAGGACTATATTGGTTATAGCACGAGAAACCACAATAAAAAGCCCGCAAACAGCTCGTCAACAAGAGGATGCACGGCAGCTTCCAAAAAAATGTGAAGAATCAGTCGATGTCGTATGAGCTAACGTTTGCTTTCCTCAAATCACCCGAATTGAAGCCGGGCATGGAGGGTTTAATTTAGGCGTGTCAAGGCGGTGTCATGTACAACTTCAGCATACCGTCGCCAAATGTTGAGCTAAGACATTTTCGATCATAGCTGCAGAGCGTGTCATGCACACCCCGAGAATCTAGGACGGCATTGGCCCTTATACCGCTTCGCCAAACGCTCCTGGGGAAATAGAGTCAATGGTCGAAAATGAGAAGTGCCGCATATACTGGAACTTCATATTCTCGACAACTGTTTCTGTTGCGCAATTGAGGCCTGACATAGTTTTCCTTGACTTGGTGAAACGAACCATGCTCGTTATCGAGTTTTCGGTACCAGCCGACAAGAACATCACAGCCAAGAAAAATGAAAAGAAAGAGAGGTATGAATACTTTATAAAGGAGTGGCGATGGTTATACCCGGAATATTCTGTTACGCTAGTCAGCCTGGTCAACGGTGCTTTTGGAGGTGCTAAGCTTTCACTGGTTAATAGCCTAACAGCATCCCTGCGTGTCAACGAAATTCCAAGACACTTGCGTGGAAAATGCAGAAAGTCTTTGTCCTAGAATGGCTCCGTGTCCTCAGGTTGCACGAAACTCTTGCTAAATCATCCTATTGAGTCCATCGCAATTTGCCATTATGACAAGCTGGTTATACGCAGATTTTTGTAAAAGCGACCGAGCCGCACAACCCGCTTCTCCCCTACACTATCTAAATATGTTAAAATATTTAGTCTTTACATGAATAAAATAGAACATTTAGTATTTGTTTTTATGAAGCGATTTAGATCGATACGAACTGGTTTTGAATATTATCTATTTATAACTGTTATGAATGCTTTAAATAGATCAAATCGATTCAAACCAAAGCTATTGAAGAATGTGTGTGATATCAAATTAAACACTTCAATCAGACACTACAAAAATGATTTTTTTTTGAAACAGATGGAATAAAAAATAAAAAAATAAATTGTTGAAATTCATTCACAACAAACAGTTTATAATAGACATAAAATACCGAAGAAAATACTATTTTTTGCTCAAATTTTATGTTACATTATATGAAATTTTGCTTACATTTTTCTAAAACACTCCTAGTATAAGTAGACTCGTTGTAAGGGGTGACTGATTTCAGGAAATCGACGTACTCGGTGCTGTGAAACTTTTCCATATCCTCGTCAGAAGCTTTGAATGGACGCTAAATATATACGAAAAAAATTATTTTATAGTTAAGGTCGAAAAGAAATATATTTTATCATGAATAATTTGATGCAAAATGAGCATGGAAAAGATTCACAATTAAAAAAGCAGAATTCTAAACCACCTCACTTTTCGGCTCATTAGAGACAAAAATAACAAAGCGAAAAAAGAGGGAGGAAAAGAGAAGAAGTCAACGAAAACGAACCTCTCACTTTTTCCTTTCTCCGTCCTTTTGATACTACCAGGGATCCAATTAAAAGGAGACTTGTAATACATGAATACACAGATGCATACGTACACATATATATTTATATACTTCTTTTTTTAAAGGTTACTTTATCTAATTTTTCATTCATTAGTGAAAAAATGACAAAGATATAAAAATTATTCTTTATAATAAGAATAAATGAGTATTTAAAATTCTATCTATTCATAGAATTATTCAGAATTTAAAAAATGGTAATCATTAAATTACTGAGTATGAATATATATAAAATTTAAAAAATAAGATTAAACAACCAACGCAGGGTCCCACTGGAGGCAACTGCCATTTAAAAATGACGCCGGCTCCCAGTAGGACCGCGGTAAGTCACATGCATGGCCACGTCTCACAACCGTAAGATGGGTGGTCACAGGACACGACGAAATTACCACGACAAGCCGGCGAAACCCTCTTGTGTTTTGAGAACACGAAGCGACCAAAGGATGATAGCTTCCTGCATCCATCTCGCAAGTGCCGTGGCATATTTTTGGCACCTATCGCTGGGAACTTCTTGACATAAAATGCGGTCACGGTATGCTAAGGTGGAAATGACACCGACCTGGCCTACGAAAAGAAAACCCTCTGTACCTGAATTAAGCCATGATAATTTGAGGAAAGTAAGAGTTTGCTCCTTCGACAAGGACTGTTTATCTACATGCCTGTGAAAATTTCCGTGCACTTTCTTGTCGAGTAGCTCTTGATGGAATTTTTGAACCTCTGCTTTCTTCACTTCGGCTTTCAGAAGTGAAGCATCTAGATGAATAAATGCACTTTCCTCACTTCTGATGTTAAAATCCAGGCCAAGGGTCTCGGCTGCTTGTTCCGCGGCTTTGTAAAGGAACGCTCCTTAAACAATCATCTCGTGGTTCCTGACCATTTTTAGGAGAGGATCTCTGCCATTGGCAACAATATAAGCTGTACTCAGAACAATTCGGTTATAAAGACACTGGAGATTCAGAAGTTCGCGTCCGCCTTGACGGAGTGAAATGTATAATCGCGGAACTGACGAATTGATATGCAAGCTTTCATGCATATGCATGATCTTACATGTGGTGACATCAAGGGCCTTAAGTTCGTTCTTCGTCCATTGAACCACCCCAAGCGAGTAGAGCAGAACAGCGACGGCAAGCATGTTAGTCGCAGATACCTTGTTCAATATATATATATTCAAAATAAATTTAAGTTATTTTCATGAAATAAAAATCTGTAAAAATATTACGACAGGGTCTGAAAATTACTGAAATAAAAATTAATATTTCTAATTATGCTACCTGACAACATTGCTTATAAGGCGCAAAAAAATCTTAAGTTTAGTGCCATAAGTTACGTGCTAGATTCAAATTCAATGTCTCTATTGTATCAGTAATAGGAATCTGGGTAATAGGACTCGAACTCGTAGAATAGCAATTGCAGTTTTCATTTCTATCCTATTTCTCAATTTATCCTTGATTATATTTAACAATAAAGAAAGTTCTCTCCAGCCATTACAAATTTACAAATTTTTTCGAATCTTACTGTTTCTTGTATAAAAGTACACTGTGACGTAGCCTAGAGGGTACGAAAAATCACTTTCCTTATTATCAACTGCTCGTAATTCAATTATTTTCTTGTTTCCCTGCCCAGGCCGGTAAGAAGAGGTATGAAAGTGTCCTTGGATCATGCATCCGTACAAAAAATGGTAATTGGAAGATAATATGGATTATAAGAAAAACCTCTAAAAAAACCCTGATAAAAATAAAATCCACTAAGTTTTCCACTATGAAATTTGTCCCACGAGAATTTCCACAGAAGAATAAAAAGAACCCTAAATCTGATGGGAAACCCACTAATTTGGCATCACTGATCTGGCGCATTCTTTACTTTTTTGAAAAGTTTTTGGTGGTGCATATAAGCGCATTTGAAGTAGAATATGTTGCGGTCCAGGAAATCGATTTCAACCTTATTGGTACGAATTTAACAATAGCATGTCACTAGCCCCTCCCCCACCATTTGCCAATAACTAATAACTCGGTAAATTAACTGGCGCAACATTTTTTATTGGTGGTGCATATGAACGCATTTAAAGTTCTCCTAGATGGTGTACTTTGAAATTAGGATTCTAAAGGTAGGGGTTACCATTTCAGTAGCCCCCCACCCCCGCTCCTACCTCAAGACTTGTAATAACTCCTACAATTTTGTGGAGCCAAATCTTTAATTGGTGGTGCATTTGGGGACATTTGGAGCGCATTTGAATCCATATGGTTAGATATCGAAATTCTGTGGCAGGGGGGGGGGGGGCTAGTGATATGGACGTAAACGTCAAAACGAAAGACAATCTATACTTTCGTTTCTTTTAAGCTTGAGGCAATAAAAAATTACTAAATAATATTCATTTGGAAGCTTCAGTCTTACAAAATTTTACCCTTAAAAAAACAAACGTGATTTTGTCATTTCAAATGTTTCCAGTCTTAAAATGGTAAATAATAAGAAATTTAATAATTCAAAATTCTGAAAATTGAAGTCTTGGTAGAATAAAAAGGTCCTTTAAAGAACTGACAACATTTATATTGCCGTTTGACAATTTTAAATATTAGTACTATTATCTATGAATTGTGCATGTAAAATAAATGACAAACATTGGTTTGATTATGATCGTGAAGTTTGAAGTGAACTTTCTTTGTCACAAGTTAAACAGTTTAATACCTTTCCTTCACTCTAGATTTAATAAAGTTAGGATTGTAGACAGTAATAATAGATTAAGTCGACTTTAGTTAAATCTATGGTCGTATGAGATCAATAAAATCAGTCGATAAATATACCCGTACGATAAAGCTTAGAAATCCGTATCGGATCTGGAACGTGGCTAGAACGATTGTATCATTGTAGATAAATTGGCGTACCAATCTGTGGTACACAAGTTTACTCAAGAATGGGTCGATAAGTCACAACATTGTCGCGAAATCAACCCTGTTCAGTCAATGTTACAGTTATTAACAAAGAAATTATTTCAGAGTAAAGATAATTGGTAGTGCTATTCGTGCTGTTCATACTGAAATTTAGATATATGATGGCCTTAGGTCAGGGAAAACCTGAAAATCAGGGAAAAGGCAGCATTCATTCAGCATTCATGGAAATTCAAGGATTTTTAACAAAAATCTTGCAAAAGTCAGGGGTTCGACCCATGAGCCGGTACCAATGTAAGAATTTCTATGTGTTTTTATTGAGGCTTCGGTGGTTCGGAACCCACCTTAAACTGAAGGTCCCCTCAGAAGATTCTGGTTATGTACCAAGGTAGGTGCTCCATGTCGAGGGGATTAGTCTTGGGGATTGAAGTCAATTTTGAGAAAACTCGAAAATAAGTCAGCGATCTCCTTACGCTTCAGACACCTACGGGGGAATCACGCTAGATGATCGCTGGGCGATTTTGATTAATGAACACACACACATATATATACTGACATAACATACCAGGACAGTTCTTCGAATCTGTGTATCTAACTGATGACCTCCGAGGGATCGCTCCGTCCACCCTAGCCTGGCCGGATTCTCCTTCTGCGGCCTGCTAGGGAGACTACCGAATGGCAAAGTGTATATTTCCCACCAATTTTCATAAGTTCGTAATATCTAGATTCACTGAATTTAATTTATAACTTTGTAGAGTTCCACGGATCGGTTTTAATCGAGGCCAGATCTAAACATCCAGACAGTCCGTACGTTTATTTACGTTTTGATTCTTCACTTTATAGAATTTCACGGGTAGGTTTCAATTAGGTCCGTGTCTAAACGTACGGACCTGGTCCGGCCATGACCAATTTTGGCTTTCTTCGCGCAGCCTATTGTACAATTTTTTGGAGAAGGCGGGATTTCCTGAGATGTTTCAGTCAATCTGAAGTGAAGTTCTTCTACTTCATGCAAAACTCTTTTCTAAATTGATTTCCGACACTGGTCGACAGTGTACTTTATTTTTTCTACTACTTTTCTGTTTGTTCACTGACCTCAGTTTGGGTGAGCTTACTCCAGCAGGGTTATTTTGTTTACAGGCAAGTCAAAGTAAGAAAATATAGAAAATATATATAATTATATAAAAAATATATATAATTATATATAAAATAATTTATTAATGAATATAAAATCATAAAAAATATATAAAGCAGTTTAATTCAAGAAACTTCAGCTGAATATTGAATTCAATATTGATTAGTTATCAAATTTTTAACCTTTATGGGCAAATTACATGTCACTGCGTCAGAATCGGAAAAATTCGTACCTTCCAAATATATTTCTTCCAAGTCGGTGATTGCTGAATTATTCATTTTTAACTTTTTAATTTACCGTTGTCTCTTGTAACTCGAGAACTGCGCGCGGTAAGGTCCTTTTCTTTTATGGCTAACATCTGGTAAAAATCCTTCAAACAATTTGAGAAAGAAACTCGAGGAAAGTGACAAATATTAAACTGAGACCAATGAGAAGAGAAAGGAAGAAACTACGTGTAGAAAAAAGGTAAGGACACTCCTGGACTAAGAAACGACAACCCCCATGCGCGTCTATAGGGCCTTCTCTCGGAGAACAGAGTATAGACATTTTCTTTGATTAAATTTAAGTTAAAATAAATAGGTAAAGGGTTTTGTTATTTTGAAATAACGTTGAAGAATTTTACTGTATAGATATCATTTGAGAGCGAATATTCAGCAATAAATTTACAGTAAATCACAAATTTTGTGATTTATGTTATTTTATAATTTATATTATTTTATGATTTATATTATTATTCGTGATTTTGCTGAAAAGAAAGGTACTAAACTCGATTTAGGTCCCAAACAGAAGGATCTATATTTGAATAAGTTTTTAATAGTGTCAGAAGAAAAATATTGCCATTTAGGTAAATATTTAGCGAGGGGAAGGATGTGAAAATTTTATAAATTTCATAGATTTCGTCTACTTCGGCGATTTTGAACTATTCTAATGGCGTTAAACGAAATTGCCTTCAGTACAATTTCAATAGATTTTTTTCACGCCCTTCCATTGATCATACGTATTTTTTGAATAAATATTTGACCTTCGAAAATCAACATTGAAATATTTCTCCTTCTTCATTTTTGCATCTCAAAATAAAGTTTAGTTTTTTTTTTCCTTTGAAAGCTTTGAGGTTAAAAAGTGGAGTCTTTTATTTTTTATATATGAAAATAATCAATGAGTAGTTTTTGAGAATATAGCATGTATTTTGGTGATTTTTAACTCTTTTATTACCAATAAAAAATGTTGCCTACTACAATTTTGATGAAGGTTTTCACGCCCTTTTCATTAGTAGTGAATATCTATTTTTGAAAAAATAAATACTTCTACTTCAAAAATAAGATTCAAAATAAATTTGACTTGTTCCACAGGAGGACACATAAAAACATTATGCTCCAAAGAGAGTTTAGATTTTTTTTTAAATAAATCGAAATTAGAAAGTAATATTAAATTTTTTATCAGCGCAAATAAATATTTGGTGCTAGGGTATACCCAATGACGCTTGCACACGCGCGCAGATGTTCCACATGATTCTTCTCACCATCAAAAAATGTCATTTTACTTCTTAATCCCGAATTTCTTGAAGGAAGAAAACCCAAGATTTTCTTCTAGCTCAAAAAAGTATAATATTTATTTATTCTTTAAATTCTTATGATCAATGAAAAGGATGTGAAAAAACCCTATTCAATCTATACTAGCCAACATTTTGATCGCAATTGGAAGACTGACAGATTCCAAAACAGATGGTATATTCTCAAAAACAACTTATGGTATATTTCAATGAATAAACAATAAAAATTCTACTACTTAACCCCCAAAAACGTTTATTTTTTCAAAAAATGCTTATGATCAATGGAAAGGGCATGAAACACCTATCGAAACAGTCCTGGCCAAAAATTTGGTGACTCCATTAGAAGAGTTAAAAATCACCGAAATAGAGGATATCCACGAAAATTCAAAAATTTGCACCCCCCGATAAATACTCATTCAAATATCAAATTTTTTCTCGAAAAACTACTATCCAATAGCACAACACTGTGACCAAGTTTTATTTACAAGGGGAACCCACACTCTTCAGAATGTTGTTTAAATTCATCCTCCTGCAAGTAATGGGTTATTACTAGGCGTGTCTAGTCGTTTATTCGAATTTCTAATACAAATTTAGATACGATTGGAAAAATGGATTTGTCAAAGTAGAAAAAAATTGAAATCTAGATCAAACCGGTTTAATGTTTTGAAGCTATTGCAATTTATTAATTCAAAGTAACTCATTTTTTGTAAAAAATGAATCCAAAAGTCAAGTCGAATCGTTGAAATTCGATTAATTCGAATATTCGATCAAGTCGAATTTCTAAGATTCGACTTGACTTTTGGATCCACTTCCTAACCAAAAGAAAAAATACATTATTTTGATTTGAAGAATTGTAATAATCCAAGAAAATGAAGCCGGTTTGATGTACAGTTAAATTTTTTTCTATTTCGAAAAATTCAATCTTCCAAGTGACAAGATGCATTCACAGCCATTTTCGAGAGAAACAATGCGAGTCTTTCAATTCTCTGTTAAATCAGACGGTATCTCTCCGAGTTTGTAACCGGTAAGTCCGAGCACAATAAATTCCTGCTGCCAACATTTCTTGACATTTTTTTGGTATAATTTTTGTATTGCAATTGTCTACTAAATTTAATTTAAATTAAGCTTAATTAATAATTATTAACCACCTTTTAAATATGATCAAATTATTTTTTTCAATCTATACTACTTTTACTCAATAATTTTTTTTTCATTGAAAATTCTCGTTTTTCTTAATTGAAATAAACATATATATTTTTGTTATCATTATTCTTATCATATAAGGTCAAATTAAAATATATGAAAATAATGTGAGTTATGATTGATATTTTTTAAACAAAAAATTGGATAAGGAATCTTAGTTTTTTCCAGGATGTCGCGGCACTAATTTATCTTCGAAATATTGGCTTCAAACCTGATAAAGGTTACACGAAATAAGTTTTTTATATGAATTTTTTTTTCAAATGCCGACAGCAGGAATCGATCCCGGCCTTTCCGGTTACAAACACGGAGCGCGACTTTCTCATCCGACTGGGTGTATAAGGATTCTTGCATCGCAGTCCATGTAACGTGCGTGGATTTTTCAAAAGACGTTATTTCCGAAAATAGCTGAAAAGCGCATATTATTTCTTTAGCATATTAAAAATTTGGTAATGGCTTATTACTGGGAGGAGTATGAATTCAAACCAAATTTTGAAGGGTGTAGGTTCCCCTTTGTTAGATTAGACAACTTTGATTTTTTGAGTGAGTGCAGTTGAGAAATAATGCTCCATATGCAAACTTGTCGATGAAGTGATTTGAGATCTTACTGCCTATTCTTGACGTGCTAGGATGATCAATTTCTCGAAGGAAATTGATTATCATGTAAGAAACCTTGAAAAATACGCAAGTTCACTTTATTAATTATCTGTGCAAATGTGCAACGAGGTGTATAATTTCAAATGCTGCAGATACTTCCTTCGAGAGACCCAACCCCAAGCATTTCCTACTACCAACAAAAAGCTTTGGATTGAATTCAAGTAGAAAGTTAAAGTGAATTTAACTCGACCGTTCGAGTAGCTGATTGTCTCATTCTGAATTTAAGCCAAATTTATCTACCAACTTAAGGGGGGAGTATAGTTAATTCGGTCAAAAAAAAGCTATTTTTTTATATAAATGTACAACATATCAAGAGTAACATATCCAAATTTCAAGCAAGTCGGAGCAAAAATAACGGAGATATAGAGTTTTTAAGGATAGCGGCTCTCATTCGGTTTTGTGTACCTGTCCGGCAGCAGCCAGACAGGTACACAAAATTTAGGTCGCTAAATTGCTTCATTTGTCGGTGAATCATTACACAGGTATGACAAAACCTTTAAACATTCAGTATGTACGGACCTGACATCGATGATTCTGTGTAAGTATAAAAAAATGCATTTTTTGATTTTTCATGTTTAAAACTTTAAACGCATTTTTCTCGAAACCACGTTTTCAAAGTCGATGACGGTTGTTACTCAAAATCTACTGCATGGATCCTTTTGACATTTGGTATACTATTTTTATACATAATTCATGAGGTAACATGTTCGAGTTTTAAAAAATATTATTATTATTATTTATTTTACTATCACAAATTCGTTGATTTCTTAGCAAAAAAAACGCGTTTTGACTTCAAAGTCTTAAACAAAAAATAAATAAATAAAAAAAAAGGAGAGCCATGTTACCTCGAGAAACGTCTCACCTAATCAACACACTTTGATTTTTTGATTTCAGATGATCCAGTAGTCAGTTAGAACCGTCACCGCAAAGAAACTTTTTTTCGGGGCGCCTTCGGAGATTTGCTGACAACGGCCTATTTATTAATATTTTGCAGTGAAAATTAGTAAGAATATGTATCAGATTTTCTATCATCATGTACCAATTTAATAAGTGAACCAACATTACCTGTATCGCTTGAAAAAATTCTTGAAAATGTGCCTTTTTTTGTCCGATTTAACTATACTATACCCTTAAGTTGAATGAACCTAAACAAAGCACTAGATTCTGGTCTCAAGAAATTTCATTCTGGGAAATGTTTCGTAATTAAAATTAGCATACCTCAATACTGACTGATGAAACTTATTATTTATGTATTGTTGTATAAATGTTGAAAAATAATATGGTTATGGCCGTTATAAAAGAATTCTGAGTACATCGAAAAAAAGCAATATTAACAAAAATTATTATTTGGAGCTATGAAATATTCATTGGTCGAGAAAGATTTTCTTCAATTGGAAAACAGACATATTATTGTAAATTATTCATTTTATGCGAAGATATGATTCATTACCAAAAATTAAAAGCAATAATTCTCTAAGAGAACCTGATATACAGCTGCTTATATAGCCAATTATGCCCTATACTCAGCCTATTTTCAAGATTTGATCCCTATAGTGCTGTATTTTCAATCAATAAAAATTCTAAATATTTTCAATTTTTAATACAATAGAGGCGTTTCAGCCTTGCACTCTTTCCATGTCATGAATACGTTGGAATAGACAGGTCCAAAATCCCCGAAAGTGTGAAATGTTGATATGTACCATTCTCATATGGTGCTACGTCCCAAAACATGAATTTTGAGACCTTGGTGAGCTCGATTGGACCACCGGAAGAGGTCCCGCACGGGGCTTAATGTTACGCCCTTTGAATATTCGGTTATGTGCATGCAGCGCCTCAAACGATCATCTCTACACGCAAATGTACTCATTTCTCAGAAAAGTTTATGGAAGACAAGTTACTGGAAATGGTCTGCTTGGTGAAAAAAAAAAGAAATGAAGTCAAAAATGTTTGGAAAATTACATCCATGTTGCCTACCTTCAAGGCGTAAACGTTAAAAACATTTTTTTTCACTTTGAACGTGCCTTTTGCGCCCGTTAGTCTGGCGGGAGTGAGAAAGGATATTCCACTGTCATCGAGCGCCCTCCCCCCTCTCTGCTTCGTTCTGTTCGCTGCAGTTCGTTGGCGTTCAACTTGTCGCAACTTGTCGAAACTCATTGCAACCCAAACGTTTTAGTAGCCTCCCGGCGCGTCCCTTGGGGTTTCCATACTGTTCACTGACGTTCGTAACCAGGATTTCCACGCGTCGTCATTCGTTCGTTCTTCTCGTCGGCCTCTTTCGCCCCGTTGTCGAGGCTGTTACGTTTCTTCGTCGCGAGTGCAATGCAACAGTGTCTGTGACAATGCGGAAGAAAGTGAAAGCAAGATCAGCTGCATCGGCCTGGCTAATAGGCGGCAAAGAGCCGAAGATCCGAGGAGACAACAAGTTGCCCACGCTCAGGAACGTGTTACAACATGTACCGTATCTCCACAAACCTCCGGCTGTGCCTCTCAGAAAGGCCAGCGTTGTTGATGCTGATCGTCTGCAAGATTTGTGGGTCAAAGGAGGTGTTCCAACTGTTGACAAGCTCGCTGTAGTTAAGAGATTAATGATAATACACCAGGACTGGATTGAGCTAAAAAGTTCAATAAACAGGAACACCAGCAAGAAGCGCGATTTATTTATTGCATCTTTGGACAAGCTATTTGCTATTGATGATCGCAGTAAAAAGATAGAGCTTGAAGAAGATCGGCTCTTCTACAAATCGATGTATGGGGACAGAACTGCATCAATGGTGTCTGTGGATAAAAAGTGGGTGAAAAAAAAATTATCGAAGGAAAAACGCGATGAAGGTGAGCGGAAACTGAAGCCCCGGTCATGGTAACTGTTGCTGAGGACAGAAAAAACAATTACTTAAAATAAGCATACATAAACAGAACTTACCTTTTTCCAGCTGGAAATCATTGTAAATGTAAATAATGTAAATGAAATGGGTACATTTGCGTGTAGAGTTACTGTCTCTCACTCTCTAGACTACACACATATTTCATACCTTGCTGTCACTTCATTATGAGTTGATTTTTTAGAATATAAAATTAATTTATTTTATAGCTTATAAGTCAATTACATCACACGGTTCTCTCACATGTACATGCTTCATGCCTTACTATAATTTTCTCATGAGTTGAAACTTCATTTTTCTGAATTAAAAACTCTGTCATTAGCAACCCGAGGACGCGTTCGGTGGCTTTGTCATAGGCCCTTCAGTTCTATTCGAAAGGAATAGAAACCGAAACCGAAATATATATAGACCCCGAATATATATATATAATATGATCAAAATAATCGCAGGCTTCACAACCCAAAACGCTCTCAAAACAGGGGAAATAGGATGATTTTTTTACGGAAATAGGGGAATGATGGAGTCATGAATTCTTTTTAATACAATTAATGTAAAAACCACATTCTTAAGATTTAAAATCGAAATATATTGCATTCTGACAAAATAGTTTAATTTGAAACAAAAAAAGATGAGCTTTCGATCAAAAGAAATGAATTTTCAACCCAAAAAGACGAATTTTCAACAAGAGAGTTGAGTTTTCAGGCTAAATATTCAAACAAAAATTATTTTCAACCAACAATAATTGAATTTAAAACCAAACAGTTGAACTTTCAATCCAATATATGAATATGAATTTTCAACAAAAAAATTAATTTTCAACCAAACAGTTGAATTTTTAACAAAATATTTGAATCCTCAACCAAAACAGATTAATTTTCAATTTGAAAAGATGAAATTTATAACAAGAGATACATTTTTAACACAAGACTTAATTGTCAAAACAAAAAGATTAATTTTTAACCAAAGGGATTAATTTGCTATAAAAAATGACGAATTTTCAACCAACTAGTTGAATTTTTATCGAAAAAGAAGAATTTTGAACAAAAAATGTAAAATACCTTTTTGAAAAATTAGCTGAATTTTCAACAGAATAGTATACTTTTTTTGACCAAAAGACATGAATTCTGAACTAAAAATATAATACTAGACTTTTCAATCGAAAAGAATTAACTTTCAACCAAAAAATATTACTTTTCGACAAACAGAAGAATGTTCAATTCAAAAGGATGAATTCTCTATCCAAAAAGGGAGATTTTCAACAAAAAATTGAATTCTCAGCAAAATAATTAAATTTCCAACCAAGTAGGGGAATTTTCAACCAAAATAGAAAAAGGCGAAAAATAAGAATTCTTCAAAAAAGGGGGGAAGGAGGGTAATAGAGGAAAGAGTGTAAAATCTGCAATAGTTGAAATCGAAAGAATTAGGCTAGGCGGCTAGGGGAATAACTTTCGGTTGAAAAGAAGAGAATTGTTGCACTATTTTAATAAGAAAGGTTCTCTTGATTCGAATTCCATCTGCCGCGTGTAAAGATTAAAGACTGCGGAGCCTAATGTATATAGAGGAGAAATAGAAGAATATTACTCGCGAAATAGCGGCAAAAAAGCTTGAGGCTCTCGCGTGCTTCAAGTGCGATTGTTCCGGAATTGTATATATTACTATATTGTATAAGGACGTTGTTAGGTCAGGTTAGGTTTTCCTTCGACTCGTTCTTTTCGATCGCACGGTTATGTACCCAACGTTCGAGTTCGACGCTCGCTCCAGGGAGTGAGAGAACTTCCGGTGGAACGAAAGCCGGGAACTTCTGGTGTCCCAAGTAATGGCAGTCGAGAATCGAGAGCGGAAGTGTATTTTAAAATCGCCTTGTCGACTTATGCATGTATCTACACCTATCAAAATGGAGACTTATTGCACACAAATTTACGCAATAATCGAAAAAGGAAGGAGAAGGGTTCACGGAGAACAGAACTGCTCATTTTCAGGCACTTGGGTGGTCCGAAAAAAAGTCAGAATTTCGTTTGAGATAATGGCTCATTTTGTAAGGTTAAAAAAAATCCCAATTTTTTTTTAATAAGGCAACATTTAGGGTTCCACGTATGCCCTCAATTTTTCCATTACTTTTGTGTATTTCAACATAAAAGGAGCTAATGAAATTTGTTGAAACAATAGCAAAAAAACTACATTTTTCTGTCTTATTCCAGTCAAAAGCGTCAAAAGTTACATTTGAACAATAAAAAGTTATTTAAATGATTAAAAACAAATTTAATCGACCGATCTGATTTTTCATATTGCCTAATTAGTTAATCTCATTGTGGGTACCGATAAATTGCGATAAAATGTGAAAAATATTTGTTTTAACAAATAAAAATTATGTAAAAAATTAATAATTCATAAACAAATACGTGAGATTTTTCAATTTGACCAGTAAAAATGATCTGCCATAAAAAAATACACAAAAGTTATATTTACGACCAATATACCGCAAAATAGTTGAACCTCGTTTAGAGGGTTGTTTTTGGGGCGTGCTGAAAGGGCTTGTAGGAGACAACATCAAAAAAATCCATCAATTCCATGCGGAAATTGGGGGGGGGGGGCGGAACCCCTAAACGTTGTCTGATAGATAAAAAAAAAACAGATTTACTTTTTTTGGGGTAACAGCACAAAATGAGGATGGATTCAAGTTGACCCACAAACTTCAAAACGAACTGTACTTTGGTTAAAAATTACTTTAATCTGGTTCAATTTTTACCAAATTAGGGTTCGTTTAAAATGAAATTGGTGGCCGCTGAAATACAATACAAGATGCAATGAAAACTAAACTGCATATTAAAGCAGTCAGAGTAGAATTTTCTGCTTTTGAAGCAATTAAGATTCTAAGGACTGTAATATTAGTCTACCTTAAAACAAAACATTCAAAATATATAGTAAAATATCAAAATGCTGAAATTATAAATCAGAAAATTTAAACGTTTTAAATGAAATGCCGACAAAGTTTAACAATTCCGGAAACAAATATTAGAAATTGAAGGGTCCCGGGGCATAAGTTCAAAACCACGGATTTTTCAGGAGACACAAAACTGTCGAGCTTTGACGCATTAAGTTTAAAAAAACAATAAATGAATGCATTTTTTTAAATAAAAAAAAATTAGATTAAACTTCAACAAAAAATAGTCGCATTTCAATTAAATAATTGAATTTTCAAGCCAAAAAGACGAATTAAATATACATGTATTTTTATAATATAGAATCTTTTATAAATGGTATGAAAAAATTTTAATTTAATTTTATAAACTTTTAATTTATTATTCTTGAAAGTGACCTAAAGTGTTTCTTACAGAAATTCACGGAATTTTGCAATTTTTTTCAAAGTCTATATAATTAATTTGTATTTACAGTTAATCCACTTGAAATGTTTCAGCAAAAAAACTGTTGAATTTTCAACACTTTCAATTTTTAATTTGATTTCACAATTGGATTATTGAAATCGGGAGTATTGAAATATCTCTGCAAGCAAAAATACAGAAATGAGGACAGTTATTTCTTAATTAGAATTCTCAATAATTATTAAATAGATTCAATGTTATTTATCTCCCTGAAATCAATTTTTAAAATATTCCATCCAGCGAAGCAAGTTTATATTTTTTACACATCTAAAATTGATTCACTTGCATTTAAATTGTAAGATTTCACTATAATCAGACTTCCGAAACAAATTCTCTTATTCTTCAAGAATAATCACTCTCAATAATATCAATAAAAAATCATAAAGCAATTACCATAGAAATAACTTTGTCCAGTTATTGAAGATAAAAAAATGTAATGAAGCAGTAATTATTATTTTGCAGAATTTTTAAAGAAAGAAAATTCTTGTTATCGGAATAAAATTATAAAGTGTGCTTGACAAGTTCTTGATAAAGGAGTCCGCAGAAAAGGGGAAAAGTTGGAGCTCGAAAAATACAAAGTCGATACAAACGTAGAAAATTAATTTCAAGGCATACGAAAGTAAGTAAACGGAATTCGACGAACAAGTTCGTCTTTCCCCTAAACTTTCGAGGAGCAGGAATTGCGGAAGTTTTTAAACGAATCTCTGGAAAAGGGCGTAACTCGGATAATCTTTTTTTCGCGAATATAGCCTTTACTCTCACACTTTTAATTAGCAGACTAGAATTATCCAAATTCATTTTTTAAATAATTTAAAATTAGTGAGGGACATTAGGCCAAAAACTCTCTCAAAAAACAAAAATCCTTTAAAATTTAATTTTCATTCCGGGAAAAAGTAACAGTCAACTAAACGTCATCTACAATTATTTCCGATGGTCTGTAATTTTTATTTTTTATTTTTCAGGATAAAGCGGGAATATTTAACAGAAATAACGAAGAATGAATTGTCACTACGAATCGATAAATTGAAAACCCGTCGTGCGACTGGCTACTGGAGTGACACTCAATGTCAGTCGACACTCAAAAGTCATAAAATTTTCGTCTTCTGCACAATTTTTAACTCACTTCATTTGCACGGCATGTGCCTTATTGGCATTTTATATGGACAGTATCATGGTTTCCAGCTTTTCATATAATCACATCGCTCTTTTTCTACAAAGCGATTCCCCCTTATTACCATTAGGGTAAAAAACACGTTATGAAAGTTATTACTTCTCAGAAAAAGAAAATTTGAGCAAAGTGAAAATTCAGCCAAATTAAAATCCAGGAAACTAAGAGTCGTAGAATTTAAATCAAGTTGGCAAAATGCCCACAACTGAAACTTATTCGCTGATAACTAACGTGTTTGCCAAACAACGTTCGCAAATTTGCCATTAGAGATTTTTGATTCAAACTTTCAAAGCTGAACAATTACAAAAAATTTCGAAACTTGTTCAAACAAGAATAATTGGATGCGATATCATTATATTGTTTAGTAAATAAATGCAAGGTGGCTGCAAAACTTATTTCGAAATTACTTTGACTTTTCCCTGGCCACTTTTGAGTTTTCCCTAACCATTATTATTCAAAGACTAGAATTTTAATCTTGTAACATTTTTCAACATAGAATCTTTTGCAAACGGAAAAAAACATTTTCAAACTTGAATTAAATTTGTTATTTATTTATTTTACCCAAAAAAGATGTCTTTCTACTAAAAAAGATGAATTTTCAATGCAAAAGGACGAAATTTCCACAAAACAGTTGAATTTTCGAACAGAAAAGATGACTTTTTAACAAAATAGCTGAATTATCAAACTACAAAGAAGAATTTTCAATGAAATGATCGAATTTTCAAATAAAAAAGATTAAACTTCAACCAAAAACAGTTGCATTTTCAACCAAATAATTAAACTTTTTAGAAGATAGTTGCATTTTCAATCCAAAAGGAAGAGTTTTCTGCCTAAATAGACGAATATTCACCAAAATTCGTTTAAATTAAATTTAAATTTTATTTTAACCCTCAAACGGCACACTTCAACTCAGCATACGTAAACGGCACACTAGTGCGAATTAGTTTTTTTGCAATGTTGATATTAAATATGGAACATATTGAACATATAATAAACATCTAGCATATATTATAAAAAAGACGAATTCTCAACGAAAAAAATAATAATCGATATTTCAACAACAAGAAAACAAATTTTCAACAAAATTGATGAATTTTCAACCTACAAAGACGAATTTTTGACCAAGAAGATTAAGTTTCTACCAAAAAGACGAGTTTTCAACAAAATTCATATATTTTCCAACAAATAGTTGAATTATCATCTCAAAAAGATACATTTTTAGCCAAAAATGAAGAAGTTCAATTTGCAGCAGAAAAATTAATATTCATACGAATATTTTGACCAAAAAAGATGACTTTTTAACAAATTTGTTCAATTTTCGAACAAATAATAAAATTTGTAACTAAAAGCATAATCGCCAGGAAAAAGCAACTTTTCCCTAAACAATTTTTCATTTGCCCTGACCATTAATATTTAAAGACCAGAATTTTATTCCTCTAACATTTTTAACATAGAATCTTTTATAAACGGAATAAAACCAATTCAAATTTAAACATTTCAAATTTATTATCCTTCGCAGTTAGTTAAAGTGCTTTTTTATAGAAATTCCATGACTTTGCAAGATTTTTTTCAAAATCCCGGAATGAAATAATTTTCGTTGATAGCGAAGTATACATGAGATTCAATATCGAGGGCGGGGATTCGTTGAATTACAACGGGTTTTAGTTGAGGAACATTTTACAAAGATTCTTTGAGAACGAAACCCTTTCTTTTTGCAGGGACGAATAGGTTCCCCCGACGACACCTTGGGAACCTCTACTTTCGTCGAAATCATCCTCTGATATAATGCTTTTCAAGACTATCGATCGTAAATCCCCAGACGAAAAAGGATAAAGCGAAAAACCTGAATACTCGCCACAGCTCGATCGCGCTTGTCTTTTTTGCTTCTCGAACCACCCCTGAAATTTTATTCCGTGCTTCCAAGATCAGGAGATTGTTCATCGATAATGATATAGATTATAAACGATTTCTGTAGTCACGGTTACTGTACAGATTATGCACGGGATATTTCAAATTAAAGGTTCTATAATATTTTAGCCCGTTTTTAGTCTTGAAGATAGATTTAAGCCTATTATTGGGCTTAAAAGACCGTAAACCTATTTTCGGCTTAAAGTTTAAGCCTTAAACCCTGACCTCTCTGTCTTCAAACAAGACAGAGATTGTTGATTTAAAACTTTTTTTTTCTGTGCTAAGTGATGAACTTGAAAATCCTAATCTCATAAAATATATTATATTTGAAGTAGGTATAAAAAATTTGAAAGATAATATTAGGTAGGCATACATTGTAAAAGACTTAAGACTTGATAAGAAACAATCTTGCATCTCGTTATCAATCTTCAAAGATATGGAATCATCTCTGTAAATCTGAGTTAAAGAACATTCAATTCATTAAATTAGTAATTAAGAGCTTGATTAATGAAATAGTAATATTTTAGCATTTCATTAATGATATAGTAAGAAAACATTACAATTTTTATCGAATTCACAGGAAAAAAGCCGACCCACAAAAGTAAACTGATTCGATGTTGTTTTGAGTTGCAATGAAAATTTGAATTATTTATTCATTTAAAGGAATTATTTTTAAGACAGTGTGTATGTGTGCCGAAAAAATCCGACTATTTGTAGCGAAATTTTGGTACACGTAGCCACAGCCTATTATGAAGGTGAATAAAGTAAGGTAAAATAGATTACGTGTGTAAATAATTCTAAATTTTCGATTTTGAAGTACTAACTTGTAAAAACGTTTTGTTGGTAGAGGTGACGTAACCTATTTACAAGTTTCACAATATTGTCTTCTTATTACTACAATAATATTGAAAATGTTACACAATCGCGTTCTTTTATTAAAATTTTCTATTTGTGACTGAAAGAGATAAATGAAAAACTCGAAAAAACTTATCGCTTGAAAATTACAGACTTCACAGACCAAAACGACATTAAAACAGGGGAAATAGGATGATTTTTCAGGAAAATAGGGGAATAATAAGTGATTAAATTCTTTTAAATAAAATTAATCTAGGTACCATAATCAAGTCAATAAAAAGTTCTTTAAATTCCTAAGATTTCAAGTCAAAATGTATTACATTTTCAACAGAATAGTTGAAATTCCAACCAAAAAAGATTAATTTTCTACCAAAAGAGATGAATTTTCAAGCTTAAAAGTCGAATTTTTAAGAAAGCAGTTGACTTTTAAGCCCGAAAAGACTAATTTTCTATTAAAAAATTAATTTTCAAGCAAGAAGGATGACTTTTCAACCAAATAGTTGAATTTTCAACAACAACAAATTAATTTAGATTAAACAGTTGCATTTACAACCAAATAGTTGAGCTTGCATGCAAAAGAGAGGAATTTTCATAAAAGAAGTTTAAGTTTCGACCCGGAATGTTAAAGTTTCAGCAAAAAAGTTCATTTTTAACCAAGAAAGATAACTTTTCTACCAAAAAGGTGAATTTCCAATAAAAAAGGACGAATTTTCTATCAAACAAGACACAAAACAGTTTATCTTTCGACCAAAAAATATGAATTTTTAAGACAATAGTTAAATTTTCAACAAAATAATTAAATTTTTAACAAATATTTGAATTTTCAACGAAATAATTAAATTTTCAACAAATACTTGAATTTTCAAACTCTTAAAAATTTCAAGCCAAAGTAAAAGTTTCACCAAAAAAGTTCATTTTTAACCAAGAAAGATGAATTTTCAACAAAGAAGGATGACTTTTCTACTAAAAAATATGAACTTCTAATAAAAAGGAAGACTTTTTTAGATCGACTTTCAACCAAAAGGAAATAACTTCCAACCAAAAAATAGTTGGATTTTCTAATTGGATTCTATTAATTTAGTTTGCATTTAGGCGAAAAAAACGAGGAAAGTGGTAAAGGGGAAGTTTCTTAAAAACAGGGGAAAAAGAAGAATTCTTGAAAAATGCAGAAAAAGAGGAACTCTTTAAAAAAGGGGAAAAGCGGGGAATAGGGGAAACAGTGTCAAATCTGAAGTTCATTCAGTATCTCTTTTTTCAGTGAATAATTCAAGAAAGAATATTAATATTTGCAGAACATTTATTAGTCGCACCCTTTTGTCACTGAGATTATCAAATAGAAAGTCGCTGTATCCGCTTTCGTATTTTAACACGGTTACGATCTCAACCCTACCCTCTTTCTCTGGATTTCCTCTCTTGAGAATCAGCCTTCCGCGAGAACTTCAAGGTGTATGTGCACTCATGTGTATACATACGTACATGTGTATGTTTAGGTTTGCAAGTACCCACAATGCTTAAGTCCTTCTATTCTCCATGCTAATAAGAGAATCCCACTTGTTTTTCGAGTATGTGAAACACCTTACACGCAAGTTGATCTACTTCTTTCCCCCGAGAGATTTTTATTTCCAGAATTAAGAACCGCAAGATCTAGACTTACGGTTTTCAGATTAAGAAGTCAATTTTTATTGTAAACAAGTGGAAATTCAATCTCGGAAGATTTGTATCTTTTTAATTTGGCTCGATGGTTTCCTATTTTATGAGCAGTTCTGTTAGCGACAAGATTTTATTTTTTTTAAATACCAATGGAATAAACAGTAGTCAATTTATCCTTAGTCAGTCTTCATGTAACATAGCAGTTCATTAGTGAAAGATAATTCTTGAGACATTAATCAAAGCTTCGGGGGAAAAAAATGAAAATTATTGTGATCCCTGATCTTCCTCATTCAAATATAATTTTTAACTTTAAATAGTTTAATTTTAAACGTTGCTAAATTATTCAATTTAGAATATTTCTCTTAAAAAATCTGTTAAATTTTAAATTGAAACTGCACAATGGACAATTCACATACCCTATTTAAAAAATTTTCGAAATTAAAAACTTCGAATGTACGAAAACATTTACGAATTGAGATAGAAGTCATTCCTGCCAGCAATTTCAAACCTCGGTTTAAAGTTTCTAGAATCAAGCATTTTTTTCTTGATTCGATCGATTTCGACACCAAGATCACGTATATGATTCATTCAGCTTAGATGGATAAATTGAGGTTTGCCCCTATTTTTTGAAAAATAAATATGATAAGATGAAAAAAAAATCACATTAAGTACGTGAATGGAAAATCAAGGATTGTGACTGTGTTTTTCGAAAATTCAAAAACCCATAAAAGATTTTAAGTACAGGTTCCAGTTTGGGATAAACGTCAGCGTTGGACGGGCTGAAACTGAATTTTCCGCGCGAAACGGCGCTCTTCCCGCGGGCCATGAGGTTTTATTCGTGCTGAGTACCTCGAAGTCATCTATTTGCAGAGATTTTTACAACTCATAGCGAGATCCCAACTACGGTAACCCAATGACGTGTGAGAACTTGCAGCAACGTTATAACGCTGTAAATCTACTTCCCACAGGCTCGTCGGATTTTTTATTAATGCATCCTCTCAATGACAAAGCACATCGGTCTAGATTTTACATTACAGGTGATGTAAAACTGACGGATCATTCCTTTTTTAAACCGGGGTAGTCAAACAACTTAATTTTCAAAATTCCCTGATTTTTCCCAGATTAATTTTTCATTTTCCCAGATCATTAATCTTTAAAGACCAGAATTCTAATGTTTTGGAAAACAGTTGACTTTTAAGCCGGAAAAGATGTAATTTCAACCTAATAGTTGAATTTTTATAACCAAAATTAATTTTTACCTGAACAATTAAATTTTCAACAAAATAGTTGATTTTTCAACCAAATAGCTGAATTTTCAAAATATAAAGATGAATTTTTAACCAAATAGTTGAATTCTCAATTTGCAAAGAAACAATGTTTGAGCAAAAATGGAACAGTTAAATTTGAAAATAAAAAAATTATTAAAAAAAACGAATTTGCCACAAGATAGTTAAATTTTGAACCAAGGAGGTGAATCTTTAAAAAACTGTACTTTTAACAAAGTATTCCAACTCTCAACCAAGTAGTTGCATTTTTAACAACAAAAAGATGAATTTGTAACAATATAGTTATATTTTTAATGGAAACGATGAATCTTCAACAAACAAAAAAAAGGGGGGGGGAGTAGTTCAACTTTCAACCAAGTAGTTAAATTTTAAACCAAAAAAGATGAATTCTCAACAAAATAGCGGAATCCTCAACCAAAACAGATTTATTTCAACCAAGCAGTTGCAATTTTAACCAAAAAAGATTACTTTTTAACATGATAGTTGAATTTTCAACAAAAGAATTACATTTTAAACCAAACGAGATGAAATATGAACCAAAAATATATTACTAGACTTTTCACCCAAAAAGAAATAAGTTTAACTAAAAATAGTTGGATTTTCTTATTGGGATGTATTAATTCAGTTCGGATTTAAGGGGGAAAACGAGAAAAATGGGAAAAGGGGAAAGTTGAATGCAAACAGGCAAAAAAAGGAATTCTTTTAAAAAGTCGAATAGGGGAATGATTGTGAAGTCTGCATTTTTAATACAGAATCTTTTATAGATAGAATAAAATAATTAAAAATTTAAATTTAAACACTTTTAATTTATTATTCTTAACTGTTACTTTAAGTGCTTTTTACATGAGCACCCTGACTTTTACTGTTTCAAAATCCCTAACATTTCCCTGACGAAAACAAAATTCCCTGACTTTCCCCCGATTCCCAGGTTTTGCCTGACCTGTGGCCCCTCTGTTTAACCAGAATGAAGAGAAGCACCCGAGTCTCGGGAAAAAATATTTAGTAATTTCAAGTCAAGTCTAATAACTTGAATATTTACCACTTTATACAATACTAATATTTCAAATTTCATAAGACAAATAATTAAAAATGCTACAAGTCTTGAAACAAGTTTTGTAACATTCTTTTTCATTTTTCGAAATGAAATATTGGCTTCGGAATTTAATATTGAAAACTATATTAATATTTGAATTTTAGAAAATTTTGTAACAGAATATCTTTCCCCGTGGAATGCGGAAAACAGATCGATCTCTTGCACCTGTGTGAACTATCAGATCAAAAAGTATACATCAACAGATCAGTCTTATAGAATTTCAATCTACTTGATTAATTTCAGACAGGCACGAAAAATTAATTATAAATTATTCAGTAGGTGCAAAAAATGGTTTATACTTAAAAAATAAATTGGAAACTCTGTATCACACACTTACTTTGCGATACATGTATACTTTGAACACATTGAACTCGATAACGAATCGGAAATGCTAAAAACCGGTTTTCAGATCCTGCAGCGAAGAATGACATCAATGAATAGTTTAAAAACTGTTGTTTACGAATTTCGAAGCTTGAAGAAGCGTATAAAAATACGACATAAAAATTGCAAAACTTGAGAGGAGGAAGTGAAAATTCTCGCTCAAGGAAATGAATATGTCTGTAGGTGTTTAACGTGGGAAAGGAAGGTGAAGTGGAACGAAATTAACTGTTTAGGATTACTGGAATTAAGGCTAACTAGGCTTCTTTGATTGTAAATAAAACCAAATTCAAAAATAGAGAAGAGCGCTTCCCACTAAAAATAACTGGTGTTAATTGCTTTGGAAGAAAAACAAGTCTCTAGGAATTCATTTTTGAGGAAGAATATCAAAAATATTTATATTTAGTCATGACTTCAATAACTCGATTTAAAAATATAAAGTTCTTTTATACATTTCATAATATTGCACTCTTATTAAGAAGCCTATGAAACTGCAAGCATTTTTATTGCTGTGTCTGCTCTTTAATTTAATTTACAGGAACACGGTTCGACATTTTGCTCTATAAATTTGATTTGCTGCAACTTAACTGACGATTAGTTTAAAGTTACCGAAACATTAGTGGAAATAATATTCACTAATTCATTAGCCAAATAAAACAAGCTAAAAGTCAAATTGACTAATAATGAATTAAATGCATAACTAATTGAATCAGTGAAACTTCAGTGAATAGCATTACTGAAATTTAACTGAAGATCAACGCACATTAATTTGCAGTAGACGAACTTACTAAAGCATTAGTACAAATATTTGTAATAAACTAAGAAAGATTAATGAACATTAAAAGTTGTGTATGCCCAAAAGTGAAAAATTCAAATTTAAAAACTAAAAAAAAATCAAAATGTTAAAACTTTAGTATTTTACATTTCTTAAATTCGGGCTTTTGATGTTAATAATTTACGTAAATTATTATGGAGAATTACGAATCTTTAAAACGAAATAAAAAGATTTCACAAAATTTGAAATATTGAAAAACTGTACTAAGAATGATGTAAATTCTTGTAGTTTATTCAGGAAGTATACAAATTGAAAAAAATATATATATTACATATTTGCCAAGAACTTTTCTTGTTATATTAAACCATAAACAAAGCAGAAACTTCAGTTATGCAACATTTTTTTACATGAAAATTTTACAGATAAAAAAATAATAGAAAGTACAATTTTAATCTATTAATCGAATGAATTTTGTACTACTTTTTTATATTGCTGTAATTTATTTTAGTTTTAATTTTCTACAAGAATTTACAAAAAAATGCACAACAAGAATCTACAGGAATTTACAGGTTTTGCAGCCAAAAAGTTGTTCTTTTTCGAGCTAGGATGACAAATATTTAGAATATTTGCAATTAAGATCATTTTAAATTAAGACGTGTAAATGATCGCCATTACAAAATAGCGTCTGCGTTTAAACTTTAAGGGAATGTCAGAATATTAAAAGACAATAATCGTTAATAAACAAATAAAAACTTAGGTTTTGAACCTATTTTAAATACATATTTAAAAAAAGCTCAGAACTAAAGTTTCTTTTTGTTGAATACAGATTATTATCTTTTACTATTCTACAATTCCTTTAAAGTTTAAACAGAGAAGCTATTTTTGTAATAGCGATCATTTTTACACATCTTAATTTCAAATTATCTCATTGCAATATTCTAAATATTTGTCATCCTAGGTCCAAAAAGAACAACTTTTTGGCTGAAAACCCTGTAAATTCTTTTAGTTGTATGTTTTTTTTTTGTAAATTCTTATAGGAAATTAAAACTACAATAAAATACAACCATATACAAAAATGTACAAAATTCGTCCGAATAATAGACAAATGTTGTACTTCCCTGTAATTGTTGTTGAACTATATTGAATTTATTTGTAGGTTTCTGTAAAAATAGTTTTAGTTTTTTGTACTTTAAAAAAAAAATGTTTCCACCGGGTTAACTAATAATTTTTACTAATTCAACAGTCAAATGTATACTAATTCCGATTTACGGACTATTTACGTTCTAATGTAATCGTGCAAAAAAAATTTCAAACTTTACCTCAAATCAGTCAAAATAAACTAAAACGTCATAATTTCTTCTTCATTGAAATATTACTCTTCCAGGTTTGTGACTAAAACAAAATGAAATATAATCAAGACATCGTTCCTTTTTTTTATAAATTTATTTCGTTCGATATGTGAAATGCTGCTTATTTTGAGTTTGAATTCAAGAAATCACATGGATAAGAAGGATGAGAAATGGGAAGAATTTGGCGAATGCCTTGAAAACTGGTACTGATGCAAACTAGGCATTGGTAACAGGTCGTGAGCGGTCAAGCAGCACAGACGCGACCGATCAAGCAAGCAGCTGCTTTTCTGTAGCAGGACCTCTCCAAGTGCACCGTGTCACACGCGCCGATTACGCGTGTGAACGAATCCACACTCTATCTATATCTCTGCATGTACTCACTCACTCGCTCGCGACTATGTGCGCTTTGTGTGTTTTGTATGAGTGGAGTGACACTCGGTGTGACGTGCATTCGTAGCGATCGTAACGCGCGTACGCGTATCGTAGGTTACAAACGCACGTGTGTAAGTCCGCCGGCACCCCTCCCGCCGCTAAGCCAAACCCCTCCCTCCCCCACCTCATTCTACTACTTCCCACCCCCTCCCCCACCCGCTCCACCCACGCCAACAAACTGGTATGTCTACTGACTCTACTCCACGAACTCCCTAACCGGCCTCTTCCCCTTCTCACGCCTCATTCCATTCAACCACCCACACGAACGGCGGCGGTACGAACGAACGAACGAAACGAAGAACGTCAAAGCCACGCTGACGCTACTCTACTCACTGCCTGCCACACTGTTGCCGCACACATGAGCCGCTCGCACGACATGCGTCCTGGAACGCGTTCATACAGGTTCCTAACCTGACCTACGTTGAGAGAGCAATAGCATCATACTCAATACTCATGGATACTGCGGTGACTCGCGCGAACGTGTATGAAACGGGCAGATCAGCAGATTTCCTAGGAATCGATCTCTGATCCGGATCAGCGTGGATTTAGATTCAACTATAGGATGCATCTGTTCATAATAACACGTGTATCGTAAGACGGGACTAGGAAATGTTTTTAGATTTTTCCTCATAAATTAGACCGAGAAATTATCATTAGATACTAATGCTGTAAATATATCAATTCTGACCCTTTCTTTCATATCGTGAAGTTAAAACATTTAATTTGGCTATAAGTAACTAATTATTGCAATCCAAATTGTTGTTCGTCTTTAGTCCTCAGGGTGGGGCTAAGGCGTCCACTTTCAATAATTAAGCAAAAACTGCTATTCTGTAATAGTGAATGGCAAAATATCATAAATTAATATTTTAGGGGTCGTGCATAAATTACGCAACACTTGTGTGTGTGTGGGGGGGTCTAGCTTAGTGTTACATAATTGTGAAAAACTACAGGGAAAAGTCGAAAAAAGCGTTACATATGGGGGGGGGGGGGTCAAAATTGTCGGAAAATTGCGTTACGTAATTTATGCACGATCCTTATATCAATCTTTATATTTTTATTTTCAGGTATAATGTGAATTTAATGAATATAAGGCTCTATTGCACATACCGGTTGTTGTTCTATAAATAATCTCTGATGTGAAAGTCTAAATTGGCTCCAAAACATGTTGGTCCCAAGTAGTATAAAAAAGATGGATAGAGAATAAGGAAAGAGTGAGCGGTTGGTTTTGGGTGACTCTTTCCTTGTTCCCCCTCTTCTTTAATGTGTTATTATTTTTCTTTAATGAGCCAGAGGGGTTAACCACTGTTTGAATCTGGTATAATCCCCTGTAATGTGTATTTTGACATCTCATGTAATCCAGTGCAATCCTATGTAATCTCGTTTAATCTCTTGTAATCTTTTAGCAGGGGAAACCTCCTTACAGTGGATAATGCAACCTACAGTGGATAATCATTAATTAAAAATACTCATATACTTAAGATAATTAATTTGATGTATTTAATAGTTATGCCACTATATACGTGTTCATAAATTACAATTAAAATTAAATTTTTCTTAATGTTCTTGTGCTTTTAATTAATGATTATCCACTGTAAGTTGAATTATCCACTGCAGGGAGGTTTCCTATGCATTAATATAGGGCATATATTAATACATACATTTTTTGTTAACCTTTTAAATACCTATTAAATAAGAGATTAGACTTTTTTGGCACCTTTATATGCCTTATATCCCTTGCACCTGTTTCGCTAGATTATTATTGTATTTGTTCGTTTCAAGTTTCTTTTTTACCTCTGTTCGAATATTTTTCTTTTATCCTTCTTCACTGTGTAAGTATCCAATTAATGGAGTACTGCATACAATTATAAAAATACACTTCATTCTTGAGAAAAAAAATGTAAAAATGGTTTCGAAAACCTTATTTAAACAACTTTGGATCCTTGACACGTAGCACTTTCCGTTTTAACAACTAATCAGGAATGCCTCATTTTCCCACACAAAATTTCAAAACGTAAACTTTTTAAGCATTAAAAAAATTTGTAAATTATTTTTTTGAACTTTCCTTAAATAATTACATTCAGTTTTTAATGATACTAGAACATTGTGCGAGCTACGCGCGCACTAATTACCCCTTTTTAAGAAACAGAAACTCGCTTCATTTTCCAACATTTTGTTATAGATTTTACGGAAAATCTTATATAATTTGAGAACATTGTGTATGATTTACATAAGTTTATTATAGCGAGAAAATGTCAGTAAATTCAATATGAATTACACAATTTTTTTCATTTACTTACAACTGTTTAAAATTAGCAGATTATTTTTCTCTTGACAAAATGTGACTCACCTCATGTGTAATCCGACACCGTACTTTTATTTATTTTTTTAAAATTTAGAAAACATAAAAAATACATTGTCAAAGTATTTCCGGATGAACTATTCATCAAGATGGAATTAAATTCGACTATTTGATTTTTTTTCAAATTTTCTATAAGATTCCATTTACCACGTTTTCTGGACATATTTGTTACATAAATGTATTAAATAATTTCATTTTCATATCAACTGCAATTCAAGATCTATAATGTATTTTTTTTTTAATCAAGACAGACGCATACAACAGTATTTAAATTTATATTTAGCGTGAGCACATGTAACTTCATTATTAAATAACAGTTGAAAATTCACTTATTTTGTTGAAAACTCGTCTTTATTGGGTTGAAAATTCGTACTTTTTGGTTTAATTCAACTGTTTTTGATTTAAAATTAAACTATTTTTTGTGGAAATATCAACATTATACTCTTTGTTGAGAATTCATTTTTTTATCGAAGATTTATCACTTTGATTGAAAGTTCAATTTTCCTTGGTTGAACATTTATTACATTACCTGAAAATGCAACTCTTTCATTTTTTGATCAAAATTTATTTATTATTATTATTTATTTATTTATTACGTATGACTTACGTTATTTGTGGATGAGCCCTTATAAAAATTATATATGACTGTTGTGACTAAAAGTGTTTAAAATATATTTAGAAACAAAAATGTCTTTATATTAATATTATTGATCTCTTACGTGCAAGATTGTTTTTATTCCTGAAAGAAAAATTTAGAACGGCCAGGAAAAATTAAAAATGGGTCAGCTGTTGCAAATTTGATTATTCGGTGCCGTTAAATTTGAACTTTGAAATAATTGATTAATTTCTTTTTCTTACAAAAAAATGACACTGATCGCAAGCTTACTCATTAAATGACAAATAAATAAATTAAAAGTTCAGCATTTTTAAGCTTTGAAAATTTCAAAATAAGGAGCGTTTATAAATTTTAAGTTTAGGTAAGTAACTTCATTCACAGAACTCATTAATTAAAAAATTTAATCTGTAGATTGGAAATTAATGAAATTTTGTTTAGCAATTTTTATCTCTTCAAGATATATTTATCTCCGAAAATAAGGAAAATATCTAAAGTGTTGACTTTAAAGTGAAATTTGTCATATCATACAGTATCGAGAAGTATAAAGGGTGTCCAATTTTGTATAAAAGAAGCCAAAATTAATCTTATTAGGGGGTAAGTTTTGGTTTAAAAGAAAAAATTATTTCCATTTAAATAATGCAATGAAAATATTGAAAAGTAGTTATTTTTTATTTACTGTAAAAATGCCATTTCGACTATTAATTAACAATAAAGTTACTTTTGCTCATGTCAAATACATATTTTGATTCTTCTGAATATGTCTGGTTTTGGTTAAATAATAAAATTTTACGTTAGTAAATCTTACATTTGTTTCAGTTCTATTATGCACACAAAATGTGACATTCTTTGTCAATGCCCTTTAACTGAAAGTGAATTCTTAATTATGTGTGTGAATTTGGCAACATTCTTTCCTTCGAGTTTTTCAAATTACCCAATCGGCATTGACGAAAAGCAACTTTATTGTTTGTTCAATCGAGCAAGTACGGAACTACTATGAAGTTAATGCCTATTCAAATTTTATTCTGCGCTTATACTTTCACCCAATTTTTTGATGAATTGGGCCTTCTATCTGGAAGACATGCTGTGTGTTTTATGTGGACTAAATAACTGTTGTGGACAGGAGAATTGTTTTTCATAAAATCGATTTTTCTCACAAACAACGACAGATACGACAAATGTTGAGATACAAGTTTGTACGTCTAAAAAAGTTCTATACAAACAAATACTTCTTGCTCTTTTGTAATATCTTGCATCATTTACGAAAACAATTAGGAAACTATATTTTTAAGAAGAAAAATTTTTCTGGCCTAAAAAAATACGGGGGGGGGGGGTGTACAAAAATCTTTTTTTTGGAAACATGAAAAAATATTTTTTGGAAAATCCCACCTATTCTATTTTTTCCAATATTTTTGAAAAATTTCTGCTAATATAAGAAAGGCCTAACAGTTTGTTGAATCTTTTAATTTTTCTCGCGAACTAAACAAGACACCATAAAAGAGTAAGAGGTATTTTATTTGTAGTTTGACTATTATTTCAGCAAAAAAAGTTAGTAAGAAAATGGAGTTTTTGAGAAAATCGACTTTCAATATTTTCAGAAAAAAACCGCCATATTCCATAAGCGTTAAAATGGTCAAATTATTAAAAAAAATAAAACCTTAACATTGAATGTTCTCAATGCTCATAAATTCTCAAAGCTTCGGCAACATACTACAGTAGAAGTGCTTGAAGTTCTGAACGTTCAAATGAACGACATTTTTGCTGATGGCTTTGTAAACTAGAAACAGCGTTGAAATATTTATTCGATTTATATTGCAAATAGCAGATTACAAAATAAACTACGAATGCGTTATTTTAATTGTAGTTGGAACAATATTTTTTGATAAAATAAAAATGTGAAAAAATGTTTCGTTCACTTGAACGTACTGAAGGTAATATTACCTGATTTTAAATTCCCGAGAATTTAAAAACTCTAAGAAAGTATTCAAAAATGATCAGCCAGTATAAATTCAAATTCAGGCATTTTCATTTCAGGACTTCAAACTTATCAGTTTAAGAATTGAGCATTCAAAATGGAAAATTTTTCAATTTGAAACATTTAAAATTGAAAACTTCAAATACCTTATAGCGACATATTTAAGAATTTTTCAATTTGCAAGGTTGCTAAAAAATTCCTGTATTTTTATGCCATTTTTGATAACACATGGAGACCATTTTTTTCCTAAAAATAAAATGAATGCTGACAAAGTTTTGCGCCCAATGACCCCAAAATAGTGGTTTTGCAATTGATATATTCGACTCCAAAGCGGAGTCGAATTTTTTATTCAACTCTCGATCAGCGCTATTTCAGGTGGATTTTATTTCAAAACCAACGAAGCCGTTTCCGAGTTTACGAAATCTGACTTTCGAAGTGAATTAAGTAGTAGCTTAGAATTTTTCTCAAATTAAACTCAATGTTGAAAAATCCCATGTTCCAAGAGTGCCTGAATGGATTCCAGTCTGCATTGGAAGTTTGACTCACGTGACTGAACACCCCTGCCCCAAAATTACGTTTTCTTTTCAATCTATAAGAAGATATTGGTACAAATTAAAAAAAATTTTATACTTGAAAAAAAGAATTGAAAAAGATAATGAATGTGATAATCATGTATAATTCATTAAGTTTTCTTTAAATATACATCATAATTTGTTTGTATATATTTCTTTTATAAATGATTTTACTTTGAATTTCCACGACTTTTTTGTTCCTGTTTAGACTGACAGAATCCAGGAAAAAGGAATACAATTTTCTTGATACGTCGCGGATATTTTAAGTAAATCTGTCTTTAAAATGAGTCCCAGAAAATTTAAAACTGTCCAATATTCTGGGAGTTATTCATAATTTAACAAAACTGAGTAATTTTGAGGTTAAAAAAAATATAGCTTTGAAGAATTGATATAAACGCTTCATTTTAGATTTAAAGTCTCTAAACGTACATCTGAAAAAATACAAGTAGTCTCACAATTCTTGCTCTTAATGTACTTATAAAAGGGAATGATTATTTATTTTAATACTCAAAAATTAATTTTTTAATTAACATTTGTGAAAAAGTTACCTAACAGGGGGGGGGGGGGCAATAGTTCAAAAGAGCGTTTCATATTTCGTGAATGACACCATATTAGTATGTGTATTGCTACATATAGTGCATATTTATTATATATATATATATAATTATCAATTAATTATCATCAAATTAACGTTGAGTTTATATCCACTGTAGCGAAGTGGCGCCCCAATTATAGGTAATCATACTTGAAAACTGAAATATTGAAAATTCAATTATTTTTCACTGAAAAATTAATTAATGCAAAGTCGCACAATTTTAAATTGGAAGCCTACAAATACCATGCATAGAAAATTGATCAATTTTAGGTGAAAAGTATTTAAGAAATTTTTAACTAAACTTATTTTATATTCAAAATTCGATATGTTCAATTTTAAATGTTTGTCTAAACCTAGTTTAAAGGTGTAACCTTTGAAACTGAAACTTTGACAGTTGAGCAGTTTTAAGTTTTATATCCTCACTTTAATAAATTCAAGTTCAAAGACCCACAAAGAACTAATTTTAAATTGAAAGACTGATTAATTGAAGAATTTTAAGCTATTGAAGAAGGATTAAAAGTTAAACTGAAAATTTGTGCACTTTCAAACAGTGTTACGAAAACAATTCAAATTAGATAAATTCAAAATTCAAACTCTGAAGCTGAATAATTATAACATTTTTATACACTCAAAAATAAAAAAATGACAGAATGAAGCATTTAAAAGTAACCATTTAATTTTAAAACTTTCGAAATGAAATTATTTTCCAAATATTGAAATTTAAGGCCGGAAAAATGTAAACGTTATATAAAACAAGAGGGTTCTGATGATTGCACACATAAGTGAGGGGTTTACATTTCCCAAAAATTCCGTTACATAACTTAGGGACGGCCCCTAAGCTAGGTGAATAAAACATCTGTGCAGCACTCACTAGGTATACAAGAACAATGGAAATGTATAAGCAATTATGTATTTGGAATCTTTTTAATTTAATTGGATCTATTTCAGCGAAATGTAAATTTCTCTTATATAAAAGTTTTTATTTATAATCATTTTTAAGTAAAACATAATATTAAAGAAGTTCCAAAGTAAATATTATGAATTTCGCGAAACGATATATAACCATAAGTAAGCTTTGCAAACATGATTTCATGAATACTTGGAAACTATATTCCTCAGATTAAATAAGGAAATATATTTGTGTCGTTGATGGAATAATTATCTCTAAGGTAAATCCTACGTATTTATCCCAAAGTTGGATCAAAAACATTATCTTTGAGATTTATTCTGGGCCTACAATAAATCTGCTCTAAAATTAACGCCCACAGGCAAAAATGTCATAGAATCAGCATAAATACTGAATGCCAAACGAAAGCAACACTTTTATCAATGGGAATGAATTTAGAATCAAGCACGTGAGATTCATATTTCTATTTCTGCTTTTTTAGGTCATGTTCCCATTGCGCGGTTATGAATCTTTTATTACAACTGGAGAATCCAATAATATTCTGCCTTCAATAATAATAATAAAAGACAATTATAACAGATGTTACGAGGAGATCAATAAATAAAAATTGGACTCGTTTTTGAAAACATTTAAATTACAGAAAAGTGAGGCCACTCTGAAATTTAATTCACACTCATTGTCAGCTGTAACGCTCGAATTGCAAGGACAAATTATTTATAAAAAGCTACTTTCATAAAACTGGGCTCACTCAAATTACAAGAAATAGTTGACAAATAATTTTTATTTCTGAATCTGAAAACTTGCTTCTTTTTGGATTCATTTAGTGACACAATGGGCTTAATAGCTTGAGCGCCAGAGGGGCTCCATGGGGACTCCTCGCACGCAAATAAAACTAAACTTGGAATCATTTAATTTTAGATTACATGATGAGATTACATATAAGCAATTAGTCATATTTGGGGTCAAAGTAAACATCCTCTCTAATTAAAACTCAATATCAATATTTTTTTTCGCAATCTACAAGCTTTTCTTTACACGCGATACTGATAAAAATTATGTGCTGGTATGGAAACTTGGTTTTCTATTTAAAGATTATACATATTTATTTATTCAGTTGTCTTTCAAACTGAATAAATTCTGATTCGAAGTGCCTATTTCTACATTAATACATTCGACGTCACACAAACTTCACAAACTCAATTTTTGACGCGTTTCAAAATCCTATTGGCTCCGAGTTTTTTCTGTAATATATTATCACGCAATAACGTCACTACGCGATAAGTTTGGAGATACCTGACGAGAAAAATATTAGCGGCTTATCGCAGACAAATCTTATCGCTTTTCCTTTGAAAATATTTCAAAACTCTTTCACTTCTGTTCGACCTAGTATTTTCGTTATTAATGGATAATGACATCAGAAAAATAGGGATAAATTTTACTTATTCAAGGAAATTCACTTATTTGAGAAGTTATAATCCATTGGACAGAGAAGCTTAAAAATCAAAATCGGACTTCAAGGGGAATCATTAAAAAAATGTTCTTAAATTTAATAATAGATTGTACTCGATATAATGCAAGAACTGATAGCGAGGTTTCTGAATTGAAAATATTGTTTGCTCAGTGACCCGAGTAATGATATCGTTTGAAAAGTTTATAGGAATCATTTTTCGCTTTTTATTAATGTTTTTTGAGAGAAGAGAAGAAATTGCAATCGATAATTGCTCTTAAGTTATTTCTCGATTCACTGGTTCAGTAACGCGTAGAACTTGAATCTTGTACAGAAATCGCAGAAACAAGGAAAGATTGGAAAAAGCGCGGGAACTAAACATCTATTCGCTGAGATGGTTTTTCATCTGCTAATTCGGACGTTTCTCGGATCACAAGTCACGAGCAGACATAAAAACTTTTTTTTCGTTTCGTGTCCCACGTGCCAATGACACGTTTTCAAGTCTGAATTATGACATACGAATCCAAAACTAATTTATGACCTGTCACCGACATGTACTACATGAAAAGCGGAAATCTAGTCTAGCTGATATTTTTCCGCGAGAGGATAGTACCGAAGATATATTTGGATTATGTTTCAAATTAGAAGTTATCACTCTCGAATATGCTTTAAAATAAAAAAGTCTATTTTAATTAAAATTTATTGATCTATTTGAATTAAAATATTTGTAGCCCATAATATAATGCGGGTGGAAATTGCGCTGTCTGGAGATAATTTACCAAAACTATTAATATTGAAGACCGTATCTCGCGGGTTTAACGTTTTAATCAATGCAGTTTTACGAGTATATTGGGACATGCGCAATGTGACGGAATTTTTTTTTTTTTTTAATCGAAAGGTGGTACAAAGAAGACGATAAAGCGTACTTTTAATAAAAATGCGCTTGAACTACTTTTTCTCTATAAATACTGTAACTTTTTTCGATGGAGAGAAAAAGAAGGTCAGTACGCTATTTGTGGAAAATAGTTAAAAATAAACAAAGGTGTATGTATCGAGCTCGTGAAACTTTGATTGCACCAACGTTAAGGATTGTAGAGTTCTCTTAAGGAAATTACGACACTCGCGAAACGGCGTTTTCCAGAAATTGCTATTCCAGAAACTCAATTTGCGTTTATTTTTTTCAAAATTGGAACGTGGAGGTTTTGGGTAAACGAAGTGTTTAGACATAGAATTTTTAAATTCACTGAATCTCAGTGAAACTAAGAAGTTTAGAACCTTAGAAAAATGGTTTACTTGATACGACTTCCTATATATATATATATATATATATATATTGTAAAGAAATGTTTGTCTGTATTGAGGAATACTTTGTTCATGAAAGAAAATTCTCTTCAAGTTAATCTTTCTTTTGGATTCAGTGTCTTCGGATTGAAGAAATGCAGTATATGTTGAAATCTAAGAACACTGAAGAACAGATATAGCTATATATAATTCAGGAAGAAAAATGGGTATTTAAAAATGCGATATTGAAGGAAAATATTAAGCGATCATATCAAGAGATATTAGAATTAGCAACAAATAAGAAATGTATTCTTAATTTTTTTTTTGCAGTATTGTTATATGAGCAAGGCGAATAAAAAATTAGCAACGCGATATATTGCTGACAAGATAGTCGGCACAACAAAACCATTTCTTTCAGTGAAATGCACTATATGTACAGAAAAAAGGGTTCTTAGAATCAAATAAGTAATCGGTACAATGATTGTCCACTTAAGAATTTTTTCGAGTTTGGCAATTTTTAAAAATTACTATAGACGTTAAACAATGTCAGAAATAACAATGAACATAGGCCAATGATTGGATTATTGGCCTCTGAAACCTGATGAAATATGGACAGTTGGTCTCTGGCCATACCAATTTATTTATTATTCGTAAGACAAAGTGACAAGAAATTATTTACATAGACTATAAAAAATGTAAACAATTCTGGATGATTTTCGCATAGATATTGTTCTTTTTCAGATAGTGTGGTCGATCATTATCTTCTCGCGTTATACACATTGAAAATGATTGGTCACCTATTTATCGATATACGGACATAATTTGTAAATTATAATACCACTCTTGTGTACCTTAAAATTACCAAATTCAATTAAAATCCAAAACTTTATAGTAAAAGCTATTGTGACTAGTTGAAAATAATAATATTATAAAAAAGAACACTCCTAAACTCAACAACTTTCCGCCCAAATTCTAATCACTGCACTAATAGTCAATTGTGTAAGCTTCATTCTGCACTATTTATTAATATTTTTATTTTTACTTTTTTAATAAAAGCATATGTAAGCCAAGTGGCCAATAACTGAAGGATGGCCAACCACTGAAACGATTCACTCAGGGAAAAAGTTGTCTTAAAACAAAAGCCTCGTCCTGTTGCCCGTTTTGTTTTGAACGACGTGAATATATTTCATACACAAACAGAATTATTTGGCTGCAAAATTAGGTGAAGTTAGTAGCACGAGGAAAATTTTTGCTGCAAAAGGATTCCTTTTGAGACAAATGAAAATCCTCTCAACCTTAAATTTAAGAGAAAATTCCATTTACGTCCAAAAACATTCTTTTGTCACAAGAGGACATTTCTCTGAGTGTTAGCCTGATTTTTTTTTATTTCGATAAATTGAATTAAAAATCAGTTTTGTCCAATCAAATAAAAGCTTCTTTGAATCAAAAAATTTGTTTCCGGTTGATTGCCCTTTGTTTGGATGGAAGAAATGGTGCAATTATTCACTCAGAAAAAAAGATTCTTTGATTCAAAGAAAATTTCTTTGAATTAAAAAAATATATTTATTGGCTCTCTGTCAAAGAAATTGCTTTTGTTCAAAGAAATGTTTTTGTTTGACTGGGAATTTTTCTGTGACTTGAAATGATTTTCATCATTTGTGAACGAATTAAAAAAATTATGCTAGAGCTTTTTGGATCGAAGAAATAATATGCTTATTTATAAGGCTTGAGATCTTGAGATCAAAATGGTACACTTTTTTTTGAAAGAAAAGTCGCACTCTTTCTTTGCATCAAGGAAAAGGCTAATTTGGTTGAATCGAAACGGTGTCCTTATCGAAGAGATCAATTTATAAATAGCGACACATTTTCTACCCAGAATAGGGAAGCAGCTCCATGTGCAAACCTCGTGGTACATACCGTAGTACGTCACGAATCCGGCGTGGGTTCTTAAGGGTGATTGATTTCCGTGAGTAGGATTGCATCGTTGATCCAAGAAGTTAGCAAAGGGAAAATAAACACGGAAGAAAAGAAAAACACAGCCTTGGATCACTCGCGGCACGATCTCCTTACGGAGAAACACGAAAGACTAGAAACTGGTATCACGCTTTGTATTCGCGGGGTGGTTCGAAGCGTGGCGGAGCGTTAAAAGCGTGGGGCACCGGTAACGTCGTAGACGACACTGTCTCGGGTCTGTTCGTTCGGTCGGCGCGCCGCTTTCCTCGGGAATTCTGTGTTATAGATTAAAATTTTTTACTGGGAAGATATTGATTGTTGCTTTTTATTAATGTAACATTAAAGTGGCGTCAAGAGTGGGAGACGACGTGGGAGGGGGAGGAGGGTGGTCTGGCAGCGTCCTCAGTGTGTGGGTTGGGGGCTGGTTGTCGGAACGTCGGAAAAGAGAGACAGTGGGTGGGGATTGGGTGGGGGAATTGATATCGAGAGAGGGGTGGTTAAGAAGTGGGGATGGGGAATTTGGCGGGGGGATTAAGAATGCCGTCAACCCGGTGGGGTTGACCGAAGTGGAGTGGAAGTGGAAAAAGTGGGGGGTGGCGGCGGTACGGACGAACGAGCGGAAATAGTGCCATAAATACGAACATTTTTCGAAGCGTCTTGCAAGCCCTGTTTTGACAATCAACCCCCCACTATCGAGCACGTGGAACAAGTACGTCGTATGAACCCCTCCGATCTTAAATCCCCTCCAGAAGTTCACCCATCAACCCCCTTTAAGTTTTGCCATTCCCTCTCTTTTTCTCGCATGTACACGCGGGAGTTTCTGCCCGCCACCCCTCACCCACCACCGCGAACACACGGGGCCCCGCCGTCCCGCGCCAAGACTCCCACGGCCCGGAGCGTTATTCTTCTTCTACTCGCTTTGACATTTTGTGCGAGTTAAGGCCCGCTCGAACTTCTTGGGCGGAATCCATCTTCTCGAAGAAGCTCGTTCGTTCGCCAGCTTGCTCGTTCTCTCGCTCTTTCTCTCTCTTTCCATCTTTTTTTCGTTCCGACGTCATGAGCGCAACTCGGATCGATGTTGCGCCTGTCTCGAGCAAAATTTCGTTTTCCGGAAGATCCGTTATTGCGCGAGGATTGATTATCGCCACGAGAGATGAGTCGAAGGACGCGGCGTCTGTGAAAGAGTGCAATCGTGTGAGTGAGATCGCGGACTTCGGGATATGTGGCAGAAGAGTGATAAGAGAGAGTATTTTTCTAACTATTGGACTGTTGTAGTGTTATAAATTATTTTGAGAGTTGCGCCTTAATCTGATAAAGTAGGCGATTTTAGAAATGATGGAATGAAGAGATTTTTAACTTTAAAATATTCAAATTTTAAAACGAGCAAACTTTGAATTATTCATACTGGAGTCTTAAACTTTGGATAATTCTAGATGTGGAAAGTTTTCAACTTCTAAACTTGGGAGCTTCAATTTTATGGGAACGGGCAATTTTGAAATCGAGTTTTCCGCGGTTCAAATAAGCTTCTGAAACTTTGAGGATTTTGAAATTTCAACTTTTCCAATTCTGAAGATTATATTTTAAAAATTGAAAATTGAAGGAGATTTAATCTTTATATAGAAGTTGGAGATACTTAAATTTGAAATTTTAACATGCAAAGGAGAAAAATCACGTAAAAGTGAAAGTATATCTCTGCCAGGCTTGCTAAAATAAAAGCCCTCCGAGTTTTATTCAAAATAATAAAATATGATTTATATTACGAACGTTTCAAATTTTCGAGATGGGGATGTGCTGTGGTGAATTTTCAACAACGGAATAGAAAGCGGAGAAAGAAGGGACCCCATCCACCCTTTATTATTAGGGGACTCGCCATTGGTCACTAAAAAATAGGGTGATGATTCACCAGAGAGAATATTCAAAATATATACTGGCTACGTTATAGCTTCAGAGTTTAAGTCATAAAATTTACTAACAGAATAAAATGAAACATTAAAAAGACATTTTCTATTTAAAAAAATTAATTGTTGCTTTTTTTTTAGTTTTTTTTTTAATCCTGATGTTTTTCAGAAAGACAATTGAAGTCTGGTACTGAAAACAAAGTAGATATAGTTATAAGTGACCTTTCGAAATCCTTTTCGATGGGCTTTTGTTACGGTTCCGAATCGTTTTTTAAGGTTCCGAGAAGGTCGACTTTTTGTATACTCTTGTCTGTTTTGTAGAAGGAAGGAGGTCCACGGATCGATGCATCGTTTCGAGTTAATTTTCGAACGGGCACGCCACATTGGAAGCTCGATTTTTAAGCAAGGTGGATCGTATTAAATTGTGGATTGAGTTTCGCGCAAATTCGTGGTTCTTCCGCTCATTTCTGGGCTAGAAATCTAAAATTGAAGCCCTGCAGGAAATCGAGGAAATCGAACCTTCACACAAAATGTTCGACCACGTCGATATAAGGTATCCTTGTGAAATTAACTTTCACCAAAATTTTGGCGCACCTGGTAAAAATAATTGTAAATTGGCTTTCAAATTAATTAAAAAATTAAATTTAAGAAGTCGCTTTTCTTCACATTTACCTAATAAGTAATAATATAAGCTTGAATTTTCAAAATAGCGATCAGCTTTATACTTATTTTTATTTGAGAAGTTTTCGAAACTCGAATTGAATTCTCAAGACGAAGTTGAAAAGGACAAATACGAGAGGAATAAGGTAGCTAGATCTACATTGTAATAGGTTGTGTAAACGTAAACGAAGCAACAAGGTATTCACCCTCCTCTGGCATATCTCATGCGTGTAAAGAAAAATCGATAATACTTTCCTGACTTCTAAGTTTTCTTTTAAAGACTAACAAATTTACGACTATATAAAATTTTATTTAAAGTTTTGTTCAAAATTTATAAATAATATAATTTACTATTAATATTAACAAAAATAACTTCACCAGGGAGAAAAACACTTTCATTCATACAGAGACTTTAACAAAGAAACATTTTAGATTTTCTTTTGTTATTCATTTCTCAGATTCATTTGTCTTCGCAGCTAGGCAAGTGCAGGTCCAAGTCCGTGAACTTTCGAGATCCTACAGTCTAACACGTTGTTTTGCGGTATCGTCAAACAGCAATGGTATTTTTCAATCGCGTTTTTCTTTAACTTGATTTTTTTTCATTTTAAGTTATTTAGATCATGTTTTTGCGGAAGAGCTCTTCATTGACTTTACTTGGGCTTCATTCTCGAGACCATAAAATCGAGAGAATGTTACCACGGAAGTTAATTTTGCTTTTGCTTTTTTTTTGCAACTGACTCAATTCTTAGTACCACGTAAAATTGAATTTAAATTTTTATCGAAAATAATCTATTGGGAGACTTATGATTACATCTTCCAAAAAATAAAGTAGAATTAGTACCGTCAAGAGGGGTAATTATGGATCACCGGGGCAAATATTGATGATAGTATTACTATGTAGAAAACGGGCTAAGATTCTCGTAATTTCTTAATTCATTACAAAATGAATTGATCTAAATACCCAATGTGATGGCCAATTTTTTCTTTCGTTACTTCCTTGGTCAGTTTCAAAGTAAACAAAATCATTTTAAATTATCTGCAAGGAACCTCAAGGAAACGGTTTTCATTACAGATGTCATTAACATTGAGTAAGTGTATTTGACAGTTCCATGCCTTCTGAAGCTTTCCGATTAAACCATTGTACAAATTTCAGTCAATTAAACTCAACCAACGTGCTGATGATGTGACAAACAAAATATTGCATAATATTGTTGGGTAAATGAACAAAAGCGAATTAATCTACACGGAAAAACATTTTGTGGTGAGATATTGACATTACCTGTGATAAACAGTAGCATAAATTGTAAACTTGAGTCGTTAATATTGCAAATACTCTATTCTATAAATCTGAATAATTCCAAATCTAATTCAATCAGAGTTAAAAAGTTTAAGGGTGGCCTTTTTAATCGAGGAAAAAAATTCCCTGTCATTTCCTGACTCGCAAAAATTTTTCACGGTCATTAAAAATAAAAGATTCTAACGCTTAAGACTAAAAATTTTTCAATTTGAAATAATGAAATCAAAACTGAACTGCAAATTAATGAACATAAAGTGGAACTCTTTTGAATTTCAAACTTTTAAAATGGAAGATTAAAAAATTGTTCATTCCCAATTTTTAATTGAAACATCCAATAATTCACACGTATAAAATGAAAGCTTTTAACACTTTACATCTGAACAAGAATTTTAAATTAAATACCATTAAAATGCAAAATTTTGACTGTTATAAACTGAGCAGTTCAAAGATTTCTGATGAAAAAATATCATCCCTTCTAAAACAATAAAACGGATAAAAACAAAAAAAAGGCCTCTTCCAATTCAGAAAAAATTGAAAACCAAAATACATCCCTTCTCACTCAAAAAAGATGTTAAAAAAAAAGAGTTTTCCTTTTTCAATTCATAAAATATTTAAAACTAAAATTTTGCTCTTTTTCAATTCGATAAAAATGTTAAAAATATAAAATATACTTCTGACAATTCAACAAAAATTAAAAACTAAAATTTCCTCGGCTCAGGCTCAGTAATAATGTTATGAATACAAAAATTTCCCGCCCTCAACTCAATAAAAATGTAAAAAAAAGTTCCTCTTCCAATTCGGACAAAAATAAATACAAAATTCCATCCCTTTTTTTTAAATTAGAAGTGTGAAATTTAAACGTTTTTTTATACATATGTCCTTTTATGTTGCATTATTTTAATGTTATGTCCAAGGTAGCCAACCGTCCTCGTGTCCCGCCTTAGAATTTGTCCCGCATTTACTACTCTTTTTGGAATTTTTTTTTTTTTTTTAATATTATAACCTTTAAAATTCATATTACACGCGTCTAAAAAAAGTATGAAATCATCTATATTGTTACGCTTGTAACAAGCTGATACGTAGTGATACGTCACTCATCATGTATCAGGGCGCAGTGCCATGGAGGTAGATTAGTAGAATAGTGCAACAGTGTGAAGAAGATTTTTTATTAGTGCAACAGTGTGAAGAAGATTTTTTACTAGTGCAACAGTTTTGACCAATGGGGTGCCTGCACAAGCTCTAGCTAGCAGTCACCTCATTGGTAAAAACTATAATATCCTGAAATCTTGAAAAAAAAAAAAAAAAAAAAATGAAGAAAAAATGGTAAGATCCCAGTTTCCGGCATTCGTTGTGCGGATAGTGGCTACCTTGGTTATGTTGTTTCAAAATAATTGTTTAATTCTTATTTATATTTGAAAAATCAGTACTTTTACTTATGGGTTGTCTATATATTACATAAGGTTTTTTGGACGATTATGTATCCTCTCACCTCCCTTGTAACGCTACCGTAACAATAGAGAATGACCTCCCCCCAACCACTGTTGCGTAACTTTCAGTAATCTGATTTTTTCACTATAAATACAACGTTATCTACGCGTTCATAAATTATTGCCAATTCTTTATTTGTGACGTTTTCGATAACTTACATAAAGTCATATTTTAGAAGAAAAAAAATCATTTCCGATAAAGTTACAGTTTTTCTTTTTTAAATATCAACAAAAATATTAACATTTTCGGATTTAGTTAGTGGTGCAATAATTTCAAAATTGAAAAAAAGGATCTTCCACACTTCTTATATCATTTCGTTTACAGAAACTTAACAAATTTTAATGATGCTTATTTTGCCTTTTTTGAGTATTTTGAAGTAGCCTAAAACCTATGCTAAAATATTTTTTCACGTTCAAAAAATAGTGGTGTGTTTCTTCCATTCGAACAGAAGTAATATTATGAAAAATACTTTGAAAAAAATTGTAAATAAGTATCCAGAACACAATTGAAATTTTTTTTAATGTCTGATATTTTAACGATTAAAGGCTTTCTATTTGAAAAATTCAGTTTTGAATATGTGACTGAGAATTGCTCATTTTACATGAACAGTCAACTATTTGAAAAATTCAGTTTTGAATATGTGACTAAGAATTGCTCATTTTACATGAACAGTCAAATTTTGCTCAATATTAAAAAACTTGCACTTTTTTTTAATTCAAAAACTCAAATTGAATGTGTTAAAAATTGGAATATTTTAGATTAAAACAATATCTGAATAGGATTTGAAATTGAATAAAAGCGTTTAATTGTGAATCTATTAATCTGAAATTACTTATCAATTGAAAATAGTTTATAAAGTTTCAATCGGACGTGTACATTTGTTTAACTACGAAGCCTAAGGCTTTCGAATTAAAAAAGTTCATTTTTCAACGTTACAATCTGTAAATTTTTTTATTTCGAACAGATTCAGAATCGTTTTGTAAAATCAATTATTCCTTTATTTTAAACATTGGAACTACAGTTTAGTTTTTAAAATTACCATTAATTCATAATTACAGCTGATCAAACTAAAACATTTTTATCGGGATTTTTCAAATTCAAACGCTTTTGATTTATAATTTTTAAAGTCTTTAAAACTGCATTTTAGACATTTTTAAATTGGAAATGCACGTCTAAAAATGAAGACATAAAATGGAAAATTTGTGATGTACAAGATTTTAGAATTGCGCATTGTAAACTGAATGATTTTATAATTGAGAAAGTTAAAAATTGAACTTAACATTTAAAAATGTAATTTTTTATATTTAAAGTAAATTCCTCAAATACCCAAAAAATTTCCTAGGTCTGCCGTTTTTTAAAAATGCCAATCTGTAGATTTCATTAGGAATTTAATTGGTATATTGTTCCGTTAATACCTGATATATGTATAAATAAAAACATTTTCCACGTAATGCAAAGCAGCAAGACAAAGCATTACAAAACCTCATTATCCTCAGTTCGAGAAGTTTTTTGCCGTTTGTGATGTTTCCATCATTTCAATTTTAATTAACATTTCGTTTATTATTCCAGCTTTAAAAAAAAACAAGAATAATGGAAACCTTTTTTTTAAAGGTGGATGCTGTACTAACGATCAAGCTGCAGACGAGAGTAACGATAATGATTATTATAGTTCGGGGACAAGGCTTGCATTAAATTGCGGATACATGTGCGCATCGCGAATTAATATTACGTTTTCGTACTTGAAAACATACTCGACGGGTTCAAGTACAATTACAGAGATACGACAATGGCTTGGTGTCATGGTAACTGCTGTTGTGTTTCTATCTGAATGTTCGAAGATATTTCAATGATCAAACTCCCGACCGTGGATAAGGGGCGAGGCGTAGTAAGAGTAGCGAGATGAAAGGTAGAGGGGCGAGGGTTGTGTCTCCGCGGCCAATTAATTAATTCCGATTATGAAGGACGCCTTCCACGCCAGAAATTTCATGTCCCCGTGAATCCTCTTGTTACACACAACTTCCACGCACTCAGTGCATAAGGGGTGTGTCAATCACAAAACTTGTGCGCTTTGCAAGCTGGCCGAAAAACTTCATTTTCAAATTAAAAATTTCTAGAAAAAGATCTTTCTTCTTGGCTCCGGTGGGATTCGAACACCACGTCTTCCGATTTCCGGTCGGGTGTTCGAATCCCACCAGAGCGAAGGAGAAAGATCTTTTTCTAGAAATTATTAATTTATAAATTTCCAATTTTCTTCTAGTCTGAAAGGACGTTAAGCATTTCGGTTATTTAAGGAGTTATCTTAGATCGATATTATAGATTACCAGTTTCATAGTTTATAAAGTATCTATATTTATTACAAATACTTGGTTTCGACATAAAATGATCCACACGTACACCTGGTCTAAAGGAAACAACCGCAGTATAGGCAAAGTGTGGGATAAATTTTCTGTACCAACTTGCCATCCCTATTATGCGCTGTAATTGTTTATTATTTTTAGGTTTAGGGAATTCTAGGATTGGTTACATTGTTTCGTCATCTATTTGGAGTCCCTTGTCGTTAACTTTAAAACCTCAGTATTTGATTTCCGAGCAGCCGAACTCGCATTTGTCCGGGCTGATCGTTAAGTTTGCGTAATTGATTTTATCTAAAACGATGTTCAAGTATTTCATGTGGTCATCAAAATTTGCAGTTACAACTACTATGTCGTCTACATAACAAAAAACGTTTGGTTTCAGGTCTGGAGTTATAATTTTTATCCATCAGTCTCTGGAAAGTGGCTGGAGCATTATTTAAGCCAAATGGCATCCTTTTGATATGATACATGCCTTTTCCAGGGACTGTGAATGCTGTTATTAGTTTCGAGTTTCAGCCTAACGGTATTTGTAAATAGACTAATTTTAAATCAATTTTTGTAATGAATTTTGCTGACCTTAAAGCGTCCAGTATTTCTGGCTTGAGTGGGATTGGATAGAGGTCTTTTTCGTAATATTATCAACCTTTCTGAAATCTAAACAGAATCTGCAGTTTTTCCCTGGTTTTTTTTAATCATAACTATAGGGTTTGATCCATCAGAATAAGAATTTTCTATTATGTCTTGCTCTAATCATTTATCTACTGTTTGATAAATTATTTCTTTAATTTTTGGGTTCACGTGGTTATATCGCTGTTTAATGGAATCGTGACCCTGGACGTCAATTTTATGTTTTGTTAGGTGAGTCGCCCTATGTTCTTTTCCCTGGTATACTTTTATTTTGTTTTCTAACAGTTTCCCTAATTGTGATTGTTGGCTTTCGTTAAGCTCAACAATATCTTCGCATTATTCTGGCGGACAATCATTTTGTTCGTCGATTTTTCCTAACCTATCCATAAAACATCAACCAGTTGCGACTATTCTCGGTTTCCATTCCTTGCTCTCAGCCTCCCCCCCCCCCCAGTAACAGAAGTTTTGGTGGAACTGACGTTACAACTAGACTCTCCACCGTACAACGAATGAATACTTAACTTTGACATGATTTCGACTCGCAAAAAAAATTTCACGCATAAAGGTGGTAGTTGGGTGTACAATCTAAAAAATGAATAATACAAACAATAAAATAGCTTCGGAATGGAGTGAACCTTTAATTGACGAAATGCATACACACGGTAAACGTAAAGGTCGAATTTCAGTCGACGAATGGAGACTGGGTGTTTGCAATGCTAGAGGAGTGAATGAAAAAGCAACACAGCATCTCAAAGATCATGATTTTGTATCGCCCAGATTGCTATGGGTTAGGATGAAGGTAGGATTTAGAAGATTATTTATCATAGCGTGCTACGCCCCAGTTGACCTTGATCCCAGATAAGTCAAAGTCACCTTCTGGGACACTTTAAATGATACAATAAGTACTTGCGATCAGGATGAAAGAATCATTCTGCAAGGGTATTAGGTAATTTTGGGGACCCAAGAAAAAATTATAACGGGGAAAGATTAGTTAGCTTATGCTTAGAAAAGGGCCTATTTATCACAAACACTTGGTTCAGACATAAAATGATCCACATGTACACCTGGCATGAAGGAAATAACCACAGTACAATTGTCTTCATTATTGCGGATGAAAGACTAAGAGAACTAGTAACAGACACAAGGGTCATGAGGGGCTCTGAATGCAATACTGACCACTACCTTCTAGTCTTCAAAATATATTTAGGATGGGGGTGGAAAAGAAAGAGAACCAAAGAAACGAGACAAACGAGAATCAAGATTGAAAATTTACAGAAACCGGAAGTGCGCATGGATTTTCAGTATAAGTTAAACGAACGCATAGATAGGACAATTTGGGAAGCACTTATAAGCAATAAAGATATAGAAGGCACATGGACCATGATACGGGATATCATTGTTTAAACTGCGATTGAAGTATGTGGTACGGCGGTTGTAGGAAAGAAATCTGGCGATGCATGGCGGAACGATGAAATTAAGGCAGCCCAACAAGAAAAGAAAGAAGCTTACGAGAGAACTTTGAACATCACAGGTATTAGCAATGAGGAGAAAAATAAGCTCAAAAATGACTACAGACACAAAAACAGAAAAGTTAAACGACTCGTCAAGCACAGTAAAGATAAAATAAGAACTGAAGAAGAAAAGGAAATACAAAACAGCTTTGAAGGAAGCAGGAAACTAATATTTAGAAAGATGGAGAAATGTAAAAATGCAGAGCTTGTCAGCATGAGAAACAGGAAAGTTTAAATGCTATATGATACAGACGGGATAGTAGACGCTTTAAATGACGCTTTTAAAGAATTATTAGGAGGTGCAGATATAGGGCAACAGAACTGCAACATAGAACATAATGCACTAAAAAACCGAATTGAAAAAGTCTGTGTCACTGGAGTTAGAGATATAATTAAGAACTTAAAAAACGGTAAGGCTGCTGGTGTATACAGTATTAGCGCTGAAATGCTTAAATACGGTGACGAACTCATACCTCACAGACTGTGCGAATTGATAAATTTATGTATCGAAATGGGAGAAGTCCCATACGAGTGGAGAAAAGTGATTATCGTACCAATATACAAAAGGAAGGGAAATAAAAGCAACTGCAATAATTAAAGAGGTATCAGCTTATTAAGTACCGTTAGTAAAATATACTCAAAAATACTATCTGCAGGGTAATGAAAATAACAGAAGAAAAGATATGGGAAGTTCAAAGTGGATTTATGCCAGGAAGATCATGTACGGATCAAATATTTAGCTTAAGACAGATCACAGAAAAAAGTTTGAAAGTAGGAAAGAAGGTTTCTTGTGCGTTTGTAAACCTAGAAAAAGCATTTGACAAGGTGGATAGAAGTAAACTTTGGAAAGTCCTCAAAGAGTACGGAGTCAATGGATGTCTCCTACAAGCGATAAAAACAATATATGCAGGTAGCAAAGCGAGTGTAAGGGTTAATAAGAAACTGAGTGACTGGTTTGATATTCTGCAAGGCGTTAAACAAGGATGCGTTATGTCCTCATGGCTATTTATCATATTTATGGCCAAGTGTCTAAGAATAGGCCTCTTCGACGAAGAAGGTGTAGATCTCGAGACAGTGAGGTACGTGGGTTAGCTTTCGCAGATGACAAGTTTGTTATAGCAGAATCAATCGAAGACTTACAAAGAATGTTGAGCAAGCTAAATAAAAGCATGAAGAACATGGGCCTCAAAAATACCGTGAATAAAACAACAATCATAGTGTTAGAAGGAAAAGGTGACAAAACAATATGCAATATTATCCTAAATGATGAAAGATTAGAACAAGTTGATAAGTACATATATCTAGGTAGCCTATTCACTAATCAGAGGACGATAAACGAGGAGCTAGATAGGCGTATAAACGAGGGTCGGAAGGTTATCGGTAGAGCATGGTCCATTCACAGCAGTAAAAATATGCCAAAAAAAACACTAAAATGACAAGATATAATTCTATATTTGTTCCGGCTGTGCTATACGGTAGCGAGACATGGACCTGTCAAGAAAAGTATAAGAGTAAAATTAACGCGATTGGCATGAAACCTCTGCGCATAATCTGTGGGAAAACACTAATAGACAAAGTGAGAAACGAAATAATCCTCAAAGAATGTGGTGCAACAGAGACAATAATTGACATATGGGAAAGAAATCAGTTAAGATAGTTCGGACATGTTGAAAGAATGAAAGATGAACGACTGACGAAACAAGTGTATAAAGGTAAAGTAAGTGGCAGTATGCCAAGAGGCAGACCGCGGAAAGAATGGTTAGATTGTGTGAATGAGACCTTAATCAGAAAAGACATGAGAAGCCATAGAAACAGGAGAGCTTGCATCACTAGAGAGATTGATCAGCAACCTGGGTCGAAGCAGTATTGCGTAACGAATGTGTTATTTGAATAAGTAACACGAAAATTTTAGAATAATCTAAACAAAAAAATCTATACCTCCTTCCTAACACTTCTACTTTCCAACGGAGCGAGTCTCGCCTACCCCGAAAGGGAAATGGCTTAATGGTAAAATAGTATCCGAAATATTATCTTTATAACACAAGCATGATTTCAGCTCTTTTCGACGCCTATGAAGCGGGGCTAAAGCTCTACTTTTTACTCCCTGGGGACTGAAAAGTGACGTTAGAGGTGAATAATGAAAATTATACATCTATGAGCTCACATTTTACAATTATCAGTACACTCAACCTAAAAACTGTGAGGAAATTTTGGTTGCAGATAACAGAATTTTGCGGTTATTTATGGAAAGTTACCATATATAACTGAACAAATTACCGTAAATGACCGAAAATTTGCATGAAGTTCCGGAAATTTATGAAAAATTTCAAAAATGAATTTTGCGTCATTTATGGTAAGTTATCATATTTACTTCTACAATTACCATAAATTACCGAAAATTTCCATAAATTTCCAAAAATTTATGGAAATTAAAAAAAAAGTATTTTGGGTAATTCATGGTACTTCACCATTTTTACCGGTAAAATTTCCATGAATGACCACAAATTTTCATACATTTTCGGCAATTTATGGAAATTTTTATGAATAAATATTGGGTAATTTATGGTAATTTACCATCTTCACCAGTAAAATTATCATGAAGGACCGAAAATTTGCATAAATTTCCGGAAATTTATGGAAACTTTAAAATGTAAATTTGGGATAATTCATGATAATTTACCATATTTACCGGTAAAATTATCATAAATTACCGAAAATTTGTATATATTTCCGCAAATTTATGGAAATTTGAAAAAAATCATTTTGAATTAAAAATTAATATTGGGTAATTTATGTTAAGTTCCCATATTGACGTGTGAAATTACCATCATTGACCGTAAACTTGCAGGCATTTCAAAATTGAATTTCGGTAAATTTATGATAATTTACAATATTTACCGGTAAAATTGCCATAAATGACCGAAAATTTAAACAAATTTCCAGAAATTCAAAAAAATGAATATTAAGTAAATTATGGTAAGTTACCATATTGACCTGTGAAATTACCATTAATGACCGAAAATTTATAGACATTTATAAATTGAATTTTGGGAAATTTATGGTAATTTACCATATTTACAGATAAAATTACCATAAATGACTGAAAATTTGTATAAATTTTCGCAAGTTTATGGAAATTCGAAGAAATTAATTGTGAATTAAATACTAATATTGGGTAATTTATGGCCATTTTCTATATTTACCGGTAAAATTGCCATAAATGACCGAAAATTCGCATAGATGTCCGGAAATTTATGGAAATTGAGAAAAATGAATATTTGGTCATTTATGGTATGTTACCATATCTACCGGTGAAATTATCATGAATGACCAAAAATTTGTATAAATTTCCGCAAATTTATGGAAATTTAAGAAAAATTATTTTGAGTTAAAAATTAATGTTGGGTAATTTATGGCAATTTTCTGTATTTACCGGTAAAATTACCATGAATGACCGAAAATTTACACCAATTTCCGGAAATTTAAAAAAATGAATATTGAGTAATTTATGGTAAGTTACCATATTGACCTATGAAATCACCATTAATAACCGAAAATTTGTAGACATTTTTAAATTGAACTTTGGGAAATTTATGTTAATGTACCACATTTACCGATAAAATTACCATAAATGACTGAAAATTTGTATATATTTTCGCAAATTTATGGAAATTCAAAGAAATAAATTGTGAATTTAAAATTAATATTGGGTAATTTATGGTAATTTTCCATATTTAAGGGTAAAATTACCATACATGACCGACAATTTATATAAATTTCCGGATATTTATGGAAATTAAAAAAATGAATATTGGGTTTTTTTATAGACATTTTTTAATTGAATTTTGGGAAATTTATGGTAAGTTACCACAAATCACCTCTAATGATACCGTAAATGACTAAAAATTCCCGGCAATTTTTTCATTTAATTTTTTATAATTTGGAATAAGTCAACATAAATTTCATGCTTCTTTATTCAAAATCTAATATGGACTAAAATCATGACTGTATTTCGAGAAATATCCTAGGTGCATAAGATACTATTCTATAATGAATTTACTATAATTGTTAAATAATTATATAAAAATAATCATGTAACATTTTGAAATCCCATGCAATTTTGCAATCTCGCAATCTAGGGTACATCAAAAATCCAAGTAATTAACCACTCGGATAAAAATTGGTTTACGGAATATAAAAGGCAATGTTGCTAACTCACCTGGGCTGCAAGTCTACATTCTGCGACTCTTAGATTAAAGTCAGAGGTGGAAGCTTTATTGTGACAAACCAGACTATGAGCTATCACGAAAACCGCATTTTTCGGTAAAGTTATATCTGTAGCCCGCAGTGGATTAAATTCGATAAGCTTGGCGGAACCTTCAAAGGAAATAAAATTAAAATATTTCAATAATTTCATGTCGTAGTCCAGGTATCTTGTATAAAAAAAGCCTTTCTGTCGTTTTTACTATGTAGGATTTTTTTTTAAACAGTTCCAAAAATCGTCATGACATTTTAGATCAAATTGTCCAAAAGCTGTAGTACACTAAATATAAAGTTCTCATAAACGTAAAAAGAAAGAGAGAACCTTCTACCACCAGTATGTGTTGAGTTATGATCCTCAAAAGTAACTGGATATAATAAAAAATTGGGTGAAAACTTAAACTCTGAAGTTTGCATCTGTACTTTAGAACCTGTTAATTTTACAAAAAAATGTTCCCAATATTAATTAAAGTAGGTGTAATTTCCAGTATTTATGAATAAAAAGCAATTTTCTAGCGCTAATCGATCATGTGCTATCACCATTCTTTATCCATCTGTTTTTTTTAAATAGATCTTTTCTGAATAAAGTAACGTTAATTAAGCCAGAGAAAAAGTTGTAGAGCAGGTAATTTTGCGTAAATGTAAGAAAAATTAATAGTCTAGCTATAATAGGTTACGAGTTATGACCATGTAGGGTTGACCCTTTCCACTCGGAAAAGTCTGTCTCTACTGATATACAATACCGACCAATCGAATCGGACAACTAACCTGGTAAAATATTAAAAATTATACTTTCAAAGCAGATATCATTATCCAGAATATAGATAAAACTATTTTTCACGCCGTTGGAAAGTTTATTAAATTCTGCGTTAAATGACCCCTATTTGACGTAATTTGGCCTTGTGGATATTAAAAAATCATATGATTATTTATTAAAGTTAAAGTACAAAATTCTTTAAAAATCGTAATTTTTTTTTGTCTTTCTCACGTGATTATGTAATACCCACAATGCCAAATTATTTCAAATAGGGCTCGCTTAACGCAAAATTTAATTGTATTTTTAACAAGGTTTAAAAAATATTGTTATCTATATTCTATACGGTGCTATCACCTTTCAAAGTCAGAGCTATTCCTGAATAGGTCACCCAGTTAGTGGTTCGATACTATCCGTCGGCAGTGTATGCACTTGCGACCATATTTAAGCATTTTGGTGACATATATGCATTTGTATTTTTTAGAAATACACTTTTTTCTTTCAATAAATTAATTGTTTAATAATTTTTTTAATAATACTCTTTACACTATGCATTTCATGCACATTTGATATATTGTCTTTGTGAAACGTACATCCAGAAAACTGCTGTCGACAACGAATGAAAGAAAGATTATAAATTAACCAATTATACATTGTGTATTCATTGTTTATAAGAAATGTATTGATGTGATCAGCCTAACACTTGATTATTTTATAAACATATATCATAAAAATTTATAAATTATTTGTCAAGGATGAAACAATTATTGTTAAATTAAAACGGTAATGAAATAAATAATCTTAACACTTTTTGTAATTTATTGTTATGAAATAATTATTATTTGCTTTGTTATTTGTTATTATTACTGTGTAAACAATTTTCAAATGTATAATTTACCATTTTTTCTTCATTCGCTGTCAACAATAAATCTTCTGAAGGAGGGTTTTATAAAATGTGCACAAAACGTACAGTGTGAAGAGTATTATTTAAAAAATTGTTAAGCAATTAATGTAATCTTGAGAAAAAATTTAAAAACTTGTATTTATAACTAATTACAGATCCATATATATGCCACCAAAATTACTGAATACGGTCACATGACGTACAGATTTTCCAAAATGGAAAGGGTCAAAGTTCCGTGGTCATAACTTGTGACCTACGACAGCTAGACGATTAATTTTTTTCAGATTTATGTAAAATCCCCTGCCCTACAACTTTTCTTGTGTCTTCTTTAACGTTACTATATTCAGAAACAAGTTATTTTGAAAAAACTGAACACGAGTAATTTGCCCTGAAAAATGGGTAAAAAATTATCAACTTTGGGAGGTGATAACTCATGACCTATTGGATCTAGAATATTGTATTTTTTTGGAAATTACTGGAAATTACATCTACTTTAATTAAGGTGGAAAACATGTTTTTGTACAACTGACATATATCAATGTACAGATGCAAGCTTCAGAATTTGATTTTCAGTCACTTTTTTAAAAATCCGGTTACTTTGAAGGATCATAACTTGGAACCTACTCAGGATAAAAAATTTTGTTTTGTTTTTAGTTTTCTAAACATTTGTCTGGTTTAATTTTAAATAATTTTGTTTAATTTTGGTCTAAAATGTGATGAGAAGGGTCAATTTACGCAAAGACGATTTTTGGAACTTTTTTTAAAAATATTTTCGGTGCGCAAGTAGTAATTTCTAGAAACTATTTGAATTTAAATATATTTTTTAATTTTTATTTACCTGCTTTGCCCAAAAAAGCAATTGCTTGGTCCATTCCTCCTCCCTGGGTTCCTATATATCTTTCAGCACTTGCACTTAATGTTGCCAGTTCTTCTTTAGAGATTGGATACTGTAATAATAAATAATTTCTTGTATGTAATTTTTTAATCAGTCTTTTAAAAAAAAATCTTTCCTCTATGCGAAAATTTAATAATTACGTAATCACGTAATTGGGTATCTTTAAAATGTCAGACCCCCGCCCTTCTTACGTAGGATTTTATATTTCTTACTCAATATATCGACGATATATAAATTTCAAACGATTTTAAAAATTGCCTGACGATGTGCGAAATTGATGCTTTATAAAAAATGTTTTTTTTTTTGTAATGTTTCTGTGTTTTATGAAAAAACAAAGATTTAATGAAATTTTCAAAGGATTTCCGAATTGTCATTAATAATGAGGGTGAGAATTCTTTTCATAAAGTTTTGACTAAATGAGGAATTTTAATATTAAAAATTTGTTTCTAACAGAAGTTTTTTTTAAGATTTGTCGTCAAACTTTTAATGATTCTTTATTTTACATTATTTGTTTTAAGAAAATATTTAAAAATATTTCGGAAAATTCCAAAAGATTGTCAAAATAATCAAAAAAGAATATGGAATATTTAAAGGCAATTTTGGTTTAATTTAAAAAGGTTTTCTCGAAATTTTAGGACAAATTTGAATCATTTTAAAAAATATTTAAAAAAATTTGAAATCAAATTAAAAATTTCAAAAAACTTACGACAAAATGTAAATTTGTGAAGAGTTTGAAATAAATTTTTGATGTTTTTTTTTACATTTTTAAACGAGTATTTTTTCTGGTAGTATTGAAAATGATTCTTTATTTTTAAAAATGATTAATTTTAGGAGAATATTTGAAAAGAGTATAAAACATAATAAAAGATTTCCAATATTGTCAAAAATGAATCAGGAAAATTTTCAAACAATTTTAGAAATGATTCGAGTCAGTTTAAAAGATACTTAGGAATTTTTGGAATTTTGAAGAAAGTTTGAACAATCAACCACTTTATTGGATAATTCATCCCTCGGGCTTTAAACTTTAACAATTTTGTTAAAAATCAATGTATTTCGTGGAAAATTCGCGTTTTTTTTGTGGAACATTACCTTCGGAAATAAAAAATAATTTTTTGGTTCATACTCTTTTGTTGAAAATTCATTTTTTTATGATTCATAATTTTATTTGTAAATCCATCTCTTTAGTTGAAAATGTAAATATTTCGTTAAAAATTCGTTTTTTTTTGCTTGAGAATCAATTTACTTAATTAACAATGTAACTATTCCATTTTTGGTAAAAAAATGGATATTTTTTATCAAACATTGATCTTTTCAAGTTAAAAATTCATGTATTTTGTTGAAAATTCATTGTTTTTTTTCGAGATTAAAAATGCAACTGTGTGGGTCTTAATTAAACCAGTTTGATTTGGGATTCAACAATTTGATAGAAAATTCAAATATTCGGCTAAAAATCAATTTTTTTTTTTAAATAAACTATTTTTATGAAAATTTTACTTTTTGATAGAAAATTAACTTTTGGTTGAAAAATTATATTTTTTGGTTGCATATTCAGCCGTTGTGTAGATAATTCGTCTTTGGCGCTTTAAAATTCAACAATTGTTTTGGAGATTAAAGATTAGATTAAGATTGTTTTAAGATTCAACTTCTTGTTTGACAATTTAACTATTCTATTTTTAGCAAATTAATCTATGGGAATAAAAAATCATCTTTTGTGTTGAACTCTTTTTTTGATAATTAATTTTTTTTTATGATGCATAATTTGAGTTAAAAAGTCATCTCTTTGGTGGAAAATGTAACTATTTTATTGAGATTTTTTTTTATCATTCATGTTTTCAATTAACAATGTAAATATTGCTTTTCTGGTTAAAAATAGTTATTTTTTACCGAAAATTGATCTTTTCACGTTTCGAAATTTTTAACAATTGAAAAAAAAATTAATTTTAAAAATTCATGCCTTTTCTGAAAATTTTTTTTTTTTTTTGGAGAAAAATTAATCTTTTCCGTTAAAAATTATACCTTTTTGATTAAAAATGCTTTAATTCCGTTTGGTTCTAAATAAATCTGGTTGGGTTGAGGATTCAAAAATTTGGTAGAAAATTAAACTATTCGTTTGGAAATCAACTTGTTTCTTAAAAATTAACATTTTTGGTTTCAATTTAAGTAATTGGTTGAAAATTATATTATTTTTATGAAAATTCAATCGTTTCGTAAAGAATTGCATTTTTATAAACAATATTCTTGGTTTGAAGATTCAACTGCCTTGCAGAAAATTTGTTTTATTTGGGCTCTAAAATTCAACAGTTTTGTTGAAAATGAATTTATTTTGTTCAAAATTCGTAATTTTTGGTAGAACATTCATCTTCTTGCTCGAAAATTCATCTTTTTGGTAGAAAATTGAACTATTTGGTTAATAAATTCATCTTTTTTTAGTTAGAACTTCAACTAACGGTTGAAAATTGATCTCGTTTGTTAAAAATTCATATTCTTTTTAACATTTTCCTCTTTCGTTTCAAATTTTAACTTTTTCCTTGTAAATTAGGTTAGTTTTTGTTTAAAAATTAATATTTTGTCTAAAAATTACACTGTTCCATTTTTGGTTAGAAATCTATCATTTATAAGTTTAAAATGTAACTATTTGCTGGTAGAAAATTCATGTATTTTGTTGAAAATTCGACTTTTTGGTTAGAAACTCAATTAAATAATTAACTAATTTTGGGCTACGTTATTTTTCAATTTAAATATCAGACAAGACATTTGTTATTCAGAGAGTTGTTATATAAATAATGCTAATTAGTCTCTTTCTCAACTAATTTAAAAACTGAACGAGATTTTTAGGAGACTGTGTTTTATTTTAAAAAAGGGTCGTAGTTTTTGTAAAAAAGAGATATTAATCTTAAAGTTCCTGAGTCAGTAGCGGTTTGATATTTTCTATACTTTTCGACATGAATCTCTAATTGAGGTTCAGAAAAAATAGTAATCAAACAAATTTTTAAATGTTAAGTTTGAACATTTTTTGAAACCATAATTAATAATTAATAACAATAGTGGGGGGGGGTTGGTTATTGACCCTCAATAATAATTTTTGTTTTAGTAAGAATATGTGCGCTGTTGGCCAAACAAATTAATGATTACAAATTTTGAATTGGGAGCCTTCAAAATTGAAAATTTGCATGTTAAAATTTAAAAAAAATTGACAATTTTATTACAAAGGTGTTGAAACCGTATCATTTCTAATTCAAAGCGTTTAAAATGGAACCATTTTATTTTTCATTGAAGAATCTCGAAATTGGATGATTACAGATTGAAATTTTTGAAATAGGACAATTTCAAAATGTTTAAAATTTAATAAGTTCAGATTAGAATTTTGAAAATTAGATTGTTTAAAATTGAGAGAAATTGAAATGTTATTATTTTAAATGGAAAGCGTTACAAATTGAAAAGTTTTAAATTTAGATAATTTTTAATTCGAAGAGATTAAAATTTGACAAATTGAAATTTAATACTAAATTGAAAGTTGTAAAGTCAAAGCTTCTGAAATTCTAGAATTTTAATTTGTTATTATATAAAAAATTATAATTTAATATTAAAATTGATGAGAGGAATGTTGCAAAGAATAAAAAAGATATTCTATATTATTATTTTGGCCATTCAAAATTGAAAATTTTGGAATCATGGACCTTCAAAATTGAATTATTCTAAAACAAAACTTCAAAATGAAGTAATTATAAATCGGAAACATTGAAAATTCTTCTTCAAAATTGAAAAAAAATTAATTACCAATAATTATATTTTGATTATAAACAATACGACTCTTAACTTTTAAATTTCTAATCGCCTAATTTTTAACACTGCGCTTAGAATAATTATTCATTCTTGAAATCTTACAATCAAATATTTTTCAATTTTAAATTATTCATTTTTTATTATATCTTCAACCAAAAATAGGAAATGAAAACCTTTGTAAGGCTTGTATTTGATAAATTATCGTCTTAATTTTTCATTTTGAAATTCATCATGGACGTATTTGAATAAAAATTGTTTAATCACAAAACTTTTAAACTGAAAATTGTGCAGCTGTCAAGTTTTTAAATTCGATATGCAACAATTTCGAAAAATTCAAAAAACCAGACAATTTTTTTGATAATTCCTCTCTTTTTGGAGAAAATTATTCTTGGTTAAAAACTCAACTTTTTGGTTGAAAATCCAATGATTTGGTTGAATGTTAAAATATTTTCTTGAAAATTAATTTTTGTATGAAGATTAATTATTTTAGATAATAATTCATTTCGTTGGTCGAAAATTTTACTATTTTGCCATGAATTCGTGTTTTTCTTGTAATTAATTTTGTTCGCTGAAAATGTAAAAATTCAGTTTTTGGTAAAAATCGATAATTTAAATTGAAATTTGATCTATTCTGGTTAAGAATTCGTCTTTTTTGGTTGAAAATTAATTTTTTGACTGAAAATTTAACTGTTCCACTTGTGGTAAGAAATTTATCTTTTATAGTTTGAAATACAACAATTTAGTAGAAAATTAAGCTTGTTTGTTGAAAAATCATCATTATGGATGAGAATTCAACTATTTTTTAATTCTAATTTTTCAGTTGAATTATTTTTTGTACTTTAAAATTCATCTTTTCAGATTCAAAATTAACTTTCTTGTTGAAATTTCTTTTTTTCTGGTTTCGAAAGTCAACTGTTTTCTAAAAAATTCCACTTTTTAGCTTGAAAGCCTATTTTCCGAAAATTCATTTATATGAGTAGAAAATTAATCTGGTTTGTTGAAAATTTATCTATTTGGTTGAGGATTCACATATTGTATTAAAAATTTATTTTTCTTCGTTGAATTCAACTGGTTGATAATTCGTTTTTCTTTTTGTTGAAATTTAGTTTGTTTTTCTATATTTAAAATGTCACCATTCTATTTTTGGATGAAATCTGATCATTTTTAGTCAAAAATTCAATTAATTGGTCAGAAAGTTCATGCATTTTGTTGAAAATTCATCTTTTAGTAGAAAATTAATCTTCTCTTCAGATTTCTCCTTTCAGATTGAAAACTCATCTGTTATGGTAGAAAATTGAACTATTTAAATGAAAGTTGACCTACTTTGTTATCACCTTATTTTATTGGTTTAGGATTTAACTTTTCTGTTAAAAATTCGTGTTTTTTTGTTGAAAATTAATTTTCTTAGCTGAAAATTTAACTATTCAATTTTTGGTTAAAAGTAGAACTACTTTATTAATAATTTATTTTATTGTTTAGAGAATAAACTATTTTGTTGAAAATTTGTTTTTGTGTGTGCAAAAGTTAATTTTTTAAATGAAAATTTATCTATTTAATTTTTGCCTGAAAGCTGATCGTGTATAGTTGAAAATTAAACTAATCAATTTGGCACTGAGAATTCATATTTTTACTGAAACTTCAACTACTTGGGTGAAAGTTAAACTAATTTGTTGAAAAATTATTTGATTAGTTTAGAATTCAACTACTTTGTTGAAAATTTCTTTTATTTTTTTGGAAAGAAAATAACATTTTTGAATGAAAATTTAACTCTTTATTTTTGGTTGAAAATGTATCTTTTTTACTTTAAAGTTTATCTTTTTTAGTTGAAAATTCATGTATTTTGTTGGTAATTCATATTTTTAGGGAATTAATCTTCTTGGTTAGAAAGTGAACAAGTTGAATATTTAACTATTTAGTAATAAAATGATGTATTTTGTTGAAAATTCGTCGATTTGGGTAGAAAATTAATCTTGCTTGTTGAAAATTCATCATTTTGGTTGAAGATTCCATTATTTTTGTTGAAAATTCGTCTTGTTAGTCGAATTGAGACGGTTAAAATTCAGGTTTTTTTGTTTGTTAAAAATTAGATTCTTAAACTGGAAATATACCGATTCCATTTCTGGTTAAAAATTAATCTCTTCGAGTTGGAAATTCAACTATTTGATTATAAATTCATGTATTCTGTTGAAAATTCGTCTTATGATAGAAAATAAATCTTTTTCGATGAAAATTCATCTTTGTAAGTTGAAAATTCAGCTATTTGGTAACATATTAACTAAATTGTTAAAGTCATCTTTTTTTATCACAAATTCAACTGTCTCGTTAAAAATTCATCTTTCCTGATTAAAGTTAACTTTATTGTTAAAAATTCTTCTTTTCCTCTTTTGTGAATTAACTGTTTTCTAAAATATTCGACTTTTCATATTTAAAACTTGACCTTTTTTTGAAATTCGTTAATTTGGGTAGAAAATTAATCTTGTTTGTTGAAAATTCATCTATTTGTTTGAGGATTCAACTATTTTGTTAAAAATTCTTCTTTCTATGTTGAGTTCAAATGGTTGATAATTTGTTTTTATTTTTGTTGAGAATAAGTTATTTTGTCTGAAAATTTAACTATTCTAGGTTTGGTTGAAGACTCATCTTTTTTCATTGCAAATTTAACTATTTCATTGAGAATTTATGTATTTTGTTAAAAATCCGTCTTTTGGTAGAAAATTAATCTTTTTGGTTGAAAAATGGTCCGGTTGTTGTTTTTTTTTTGTTACTGCAAATATGCTGAGCCCTCATTGAAATGAGGAGCGCCTGTTTTCGGTTAACTAGAGGTACACTCCTGGTGGTGCGTTGCCCATTTCCAGGCGCAGAAAATTTAACATATTTTCAATTAACAAGAAAGAAACAAGAACAGGATCATTTTTAAAAAAATGGCTCTGGTCACGCACATGTGTAAGCCTTTCGATTATGTGATGAAAATATTGCAACAAAAAATTCATCCTTGTAGCCGCATTTTGTATTTTTCTAAAAACCGACTTGTTTGAAGCACCTTAAGCGACTGAAACTCGGCGCGTACACGTTTGGATATTCTTAGTCGTATCTTGAGAACCCGTGAAGATTTTTTGAGTTTTATTGGCTTAGATTAAAGATAAGACTTCAAAGACTGTGTCGTATAAATTTCAGATTTATTCTTTCACTTCCCTAGGTCATGCTACAAGTTCAATTCAAGGTACAAGATGCCAGAAATTCTTGCATTTTGTTCAAAAACTTCTCACGTGGTATGTTATCTTCAAAATGTCAAAAATATATCTATTCGGAGTCAATCTACCCGGAATTTGATAAGATTTTCGACTGTCCATTAGAAAAGTTCCTCGATCCTTTTTTGAATGAGTAATCGCGGTTCAAAGTCAGCAGCCATTTTTAATGGTACTCGCGCTGCTAGTAGCGATTAAATATTTAAAAAATACACAGAATAAATTTTTCGTCATGAAAAATAAATTTCTGCTCTGCTGCAATTTTCGGAATAACAGCCCACATGAGTCGTGTAGAGACGTGAAATTTCCGGCGTATTCTATAGTAAACTTTGAGGAAATATCCCGTTGCAAGAGTTCAGATTTGTGAAAACTTGTGCCATCGATTCTGGAAGTTGAGTGAAACTTTACCGGAAACTGCTACTGGGGTGCAAAGTCCAAACACCTACTATCGTATAACACCTCGAAGTCCTTATTCATCACACATAATTTTTCTGGCATGATTTAAAGCCCGGGGCAAAACGGGGTAATTTGAAGATGACAAATGGCAAGCATACTGCACGTTTTCTGGCATATTTTATCATAAAAAACGATACATGAGTATTATGTTTACAAATCTACTTTCATAAATCGTGTAGGGATTTTCAAAATTTTCATATAGCGTTTCCGAATTGAAGTACCGTAAAACAGGGCTAAGTGGCATACATTAGGGAAATCGGGGCACTCATAATTTTCATCATCAATAGGGTGGTCCAAAAATTGTTTAAACAATTAATTATTATCAAAGGAGGTGTTTCGGGTTTTAATTGAAACTAAAGTTTCAGGTTATTTTGTTTTCTCTATGATGCCTGTGATTGGCCAGAGCGCCCCACCATGGTGACTGGTCGAACTTGATTGGTCAATCAAGTTATTAGGTTGTTTTAAGATTTTGATTGCTTCTCTATGTTTTCTTGGAAGAATATTGTATGTTTTTGCGATGACGGTTGTTTTGTCGAATAAAATGCTATGTCCTGTTTCAATATGATGCTCAGCTAGTGCTGATTGCGTGAGGTGTGTTAGCCTGACTTTACTCTCATGTTCCTTTACATGTTGGCTTACCGCTTTCCCGGTTTCTCCAATATAAACTTTTCCACAAGAGGAAGGAATTTTATATACTACCGGATTACTGAGAGGTACCTATTTATCTGTAGGGTTGTTTAGAAGTTGTCCTATTTCAGCAGGTGCTTTAAATATGGTTTGGATGTTGTGTTTGTTGAGAATTCTTCCTATTTGTTCTGTGATGCCTTGGATGTAGGCTAGGATGGTGGTCATTTTTCTCTCTCTTTCTTTAGCAGGTTGTATCGAGTTGTTATTTTCAGTATATTTTCTTATTGATTTATCAATTCGTTTGTGCAATCGTTCTGTATTAGGATTTGTTTAACGTTTTGTAATTCCTTTCGTAAGTTGTCTATCTGTTATGGAGACAGCTCTGTATACAAGGGAGATGATGACTGATTGCTTTTGAGATGGGTGGTGGTGGGAGGAGTCATGGAGGTATGGGTGGGTTGTCTGTAAACTTCATGTCCTAACGTGCTATCAGATCTTTTGTAAACTAGTATGTCCAAGAAAGACAATTTTCCGTTTCGTTCAATTTTCATGGTGAACTGGATATTAGGGTGTAATCAATTGATGCAACTGCAAGACTTGTGTAGTTCACCTAGTCCATGTCTCCAGATGACAAAAGTGTCATTAACTGAACGGCACAAAAATTTCGGTTTAAGCTACGATTTGTTGAAGATTTTAGTTTCTAGATGTTCCATAAAGATGTTGGCTATTACAGGTTAGTTTGGAGGTGCCATTGCTGCTCCTGAGGTTTGTTCGTAGAATTGGTTATTGAAAGAGAAGTAAGTATTATTGGGGCAGTGTTTGATCAAATGTATGATATCAGAAGGGAAGTTTGCAAAGGATTTAGTAATATCGATTGTATCAGAGATTGTTACTTTTGTGAACAGAGATACTGCGTCGAAACTCTCTAGGATGTCTTAGGGTTGAATGTGAATCTGTTGTATCTTCCTGATGTAGTCAAAAGAGTTTTGGATGTGTGTGATAGAGTTTTCTGTGAAAGGATTCAGTTCTTTGGCGAGAAAGCATGCAAGGTTGTAAGTTGGTGAGTAGTTGAGCACTTACGATCGGTCTGAATGGAATATTTTTTTTTGTAGATTTTTGGGAGTCCGTCAAGTTTTGGAGAGATGGGACCATTAGTTATTAATTCAGATATTGTTTTTCTGTCAAGTTTAGTCTTTTAGAAGGGTTTTTGTTTTGCTGACTTGTTTTTGTGGGGTCTTTTTTATGTTTTGTGTATGCATCGACAGTTGGAGGGTCCATGATTTTGCTGTTATAGTCTTCTTTATTCATTATTACTGTTGTGTTGCCTTTGTCGGCGTATAATATCATGATGTCTTTATTCCGATTAAGTTCTTCAATTACTGTTTTTTCTTGTTTTGTTAAGTTTGAAGAGGGAAGTTGTGCTCGGTGTAAGATGTTGTCCGTCCTACGCCGTATGTCATTCGTTTTTTCCAGCCTATTGAATTTAATAAAAAACGCTTTAAATTCCTAAGATTTAAAGGAGAAATATGTTGCATTTTCACCAAATAGTTGTTATGGGGTCCAAAATGTAGACCAAATATCAAATCTGAGGGTGTTCAATAGGAAAAGGTGAAGTTTTCATAGTTTTTTGAGGGTAGTCTACTAGACAAATTTGGTATGTTGTATTCTTTCTTTTAAAAGAAGCAAACTTGGTTTATGTAGCTAATTGATTTGGATTTAGATGTTTCCAAATGGTTTTTCAATTGTAAGAATTTTGGGACGATGTTGTCCCTGGATCGTTTCAAGAAAGCTAAAGTTGTTAGTAGCTTAACTTGAGAAGACCTTAGCTTACTAAAGGTGTTGTTTCAGTAAGAAAACTCTCCCCGCAGAGTTCTTTGATAATAGATATAATGCTTTCACGATGATTCATTATAATAAAAGAAGGTGTTTCGTGTTTCAATCGCGTGCAAAACTACGAACCTTGCCGAAGTTTCGTGAACATTGCAGTTCACTTCTTCACCTGAAACTGAAGTTTCAGGTTATGTTGTTCTTATATATACTCTTTACGATGTCTGTGATTGGCCAGAGCGCCCCACCGCGGAGACAGGTCGAACTTAATTGACCAATCAAGTTTACTCTTAAAGAATGTTTTTAAAACGTACCAAAGCGTATTTCTTTTCCTATGAAAAATACGTGTTGAATGCCATGGTGCTTGCGGAACCTCTGAATATCTTTTTCTTTAAATTCATTTATTTTGTGGATTTGATCAAATTTCCGGGCGATATGGATGAAAATTTGAAGAAAATTTGACCACCCTTATCCGCCCTAAGCCTGCGTATAGTTTTTCGGTTTGAAGGAAAACATTATGTTCAATAGAAATACAAATTTCGATTAGCTATTTATTTTTTAGGTTCATTTAACCATTTGTTTTAAAGGTTTTATATAAATATAATTGTTTTAAGATACTTGAACAAAATTCAAATTTAAAGTTTTACAAAAAAGTATATGTTTAACCAAATAGTTCAATTAAAAAAAAATTAATTTTCAACAAAAAATTTAATTTTCTACTAAAATGACGAATTGCCAACCAAAAAAATCTTTCTTTAAGAAAGTAGTTTGACCAAGTAGTTGCATTTTTAACTAAAAATATCAATTCTAAACGATAAATGCAATATGTGATATCCCTATCCAAGAAAATTTCAATAATAATTCAAAACCAGTTTCATTCATAAAAAACGGATGTTCAACAAAATAGTTACATTTTGAACCAAAAAGATGAATTTTCAACCAAGAAGATCAATTTTTTGCCAAAGAGACGAATTATCAACGAAATTAAACGAGGGCTTTTAACATGGTAGTTTAACCTTTAACATAGAAGTTGAATTAAAGATAAATTCTCAACGAAAAATATAATAGTTGATGTTAAAACTCAAAAATATTCTAATTTCAATTAAAAAATTATTGAATTTATCCAAAGAGGCGAATTTAAAAAAAAAAGTTGTATCCTCAACCAAAACTGGTTTTTAATTTTAAGTCAAATGGTTCAAATTTTAATAAAAAAAGAATAATTTTCTACCAAAGTGATGAATCTTCAAACTAAAAAGAAGAATTTCAACATAATTGTTTAATTTCAAACCAAGAATGATTATTCTTTTCAGTTAAAAACAATTAAGTTTTAACGAAAAATAGTTGGATTTTTGTATTGGCTTCTATTAATTTAGTTCGCATTAAAGCGGAAAATCAGGAAAAAGGGAAAGTTTCTGGAAAACAGAGGGGAAAAATTCTTTAAAAAAGGGTAAATGAAGGAAGTAGGGAAAAGAGTATAAAGTCTGTATTTAAATGCTTTACTTGTAAAATGTTATTATTATTATACCATTCAGCCATTTCCCTTTCGGGATATGCGTAACATCACTACTTTTCATTTTTTCAAGTATTTCAAATTTTTTTTATCAATATCTATATTTTCCACGTGTCATGTCACATTCTGCATTACCGCTCCCCCCTCTATGTAACAAGACGACACAAAAACCTGTCCCCCCCCTCCACTTAGATTTTGAATGGCCCCAGTATCTGAACTTCTTATTTATAAGGAAATTAGAGAGTTTGCAAACGAAGGACAATTATTTCTATACATTTCAAGTGAAGACATTAACATTAATCCGCTTACCTCACTCAGTCGTACTGTTGATAATGTAGCAGCAGAAACAAGAGCACTTGAACTAGAGAGTCCAGAATTTGCAGGAATATTACCCCAGACAGCTGCTAACATCCCAGATGGAATTTTTCCTTTTGGTATGGCCTCCAAAATACCCTTGACCCCACAAAGGAAATATTTGTGCCAATCAGGACCTCCATTTGAATCCTCTATTTTTCGATTACTAAAAAAGAAGAGGCTAATTCAGTTTCATCGCAAGGCCTAAAATGTTGTGTAATATGACACCATTTAGGTCTATGCATAAATCTCGTGAAGTCCTTTTGTCTTTTTCTTTTTTTTTTAGGCAGGAGGTCAAGGATGTTTCAATTCTGCCTTAAATGGGGGGTATGTGGTCAAAATAATTCTTTACGAAAGATATTTTCAAGTCAAAGAATCACTAAACAACAAATGTTAAACAGATTTGAGGGGCCGTCCATAAAATACAGAAGGATTTTTTTCTTTTGGTATGGCCCCCAAAATACCCTTGTCCCCACAAAGGAAATATTTGTGCCAATCAGGACCTCCATTCGAATCCTCTATTTTTCGATTACTAAAAAAGGAGAGGCTAATTCAGTTTTATCACAAGGCCTAAAATCTTGTCTAGTATGACACTCCGTTGGGTCTGCGCATAAATTACGTAAAGTCTTTCCTTTTTTTAGGGGGGGGGGGGCAGTTCAAGGATTTTTCAATTCTGTCTTACATGGGAGAGGGGTGCGTGGTCAAAACCATTCCTTACGATAGATATTTTCAAGTCAAAGAATCACTCAACAAAAGTTACACAGATTTTAGGGGCCGCCCATAAACTACAGATGGAATTTTTTCTTTTGGAATGGCGTCCAAAATACCCTCGATCCGACAAAGGAAATATTTGTGCCAATCAGGACCTCCATTCGGATCCTCTATTTTTCGATTACAAAAAAGAAGAGGCTAATTTAGTTTTATCACAAGGCCTAAAATGTTATGTAATATGACACCATTTGGGTGAGTGCATGAATCACGTGAAGTCCTTTTTTCTTTTTCCGGAGGGGGGGGGGGGAGGGGGGCTCTTTAAATTCGGTCTTACATGGAGGGTATGTGGTCAAAACCGTTTCTTACGAAAGATATTTTAAAGTCAAACTACAGATGGAGTTTTTTCTTTTGGTATGGCCTCCAAAATACCCTTGATCCCACATAGGAAATATTTGAGCCAATCAGGACCTCCATTCGAATCCTCTATCTTTCGATCACTAAAAGAGGAAAGGCAAATTCAGTTTTATCTCAAGGCCTAAAATGTTGTGTAATATGACACACGTTGGGTATGTGCATAAATACGTAGTCTTTTTTCCTTGGGGGGGGGTCCAATATTGTCTTCCTTTGGTGGGGGGGGGGTACGTGGTCACAACCATTACGTAAGATATTTTCAAGACAAAGAATCACTTAACAGCAAAAGTTAAACAGATTTTAGGGACCATCTATAAACTACGTTACCAATTTTATGCTATTTGCCCCCCCCCCCACCTGGTCACCCTTCACTGAGGGCCGTAGTTCCTTCCGAAAAGTAACTTAGCATCAAATTTGCGCAAAGGATGAGAAATAGGATGATGTTTCACAAAGATATTGAAATAAAATTATTAATAAAAAAATAATGAACAAATGAATAATTAATGAATTATTAATAATAATAAAATTATTGGTGGCAAATTAAATTTAATAAAAAACGCTTTAAATTCCTAAGATTTCATAGCAAAATATTTTGCATCTTCACCAAATAGTTGAATTTTCAAGTCAAAAGGACAAATTTTCAACATAATAGATGAATTTTTAAACAATAGAAATTACTTTTCTACTATAAAGAATGAACTTTAAATAGAAAAGGACGAATTTTTGACAAAAGAGTTGAATTTTCGATGAAAAAAGATTAGTATCTAATCGTTGAAGTTTCCATCTATAAAAATGTATTTTTAACCAAATATCTGAAAATTTCCATAATTTTTTTTTTAATTCAACCAAAAAGAGTTAACTTTGAAGCCAAAGGGATCAGTTTCTTCGAAGAGAGTTGAGTTTTAAACCAAATAGTTGAAAATTCATCTTAAAAAGATATTTTTGGAAATAAAAATGGAATCGTCAAATTTTCATTTAAAAAAATTAATTTTCAACAAGACAGAAACAATTTTTTAATAGTTGAATTTTACCGAAAAATACAACTGTTTAACCAATTAGTTGAATCCTTAACCAAAAAGATCAATTGTCAGCAAACAGGATTAATTTCTAACCAAAAACAATTATTTTCAAAAAATAAATCAATTTTTCATCAAATTGATGAATTTTAATGCCGAAAAACGAATTATCTACAAACCAGTTTCATTTTAAAAAATAATTATGAATCTTCAACCCAAAAAAATTAATTGTTTGAAAAGCAGTTTATCTTTAAATCAAGTAGTGGATCTTTGGTTTACATTTGAACCACTTCGTTGAAAATTCGTTTTTTTTTTATAAAAATTAACTTTTGAACTGAAAATTTAAATATTTCGTTAAAACTTCAACTGCTTGGTTGAAAATGAACTTCTTGGTTGGAAATTTATATTTTTGCGTAGCGAATTTGACTATTTTCTAGAAAATTCATCGTTTTGGCTAAAAAATTTAACAATTTGGCGAGATTATTTTTTTTTAACTGAAAATTTTAATATTTCATTTTCGATTGAAAATTTGACTTTTTAGTAGAAAATTTATATAGTTTTCTTGAAAATTCGCCTTTTTTAGTAAAAAATTCATCTTTTTTATTGAAAACTCAACTATTTGGTTAAAAATTTATGGATTTTGTTGATAATTCTTCTTTTTCGGTAGAAAATTAACATTCTTGATTGAAAATTCAAATATTTAGTTACAAATTTATGTATTTTGTTGAAAATTAGTCTGTCAACCTAAAGTTCAAAAATCCAATACTTCGTTTAAGGTTAAACAACTTTTTAACGAATTATTTTATTTTGATTGATGATTCATCACTTCAGTGGAAAATTCATATTTTTAGATCGAGAATTTCACTATTTGGTTATAAATTAAACTCTTTTTATAAAAATGAAATATTTCCGACAAAATTAAATTTTTGGTTGAAAATTATATTTTCATATGAAAAATTCAACGTTTTGTAGATCGTTCATCTTTTTATCTTAAAAATTCAGAAATTTTAATCAAATCTTTCTTGGTTAAAAAGTCAACTCTTGTTGAAAATTCGTCTTTTTGATTTAAAAATTCATATCTTTTAGTAGAAATATTATATTTTTTGGCTCAAAATATAACTTTTTGGTTGAATATTAATCTGTTTTTGTTATTTATTAAAAGTAAAAATATTTTCTTGGTTACGATATCAACTGTTACATTTATTGTTTAGAGTTTATTTTATTTTTTAAATTCATTCTGAAATGAAATTTTTGAAATAAAAAATCCGATCTTCGATAAAGTTCCACAAAAATCAGCCTGCTTTAAGAGACTATCACTGGTGTTCTGTAAGGGCTAGAATAATTATTTTTTTTAATTTTTCAAGATAATTTGATCTGCTTTAATTGATTTCCATTAAATTTTCATGTAGAATGTATAGGGGACAAGATATTATTCGAAAAGAAGATGATTGAACGTTTTCTTTACTGAAAATCTCTTCAAGAAATCCTTGCTTCAGAACTATTTAAGCTAGAACATTCTTTTTTTTTAAATTGTTCAGAAATTTGTGAACTTTTTTTTTGCTCTTCAGAAAATTCACGTAAAATGAACCAAAAACGTAGAATTGAAAGAAAAACAGATGTCTTTCAGACATTTTTCAAAATCTAAAAGGGAGGGGAAAGTAAATCAATATTAATCACGTGGGAACTTTTTTTGGACGCAAAATTAAACGTTTTTATACGAGAAAACTTTACATATTGATTGTTCCTTCCTGAAAAAATTACATAAATTGATCAAAAAACAACAAATATCGAGTTATTTTAAAAGTGGGCCTAATGATTTTTTTCATATTCTGTAAAAATACTCAGGAGGCAACAAAATAAGGAGGCTTTTTATTATTTTATCAGTTAAATTAATCATAGAACTTTCTTTTTTATGTCAAATGTTCTTGCGTGTGAAATTCAAAAACGTCATTCTATATATAGTCTATAGTAATCAAAAGGAAATAATTCTGCTGAATCATTTCCTATTGGGCGTGCGGTCTATGATTACACAATCGGTGGCTGACGAAATAGATTCTTTTTTAAAGTTAGTGAAACAACCTTGTATTTTCCCAGTTTCTCTGAATTTCAGATTGAATAAAAAATTTTTATTAATTTTTTTATTTGGTTAACTATTTTGATTTGATTGCTTTATAAAAAAGGAAATTGGAAAGAGGTTAATAATAGTTCGAAAAGCAGTCGAGTTATTTCAATTATAATTGTTTGTCGTCTCTCGGATGTTGATTATTGATTTTCTGACTTAATTATAATCAAACCATAGTGTTGAAGTGTTTTCAAATTTTCAATTAGAGTGAGGTAATAGTTAATTACTTTCAACAGACATAATTGTTTAAACAAATTATTATTATTGTTAATAATATTCTCTTTGAAAAATCCTAGAAATTGGGGGGTTTTTCCTGAAATTTTCAACATTTTTCCACTTTTCACTTGAAGTGAGTTAATATTTATTTCGATTTAGCAAAAATAATTGTTTAAAGAAATTATTATTGTTTATAGCTATCTTCTTCCATATTAATACTAGACAGTTGTGTTTTTTCTGAAGTTTGTAACCTTTCGTTCACTTTTTACTTAGTATGGCAACAATTAAAGCAAGTTATCCAAAATAATTGTTTCAACAATTTATTATTGTTTACAACTATATTCCCTTAGAAAAGTGCTAGAAAGTTGTAATTTTGTCCAAAATGTATAACTTTGATTTGCCTTTTTAGTTGTGGACAAAACAATAAATAAACATTAGAGAGAATCATATTTTAAACAATCTGTTTCCTTTTTGTGAATATATTTTTTTTGAAATAAAACAGATATTTGAAATAGTCTTCAAAATTTCTATATGGATCATAATAAATGTAAATTTTCCTTGAATTAGCTACTGAGAGCCTCTTTGTTGAAATGAATAATAATATTTTTTAATTGTTCCTAACTTGCATTAATTATTAACTCACTAAGTAAAAAGTTTACAACAAGTTTTGAAAATAAAAAAAATTGCAACTATCTAGAATTACTATAGGAGAAGATAGTTTTTAGTGATCATAATTTGCTTAAACAATTATGTTTGTTAAATTTATATAATTATTACTAAACTCTGAGTGAAAAGTGGACATAAAGTCGAATATTTCAGACAAAACCCAACTTTTGAACATTTTTCAATGATAATATTATTGAAAATAATAATAAATTATTTTAACAAATAATCTTGTTAACTTTAGTTTATTATTATGCGTCGAATCGAAAAACCGAAAACATCTTTCAACTCGCCTGCAAAATATCTAGATGTTAATTTTTTCTCCAATGTAAAACATTTTTTAAAAGCTTATGCTGAATGGCATTCAACTATTGACAACAAATTTTGGTTTGAAAGTCGATTTAGATATTTTCCAAGCAAATCAAAATGTGTTTTCAATTTTTCGATTTGATCATTAGTTTGTTTATAGCAATTACACAACTCTTGAAGATGAAGTTTTATTTAAAAAATAGTTCAAAAATAAAACCAAAAAGGCGCTCCTAGATATTTTGAAGGAAATCCATAGGTGTTTTCGGTTTTTATATCGAACACTTAGTTTATTTATAATTAATTACTTGCTTTATTACTTATTAATTACCTAAATAATTCATTACCTATTATTAAATTATTAGAAATTAAAGAGAATTACACAAAAACTGTATAAAAACTGCAATATTTGGGTTGATTTCGGCAAAATTTACCAAACGTTACAAGTGATTAGAAATTTTTACAACAAACTACATATTATTGTAATTGTTTGTTATTTTATCCCCAGCCGAACTGAGAGAGATTTTTTTTACAAACTAAAAATATGTTAATGATTTAATAGTATTGATAAATACTATTAGACCAAGAAAAATAACACCAGGAACAATTTATTGTTTTTTTTTGTCGTCAAAATACACTTTCATCAGGGTTGCATTTAGATGGAGAGACAGTATTTTAGCGCTTCATTTAAATAAACTTTGTTAAATGGTTATAAGAGGATCCATTAACTTAGTTTCGCAGACAAAAAATTTTAAAGGCCACTTAAAAGTTTCCACTTTGATGACTCTCGGCATACACGAGCTTGCGGGCTTTAATACCTGAGAATAAATTCAATTTGCTTTTAGCATTTAGTGATATAGTGGATCCTATTAAATTAATTTAATAAGTTGATAATTTAATCATTTGAAAAATTGAATTTAATGTAAAACGCTTTTAAAACTAGAAAGAAGAATTTTCAATCCAGGCAGATCAATCTTTCAAACGAATAGTTGTATTGTTAACAACCTAACAAATTAATTTTAGATCACAAAATTGTACATATTTACAAAACAATAGGGTGATTTTAAACTAAATAGTTGAATTTTGAAGCTACGGAGATGAATTTTCAATGAAATTGTGGAATTTTCAAACAAAAATGATTAAACTTTCACCACAAACAGTTGCATTTTTAATCAAATAGTTTAATCTTTAAGCCAAAAAGACGAACTTTTCAGAAGATAGTTTATTATTTTGCACAAAAAAAAAAGAATTTCCAGGAAAATAATTTAACTTTCAAACAAAAAAAGAATTTTAAACTAAATAATTGGATTTTCGAGTAAGAAAAATACATTTTAAAGCAAAATTGAGTAACATTTACACGTCAAAAAATCCATTTTTCTACAAAACAATTGATTTTTATAATCAATAATATGACTTTTACAAACAGAATAGTTCAATTTTTAACCTGGAGAAATGATGAATTTTCAACCAAAAAATCAATTTTCAACCAAATATTTGAATTTTCAACTAAAAAGATAAATTATCTACCCAAAAAGAAGAACATTTCAGAAGACCCTTTATTATTTTGAACAAAAAGAAAACAAATTTTCAGCAAAATAATTTAACTATCAACCAATGTATGTATTTTCAACCACAAGAAGATTAATTTTTTCCCAAAATGTTGAATTGTCAACCCAAAAAGATGAATTTTGTATATATAAAGTTAAGTTTTCAATCCGAAAATGTGCATTTTTATTTTTAAAAAAGTTTATTGTTAACAGAATTGTTGAATTTCAAGGCTAAAGAATGAATTTTCTACCAAAGAAATAAAAAAATATGATTTTTCTACAAAACAGTTGAATTTTCAAACAAAAATATGATTTTTGAATAACAAAATAGTTCAATTTTCAACCAGAAGAAATATTTTTTAACCGGAATTATGCATCTTCAACCAAAAATACTAACTTTGAACCGAATAGTGGCATTTTTAAACAAAAACATAAACTTTCTACCCAAAAGGCAAATTTTCAATAAAATGCATGAATTTTCAACTTAAAAAGATAAATTTTAAACCAAAAATAGAACAGTAGATTTCCAACCAAAGAAATTAATTGTCAACTGAAAATATGAAGATTCATCTAATGAGATTAGTTTTCTACTCAAAAATATGAATTTTTCAAAAAATACATGAATTTTCAACGTCAAATAGAATATTCAAACTTTTAGTTCAAAACTTAATTTTCAATAAAATGAAATGTAGTTGCATTAAAATAATCAAATTTTTAATTCAATGAATTTTGAACGGAAAAAGAATGATTTTTAAACAAAATTTGTAGGAACTCATTCACTTTTCTGAATATAATTTCATTAGGTATATGTATATTAATCTAATTATTTAAAAAATTGGATTTAATATAAAACGCATTTAAAAGCGGAAAGATGAATTTTCAAACCGGATAGATGATGTATCAACCAAATAGTTGAATTGTTATAACACAAACAAATTAATTTTATACCACAAAGTTGTACATATTTACAAACCAATCGGTTAATTTTTAAATAAATAGTTGAATTTTGAAGCTACGGAGGTGAATTTTCAATAAAATTGTGGAATTTTCAAACAAAAATTATTAAACTTTTACCACCAGGAGTTGCATTTTTAAACAAATAGTCTAATCTTTAAGCCAAAAATACGAACTTTTTAGAAAATAGTTCATTATTTTGCAAAAAAAATTAATTTCCAGGAAAATCATTTAACTTTCAAACAAAAAAAGAATTTTAAAATAAATAATTGGATTTTTGAGTAAAAAAGATACATTTTAAAGCAAAATTGAGTAACATTTTCACGTTAAAAAGTCAACTTATCTACAAAACAGTTAATTTTCACAATCAATAATATGATTTTTACAAACAAAATAATTTAATTTTTAACCTAGAGAAATAATTTTCAACTCAAATTATTAATTTTGAACCAAAAAATCAGTTTTCAACCAAACAGTTGAATTTTCAACTAAAAAGATAAATTTTCTACCCAAATAGACGAACTTTTCAGAAAAGTGTTCATTATTTTGAACAAAAAAATAACAAATTTTGAGCAAAATAATTTAAGTATCAACCAAAGTATGTATTTTCAACCACAAGAAGATTCATTTTTTTTCAAAATGTTGAATTGTCAACCCAAAGAGACGAATTTTGTATATATAAAGTTGAGTTTTCAATCCGAAAATATGAATCTTTATTTTTGAAAAAGTTTATTTTCAACAGAATTGTTGAATTTCAAAGCTAACAAACGAATTTTCTACCATATTAATTTAATTTTCAACTATAAAAGACGTAAAAAGATGTAGTCAAAAAGATACATTTTCAAGTATTATTTTTTAACTCAAATTATGCATCTTCAACCAAAAATATTAACTTTTTACCAAAAGGCAGATTTTCAATAAAATGCATGAATTTTCAACTAAAAAAAGATACATTTCAAACCAAAAATAAAACAGTAGATTTTCAACCAAAGAAATTAATTCTCAACTGAAAATATGAAGATTCATCCAATGAGATTAGTTTTCTAATCAAAAATATGAATTTTTCAAAAAAATACATGAATTTTCAACCAAATAGTTGAATTTTCCACGTAAAAGAGAATATTCAAACTTTCAGTTCTAACATTTATTTTCAATCAAATGAAATGTATTTTTGATAAAATAATTAAATTTTCAACTCAATGAATTTTGAACGGAAAAATAATGATTTTTAAACAAAATGGTTATTAACACATTCACTTTTCTGCATATAATTTCATTAAGTATATGTATATTAATATCTTGATAACATTTTCTGGGGAGGAGGGAGTTCATAGCAAATCTTACGGTATTTTACATAGTGGAAGGGGGAATTGGAAATTTCAAAAAAAGGACTTACGTAATTTTTGAACGATCCCTAATCTTCAACTTCAGATTACCGAAAATTCCCTCACATTTACAGGTTTACCCTGACATCCCCTGACTTCCCCTGACCAGTTTCAAATTCCCTGATTTTCCCTGATTTTTCAAAATTCCCTGACCTGTATCAACCTGAAAAATTTGCTGAAAAAAAACACGCGAAAAGTGAAATGAAACGTAGGAGCTACAATGAAGACAAAATGAAGGAATGATTTTGAAGATTATTATTATCAAAACTTTGAGAAAAAAATCACCTTATGCCTTTGAAATCGCTGCATTCATAGTCTTCGTATTTTGGATCAAGGTTTGTGATTCGAAATTCATTTTTTTCTGATACAGCGACTGCAACAAGTATGTATTGCTCAATCGCCATTGGACAAACTGCATAGCCACAATAATCGATGTGTTCACCAATTATATTGACTCTGTAACATAAGCAGTCAACATTAACACTTTTTGTTTAAATTAATTATATTCGTAATTAGGGTTTTAGAGCCTCGGAGGGGAACTCCTAACGTACAATTCATAACTTCTCACTCCCAACTCACTAATTTCTAACTCCTCAATCACAACTCAAAACTCCTAACTTCTAACTCACGACTCATCCAAACTCCCAGCACCTAACTCTCAACTCACTACTCATTCTAACTCCCAACTCCTGACTTATATCTTCTAACTTCTTACTCCCTAATAACAACTCACCCTAATTCCTAAATCAGAACTCAGAACTCACAACTCCTAATTTCTAACTCCTAATTCACAACTTACACGTCACTCACAAGTTACCGTAACTCCTTATACCTAAATGACAACCCACCCTAACTCATAACACCTAATTCTCAAATAAAAACTCTTAACTCACCCTAAATCCCAACTCACCCTAATTTGCCACTCCTAACTCATGACTCCTCACTTGTAACTCACAACTCATCCAAACTACTTGCACCTAACTCTCAACTCACTTCCCACCCTAACTCCCAACTCTGAACTCATACCTTCTAACTCCCTAATAACAACTCATCCTGATTCCTAACTCAGAACTCACAACTCCTAATTTATAACTCCTATTTCGCAACTCAGACAAAACTCACAACTTACCGTAACTCCTGATACCTAATTGACAACTCACCCTAACTCCTAGAACCTAGCTCTCAACTAGAAACACACAACTCACTCTAAATCCTACCCCATTTCTCCTGATTCACAAATACTTACTCACAACTCACCCTAACACAAAACTCACAATTCACCCTGACTCCTAGAACCGAACTCACAACTCACACAAAACTTAAAACTTAAAACTTACCGTAACTCCTAATACCTAAATGACAACTCACCATAACTCCTAGCACCTAACTCTCAACTCAAAACACACAACTCCATCTGAATCCTACCTCATTTCTCCTGACTAACTAATCCTTACTCACAACTCACCTTAACTCAAAATTCACAATTCACCCTAACTCCCAACTTCCAAATTATATCTCCTAACTCACAACTTACAACTCACCCTAACTCCTAGAACATGACTCACAACTCACGCTACCTCCCAGCTACCAACACTCAACTGACAACTAACAACTCACAACACACCCTAACCCCCAATTTCCAACTTATATCTCCTAATTTTTAACTCCTCACTCCTAACTCACAACATACAACTCAGTCTAACTCTTAACTCAGTATTAACAACCCACAACTCAGCCTTATTCCCAACTCGTATCTCATAACTTCTATCTCTAAACTCACAAATCAAAACTTACCCTAACTCTCAACTCACAACTTACAAGCACATCCCACAACTCACACTCACACTAACTCCCAACTCACACTAATTCATAATTCACACCTCCCAATTCCCAACTCACTTTAAGTCCTAACTCACAACTCTCAACCTGCAACTCTCAACTCCAAAGACACAAGTTTCAAATTCCAAATTCCAACTCATCCTAACTCACAACTTACAACCGACAACTCACAGCGCACAACTCCCAACTCATCCTAACTCCTTAACCACAATTTTAAACTCAGAACTCACAACTCCCTAAATACAACTCACAATCCCTGACCTCCAGCTCACTATAACTCCAAGCTCACCTTAACTCCTAATTCACAACTCACACCTTTTAAAGCACAACTCTCGACACATTTATAACTCCTAACTCACCCTTACTACTAACTCGCAACTCACTCTAACTTTTAACTCAAAGCTGACCCTAATTCCTAATCACAACTACCAAATCTCAACTTCCAACTCACCCTAACTCACAACTTACAACTCATAACTTACAACTCCCAACTCAACCTAATATCTAACTCACAATTTAAAATTTAGAACTCAGAACTCACAACTTCCTACATACAACTCACAACCTCAAACCTCCAGCTCACTCTAACTCCAAACTCACCCTAAATCCTAACTCATAACTTACACCTTTCAAAGCACAACTCTCAACTAAAAACTCACAACCCCTGACGTACCCTAAATCCTAAAACCTAACTTACTGTTTCTGACCTCCTACTTAAAACTTCAAACTCATAACTCCTAACTCACCCTAACTCGAAACTCTCAACTCACTCAAACTTTGAAGTAAAAACTCACCCTAACTTCTAAATCACAACTCACCCTAACTCCTACAACGTAACTCACAATTCCCAACTCACCCTAATTCCGGACAACTCACATTTGAACTGGCGAAATTGAGGGGAAATGAGGGAGAGGAAGTCCAGTGTAATGCGGTGGAAGTGAGAAGAGGGGAAAGTTGTTGAGGAAGAAGTTGGGGAAGGGAAGTGGCGGAAGCGATGGTTGAAGTAGGGGAAGTACGGAAAGTACGGAAAGTACGGAAAGTACGGAAAGTAGGGAAAGTAGAGGAAGTAGAGGAAGCAGGGGAAGTAGGGGAATGAGGGGAAGTAGGGGGAGTAGGAGGAGTAGGGAAGGAAAGGGAAAACAGGGGAACGTAGAGTGAGTAGGGATCGGACAATATGGGAAGGTATGGAAGGTGGTGCTTTGAACGACTTATTTACGTTCTAATAGGCTACAAACCCCTTTTTTGTAATACTAAAAAAAAATTTTATTTTAGCGTTTAATTCATATAATTACCGTCCTGGTACTCTGACGAAAAACGAAGGCGAAACATTAAATCGTGATCGGAAGTAGTTTGCTAAAGTGTTCATTTTGCATTGTAAGGCCTTGTCCGCTTCCAGGACTGGAACCTGATTCTTTTGGATATGTTCATTTTGACCATTCGAATCCTTCGACATCTCTGCACACAAAAATTATAATACAAAAATAATATCACCAATTTTTACATTCTCATCTCAATGAGAAGGTATTGGTTTTATGTGAAAAATGACTTTCGCGGATTCAATCAAATGTCTGGGTCGGAGCAGTGTTGCGGAATGAACGTGTTATTTAAATAAGTAACACGAGAATTCTAGATCAATCTAAAATATCGATACCTTAAACCTATATACCTATCTACCCTTCACCTATATACCCATCCACACATCACTACTTTAGCACCGAGCAATTCACGCCTACCCCGAAAGGGAAACGGCTTAATGATATAATAATAATAATAATAATAAATTAATTTCCAACCAAATATATGAATTTGCTACCAAGAAGATAAGGTTTCTGCTAAAAAATACAAAGTTGCAACTAAAATGATGAATCTTCAACAAAAAAATACTTTTCAACAAAAAAGTTCAACTTTTAACTAAGTAGTAAAATTTTCAACCAAAACAGATTAGTTCTGCACGAACAATATAATAGTTGATATTAAAAGTAAAAAAATATTTTAATTTTTAATCGAATAGAGTTAAATTCATAAAAAAAAACGAATTTTCGACAGAAAAAACTTCTTTAGTCTAGAAAAAAAAAGTATTTAGGCAAATTATAGTTTGAAGAGAAATAATAATTTTGAATACAAAATAAAAAGGAAGTGTTTCAACGTAGCGAAAAAATGCAGCTATTCGTACCGAAATTTCGGAACCCGTAGCCGTGACCAAATAAAAATGTGGAAAAACTGTTTTTTGTTATTGTTTATTTGCTTTAAGGTTACATAAGAATATAATTTTCCTTAAATTATTCGGAAATTATTTCGGAAATATTTTGTAATGTTTAAAATTTTTTTTTAATTTTAGATTCCCAGGAATCTTAAGAATTCTTTTTAATATCTTGAAAACTTTGAAAATCTTAAAAAAAAACTTCAAAATTTTATTTTGAAATATTAAAAAAATCTCAATTTTTTTAAGCTTTTTGCCATCTTTTAAAATTAAAATTTCTTTTCAATTTCTAAATATCTTTTAAAGTAGTTCGAATCTTTTCTAAAATGTTGAAAATTTTCTGAAAAAATTGAAACAATCGTCTTAAAATCTTTCAGATTCTCTTGGACATGCTTTGAAGTCTTAAAAGCTTAAAACTAGTCTTTTTAAATAAAACCTCAGTCATTCAAAATTTTCTCATAAATCTCATTTTCGGTGCCGGTAATTTTTATGTACTGGTACCGACAATTTATGCTCTTCATAAATAAATATATTCTCAGTTTTTGTCTATAATTTCATTTTTCTCATCTCTTTGCAGGTCAAGAAGTTTACACATTGTAGTTTGGTAGCAAAACGTTTAAGAACAGAATTATTTCCCAATATTAAAAAACATTTTCAATTAAAAGTTTCTCTATTATCAATAATGTTTAGAAACATTCAGAAATAAATTGTATCCAATAAAACTATTTATTTAGATATTTTGACCTACTAAATTGTTTCGTGCAGGAAATTCTTAATTTTTATTAAAATATAAATACATATAACCTCATTTAATATGGTATAGGGGTTATGAATAGAATCCATTTTTAATTTTTTTGGTCAAAAATTAAGAACAGAAACGTTGCCTTTATTATTAAAGAATCATTTAAAATTTGAATATATTTTAGGATAGAATCTATTTTAATCTTTTTCACTTATACCAAGAAAAATTGGCAAGAAGAGTAAAATTTTTACAAAGAGTATTATTAAGTGAATTCAGGAAATAAAACTAGACATGAGGGAAACATCTCCCTAATGAGAAAAAATCGTTGCTTTGGAAGATCTCCATCGATTTTCTCGCCAAATGAATGATTTATTAACAAGTCTAATTAGTTCTATACATGAACTGTAATTATGTTAGAAATAATTAAAGAATCCGAAGGTTCGATAAACTTAAAAGTATTCAAACAAGAAGAAATTAAAATCAATGATACAAAAATATCATGTGATCATTTGATCGTGCGAGATTAGGCGCCAATTTTATATTATGCATTATTTATAAGGATAACGATAACATCATCCTTGTAACCGTTGTAAAACACCTTCAGGGTTCAGATTATCTCTGATACGTACTCATAAAATATCTCGTTATTAAAATTCTCCTCTTTTCCCATAACTAAAAGGTCAAATTTAATATCCAATTAAAGACATTTTTTTCAATTCTTCTTAAGCGCATTTCCGCTATCTAAATTGCTTCTTAATTGCCTTTAACTTTAATAATTTTATAATTTCTTCACGTAGTAACGACAAAAATTATCTGCAGAAAAGACTACTTTCTCAGTTTCTAACACGAGTTTATAAAGGAGTTTATAGAGAAAGATGATCTTATTTTAAACAAAAAAATGTGTTTAAATGTAGCTTTAAACCAAAAAAACAGGCTCAACGAGTACTTGTAAATTTTTTTTTTCAAAGCAGAAATCTGAAATTTGTTTATTCTTGGAAACTTAAATTTGAATTAATTGCGTTTGAAATTTTGATTCTCTTGATTTGAAATGCTTTAAATTTTTAGTCGATTTTTATTTAGCACCTGAAAGTTTGTAATTGTTTAAATAGGAACGCTTGAATCTCGAAATTATTTAATTTTACCTGCAAATAAAGTTAGAAATCGATCGACTTTTAACGCTGTCATTTAAAATTATACAATAATGAACCTTCTGTTTGAAATCTTTCAATGTCGAACGCTTTGAAATAGAAATTGTACTATTAAGAACATTTAACGCTAATTACGTTTTTGTAATTTTTATCTAAATTATTCAATTCCGAGAACTTTCAAATTTAACTGGTCAATTTTGAAATGCCTCATTTTTTTACGTCTTAAACATGAAATTATTAATTTTTTCAGGCTTACAAAATGAATGTTTAATTTTTAAAACATAACATTTTAACAACTACATTATTTAAATCGTTTATAAAGTAGCAAACATCTGAACTTAAAATTAATTTGAATTGTTCACATCATTACTATTATAATTCAAGAAAATGTTGATTTAAAAGCATAGGAATATTTTAATTCTTAAATTAAAACATTTGAATAGCCTTCAACTTGTAATTGTTTAATTTACAGGCTTACAAGTTTCGTATTTTTTTATTGTTATTACTTGTTTAATTTCGACAGCATCTAAATCAAAAAAGATTTCTAAGGCTTTCTTTTTTAAATGACTTGTTTATTTATTTGAATTTTTATTGATCAATGGAGTAATTATCGAATTTTCTTAAAAACTTTCGACGTATTACATATTGTTTAGGCTTACAACCTTGTGAATCATAATGTAGCAAGCTAAAGCTAATTGTAATTTTTCACATCGTCACAATTATAATTTAAAATGTTTTGATTTCAAATCACATAAATCTTTTAATTTAAAAATGATGAATCGCTTTAAATTTGTAATTATTTAATTTTTTGAGGGCTTACAAGTTTCGTATTTACCAATTTGTGAATGGTTAATTACTGAAACGTAAAACTAATTGTAAATGTTCATATCCATAACTATTATAATTTTAAAAATTGTTTCTTTTTTCAATCATAGAAATGTTTTAATTTTTAGCTTTAAAAATGTGAATCGCTTTAAATTTCCAATTCTTTAATTTTTCGGTGCTTAAAAGTTTCTTATTGTTTTATTTTAATTCCTTGTGAAATTTCGACCACTATTAAATAAAAAGTTTTTAATTTTGAACTTTTAAAACTTCCAATTAAAAAAATGTGTGAGGCTGTCTTTTCAAAATTACACATTTATTTATTTTAAATTTTAATTATCAGTGGTGCAATTCTCGAATTTTCTTTTAAACTTTTGACGTATTAAATATTTGTTAATGCTTACAAATTTGTGTATGAGAATTATAATGTAGCAAACATCCAAACTTAAAATTAATTTTAATTGTTCAAATCTTCACTATTATAATTTTAAAAAATTTTGATTTAAAATCTTAAAAATCTTTTAATTTAAAAATTTGGAATATCTTATTTAAATTTTCAATCTTTTGTGATGCACTTCTTGAATTTTCTTCAAAACATTCGAAGTATTATGTATTTTTTAGGCTCACAAATTTGTAAATTGTTGATTATTATTAAAGCTAAGAATTTTAACAAGTACACTGTTTAAAATATTTATATTGTAGCAAATATCCAAAATTAAAATCAATTTTAATTGTTCCGATCATCACTATTCTATTTTTTTAAATTTTTGATTTAAAATCATAGAAATTTTTTAATTTTTAATTTTTAAAAATTTGAATCACTTTAAATTTGTAATTGTTTAATTTTTGGGGGGCTTAATCTTTTAGCATTGTTTTATTTTGATCACAATACAATAATAATAATTGCACCACTAAAGATTCGATAAGTATTATCGAATCTACTTTAAAACTGTCATGTATTAAATATTTTGTTCAAGTTATACAATAATGATTAAAATCTCTTGTTTTAACAATAAGTGAACTTATCTGCGATATAATTGGTTAATTAAGCACGTGTTTCGGAAAAGAATCCATTACGTCATTGATGTAAGTAATAATTCAGAATTAAAATAAATTTTCGCGATAATGAGGATTGATATGTTTTGCACGTCTGCGATAAACGAATAAGGTACAATTGTTTTTAAAAAACACGTTTTTTCTTGTGGATGTCGCACTCGCCCCGAGGGAGAATTGAACAACAGACTTAATTTATTCACGGATTTTTAAGCTTTTTTTCTTCAGAAATCCTCAGAATCAAAATTCTAAAGTCCGAAAACTCCTCGATTTTTCAATTTAATTTTTGTGCAACAATATATAAACAAATATAGTGACGAAATTATAGCAATTTCAAAAATATATTTTATCTGTGAGAGAATTGCTCAAACTCGCTCATGATTAGCATTAATGCATATATATTTAAGAAACCTAAATAATTAATTGAATGTACAAGTTAACTCTTATAAACAATTTTTAAAAACAAATACCTCAGTATAGTACGCAAATGTTGAAAATACTGATTTCTTGAATAAAATTCCTTATATTTAGTATTAGATTTATAGCTAGTAATGACTTATACATCAACAATTTCTATTTATATAAAAAATTGTGTTAAAAATTTATTAAATTATATTAAATAAAGGAATTATATTGAATGAATATGCAAATGTAAATATTTTTGTATGTAAAGCTTTTTTCTAATTGTTTTAATAATACAGCAGCATTTATCCTTACTGTTATTACTGTTGATAACAAATAGTATAAACAAATAACACAAATGAAAATATCTTCCTGGAAGAAAATAATTTTTTTCATTAAAGCTTCTTAAAAGCTTGTTAATATTATTATTTGATGTTAGTAATTTATTTTCCTTGCATTTATATTTCTTTTTATTTTAGTTGCTCCCTCCTGGCGATTATATTTTTAAATACAAATTTTATTATTTGGTTGCAAATTGAACGATTTTGTTAAAAAGTTATCCTTTTTAGATGAAAATTCAACTGCTTTGTTGCAAATTCCTCTCTTCAGGTTGAAAATGCAGCTATTTTTTTTTAATTTGCTTTTCGGTTAATTACTTTATCTCTTTTGGTAGAATTTTCATATTTTTTCGTTAAAAATGCAACTATATGGTTGAAAATCAATCTTCTTTGGTTGAGGATTCAATATTTTGTTGTAAAAATTATATTTTTTGGTCGAATTCAACTTTTTATTGTTTAAAATTAAAATCTGGCGTGTTCGAAATATCTACTATTACATTATTTGTTGAAAATTCACCTTTTCTAGTAAGAAATTTAATTAATTGGTTGAAGGTTGAGCTACTTTGTTAAAATATCTTTTTTAAGTTAATCTCTTTTGGTGAAAACTTTTTTTTCATATTGAAAATTATTTTATTTTTAGCTGAAAATGTAACTATTCCATTTGTTGTTGAAAATTGATGTTTTTTAGTGGAATATTCGTCTTCTTGGTAGAAAACTAATCTTCTTGGTTGAAATTTCCAATTTTTTGGTTGGAAATGCAACTGTTTGATTGGAAATTGACTTTTTTGTTGAACATTCATATTTTCAGATTGATAATTCAACTGCTTTACAGAAAAATCGTCTTTTATTTGTTGGAAATTCATATTTTTTGTTTGTAAAATTGAACTTCTGGGTTGAAACTTGAACTACTTTGTTAAAAATTCTTTTTTTCTTTTTTTGTTAAAAATTCATCATTTTAGTTGAAAATTAATCGCTTTGCTCGAAAATTAAACTTTTTTTAAATTTGAACTACTTTGTTAAAAATTAATTCATTTTTTTGCAGATTCATCATTTTATAGTTCAAAATTCGTCTCTTTGGTTGAAAATTTGGCTATGTTATTGAAAATTCGTGTTTTTTTTTCTTGTAAACATTTATTTTTGTTACTGAAAACTTATCTTTTTAGTTGGAAATGCAACTATTTGTTTGAAAATTTATGCATTTTTGTTGAAAATTCAACTTGTCGGTTGAAAATTTAAGTCTTTATTTTAATTTCGTTGTTTTTCTTTAGTTGAAATATCAAATTTCGTCGAGCATTGATAATTTTGTTGAAAATGCAACTTTTCGCGTTGAAAATGCACTGTTTTTGGTTGAAGTTATTTCCTCTTGTTTACAAATTGAACTATTTTGTTGAAAATAGAATTATTCTGTTACGAATTAAACTATTTTGTTAATAAGTCATGCTTTTGGGTTGAAAATTCAACTGTTTTGTTGAAAAGTCGTCCTTTTGGATTGAAAATTTATCTTGTATGGTATAAATATAATCTTTTTTGGTTGAAATAAAAAAAGAAATACAATTTTTTAAGTTTTAATTCGTAATTGTTTTATTCCATTCATCAAAGATTCCATGTTAAAAATATTAAAAGATTAAAATTCTGGTTTTTAAATATTAATTGTTAGGAGAAACGAAAAATTGCTCAGGGAAAACTCAGGAAAAAGTCAGGAAATTTGAAAACGAAATTTATCGACCACCCTGTATTGAATTATAATTATAAATAATGAAATTTCAATAGGTTTTTTTTAGAAGTCGAAATACATTTTTAGAGAAAATATTTTTAAAATATTCAAAATAAGCGCCCTGCGTCTATAAGAAATATATAGAACGTTCAAACCTCCCCCTCCCATACTTTCTTTCTCCTACTCCCCCTAAATTCCTAAACTTCCCCTCCTCACACTTCAACCTACGCTTCCCCTCTCTTCCCCATCTTCTTCCTCATCTACTTCCCCCTCTTCTAACTTCCCTCCACATTTCCCCTCACTTTCTGAACCCCCTTACCCCTCATTTCCCCTAGTTCCGCACCCCTGACTTCCCTGAGTTTCCTAAGTTGCGATTTGTGAGTTATGGATTGTGAGTTAGGAGTTGCGTTAGGAGTTGTGAGCGAGGCGTTGTGATTGAGGAGTTGTGAGTTATAAGTTATGAGTTGTGAGTTAGGAGATGTGAGTTAGGAGTTGTGAGCTAGGCGTTGTGATTTAGGAGTTATGAGTTTGGCGTTGTGAGTTAGGTGTTGTGAGTTACGTGATATGAACTAGGTGTTGTGAGTTAGGATTTGTGAGTTAGGAGTTGTTAGTTAGGAGTTCCCCTGACTTCCCCTTCTTGGAAAAAAGTACGATGGACGAACGGACATCCGACTGAAACATTAAGGGTTTCTGCCCGGGGCGGCGAAACCCTAAAAAGAAACGTTTTCGACACTTTCGGTATTTTATTCTTTAATTTGGACGTCCTTTTATGTATAACGATGACAATTACATATAAACTCGACCAGTCTGGAAAATATGTTGGAGCTGATGATAAATCATTATGTCATCCTTTGTATGCACAAACATATGCGAGTGATGACCTATCCCGTACGTGATTATCCGGCTTAACGTGTACTTATTCACGTGTTTCACCTCTGATTATTATACTACTACGCCGATTATTTATGACAAAAAAAGAAATATTATAGAATTTCGTCTGACCTTGCACACGCATTAACTATTTCAAGGTCTGCATGTGTCATATCCGCTAGATAATTAATTTGCGTCAATGGTCAAAAGGTGGATCTACAGGAATTTCTGAAATTATTTTTTGTTAATTTTAGGAAATTTATGTTGTTATCTACAAATTTTTAATTAACTGTTTTCTTTTTTGTTTCAGGTAAGTTCCTGTTGTTATTTTTGAGCTTCTTCAACTTTCTGGTAAGACAAACAATTTACCAACTTTAATTTTTTTTTAATGACTATTTCGGAATACCCCACAAAAATATAATCTAGAAGATATCTTAATTATTTGAAAAAATCCCAGTTCAAATCTCGACTTATAAAAAAACAAGAAACGAAAAAATAATTTCAAATTCAAATAGAGCATAACAGTTACCCCATACTAAGGTAAACCCAAAGAAAAGCTTCTTCGATTTCAACAAAATTTCTTTGATCCAAAGAAATTTGTACGTTGCTAGACGACAAAAAAAAAAGTTTCTTTAATTCAAGGAAGTTTGTGTATTGAGCTCCGGCAAATTTTGCCGTATTTAAAGTTTCTAGTCCGGCAAATTTTTGTGTCAATAAGGAACTTTCTGTTCCGATAATATATTTTACTACTTTGGAAAAATAGTAGAATATTTTACTATTTTATCATAAAATGAAGAATATTAAGTTATAAATACAACGAAAGTGTCATATAATCAAGAACATTACACACTCGAAGCACACTAAAGAATTGCTCATAGCATTTTTTGCCGTATTCTACTTTTGTAGTCTGGCATTTTTTGCCGTATTTTAATTTTGTAGTCCGGCATTTGTTGCCGGATTTAAATTTTCTAGTACGGCAAATTTTGACAGTAAGCATTGCTTTAAAAAATATTGAAAACTTTATTGGTTAACGTCTTGTGATCTATATATAATTAACAATGATACAATAAGTTTTAAGTTTTACACTTAAAAACTTGACTTATGATCTTCAAATTAAGGAAATGTCTTGGTTACCTATTTTTATTCAAAATAAAGAAAGTGTTTGCTTATTTTACGAACATCTTTTTTTAAATGTAAGAGTATATTGCTAGATTCTATCAAAAATGTATACCAATTAAAGTCAAATTTGTTTGTGTTGATTATTATATTATTTGGTTTGACAAAATAATGAACTTAAATATACTTGTATGAATTTTATATCTATGCCCACTTTTGTTTATAACAAGCTAAAAGCATTATTTTCCAAAAAACATTTTGGCATACAGTCTTCTTTTATTATTGGTCACAATAACACAACACACTGCCACTCTTTCAAAATGAGTATAATTTTTATTGAAAAAAATAATAACGCGTTACCTTGAATTTAATTGTGCAAGATTTCCTTGGATTTTTTCAAATTTGTATTCAAATAAATGGTAATAAACTTTGGGATTCATATCATTTACGTACGTAGTCGTACTGAAATACAGCAAATTAAATTAATCATTAATTTCAGATGCTCAAACTTTCTACAGGAGTTATTGAAATGTAAATTTAAAATAAGAGTAACACAATACCATATTTTATATTTTTATTTCTACTTTTTTTCTACGAATTATAATTATATTAATCTTATTAGTGGGGAACCTCACATATTAACCTTTTCTCTATTTGAATCAAAAGAATGTTTATTCAGATCAAAGAAATAGTATCCAACAAATAATTTCTTAAATCCAAAGAAGAAGAAAAATATCATTATTTAAAATTAAACAAATTTTTACTTTGAATTAAAGCAGACAAGTGGAAGAAACGATTTCTTAAATTAAAAGAGAACTTTTCTCTGGGCGAACTGATAAATATTGAGTAATGATTAAAACACCCAAGGTACCTTCAATAATGTAGAAGATTTAATCTTTCCTAAATGAACACTTATTTTTTTCTATATTTAAAACAAACGATAAGAGATTTTGACTGATTGGAAGTTTTATTCTCGCGGCAAGCAAATATTTCCAGCTGAACAAGTATTATTAGAAGGAAAGGCGAAGAATGCGCGGAATTCAAGGAGATAAGAAATAACCTGAAATGGCATCGACCAGTCTGGTAAATTTTATTACTTGACTTTACGTACTTAAACTATTTGCATTTGTACAATTTTTACATTTTTTCTTGCTTCACTTCTAAACTCTCTTTTCCTTTACATTTAAAATCAGTACTTTAACTTCGTCTCAGGAAATGACTTACTGCGGCTCTGTAAATTGACGTTTAAATTTTGAAAGTAGACTAATTCCGAGTAATAGGTGTGATTACTTTAATAGAGGGTGCAATTTATGAATTGCCCGGAAGATAATAAACGCAATAAAATCAAGGCCATTACCATATTCGATGAATTCTAAACGATTTCGAAACAATAGGTAGCATTTATGAAAAGATTTACCAGCTATGCTTTTGTACCTGAAGGACGGCATTGTGTATATGGGGCATTATTTCTCAACTGCCCCAACCCAAAAATCGATTGGTCCTATTTGATGGAAGTTTATGGGAAAACCAGGGTGTCTACCTGCCTGGAAAATCGGGAAAACCAGGAAATTATCTAGAATTTCATTCAGTGACCGGGAATATTCTCTCGAATATACTAATATGCAAATCAAAAGTGGTTTCATATAATATTTTATTACTCTAATTAAAGCAGGGGGAGCTGAACGATGCTAAGTTTACTTTTTTACAAAATTGAGTTTTCTTCAAAAATCATACTTCCTCGCGTTTTTACACCTGTTTCAGTAGAAAATTAAGGTGTTAAAATTTGTACCCGAAAATTGAGTATTTAAATGTATTCAATTATTTTCAAATTTCAAAGAATTCAAAATAACTGAAAGAATTATACTAAAATATTTCATTATTTTAACACTTCGGCGGCCAATATAGGACTTTTAAAGTATTTAAGAATTGGAGATATTACTATTAAAATTAAAAAATGATAATCCATAAAGGATTATCATTAAACTTAAGAAAGGGAACTTTAAAAAAATCTCTGTTCCATGTCAAAATTCGTCACAATTTAAAACTTCCCTCTTCCAAACTTTGGAAAAAGGTAGTTTCTATATTTCTAAATTATAATAGAAAAATTAGTAAATAAATACAATTCTGACTTGGAACAGGAACATTTTTCCAATCAATTTAATTAAGACTATGTATTTTCTAAGGGAATTATTACTCTTAGTTTGGACAGGGAATCAATGAATTGAATATTAAAAATAATTTCCTAAAGAATTATAATTTTGATTTTAGAACACGAGATTTTTTACATGGAACGAAAATTTAGGAAAATAATTTTAATTCGGATTTAGAAAAAGTGAACTTGAAAAATTCCTGTTCGAAGTCAGAATTCATCACAATTTGAAGCTACCCTAATTTCAAATTTGACTTGGAACCGGAAATTTTGGAAGTGAATTTAATTGTGACTTGGTATAGAGAATTTCCTATAAGAAATAAAATTCTATGTTTGGGCGGGGAATAAATAAATGGAATATAAAAAAAATTGGTAAATAATTATAATTTAGACTTCGGGACAGGCAACTCGAAAAGCATTATAATTTTATCTTGGAACAGGTAATTTTTTATATGAAACGGGAAATTTTTGAAAATAATTTTAATTCTTATTTATAAAAAAGGAACTTGTAAAAAAACTCTGTTCCAAATTAGAATCTGTTTGAATTAAAAAATTCATTGTTACTTGGGACAGGGAATTTTCGTAAAGAATATAATTTAGAATATGGAATAGGGAATTTTCGTAAAGAATTATAATTTTAGGACATGCTCTTTCAAAAACTTCCTGTTTCAAACCAGAAATCTTTGAAATCATTGCAAATGCTTAGAAATAATTTCTTGAATTCTTTCCAAATAGTTTGAAATAATTTAAATCTTTTGAACTCTTTATGGAAAAATCACCTGGAAAAATTAACAATTGCCCCCCCCCTGCAGTTTGGTTAGGGCCTCTCAAACCCTTTTTAATAATCATAAGCATTAAACAGTGGACAGATTATTTTTTATTCGTAAAAATGAGAATAAGGTAAGTTTTGTGCGAATACCATTTTTTTCATCGATTTATGACTCTTTTAAAATCAATTTAAAAAATTTTTTTTCTTTATGAGGCTAAAGTGCCTAATTTTTTATAATAGTAACATGATTTCCCCCCTCATAATCGCACGAAAGGTAATAACAAATTTGTATCTAATAAGCCCAAGTTGAAGGCAAAATGTCAATTTAATAAATGTTTTCGAAAAATTGGAATAATTCTGAAAATATTTAACATTTTTCAAAATTCTTTGGCTCCTTTCAGACGTAAATCTCCATAGTATGATTTAAACAAAGTCAATATAATAATATTTTTATAAATATTACTGAAAAATTTTTAAATATGGTAAGTAATAATCTTTAAAAAAAGGTTTGTAAGTATTTAAACATTTTTGAAATTTTGCGACTTTTTTGCACCAAGTTTTACCCTAGGCAGAATCTAGGGAAAAATTCTAAAAGAAACTAAACAATTTACAAAAATACTGTGTAGGCTTAGCTTAAAAATGAGTTCAAGATACTTAAAACATGTTATTTACTTCCAGAGTTATTCCATAACGAAGAAATTTTTTTATTATTATTATAAATTCAAAAAACAGGGACGTGTTAAAAATCCCGAAATGAAAATTCCCGAAAAAGAAAATATTCGAAATACAAAATTTCGGAAACTAAATTAATTACACACTCGAAGCACATTAAAGAATTGCTCATAGCATTTTTTGACGTATTCTACTTTTGTAGTCCGGCATTTTTTGCCGTATTTTAATTCTGGAGTGTGTTAATTAATTAATTAATTAAAATTAATTAAAAATTCTAAATTTAAAATTCAAAAATTCACGAATAATGAAATTCCCGAAAAAGAAAATATTCAAAATAGAAAATTGCCGAAATTATAAAATTGCCGAAATATAAAAATCCTGAATTTGAAATTTGAGAATTCACGAATAATAATAGTCCCGAATAATAAAATCGCCGATAAAGAAAATATTAAAAATAGGAAATTCCTGAAATTATAATATAAGTGCCGAAATATAAAAATTCTGAATTTGAAATTTAAAAATTCACGAATAATAACATTTCCGACCAGTTTATAATATTACCGAATTTGAAATGTCCCGAATAATAAAATTCTCGAACAGTTTATAATCTCGTTTATAATATTATCGAATTTGAAAATTTCTTAATAATAAAATTCTCGACAGAAAATTACCAAATTATAAAATATCCGACACTGTCAAATTCCAGAATGTGAACAATTTAAAAATTTGTTTTTTAAATCAATATCAATTATTTATTAAAAATACAATAATGAAATATTTTGATAAAAGACAACTTTTTTTTAGTATGCAATGTAATTTTTAAAATTATTGTTTAAATTTAAAATAATAATAATTGAAAAAAAACTCTTCAATGCAATATTTTTTTGAAAGTCTGCATAGTATTTTTTTAAATTATTGCTCTCATAATAAAAATTTTGTTCTTGTATTGCTCTTTTGCATTGAGATTTTTTTTCTGTTACTTATGAAAATATGTAATTGTTGTATTTTTAATGAATAAATGTGATTTATTAACAAAAAATAATTATTTAAATTTTATGATTTTCTGGTGTCGGAAGTTTCGCAGTATCCGATATTTTATTATTCCGCAATTTTCTGTCGAAAATTTTATTATTTGTAAACTTTCAAATTCGGTAATATTATAAACTGTCGGGAATTTTATTATTCGGAAAGTTTCAAATTCACTAATATTGTAAATTGCTCGGGAATTTTATTATTCGAGATTTTTCCAAGGCGGGAATTTTATATTTGGGCAATTTTATATTTTCGGGAATTTTACAGTGTTGAGATATTTATTTTTCGGGATTTTTTAATCATCTTCAAAAAAAGGCGTAGATAATTTCTCCCTGTAGTGTATTTATTTATTTTTATTTTTCTTATTATTCAGTTGCGTATCACAAATATTGCCTACCTAACGATACAGGAATTTTCATTCTTTTTGCATGCAGTCGCCTGCAGTTGTGGAAAATCCCATGAATCTTTAAAGACCAGATCAGGCTTATCTTTTGTCTGGCTGTCTCGCAGCCTTCACCAACAGTGAGGTCTAAGACTCTAAGTCTATAAGCCTCATAAACAAAATGAGTTGCAGTATTGGTATAATTTATGACTGGGATTTGTCCTCTCCCATAAATGATGACAAGTTAATAAAAAAAAATCAAATTCTATAAACTGATCCACACAAAAATATACAATAATTTTTAATATGGAATTTATATAACATTAAAAATAACTAATAAATTTGAGCAGACTGCAAATAATCGATTCGAGTTACTTTATTGTAAAACTAGATTTTAAATTTTTCTAGCACACTTCCGCGGCATTCCAAATTAAGGTCTTGTACCCATTTAAACAATTGAAGGTAACTCTGACTGAAAAACATATTATTGTCGCGCTACTGTCTGATCGGTCTGATCAAAGTGAACTATCTTATCTTTTAGCCTTGTTATGACTACATTCTTTGAGGATCGCCCTTCATTTTTATCAGATATTTCACTCAAATTGAAAGCGAATAATCGAAAAAGTCACTATCGTCATTTTTTTAAAGAAAAATGCCACTTTAGTCGCTCTAATCCATCTCATTTCAGATTTTATCAAAAGAAAAGACAATTTAATTGTCTATGGTATGAAAATGCTATCAATATTGGACTTGACACTCTTTTCCCTAATCCCCTATTTCCCCTTTTTTAAATGAATTCCTGTTTTTTTCCCCTATTTTCAAGAAATTTCCTCTTTTTCTTTTATTTTTTTGCGTAAATGCAAACTGAACTAATAGAACGCAATATGTAAATCCATCTATTTCTGGTTGAAAATTAATTCTTTTTGGTTAAAAAGTCTACTATTTTATTTTTGTTTCGAAAATTAACTTTTTTAATGAAAATACCACTGTCTTTTAACAAATTCGTATTTTTGGCTTGAGATTTCAACTGATTGTTTAAAAATGAAACTGTTTTTGGTTGCAGTTTAATCTTTTTGCTCGAAGGTTCGACTATTTGATTGAGGATAAAATATTTGGTTAAAAATTCAATGTTTTTGTTGAAAATTAGTTTCTTCTGTTTGAAAGTGCAACTATTTGATTTTAAATATCGCTCTTTGATTAGAAATTAATTTTCTTTTCCGTTGAAAATTCCACTATTTGGTTTACAATTCATCTTGCTTGAATGAAAAGTAACATTTTTGTTGAAAATTTATCTTTTTAGGATTAAAAGTCAAATTTTTTGTAAAACATTAGATTTTGTAACTTTAAAACTAAAATTTTTTGTTAAAAATTCATCTTCTTTGGTAGAACATTAATCTTTATTGGTTGAAAGTGCAAATATTTAATTGACAATTCGTTTTTTTTTTTTATTGGAAATTAATTTATTTGATAGAAAATTTAACTGCTACGTTTTTGATTGAAAATTAATCTGTGTTTAATAGAAACTTCAACTTTGTGGTGCAAAATTTATATATTTGGTTAAAAATCGTCTTTTTCGGTAGAAAATAAATCTTCTTGGTTAAAAATTCATCTTTTTGGTTGAAAATTTAACTATTTGGTTGAAAATTCATGTATTCTGTTAAAAATTTCTTTTTTTTTTTTTTGAGAAAATTGAACTATTTGGTTTAAAATTAATTTTTTTGGTAAAAGTTCATATATTTGATTATAAATTAATAACCTGCTTTATTTGAGGATTTAACTATTTTGTTACAAATTAATTTTTTGGTTAAAGATTCATCATATAGGAGGGAAATTCATCTTTTTTGTTAAAAATTAAACTATATTCTTGAAAATTCGTTTTTTGTTTTGTTTTGGTTGGAAATTAATTTTTCAACTGAAAATTTTGCTATTCCATGTTTGATTGAAAATTTATCTTTTCTTAGTAGAAACTTCAACTATTTGGTTAAATATTAATGTATTTTATTCAAAGTCATATATTTCAGTAGAAATTTAACCTTTTTAGTTGAAAATTAATCTTTTTGGTTAAAAATGCAAATTTTTTGTGGAAAATTAATTTATTTTGTTGAAAATTCGTCTGTTTTGGGGAAAAATGATCGATTTGGTTAAAATTTAAGGTTATTGGTTGAAGATTCAACAATTTTGTTAAAAAATCATTTTTGTGGTTAAAGATTCAGCATTTTAGTTGAAAATTCATCTCTTTCATTGAAAATTGAAAATTAATTTTTTCAACTGAAAATTTAACTTATCTGATTGATAATTTATCTTTTGGTTGAAAATGAATGTTTTTGGTAAAAGTTCAGATATTTTATTGAAAATTCATCTCTTTTGGTAGAAACTTAATGTTTTTTGTTTAAAAATGCAACTTTTTGGTTCAAAATTCATAATTTGTTTAGGAAACTTTTTTTTGTTTAGGAACTTTTCATGGAAATTCATCTTTTTTGGTTTAAAATATTCATCTTTATGGTTAAAAATTCAACTATTTTGTTGAAATTGCAACGTTTTCACCTAAAAGATTAGGAATTTAAAACTTTCCATTTTAAATTGAATATGGTACCTATACTAATTATTTAAAATATTGTATGCTCCTATTACTCCCTATTTTCCTGAAAAATCGTCCTATTTACTCTGTTTTGAGAGCATTTTAAGCTGTAAAATCTCTAATATAAAAATTTAAATTATTTTAGTTTATAGATTTCTGGTTATATAGTTTCTATTTATTTCATTGAAATATAAATACTGTGATAGACCTGTTAATCCCAAATCAAAAGTAAGATCTGACAAATTAGTGTTTTCAAAAGTGAGAATCCTGCTTGAAACATAATTTATTGTAGGAAATAGTTAAGGTACGCTTTACGACCTTGTATAATTAATAGAGTAATTTATTGGGAATAAAATGAAGAGAGAAAATCATTAACTGCAACTGTCAACACGTCCAGGGTCAATTTGGTTCATCACCCTTCTCTAGAGATCGCAAATCAGCGTAGGCGAGTTGCCAGGAATTCCACACACATGCGTGATAATAATTTCATTGAGTTAGCACCTTATTTTTCATTGCCATCATATCTTGACTAGGTCGGTCAAAAAAAAGTATTGTTTTGATTTTTTAAAGTCTTGCCCCCTCATTTTTGTCACTTGGTAACAAAAAAATTTCCCAAAACGTTAAAAATTTGATAAATCCTTTAATTTTACAAAGAATTGCCTTTCCTGAATTTTATGGAATTGAAATGAAAATGTTAAGCAAAAATTATATAACAATTTTTTAACATTTTTTAAACATTTTTAACATTAATAATGAAAAATACGAAATTAACGTAAGTTAATTTTTGACCAAGTTATGATTTGTTGAATATTCGCGACAAATTTTTGAAGAGAAACCCAAGCGTAAATAATAAAAAAATAGTTGAGGTCCTCTTTTGTTGTAATAATCAATGGGCCTTTTTTGTCAATTTCATAAATCCTTTTTTTTTTTTTTATTAAACTTTTTTCATAATCGGGATTTGTCTAGTCAAAATTCGATATTTTTAAAGAAATAAAATATCTTTTTTCATGAAATATTCAGGGTGAGAAACAGTAAAATGTTTATTTTAAGGGCATTATTTTCCATTGAGGCGGGCTGAAATTATTAAATTTTGACCAATCAAATCCAGACTGTGAAAACAGTTGCCTTCTCTAATCAGGATGAGTCTACAAATTTTTTTGGTCAATATTATAGCAGGCCACTGCAACCTTCAAATTGAAAAAAAATTAATGCTAAAATTATAATTAATTTTTCATTTGGATTTTGTAGCGATAATTAATAATAAAAAGTAATAAATTAACCAAAGTTAATTTTTGACCAAGTTATGATTTTTTGAAAATATGCAGAAAAATGTGTTGTTTAAGATTAGGCTAGGTGTTAAGTTCAAAATTACTTAATCTTAAATTTGATTGATAAAATTGACAAAAAACTGCCTATTGATTATTGCAACAAATTTTAGAAGAGGAACAAAAGCGTCAATAATAAAAAAATAGTTGAGATCATAATTATCTATTTAAATGTATTTATTTGCATATTTTTATTTTTTCTTCCGCTTTAGGTAAAAGTCGTAATTTTCATTAAATTTGAATATCCAGAGTTAATTCTATTCCTTGAAAGATTATTCGCTGTTCTATACGTCACGCTTTTATTAGATATAATTCAGACAATGGTTTTTTTTTCTTCGAAAAATGACTGACTAAAAATTACGACTTTTGCCTAAAGTAGAAGAAAAAGAGACAAATATGCAATTAAATACATTTGAATAAATTTATTTCATTTTCAAATTATCATTGTTAACAATGATCTCTACTATTTTTTTATTATTTATGCTTAGGTTTTGCTTCTCAAGTTTGTTGCAATAATCAATGGCCTTTTTTTTATTTTTATAAGTCAAATTTAGGATTAAGTAATTCTGAACTTGAAGGTACGCCTAGAACACCTTTAAATCGCTGATTGAAACTTTTATTTAAAAATTTTGTTACTAAATTTTAATTTAATTGAAATGAAGAGTCGACATACTGTTTTCATTCTAATCTAAAAAAATTTGTTTCTGCTTTTAATTATTAAATTTCAGAATTATATACAGAGGTTTTTAAAGAACTGAAAAACCCAACTAAAATTTTTTTGTAAGGTTTTAATAATAATGGGCAGATTGTCCACTTCAAGCTTATGACATATAAGAATAAAAAATGTAAAGAAATTTTCAAATAATTTCATTCAGCAAGTAAAAAAAAAATTTTTTTCTTGCGAATGTTTAAAATATCATAACTTGGTCAAAAATAATTTTTGTTCATTTTCTGTTATTAATTAGTGTCACAATCTCTACATGAAAAAAATCACTATAACTTTTTGCACTCATGGACAAAAAATGTAAAAATGTCAGCAATGTAATATGTCACGGTCGTGGTCACTTGCTATATTTTTTTTTAGTTGAGAGCGAATTTATTTATGAAATGAAATTTTCAGCCTTCGTGTTGTTCATACGATTCCTTTCAAAATTAAAGTATTCATTGCATTTTTAACACTTTGGGATACTTTAGGGGTCGTACCCTACCTCTAAACATTTTTTCTTAAATCTCCAAAAGGAGGTAACAATGTTTCACCATATTTTTGGCTCAACGTTTTCTTTGTTTATTCTTCAAGTTTTTTCTAATGAAAATTGAACATTAAAATTTGTTAAGGGAAAAGTAAAGTTTTTCTATCTTCAACGAATCGAACGAAATATAGGAAGTGAAAACAGCCTAGGGTGTTATCTCTGAAATACGAGCGATAGCCCTTAACCTCTTGCTTTGTAGATATTCTTTTTCTTGTTAGTAATATTAAAAGTGTAAATCAAACAATGTAAAAAAATTAATTACATTAACCTAAAGACTAATAAATTATCTAGTTTTTTCGTTTTTTTATTTGTTATTAAATTAAAAATTGTACTGATGATCATCAAATTGGAAGAGTCGATGTTTCTCGAAACGTATTGGTCACGTTTAAATATAATTAGATCAGTATGTATGCATTTTCCATGAATAAAGACATTCTGATCATATATGCTACTCAATTATCTTACGAGTATATTTATTTTCATGAATGTATGTTTATGAGATAGTTGTTAAGCTCTTGGCCGTCAGCTTGATACCTTAAATCTGTTTTAAAAGCCGAAAATAGAAATTAACGAGACTTACAAGACAATATGTGTACTTCTTTTTTTGTACTGACAAATTTCGAAAGGATTCTTGCTTTATCTTGTTTCCTGTCAATACGATATAATTCGTTGCGATATGAAATCGTGTTGTTGCGATGACTCCGTAAATTTGTTTTTCTTTGTGCACAATTGGTTAATATGACACATTATTTTTTGTGGCTGCATAAAGTTCTATATAACGGAATAAATCGGGATACAAAAAACAAGATTTTTTACGATAATTCTTCAAATTGATTTGTCCTGAGCAGGATGGTTGCAGCATTTTAACTTTACAGAAAAAAGTCATAATAAGGAAATGAAGTATTTTTTGTAGCAGCCACAACTATATTATATCTCAAATATTTACCCACAATAATTTTATTATGTAATAAGTTTACATAAGAATGAAAAAAGTTGCGAATTTTTTTCTTATTATCGAACGTTGGTATTAATTTGTTTCAAATTCCAGTAAACACTAACTTGTTACATGTTTTAATAATTATTTAGAGCAAAATTGTTCAAAATATCTAGGAAGGGCTTATTCAATTTTGTTTTTTCTTCTTGGAGAAAACCAATATTTCTGAATTTAAAATGTATCCATGTAAACTTAGTTTATTTGTAAAAGTCATAATTTCATAATGTATATGTAATTATGAAAGGGGTCACAGTCTGTCTCCTTTTTTCTCATTCTCCTTTTTCCTCCATAAATTTTAAAAATCCCCTCAAACACCTAAAATGGACAATTATGACCCAAATTTCCTCTCTTTTGCAAGGTGTCGACTAATTTTTTAAGAATCATAAACAAAAATTCAAGTCATTAGAAAGAAAAACGCTTTAAAAGCGATTCTTTTTTATATCAATATCAAATATTTTCTAAACGATTTATCGACTTTTCAACCAAATAAATGACTTATCAACCAAATAGTTTAATTTTCAAGTCAATAAGATGAATTATCTGAGAAAAAAAAACACAGTTGACTTTTCAAACATAAAATATGAATTTAAAAAAAAGTTAATTTTCAACTAAATAGTTGAATTTGAAAACCCAAAAAGAGGATTTTGGTTGACTTTTCAACAAATTATTTAAATTTGCAAGCAATTAATAAAATTGTCATCCATGAAAGATGAATTCCCAACGAAAACTGTAATAGTTGAAATATCAACAAAAAAATATTTAAATTTTAAATAAAAAATAGTAGATTTCATCCAAATAATGCGATTTTCCAACAAAATAATTGATTTTTAAACCAAATTGTTGATTTTTCAAGCCAAGAAGACACATTTTTAAGCCAAAAAGACAAAGTTTTTACAAAAACAGTTGCATTTTTAACCTTAAAATATGAATTGTCAACAAAAAAGTTATTTTTAGCTAAACAGTTGAATTTAACCAAAAATGATGAATTTTTAACAAAATTGTTGATTTTCTAACAAAATAATTGAATTTTCAACCAATTAAAAACATTTTAACCATAAAAGATGAAATTTTAACGATAAATGTAATAGTTGATCTATCAACCGAAATTTTTTTAAATTTTAAATCGTTAATAGTTGAATTAATCCAAAAAAATACGACTTTTCAAGAAAATAGTAGATTTTTTAACCAAATTGTTGAGTTTCCAAGGCAAAAAGACAAATTCTCAAGAGAAAAAGACGAATTTGCTAAAAAAAAAAACAATTTAATTTCCAACCCTAAAATATGAATTGTCAACAAAAAATTTAATTTTCAATTAAATCGTCGAATTTGTCACCCAAGAAGACGAATTCTCAACAAAATAGTTACATCTTCAACCAAAGAGATGAATATTTTCAAATAAAAGAATGAATCTTCAACAACAACAAAATGAATTTTCTAGCCAAAAAGGCTAATTTTCTACACAACAGTTGAATTTCAACAAAAAATGATAAACTTTTAACACAATTGTTGATTTTTCAGCAAAATAATTAAATTTTCAACCAGTTCATAAAATGTTCATCCATGAAAGATGAGTTCTCAACAAAAAATGGAATATTTGATATTTCAACCAAAAATTATTTTTACATAAATTGAAAATAGTAGAGTTCATCTAACAAAATATGATTTTTGAAACAAATAGTTTATTTTTCAACTAAATAATTTAATTTTTAACCAAAAAAGATAAATTCTTAACCAAAAATATTATAGTAGACTTTTCAACCAAAAATAATGAACTGTCAACCAACATTAATTGGATTTTCATATTGTTTTATCTAGTTATCAATCTTTGATTTCCTTGATTTTTTTTCTGATGCATTTTTATCAGTAAAAAGTGCTGAAGTGTTCAACATATTTTTCATACTTTCGTTCAATATTCTCGAGACACCCATATCATATAAAAAGTTTTTAATAATAAATGAAATTCCCTTTTAATCCTCTTTTTCCCTAAAAAAATCCCTTTTTTACCTAAAGTTGATCTATTGAACCACTGTGATCTCTGTGATGATGAAATTTGGTAAAATAACTTAAAACAGAACATTCACTTAAAATTCACTAAAATCCAATAATGTTTTGAGTAAAACTTGCAATGTCAGTGAGTATAAAAACAAAATGTTTCTTGAAAATAATATAAACTGATGCAACTCTCATTCATGAGTCTGTTTTTCCAGTACTTCTCAATATCATCAAGTTCTTATCTATTCAAGTTCATTATTCGAAATTCCTACAAGTCAGTCTTCCGTCTGTCTTCGTGGTTAACGTTCATTCTTCGAGCTCTAAAGAGTCGAGTGATAGATAAACCCACACCAAATTTGTCGTTTTATATACACTTTTGATGAAAATTTGTGCAAATAACATTCACCTTTCTCAATCGTAAGTTTTCCAAAACTTCAAATCCAAGATCGGTCAAGGTTATTACTTTAGATCTTGAAAAATCCGGAAGAAAGAAGAAAGAGCAACCTAACTCACTTGTGAGTTATCTGAAATGAAAATATTAATCTTATCTAACCCTGAGTAAACAGGAAAAGACCTAATAGTTGAAATTTAATGTGACGTCTTATGGAAAAAAATTCTGAATGAAAAAATAATGTGTGCTACTGTTCTTGATACGATTATCGCTATCTGATAATCAGTCGTAAGTCTGGATTCGATAAGGATCTAATCAAGGCAACATATTTGTGGTTGTCAGAATAAGCATCGGGTGAATTTTCCAGTGCTTCAGTGTTCATCGAACCACTCATCACGAGGCGTCAATTCAGTTTCGGCTCATCCCCGGCTGACCATCAACCACTGCGAAGGATCCAGGCTACTTTCTGGAAAGAAGGTCCTTTTCGATCCCTGTGCAAAGTGCAGTTGCCAGTTTAGTTTAGTACGAAAGGTGCTCTTACCCTGATCGGACCAGCGACGATTTCTGCTCCTGCTCTTGAGTGGAACTGATCACTGAAATTTCCAAATTTATCGTGAACTACGTTTCGCAAATGCATCACAACAAGACGGATTTATCCATCTACTATCCCAGCACATCCTGGTCTAATTGTCACGTTCGATTAGCCCACGGACGTTGGGCTTCTTGACCCATTAAGCCTCTGGAAGTCATTTGGAAAAGTGATCTATTTGAAATTTTGTGTGTCATTTTTGGAAAAGTGCTGATCATTCAAGCTGAGATTTTGATAGTGGTGATAGTGCTGTGTCGTGTAAGGTGTAACGTGGTAAACGCGTGGTTGAAATCACTCACGTGCGACTCCCATCGTGTTTCACTGCTGAAACACAATTTTGTTGAGAGTGCCGAGTGTGAGCTAAGTCAGATCCATGATGCTGGAAACTATTGTAGAGCATATTAAGCCCGGTACGTTTTGTTGATAATTCATGTTTAGACGTGTCCAAATAAAAAGGTTCCATCTCGGAGAAACCAATTAAGAAGGTGCTAAACTCGTGGAGACAAAATGAAAACGTGCTAATTCGCGTGGTGAACTTTTGAAGCTTTAAAATCCCATATAAACTGTTTTGGGTACACCAGCGCCCTCAACCACCTTTTCATTTTCATTTCATTTTCATTTTTTTTACCTTTTCATTTGGTCTCCCCGAGTTAGCTTTTTTCATTTGGCTTCTCCGAAATGTAACCTTTTCAATTGGACACGTTGATTTGTGATGATAAAATATAATTGAAAAAAAAATGTGAAATAAGAATCGCGTAATAGTTAATCAAATCAGGGTTGCTACAGGGCAGGGAGTTCTGGAAAGTCAGGAAAAAGCCGAAAGACTCAGGGAAAATCTTACTAAGATTGTATAAACTCAGTCTTACAAATGTACAATTTTTTAATTTAATGGTCGAGAATTCCTCTTCCGGTTAAAAATAAGTTGTGTTATTTGATTGAAAATTTTATTATTTTGTTGAAACTTTAACAATTTTCTTAAAAAGTCATTCTTTTTGGTTGAAAATTCGTCCTCTTGGGTTGAATATTAACTTTTCTGTTGAAAATTCAATGTTTTAATTTAAAGATTACACGGTTTTGTAGAAAATTCGTCTATTTGTCATTAAAAATGCAACATTTTGAATGAAATTATTCTCTTTATTGAATGAAATTTTTTTCTTTATTGACTGAAAAATCTTTCTTGGTTGAAAATTAAACTCTTTTTGTTGAAAATTCTCCTTTTTGTTTACAAAATTCAACTGTTATCGTAGAGATTTTCTAATGTTTGGTGTACAAATGAAACTATTTTCTTGAAAAAAACCTTTTTTTTTTGTTGAAGATTCATTATTTCAATTACAAATTAATTTCTTTGAACATTTAACTATTTTGTTGAACATTCATTTTTTGTGATTGAAAATTAATTTTTTCAACTAAAAATGAAACTATTCTATTTTGGTTTGAAAAACTTGTCTCTTTTAGTTGCAAATTTATTTGTTTTGTTTTTTTTGTTTCATTCGGAACAAATTTTTTAAACTTAAAATTGATTTTTTTTTTAGTTGACGCTTTATGTATTTTGTAAATAAATCCATCCTTCTGGGTAGGAAATTAAGCTTCTTGGTTAAAAATTGATCCTTTTGGTTGAAATATCAACTATTTGGTTAAAAATTCGTTTTTAGTAACATTTTTCAACAAAACATCTCGTATGTCTGTTGTCAGTGAAAGTATTTCAATGTTAAATAAATGTTTACATTGAAATTAATGATTTCCTAGTTGTAAGGCTATTTTTATACCTGAAAGAAAAATTTATAACGGTCAAAGAAAATGAAAAATTGGCCAGGGAAAAGAAAAATTTATAACGGTCAAAGAAAATGAAAAATTGCCCAGGGAAAAGACCGGGAATTTCAAAATTGGGATTTTGTAGCAACCCTGCATTAATAAACATTAAATGTTGTTCAATTTTGATTATTTAATTTTTAAATTGGTTATTATTTAAATTTAATTTTTCAATTCTTTTTTCAGCTTAAAACTATTTACATTGCATCAATTTCCTTAAAGTCCTATAAATTTTAATGATTTAATTAGTAAAATTGTTCATTTTTCAATCATTGTTTCTCAAATTATTAATTTATAGAATTTCCAGCATTTCGTTCGAAAGTCTTCGAATCTCAAACTATAATTTTGTATTGTTAAATAATTCAATTTTGAACGTTCAGAGGCAAAATTAAAAAATTTAATTCGTTAATTTTCTCTATTTTCAATGAGTAAATCCTAAAATTTTCAGGATCTTAAAAACTGGTTTAATTCAGAATGGTAAAATCTCAGATTGTTAAATTTTGAAAGGTTCAGTTTAGCTAATTCAATTTTGAAGGTTTGTGTTTTCATTAGGTTTAATTCCAAATGTACCAAATGTGGAACAAAATGGTTAAGTAGCCCATCTTAAGAACCCGGTTTCCTATAGGAAACTTACTACATTTTATTTAATACTTGTTATTGATACATTTTATTCGCAGTATATTGTTTAAAGGTTGATGTAACTTGATGACGCATTATATACGCAAAATACGTAATAAAACGTAAATAAATTTAAGTAATTTGTCAAATGAAGAAATATGATAATTTAGCAAATTTATGGCTAAATATAATTGTTCAAATAAATTATATTTTAAACCATTTTTTGGATCCTAAAAATTGAAATCGTGATTGAATCACTTGAAAAGTTTTTTGTTCTTAAAATTTGTTTTAAAAATATCTTAATTGCTAGTTTTATTTTTTAAGGAATTATAAAATTATTCGAAGAAATATCAACTTTTCAATCTTCATTTTTTAACGTATTCCATTCGATTCTTTTCAATCCTAGTACAAACTTATTCAAACAGTTTAATTAGCAATAGCACATTTTTTATTATTTATCATTCATTTGGGAACCTTGTTTGTTTTAACTTTACAATAAGTTAATAAAAACGCAGAACCTCCTACAGTGTCGATATCGAAAGTTGAAAATTAAAATAAAAAAATGAAAATAAATATAAATTAATATCTGTACTCAATACTTTGAAATGCGTTCAAAATATTTTTGAGAAATACTTAAATAAGTGACAACAAATCACACTGCTGAGCGGTCTTTCATCATTCTTCACGAATATTTGAAATACTTTCGCAATAAGTCCAACTGATTTATGTCTCAACAATTTCAAATAATATTATTGAGGGCAGCATAAATGCCCTTATCAAGTAACGCAACTTGGTATTTATATTTTGTGCTATAACGTTTTTTTTTGTTTTGCTGATTTTATTGTAATCTTCAGAACGCATGTGCTCAAGAAAACCGCAATATGTACTTTGTGATTCATTTATCTGTATTGCTATATTTTCTTCATTTATACACAATATGCATATGCATATATTTATATACTAAGCGATAGCAAAGGATTGATTTACATTAGAATAAATAAATAAATAAAGTTGTATAAACCGTAAAAGGGGCCGTGCATAAATTACGTAACGTCTTTATTTGGGGGAGGGTAGATAACCAAAGTTTATATGCTCTTTTACGTAGGATGGAGTGGGGTGTGGGGGGGGGGATAAAAACCATTTCTTGAGTACAATATTTTTAACTCTGAGAAACCACTAAAAATCTAAAGTTAAAAAGATTTTACTCAGCTCAATATGGTGCTTACTGTAGTAGCTAGTACATTAAATGTAAAAACAAATGTATGTTACTTTGTTGATAATTGTAACAGTATTACTTGTAATTTACATAACAATATTAGTAGTTACTTGTAATATTAGGATTAATATTAACTTTAATAATCATAAATTCACGAAATAATAATAAATGAATAAACAAATAAGGGGTTAGCCACAAATTAAGTAAAGTGTTTTTTTGAAATTTTCACCCCTCCCCCCATGTAAGGTACTGTGAAATTTGCTTTGACCCTCCCCTTCCAATCTTACTACGATTTTATAGACTTAGATAATAAAATGTGTTAATAACAATAAGTATTTTGTTTCTCGAACGTACAATTTGATCATTTCATTAGGATCAAGAGTGTTGTGTAGTCCGACACTTTATTTTTCACACAAAATTTCCAGTTTTCTTACTTAATATTTTAATAGTACATATATTAAATCACAAGTAGACAGGTCTTTACGGGGAGATCAATGTTTCCGAACATTGAGCTCCACATGAGGACCTGTCTAACTCTACGAGTGATGTACGATATTTTATTCGAAATCAGCATTTTATGAGACTGTAAATACATTTTCTTTTTTTATAAACTTTTTCTTTCAATATAAAGAAATTTATATTGAATATTATTAATAATCTGGTTTGAAGAAAGAAAGTGTAATTTTGTATGGATTATTAAGGGTGAAAAGGTGGAAAATGTTTATTTTAAGGCAATATTTTTCATATTTGTATAATAATTTTTTTTATATAATTTGCCAATTAAATTTTCATTTTACTTTTATAAAATTAAGAAAAGATACTCAAAAATAACTTTTTAGTCTCTTAAGGGGTGAGTTTTGGCAAAGTCAGGGGTAAATTCAATTTGAAAAAATTTTGTCAGGCTTTGTACTGCTCAGATGGTAGTTTTACATCATCGTTGTAAACTTGTTACAATGTGTGTGTGTGTGTGTCAACAGTAAAATAATATAATACATTGTGCGTTATTCAGTGGCCAATTGTGGAACTATTTATTTTACAGTGTTTTTCGAATAAAAGTATGAAAAATTATCTTTGATGTTCACTCAAACTATTATTCTTAAGTCTATAAGTTATAAAAATTCTTATTTGTTTATCATAGGCTTCACAGTCATACTGTTTGGTTGAAAATGCGTCCTTCTGACTTGAAAATCAAACAATTTGATTGCAATTTTTTTCTTTTTTGGTCTTAAAATTCATTTTTTTTTTCAAATTCTATCTTTTTTGTTTAAAACTAAATTTTCTGCTCAAAATTATTCTGATTCGGTGAAAAATGAACCTTTTTGTTGAACATTCATATTTTTGGGTTCAAAATTTAACTGGTTTGTAGAAAATGTTGTATTTTTTTTTATCGAAAATAGAACAATTTGATAGAAACTCAACTATTTGGTCGAAGGTTGTACTACTTTGTTAAAAATTTATTTTTTTCAGTCGAAGATTCATCATTTTAGTTAAAATTTCATTTCTTTGTTTAAAAATGTAACTATTTTGTCGATAATTCGTTGTTTTTCTTGGTTAAAAATAAATGTTTTAACTGAAAATTTAACTTTCCCATTTTTGCTTGATAATTCATATTTTTTATTTGAACATTCAATTTTTTAATAGAAAATATAAGATTAAATTTTTTTGAATTCTCTCTGTTGAAAATTTAAATATTTGGTTGCAAATTCGTATTTTATGGTTAAATTCAAGTATTTCTGATTTAAAATTAAAATCTTTTTTTGTTTGAAATATCAACTATTACATTTTTTCTTAAAAATTAATCTTTTTATGCTGAACATTTAGTGTATAGAATTCCTGAAAATAAAACCAAGAATCCAACGACCAAATTTGGACAACCACCATAAAATGCTCCTATTGTAATTTAAAAAAATTTTGTTTAAAATTTTGCTTAAAATTTTTGTTTGGACAAAAATAAACGAGAGGAAAGAAAAATGCGAAGGCAACCAACCGAATCTTCTTCTTTCTCTTTTTGTATTTCTGTCGCCTTTTTTATTTTTATTATCATCCAATCACAATACAAAAACATTGATAACATTTACCAACGTTTCGGTGCTCATACAGGACCCTTATCAAGGAAAGAAATATTATTGCAGATAGAAACAGTGAAGAACCAATGATGCTCTCTCTAATCTCAGGTATCGAAGAGAGAGAGAGAGAGCATCGTTAGTTTTATTTTCAGGAATTCTATATGTTACAGTCAAAGTATATAATGCCTGACTTTCTAAGGCAAAGTATGTGATCGAATGCATATTATATACATTGCCTAGGCATTTTATATAATCCCTAGGCATTATATATAATGCCCGGCACGAAATAGGTAAAGAAGAACATGATAAAATGACGAACACTTATGGATTTCAACACACGTTTACTCGCTATTTATTAAAAACATGGCATACGGGAATGACATTTTGCTTGGCACTGAACTTTGTTTTTTTACACACAAACGCTTATTGGCTTTACACTTTATTTTGCAGTAATATTTGAAATGAACTTTGCCTCGTTAAAAAATCTTGAATAGTATCATCAATTTTCAACTCACAATTTTCATCAGATTTTGACGTTTCTTTTTAAATAAAAGCTTATTAAATTTTTTAATTGTCGTGACAGACGATTTTTTTAAAAATATTTCAACCATTTTTTATTTACCAATAAAGTTGATTTGTTTTACTTTTCAAAAGTGCCATTTTTCAAAGATTTTCGAATTAAAAAAAACGTCTTGAATCAGTGCAAGAATAGGGTGGTATAAATTTATACCCGTACGTATGTCACGACAAACTTGGCGGAGAACGTCGGCAAATTTATATGAGACTTTCGATTTTAATTACATGCCAATTTGGAACAAATTTAGATTAAATTGTAAATTTGAATTTAACTAAATTGTCATTAGAATAATATATATTCATTACCTGAGTTAGGGCTGACATTGCTTACAATGCCCGCGCAATTTGTGAAATAAGCAATCCATGTAAAATCATGAAGTTTAACGCGGATTTCCCATAAGAAAATATATATATTTTTGTAAATTTGATTCAGAATCGTTAATATTAGGTAAATCAAGTTGAAATTCAACTTTTTTCATTCAAATTAGCCATTAAATACGAATAAAAACTTATTTTTTAAATATCAACCCCATAAGTCTGTTTTGAAGGGTTCCAAAAAAACCTTGTAAGTAAAAAATTTAGTTTTGCGATTTTTTTGGCTCATTATGATTTTTTTTTAAATACAATGGATTGATAATAATACTTTTTATTGATAAAGCTACTTTTTATTGAAAATGCTACTTTTTATTGATAATTAGATGTTTATATAAATTATTCAAACAATTTATTATTGTTTTAAGCAATTTTCTTTTAGTCATGAGTTATAAAGTCGCGGTTTTTTACAAATTTTTCAACTTATTATAAACTGTGCAGTCAAATTGAACCAATAATAAATTAAATTTAACATACGTGATTGTTTGAACAATTTATTATCATTCATCACAATATTCTCTTAGAATAATGCTAGAAACTTGCAGTTTTTTCTATGATTTTCCACTTTTTATCCACTTTTCAATTACTGTTAGGTGATATTGGACGCAATTTAATAAACATAATTGTTCAAATAAGTAATTATTGTTTATAACTATCTTTTCTATTATTGCTTGTTAGTTGCGTTTTTTCCCTGAAATTTTGAACCTTTTGTTCACTTTTCACATTTGCATTAATTATTACCTCACTCTAAGTAGAAAGTGGACTATAAGTTGAAAATTTCATAAACAAACCGCAACTATCTAGCATAATTATAGGGGAAGATGGTTATAAGCCATACAAATTTGTTGAAAAACATTAGATATGTTAAATTGTATCCATTATTACCTTAAACTAATTGAAAAGTGAAAAAATGTCGAATATTTCATCAAAAACCGCAACTTTTTAGCATTATTCAAAGTAATATTATTAACAATAATACTAAATTGTTTAAACAAATATTTTTGTCAACTTGAATTAATTATTAACTCATTCTAATCGTAAAGTTGAAAATAACTTAAAACTCGGAAAACCCGCGACTTCCGAACTCTATTCTAAGTGAAAATTACTAAAAACTACAATTAATTGTTGAATTAATGTATACAAACATCTAATCAATAATAGAAAGTAGTATTTTATGAATTATAAATAATTAGCGCCAAAAACTTGCAAAACCCAATTTTTCACTTATTTTATTGTTCGAGGCCCTACAAAACAGACTTCAGGGGCGATACTTAAATAATAAGTTTTGATTCGTATTTGAACAAATGAAAATTGAAAAAAAATCCAATGCATTTTTATTTATTTCTCGAAAACTAAGGGAGATCCTATTTTTACATTTACCGGGCTTTTAGAGCACATTATAGACTATCTTTAAACATTTTTTTAAAGAAAATCAAAAGAGGATTTTTTTTCAAAAATTGAATTTAATAATTTGTTTCTAAAAAATCCAAAAATTTATTAAATTTCTGTTTTTACCAAATATATTTTTTCTACTGCGTCTTATTATGATTAATTAAAAAAATACATCTTAATATGTTTAAAATAACCAAAGTAATGAAGGTTTAAAGAACGGAAACACAGCTCAAATGGAGAATATTTATTACACACTTTGCCTGATCTCTTCTGGGCATTAAATATAATGCCTAGGGATTATATATATTGCCGGATTATATACTTTGCCTGTAACATATATAATATCTTTGCTATTACTCTAGTGAAAATCACACACTTTTTGTAACTGGTTACATGCTTTCCACCACAATTTGCCATTTTAGTTCGTCACTGGGGTTTTTATTGCATTCTTTGGACGTGTGTTCACCGTCGTACTTAACACATTTGTGTTTTTTAAAACAATTTTTCGGCACATGACCAAAATTTTGACATTCATAACATTGTGTAATGTGGAAACCACTTTTGCATTTCTCCCATCTAACCACGCAGTAGCAAATTCTTCGTAGTTTGACAACATCCTTCATTATTGCATCAGAGCTGAATTCAACAGTAAACACTGGGAGTTTAATTTCAGTTTTCATATATTTACTGGGGTCAAAGCGACACACCTGTTAGAGCCAATCCATGATCAGTAGGTTCAGCTTAAATGTACTCAGTTTTTACATTTGAAGGGATACTTTTAACTACTATCTTCAAAGTTTTGAGATTAGGGAGTGTATAGGTGTGTAATTCCACCTCAGATCCTTTGAATTCTTTCAACATTCGTTTGTAGTCTTCCTCAGCTATAGTATAAATGATGACGCAATTTCTTTTCAATCGAACTTCAATGTCCTTGGTTAGAGTCTTGTTAATTTTGTTTAGAGTTTCTTGATGGTTTTGTACATAACTATATACAACTATAGGTGGAATTTTACTTGAAGTATCACGTTTATTAGCTTCATTAACATCTGTGCTTTCCTTATCATCATCAGTATCGTTGTCTTCAAGGACATCATACTTGTTATCAGTTTGGATGTTGAATTCCTGCATATTTGATCCGTTATTGGTCCTGCGCATTTTCTATGTCGGTTTTTTCGTAACCCTCTCGTCCAGCGTCATAATTTTTACAGGTCGAAAGTTGATTTTCTCTCTAGTCCGTCTTCCTTCTGGTGATATTGGAGTTTAGAACGGCAGTCAGTCCGCTTGTGAAACAAACACTTTTCAGGATTTATTGATAATCGCAGCACTGGGTGAACGCGTCTGCTCTCTACGACAGCAGCACCTCGAATTCTTGAGAAATAAATTTCGATCTCTCCGAAAAAAATTTGGACACTCATTTCGGAACGATTGAAAATTCCCGAAAACTAACGTCCCCGACAATAGCAAATTTTATAACACCGGGAATGCTTTGAGATCGACAAATTTAGTGTCGGATAATTTATAATGTTTTATATTTAAAAAATGTTGCGGGGAATTTTATTTTTCGGAATTCTTTAGTCGTCTCAAGATCTGACACATTTAAAAAAAATGAAAATCAACAAAATTATCACATCCTAAACGCGAGTTTCAGAGAGGCGGGTTATCGAAAATTTACTGTAGAAGAAAAAATCAATTAAAATATGTTTATTACAAAATATTTGAAATCATTCCGATATATTCAATAATAAAAGAGCACATAGAGAAAAATTGGCTCATTAATTTCGAAAGTCTTTCATTTCACGTTTCACTTACATAAATGTAATAGGCAGTAGATATTGAAAAAAATTATCAACAAAAATAAAAAATAAAAGCATTTAAATGCACCTTGTCCTTTTCGATTTTACAATTCTTAAAAGGTATTAAAAAACATAAACGCAATATGTAATAATAATATGTGACGTGCCGCGAGAAAAGGGACCTTAGGGTTAAAAAAACGATTTTCAGGTTTTTGATGTTATTGATAGTTTATGAATCGCTCTTTCATATTAAAAAAGAGTTGAATTTTCATCTGCAAAATTGGAATTGTTATTAAGCTGCAAAGTGAGGCGTGAATCGCCTATTTCGACGCGTGCGGACGGCCCGAGAAATCCACTCTCACCACTTTCCACACATCTTCCCGTTCTGTGTCCGGGTGAGTCGAGAGATCGCCTGACTCGCTGAACGCGGATCGAGAAGATGTAGTTGTAAGTCGAGGGATGGATTCCGGAGATTGTCCACACTCTCTGAGTGTCTGACTTCGCCCGTTTCTTCAATCGCTTCTACTGAAAAATTCGCCCTCTAGGAGCTGGGTGTAATCCTGTGTGCCGTTCTAGGTCCGTCGGATTTTTTTACTGAATATTTTGCAAAATGTTGTGCTAACGCCAACAAAGACTAACGGACCGCGACTTTTTCCACTCGCCTGAACCGTTTCCATAATATTGCGCAATATATGTATGTACTCGACAGAGTACTGGTGCACTCGGCCCTACCGAGGCGAGAGTCGCAGCCGTCTCTCGCCCTTCGCGCTGAGAAACTGCGTCGGCCAGCAGTTCTAGGAATGTCAAGTGTGTTTATTTGTATTATTATTGATAGTATTTATTATTGATCTCAAATCACCCACGCTCTTCAGCTGAAAAAGCAGCGACCCGCGGCGCATCGATACAAGAACGGGGCAGCCAATGAGCGTCATCGATAAAAATAAACTGCCCACTCGCGTTAAGGGTGGGGCATCCTCCAGCTTTAAAATAATTGATTGGGTGCGTTTCAAGGGCCTTAAAATAAACGGAAGTTTACTGTATTTTTCATATAGTTAGAAAGCTTATTAAATTCTGCGTTAAATGGGCCCTAGTTGAAGTAATTGGGCCTTGTCGGTATCGAATTATCACGTAAGAATGACAAAAAAATTTTATTTAGCATGCTGCTACTACAAAATTATTATTTCATGATCCGGTGAAGATTTTTTCATGTTTAATTGCTTAAATGGAAGGGAAAATCCCAAATATGACTTTTATAAAATTTTATTATTGTCTTACTTACAGAAATACAGAGTACAGAATAAATACAGAATTAAGGGTGCGCCGCTTTTTCCCACATGTGCGCCGCTTAGCGCCCAGTGTCCGGTACTGTAACTCAGTTCTGAGTGCATTTTTTTAATCAATCTTTTTATAGTTCAATCCGGATCCTTGATATCCCGGCGGCAGCTGTTTTTTTATTTTAAATACATAATCTGATTTGTTAGAGTATTTTTTATCTCTCCTGAACAACTTAGATTTTTGGAATTAGACTGTTATGGTTTCGCTCCCTTCAAATATTTTTATATGGAGAAAAATTAGAACAATTTTTTGTATTAATTTTGTTATTGTTGTATTTCTTACTTCAATGTTACGGGATAAGGTAGGGGAAAGTGGGGTATGGTGTCATTTCAGGGCACGGAGACTCTTGCAACTAATTCTCGTGTTTGTACATCTTCATATTAGTTTTTCACGTAAAATAGCTTTTTTTGGTGCTCAAGAAAGCTATTTTATGTGACGAAACTAATATGAAAATCAAGACACACGAGCATTATTTGCAAAAGTCACCTTGCTCGCATTGAAACCATGCCCCACTTTCCCCTACTGCCATTTATTATTAAATATTTCAAGTCTATACACTTTCACAAACGAAAGACTTGTTAAATAATTTGTAAATGTATTTTAATAATAGCATACAGCTTTTGAATACGTTTGAATTTTAAATAATATTGAAGTGTCCTGATAACAGAGATCTATCTTGTAAGATTCGTTTAGAAAATTTCTCTCTCGAGTAGCGATCTCAGTCTTCAAGAAACGTTAAATGAAAATATTTATAAGAAAGAATTTTCAATAATACAAGAAGTTCAAATCTTCCGTAAATAAATAAAATATGGTACATTCATATTTAGTCTAAAACATTATATAAATTTAAAGAGCTCTGACTTTTAATACCTATTTGAGTTCTTTTACATTAAAAGCACTTGACTTATAATGTTGATGAATTATTTTGAAGCCATTCAAATTTGAACCCTTCCAATTTGAAGTAAATCAAACTTAACCGTTTCGGAACATTGACCGCAGTTCTACATTTTTAACTAAATGAAAATTTGCAATGTTGGTATGTACCAAGTTTAAGTTATATTTGCAAATTATATGCCTAGAGAAAGAATTTTCAATTTTTATAACTCTGTTAAAATTAAACATCTTAAATTCCATAGAAAAAATCTAGGCCCAGTTTTTAAACAAAACAAAAAAACGTGAAGTCACCCCGGCAACGGCTGAAGTAAGAACTGAAAAAAAAGACACAGCAAAAGTTGGCCTAGCATTCCTCTGTCTTTCTCTTTTTAAAATTTAGAGACAAACACATGTGCAAATTCTAGATCTGTGCCAAAAATTCGAAGTTCGAACGAATCGAGTCGAGTTTAGCTCGATCAGTTCAAGTTCTCACATGATTTTGGTTTCTTTGAAGAGCTCAATTTCCCTTGGATCATTTATAAAGTTTTTCCCTTTGTTCGGGGACGTAAAAAAACAAACAGTACCAATGAAACTGGTAGCAGAATGAAACCAAAAAGCCGTGTGTATACCAGCAATGTCAACAATTATTTTATATGTTTTTACAGCAATAAATGAAATAAAACTACAGCACACAATACAAGAAATGCTGGCAAGGCCTTTGACGTCTGTAGGAAAAAGTTCGGCAATCGTCGTAAATGGCAATCCAAGTAATCCAATGGAATATTCAGTATTTTACTCAAAATTTCTCGTACTTTAGGAGGCGATGCTTCACCAAAATAGAAGGGTGTTACATCATATTTTATCCCAACTCTGATTCCAGACATAAATCTTGATAAAGTTTTACTGAAAAAGCTTTACTGAAAAAAATAGCTACTGTATCGAAATAATTCTGTTGAGCAGTATTTGTTCGATTCACAAAAGTTTGGTTGTGATTACCAAAAATTTGTCTGTAATTACTAAAAAAGTGGTTCCTATGTCGTTTTTATCTTTGCGGTTTTTAAAAACAGTTTTGAACCAAATAGAGTTTTATTGTGTATGACTAGTATAAGCTATTCTTCGGGGAAATGATACGACACTTTTGTGAATTAAGAATGTTTGCTGTTTGAAGTTAGATACCTAAAAAAAGTGACATAGTTAAAAGTTATTTTTCTCGACTGGACTTTAGAATTTAGGATGATAAAGATGGCTTTTTTATTTGGTATTACAACATAAAATATTTCTTTCATGAAGAAAAGGCTAGAAGAAGAAAAAATGCTTTGACTCAGTAAAATGCATTTGATTTGAGAAGTGTTTCGGTTAATTACAATTTCTTCTATGATCGTGAATTATCATTGCATAAACAAGATATTATGTTGTATCTAAAAAATACGAATTTTCCTTTAACAAAACCATATTTCTACTGCAACTAATAAGGAGAAGTCGCGAGATGCGGGTCGTCGATTTGTCTCGGGCTTTACAGGCTAAAATTATATAAAAATCCATTAGGTGTGTATTTTTTCCTTCGCTTCAATGGGTCTTAGTTTTCGAAATATCAAGGTTTGCGTATTTATGATCGAGCCTTCGACTCGCTACTGTAGAGTCCGGACTCCGGACTTGGCGCTTATATACAGTCCAACACTAATTTTGTGGCAAAAGGAAAGCCATATCTTCACTATAGGGGTTTTTAAACATAGATTGTGAATTCCGAAACGAAAATAATCCATCACGTCGAGTTTTTTAAGAAAAACGGGGTCAAAAAGTCAAAATGAACAATAGCTTTTTCTCTTCTTTGAAAAGTTGTTAAACACTAGTGACAAGGCAAAAGATTTCACGAGATAGCTGAAATGAAAGCTAAATAGTGCATATGCATTCGCTCCTACTCCTTCTGTTGTGTCAACGGCTACTTTCAGAACTAAAAAAATGCTGATAAAACGCGTAAATCATGCCTGCATTACATAAACATATATTTTTTTAATCAATAGTACTTTAATTTATGTTATTTTCCTTTTTTTCTCACTAGAGCTTAAGTTTAATAACTTTTCAAAGAAGGAAAAAAAAACATTGTTTGTTTTTACTTTCTAACGCCGTTTTTCTTCAAAAACTCGACGTAATGGATTATTTTTGTATTGACATTCATAATCTACAGGGAAAAAATCCACAGGAATGATATAACTTTCCTTTTGTCACCAAATTATTGTCGGACTGTGCGTCCGGTCTCTACAGTGACGAGTCAAGTGCTCGAGCATAAATACTCAAACATCCATATCTCGATATCGCGAAAACTAAGGCTCATTGGATCAAAAGAAAAAATATGCTTCTAATAGATTTTTTTATACTTTCACCTTGTACAGCCCCAGTCAAACGATTCAACTAAATGATTTGTTGGCTGAACCAAACGGTTTTGTTGCTTCTATAGCAATCAACAAATTTGGTTAGGAAACCAAACTTTTGTCCGGACGACCAAACATTTTTCTCAGTGTTGACTTTAATTAGCTTTCATATCAAACGTTATCCACAAATGTTATCTCCTTTTTTATCAAGTACGTGAAGCACGTGAATAAATTCAAAAATACAGATATACTTACATCATTTTATTAGAATATCTTTGAATTATGTTACTTTTTTATTTGTCTCAAAATAATTAAAGTACTAACCCATGCAGTAGTTGAAAAAATTATCATCAATAATCCGGTTATTGATGGTAAAGCTGATGATAGTATTACGTATTTTCTTCCAATTCTGTTGACCAGAAAATATGAAATGATGGCTCCACTAGTCGCACCTAATGTTAACAATGATGCTACCCATGAGAACTGATCAGTGTTAAGTTGAACTTGAGAGTCAGCTCCGGATAAAACTGGTAAAGATGGCGAAGATCATCCCATAACTATAACAGTTATTGCTAATCCAAAGTTCGCTGATGATGAAAATATTTAATTTAATATAATTTATGTCAGTATTTGTTGAGCAATGAAAATTAATTTTATTTGTCTTTTCCTACAGAATTCAGACTGGGGTAAATTTTTTCTCACCTAAAAATACTTATCGCGCGTAATATATTGAAATTGTATATTGTAAAATATGAATATTTCAAATTGGAAACAATTATTTTACTAACTAGAAATGTCTGCTAAGGGAAGTGACATGCTGAAGCGTTGTGTCGCGCAGCGAAGGTATTTAACTCAACTTCTTGTTTATGTATTACACTCTATCGACGGATATTATCAGATCACTAAACTGGTGACCTATTAAAAATAAGCATTGGCTTTGAAAGGTGTTAGCGCCGTTCAAAATATAGGTAAAAATATTTTTTTAACCGTTGGAAAGCTTATTAAACTCTGCATTAAATGGGCCCTAGTTGAAGTAATTTGGCCTTGTGGATATTGAATTCTCACCTGAGTAATACAAAAAAACTTAATTTAGCATGCTGCTGAAATGGCTGCTGATGTTAGTATTTGTTGAGCAGGGAAAATTAATTTTGCGAAGAAGCTTTTGTCTGGTCCTGCAGTTAGAATTCAGACTGGGGTAGATTTTTTGTCACCTAAAAATACTTATCGCGCGTAATATATTAAAATTGTATATTGTAAAATACGAATATTTCAAATTGGAAACAATTATTTTATAACCATAAATGGCTTCTAAGAGATGTGTCATATTGAAGCGTTGTATCGCGAAGCGAAGTTATTTTATTTATCTTTTTGTGTCTATTATCAATTAAAGTGCTTTATTATATATTGTGCTCTACCGACGAATACACTGTAGAAAAATTTATAGGTGAAGTTAATCAGCCATTCAACGAATATTGCTTAATGACAAATTTTAGAGATAGCTCCTTCAGACAAATGTTTAACAGAATTACATATTTCATATATTAGTAGCACATATATTGTAGCTTTTTACCACAAATATAAATAAGCTGTTTTTACCATATTTTAGTTAGTGCATTTCGTATTGTTCATGATTGAAGTATGCATATCATATTGTAAATATTCTCGTAATTATTTAACCCACATTCGGATGGCTAAATCAACCTATCAATTTCTATCAGTGTATAGGATCAGACCACAAACCGCTGCAAAGTAGTTTGAGCGAGATCATTAAATTGTGTATCTTTAATTGTGATAATTTCGTGAACATTGTGTGCTCTGACAAGAATTTATTTGCTCTGATCATGATAAAGACGTCGATAATAAACATTTTTATTGAATAATATCTCAATACCTAATAAAAAACTGATTATGATAAAAAAAATAACTAAAAAATTTAAAAATTTGACAAAACTCCCGGTTTCAGGGTTATTTGCAATCATATAAATAAAAACATATTTTTAAACATACTCCTAATTTAAAAACTTTTAAAGAAACTAAAAAGTCCACTGAAAAAATGAAAAAAAAGTAAATTATAAAGCTGAAAACTCCCAAATTTTGACCATACCATGACAGAAGCAAATGTAATGGGGGAAAACATTCAAAATAATTAACTATGCAAAAATAAAGAAATAAATTACCAAGCAAGCATTTTCCGAATTGAAAAAATGCAACCACACCGAGGACGTTTACGAAGAAGCTATAAAAGGGACAGAAGGAGAAAACGTCCTTGGTTTTGTTACATTTTTTCAATCCGGAAAATCTTTGCTTGGTAATCTATATATTGATTTTGGCCATAGTTAATTATTTTGAATTTTTTCCCCATTAAATTCGCTTCTGTAGTGGTATCGTCAAAATTTAGGTGTTTTCAACTTTATAATTCACAATTTCTTTATAAATTCTTTAGTTATTTGAAAAAATTTTAATTAAGAGTATTTAAAAAATATGTTTTTATTTAAATGATATTAAAGAACACTTAAACGGGGAGTTTCTTCAATTTCTCCAATTGTTTAATAATTTTTTTCACATATTCATTTCTTAGTTATTTTTTAAGTTATTTAATTTAATTTTTGGTTATAAATTATTTAGTAGTTTTTTTTATAGATTTTTTTTCAGCAGAATTTTTGTTCATTTTTTGTTAAGATCCCGTATAACAGGAAATTTATGAATTTTTCAAATTTTTTAAAATATATTTTTTTAAATTTTAAGTTTAGTCCTTTTTAAAAATGGGTTTTGTTTCAATATATTTTTTTGTATTTTTGAAATTTTTTGTTTTGTATTTGTTAACTGTTTTTTGTAGAATATTTTTAGTATAATTTTTAGTTTATTATTTGTTTAAGAATGTTTTAGATTTTCTCAATATATAAATTGGTACAACATAGCGATACAGGGATGAGTACGCATTAGGGTCTCCTAAAAAAGGCAATGTTCTTTTTTTTATGACGTATTCCCTAAACTTGTTCTATTTGGCGAAAAAATAAATGCATATTTTTATTTTCTTTTAAAAATAATATTAAACCGTGGTCCTGGGACCTTAAAGTGTCCCAAAATGATTAAAATGATTAATTATTGTTAATTTTCGTAAATATAATAATTGTTTGCCATTGAATGCAACTGTTAGTACCATACGCTCAGGAAAAAAAAGTTGAAACAATTAGACCAAAAATACTACGCCTTATAGTAAAAAACTACCCTTCCTAGACCTTAAAATATTATATTTATTATACCAATATCATTTTTTTCAATTACTAATAGTATATAACTACGAAGTTCATCATTCTTTTAAGAAATGAAACAATTTCTTAATTCTTCTGAAAAACATCAATTTTACAGGAAACATCAAGCTTACAGTCGAGAAGTGAGGTTTGTAAGATTTTTCCCTGATACAGTTTTTATTTATTGAGTGTGTCTTTCTTTTTGAAGGACATTTTTATCACATTCAGAAAATTCTTCAATGTATCCTGGATTCTCAGATAAAGTGCCTGCAGCTGATTCTCATTTTTAGCCAGCGACTGGTTAAACCGTTGCATTAAAGCCACGGCTTTTTCTGCAGCGTCGTTGACAACTTTTAATGTACTAACGACGGCGAAAGTCTCAATGTAGTGTTTGTTAACAAAACAGAGAGCAGGATTTGTTTTTGAAAATGACGAATTCAATTGCATAATATTGAAAAATCGAAGTGCTTTTGAAGTAAAAAAATCTTCAATTTCATTCTTCGCAAAATTTGTCAAATTTTGACATGAAAAATGTTTTGCCGGTTCGTCTGAGCCTTCTCGCGTTTTCATCTCAGCCACCATTGCCCTTTTCTGTTCGAGTGAAATTCTCGAATCAAAGAATGCCATGGCCACAAGTTCCTCTGAGAAATACCACAAGTGTCTTTCAAACTTTTCACAAGCGACTTTTGTTATTTTGGCATTGACGGACTTGTAACTCACCAATTTTTTAAATTAATGTAAGTCATTTTATGCCGCAGCAACTGGCAAAGGAGCTTCAAACCAAAATCGGATGTGAATTTTGATCACAAAAAGGCACAATTGCCTAATGGCTTCGGTTTCGATAGATGTTAACGTATACTGATTTCGAAATATCCAAATTTTCAGGCAATAAATGGTAATTGCCATCCACCGCGCTTGGTGCATTGGTCCTGGAGCCATAAAACGAATACCCCGAACTGGAACATTCATAAAAAAATTATGGCGAGCTCAAGTAATTCGCGGTAGTAATCACGGAGTTGATTATCCTCTTTTAACGGCGAATTCGCACATTTAATTAGCTCGTCCTTTTCTGATCGTAGTTTCGAAAGTATTCGCTTGTCGTTTATACCAATTTCGATTCTTGTCTTATCGAAAGATTCCCACGCTTCACTAAACTTTTTAAATAATGGAGTCTCTGATCCAGATGTTGGGCCAAAGCATTCTTTGCATACAGTTTCGAGTATTATTTCAGGAATATGGTGTCTGCAAGCAAAGTACAGCAAATCTTTTTCAAAGTGCTTTTCAAAACGTACGCATGTTCCTTCTACTCTACCAGTGTTAACACTGCATGTATCGAAGCATAATCCTACCATACGATCAACAATGTCCAATGATTCAACAAGCTCTGTCACAGCAGAAGCTTGAGCAAGTCCGGTTGCAGACTCCATCTGTGGCACACCCAAGATTTGAAATTCACCAACGCTAGATACTAAAACAGGCAATCGTTCCATCTTTTTCTTTCCAGTCAATGATAAAACACGTTTTCGATTCCAGTATAATTGTAATCTCTGTTCTAATTTACAATTTTTCTTCAATTCAGAAGCATAGTTCAATCGTTCTTCGTTTATAACTTTTGCTATGGTGCTTTTACTTAAATGCAAATCATCTTAAAACAATTTATGATAAAGCTTTATTGAAAATATATTATGTATTGAACTATATTTTAGAAAACTATTATTTTAAATTACCTATGTTGTGCCCTCAACTCTCTGCTATACTTAACACAACGTACATTGCCATCCTATTAGACAATTAAGCTCTGTCTAAAGTTCGACAAAGAGCTGGAGAGATTATTATCTTTGAAATTCTCTTCTGTGTTTTCGGTTCTCAGTTAGGGTCCTAAAGAAAAAATGATAATTTTTGTTCCCAAAACCATTGAAAAAGTCAATGTTTTTAATATACTGTAGTTTTCAAATGACATGGAGTAAATTGACGAATGTGCGGAATGAGGAAAGGATACATCAGAAGATGCCTTACCCTTCACGACTGTCTTTACACTTCCTATTAAGCTATCATTCACCTCCTCTATAACACCATTACGACCCTTTTCTTTTTATACAGTTAAAAATCGCCTTCTTTTTTCTACCTTAATTCGTGCAAGAGCGTCATGGTGAGCTATATCGAACAGGTTATCCAAATTATCGCGGAAGTTCGTTTTTTCCCCTTAGAAAGCCCTTGAACTTCGCTCGATTTTCTTGATAAGGTCTTTCCAGGTTTTATGTAGTTCAATCAATTTTTGAACACAAGGATATTTTTCTCGCATAAGAATTTTAGCATTATCCCAGAACCCTATTGCTTGATCGACAACACATCTAGATATCAACGTCAATTATTTAAAATATGTGGATGTTTCCTTGTTTATTTAACATTGGTTCGCATAAATTATGTTTACGTGGCACTTTCATGTATTGTTTTCCCTAAAGATAGATATTACTGAACCATGTTTCGCACATCTTCATTTGAGGGTAGCTTATTTCCCTCAAGATTCTCTCTTGAGGATGATTTAATTTTATTTTCATCAGTATCGCACACTTTTATGGTCAACTTAATAGATTTCTCGAAATACTGTCACCTAAGAAGTAAGTACTAATCGCATATTCAATAAACATATAACTTCAGGTACGATTCGAAATTTTTTCACTTCTCAAATGAAAATTAAGTTTGCATTTTTGCATTTTGTTGAAGTTAAGAAGGATCCTATTTTCATCATAAGTGTAATTTTCTGTGAAGAAATAATTTGTCGTTTTCCTGTATCTTGTTAAGTCATTTACGTACTAAGGAATCCAATGAATAACGCATAAATTCTTGAACATTCAAGATCCTGAGCGTATGATACCAACAGTTGTATTCCCTAGCAAAAAATTATTATATTCACGAAAATTAACAATAATTAATAATTTTAATCATTTGGGGCCACTTGAAGGTCCCAGGACGATGGTTTAAAATTATTTTAAAAAGAAAAAAAATTTATATATTTGATCACCAAATAGAACAAGTTTGGCATAAAAAAATAACATTGCGTTTTTATAGGAAACCCTAGTACACATATTACTTGATGTAATTTATATTGTTTTCCAATCGTAATTTCTCATGTATTATACGCGAAAAACTCGATGTTTGTGGGTTTCATACATTTTGTACGTATAATACGGATTTTTTGTAATGCAAAAAACATGTATCATAAGAAATAGTAGGAAAGTATAAGTAATAATCAAGAAAAGAAAATTTTTATATATAATGAACAATAGGTAATACTCGTTTAAAAGTTCGCAGGCCCTGGAAAGACTTCATATAAATTGCAATATCATTTTTCAGAACACCATGTTGCACGCAGATGTGCACATATTCTTAAGGATGGAGAGACAAATCTGGTTCTTGAACTAACCTTCCCATTCACATCCTTTTTTTAGAATTTTTATTTTGCATAAATTTCGAAAAACTAAAGAGGAAGTATACCATTTTTTACATGTAAATTTCTTCAGGTCGAAGGAATATTTGTGCCAAGTTTCAGATGCACGTATATATTGTGATTAAAGAGAATACTCGTTACAAAGGATTTTTACATGAACCTTATAGACTCTGGTTTTTAGCCCCATTGGCGTGGGGTACCGGGAATTTAAAAATGATAATTTATTCAATACTCATTTATTTATAAAATTTATATTGTGGTACTAAAAGTTATATTTTTACATTCTCATCATAATGAGATGGTATCATTTTTATACGTAAACTGATTATCGCGGATTTTTTTAATCTCCACGTTTTGAGACCTCCTGAATTAAAAAAAGACCGTAAGCACACGTTTTTAGGGACCGAAAAGAAATTTCGAGTTCGCTAACCAACTTTTTTTGACCAGCGGTTCTGGTTTTAACAATAATATATTTATATGACAGGCTAATTAAGGATGATTTTTAAAGTGTAATAAGCGTAGTAGTAACCGAGCTTTGTTTTAAGATGGACTGTATATGATTCAAAGTATTTCACATTTATCAAAGTAATTAATTTTAATGGTAAAAAAAGTAAAAATCATATGAATTGATGATCAAAAACTATTTTCTATTCATGCATCAACTTCGAATTATGTTGATGAAAAAATTTGTTCTTTTTAAAACAGATGTTCGAGATATTATAAATGAGCATAACTTCCTTACTCTTGAATAAAATGTATTAATATTATAAATAAATCAATTCGTCTCGAACCAATGAATCTTTTATATCATGGCATCAACTTTCAATTATGTTAAAGAAAAAATTTTTACTATAAAAAGCGATTTTTAAAATATTACAAAGTGCTAAGAGAAATGCAATCAATATTTTGAGAAATCCTTCGGTCACTTTCAAGATAGTAGTGGTGGAAATAGGCCCTCCAAATTTCATCAATTTATCTGCAACTGTTTTCAAGTTGTCGTGTTTACAGAAAAGTGTGACATCCACATACACATCCACACACACACATCCGGACAATTGCTTACAACATTGTATTAGTCATTTTAAAATTAAACAACGTTTAATTAAATGAATTAAAAAATCTTCGAAAATGTTACCATTATAAAGCTTCCTCTATAAGGAAGCAAAAATGAATTGTAGAAAAAGAGACACAATAAAAAAATTACCCCCTAAATTGTTAAAGGAATTAAATCTAATCGCTGATTTTATTGAGGGAAAAGAATCTTCGGGGTTGAACTAGAAACCAGAAACAAGTTCACGTGTGAGAAAGTGAAATCGAAGCTGGCCTGTTAGGGCAAAGGAGGGTTAAGGTTTTCACTTGAAAGGGGAAAGATGTTCGGTACAGTTGGGCACTTTATTGGCCTCTAAGTAGAAAAGTCCATTAAAATGTCGTAACATAGGTGTATGCGCGTGCACGCGAATGTGTTGATTCTATATGTACACATGAATATGTGTGTGTGTGCATACAAAACTTGTATACGTTTAGACCATTGATTACTCAAATACTTATTTACCCTTTCGCTTGGCACATAACTCAGTCACTGGGTCCTCATTATGAGCTCCTATTATACTTGACACACATAATATATGGGGCCGTTCAAAAACAACCTCACACTGCCAGGGATTGGGCGCAAATGGCAAATATAAATGTGAATACAATTTTTTTTTAAATGCTTGATAAAATTTAATTTAGTAATTCTATTTCACAAGTAAAGAATGTAAACACAGACTTCGCACTCTTTTTTACCCCTTTTTCAAAGAAATTTCTCTTCCTTCCCCTGTTTTCAAGTAAGTTCGCCTTTCTCTCGTTTTTTCACTTAAATGCGGACTGAATTAATAGAACCCAATAAGAAAGTCAAACTATTTTTTGTTGACAGTTCATTCATTTTAATTGAAAAGTGCACTATTATATTTTTAGTTCAGAATTCATCTCCTTTTAATAAAAATTATAACTATTTGGTTGAAGATTGAACTATTTTGTCGAAAATTCGTTATTTTGTTGTTGATGATTGATTTTTTGTGTTGATAACAAATTTTTTCATCTGAAAATTTTACTATTCAATTATTGGTTAAAAATGAATCGTTTTTAGTTGAAAATTAAACAGTTTGATTGGAAATTGGTGCATTTTGTTATAAATACGATCTCTTTTTTTGACAATTATTTTTGTCAACTGCAAATTTAACTATTTCATTATTGGTTGGAAATTGATAGTTTACAGTTGAAAATTCAAATAATTTGGTTGACAATTCGTCTTTTTGGCAGAAAATAAATCTTCTTGATTGGAAATTTAGTGCATGGTTGAAAATGGAAATTATTATTATTATTACATCATTAAGCCGTTTCCCTTACTTTTTTTAAATTAATTTTATTAGTGAAAGATTCATTTCGTTATCTCTTTGGTTGGAAATTTAACTATTTTGTTAAAAACTGATTGCTTTTAGTTTGAAATTAAACGATTTGTTTCAAAATTATTATTTTTTTGTTAATTTATATTTCATGGTAGAAAATTCAACTGTTTTTATAGAAAAATCGTATTTGTAGCTAAAAAATTCAACTTTGTTTTTGAATGATCAACTATTTTGTTGAAAATTCGTTTTTTTTTTGTTGAAAATTAATTTTTTCAACTGCAAATTGAACTATTCCATTATTGATTAAAAATTGGTAGTTTTTAGTTGAAAATTGATCAATTTGGTTAAAAATGTATGTATTTTGTTGTAAATTCGTCCTTTTTGGTAAAAAGTTCATTTTCTGGCTTGCAGATTTAGCTGCGTGATTGAAACTTGAACTACCTTATTAAAAATAATTTTATTAGTTGCAGATTCATCTCTTTGTTTAACAATTCAACAATTTGGCTGATATTTTTTTTCTCACTTGACTAAAACATCTTTCCTGGTTGAAATTTCAACTATTTTGTTGCAAATTCCTCCCTATGTTTCGAAAGTTTAACTATAGATCTGTAGATGCAACTCTTTGGTCGATAATTATTTTTTTTTAAATTTAATTATTTTGTTGAAAATTCAACTAGGATAAGAGCAATAATTTTATTGAAGAAAATATTTGATGATCCTAAATAATTAATATATGCATTAGATCAAAGAATGATAGTATGAATTAATTAAAAGAAAAAATGTATTATCTGAGAAATAAGAGAAGGGTTCCAAAAATGGAAGGTGCCAAGAATTGATGCTCTCACCCTATTTTGTCAAAAAGCGATTTTTTGTTTGATAATTCAACTTCTTTGTTCAAAATTCGTCTTTTTGGATTGAAAATTCATCATTTTGGGTAGAAAAGCTCTGGGTTGAAAATTCCACTGTCTTCTAAAATATACGCGTTTTTTTTACTTGAAGATTCAACTCTTTTGGTAGAAATTTCATCTCTTCTGGTTGAAAATTCAACTACTTTGTTGAAAATGTAATATATTTCGCCTTGAATTCTTAAGCGTTTTATATTGATTTCAGTATGGTACCTACGCATTAATTTTGTTAAAAAGAATTTATTTCTCTATTATTCCCCTATTTTCTTAACAAATTAACATCTGTTTTATTCTAGACGTTTATCGAATGAAATCGAAGGATGAAAATCTAATTCTTTGGTAACCGTACATTTGCATGAGGTTCACTCTATCCTATCAGAGCTCTCTGGAAATAAATTTTCCCCTCAAAAATGCATTCTTCTATTTCACATTCCGCCATCAATCATATAATCCTTTCGTTATATTGTATTTTTTTATATTTTATAGAAAAACAATGTGAGTGGCTTTTTCGCGTTCAGAGATTTGATCGACGGGTCAATTTAGAAGTACAAATATGATTAACGCGTTAACTCACTAAAGTTGATCGTAATGCTTTTCCATTTCAATAGCTTTTCGTTTCAATTTGAACAATCATTTGCACATCGTTAAGGGGAATTTCTTCTGCTGAAAGTAAAGTTCTTTTTGCAAGTCATTCTATCGAGAGAAATCTTCATAAGGAACTTCGCATCTCACTGGAAAATATACTTTTCTGAGGAGAGTAAAAATAGCAAATTAAACATTGTAGATCTAGTTTTTGAACTTTTATATGCCGGGGAATAGCTTTCATCAGGTAGAGAATTTCCATATAAATGGTATTATAAAAAAGTATGGAACAAAAAGCAGAAAGTATGAAATATTTTGTATTATATTTCCTGGGGGTAATAGCGGTTTGGGTGATTGCAATAACAGACTTTCCACTCTTTCCCCTATTCCCTTTTTTTTTAAACAATTCCACTTTTTTTCTCCTTTTTTTAAGAAACTGTCACTTTTCACCCTTTTAGTCCTTTTTTCGCTTTAATGCAAACTTAACCTTTTGATTAAAAATTCTACTATTTGGTGAACAAATTATTTATTTGTTTGAAAATGCAACATCAATATCATTCATGGTCAAACATTTACCTGTTATGTTGAAAATTCATCTTTCAGGATGGAAAATTCGTTCTTTGGATTGAAAATTCTTTTCCTAGTAGGTTAAAGTTCTTTGCCTAGGTTAAAAGTTGAATTAGTATGTTAAAAATTCATTTTATTTTATTGTTTGAAAATTATTTTTTTTTTAATGAAAATTGGCCTATTCAATTTTGGTTGAAAATTGATCGTTTTTGGTTGAAAATTTAACTATTTAAATAAATATAAACTTCTTTTTCGAAAATTCATATTTTCGGTTTAATGATTCAACAATTTTCTTGAAAATTCATCATTTGGTTCAAAAATTCATCTCTTTTGGTAGAAATGTTATCTTTTTCGTTGAAAATTCAACTATCTTTTTGAAAATTCGTTCTTTTTTATTGCAAGTTCGACTATTTGGTTGTAAATATAACTGTTTGGTTGATAATAAAAGTTTTTTGTCGAAAATTCAACTGTTTGGCTAAAAATTCAAATATTTTGTTGAAAATGTAATCGTTTTGTTGAAAGTTTAACTATTTTCTCAAAAAGTCATATTTTTTGGTAGTAAATTTAACTGTTTTGTTAAAACTTCGTCTTTTTGGATTGAAAATTCATCTTTTTTTGTAGAAAACTATCATTTACAGAATTCGTCATTTTGCCTTGAAGATTCAACTATTTGGTGAAAAATCCAACTCTTTTTGGTTGAAGTTTAATCTTTTTCATTTGAAAAATTGACCATTCGATTGAAAATTTATCTCTATAGTTTGAAAATTCAACTATTTGCTTAGAAATTCAACTATTTTAATGAATATACTTCTCATTTGCTTAAAAGTTCAACTGTTTAGTCTAAAATTATTTTTTGTTCTTGTTGAAGATTCAACTATACGGTTGGAAGATTATCTTTTGTGGTTGGAAATTTACTTTTTTGTTCAAAATTCATTTTGTCGGTTTTAAAAGTCAACTTTTTGCTCCACTGAAGAGTGCTCCAGTTCTGGTTCTATCCGTATAACACTCCAAGGTTTTTTCTGCCCGTATACAGCTCTAAGTCACTTTCAGCAAATTTTTCAGGAGAGTCGATTAAAGTTTAAAATGTTTTTAAAATTCAGAAATACGGTAAAAAATAATGAAAATGGTATTTATAAACATACTGTTTGAAAAAATGTGCAAAAAGAACATTCTGATATTAATAATCATGTTATAATCAAGCAATGACTTTTCCCTATGGTCAATCATTTTGATTATTATTTTAAGTAATCAATGGAATAAACACTAATTTTTCTAGAAGTAGCATTCCAAGGGATGGGAAAGCTCTTTTATTTAAATATTGGCACATTTATATATGTTTAATTAAAAAAGAAAAAACTATAGTATGTTATATATAGTATGTTCACCCGCGGAACGAACATTATGCTGAAATTCACAAAGCAACACGTGATCACGTGGCAATTATAAACCACATGGTGGTCAACTTATGTGTCGATCATATATTTTGAAAGATTTTGTATCAAGGTTATAAGGATATACATACGAAACAGCAATTATTTAAAATGTTGGAAAATTTAATTTTTAAATACAATGCATTATACTGAAAACTTAAATCCTCGCACATTTCACACTGCTTTCAAGCATAATTTCGTATTGTATGTTTGCAGCCCTGCTTCAAAATTTCTCGACTTGGAGCATTCTATCTGTAAAACTGAAAGAGTATCCAATTTAGTTTTTTTTATTACATTCTTCTTTAATATTGCACAGAATTGCATAATATTTCACCAGATGAGACGCTAAATGATCCATTTATACATGCTGTCATAAAAATTCTATTTCGAAAAAAATGACTTAGAGCTGTATACAAACAAAACGCGAGCTGGAGCTCTGTAACAGAGCCGTCGATTTCGAGTCGAAATCTGAAGCGTTTCGTATTGAATGCAATATTGTACCAGTGCATTATTATTATTATTTAAAATAATGTATTCTGCTATTTTCGTGAAAAATCGCCCTTATTCCCCTGTTTTGAGAAAATTTTGGGCTGTGAATTCTGCAATAATCTTCTCATTTTGAGAATATATATTGCGCTGATAAGCACACGTTTAACATATTTTAGAATCCTCCTAGGGGGTTCAAAAATCAATCCATCAAATCCAGCAGAATGCTCATTAATAATGAATTTTCCAGATTGTAAACACTCTTTGCGTCAGTGTTTACTTTGTGAAAGGCTTTTGAGGGTGTAAAGTTGGCTGGGTGGTTTGGGTGGTTCTGGGTAAATTACTAGAAGCCGAGATCATCCTCTGTGCTCCGTGGTAACAAGTAGGCACTTTTGATCGAGTGTTCTCTCAAAAGCCTCTTTATTTGTCGAAAGCCATTGAGCAGCGAATTGACAGAGGCGAGAAACTCATACATATGTATATAGGTGCGCGCCAAGTATTCTCTGAACAGAAGAGACCAATATCTATACATATACACATTACACGTACAAGCAACCTGAACCTTCGTCATACGGAAACGTAATTATGCACATACATCACTATTCTCTATTCTAATGTCATAACGAGAAATCAATTTCACTAACTAGGTGTAAATTGGAAACTACTTATTACATTCAGAAAGCTACATTCTCTCGAGATAATGTTCGAAACTATTAGTGGTTTGAATGATGTTCATTGCACAAAGTGTAATTATTATTGATCACATTTTCTTAATTGTTTAATTCTGTAGATTTTTTCGTCTCCTCAGTTTAAAATTGAGCATTATGCTTAAGAGAAATAACTTTTCTGATAGAGCTTAGGGGCCATCCATAACCCTTTGATGCATACATTTTTCAGATAACTTTTTTTTATGAAAATAGTTGCATTAAGGGTTTTCGAGGTCGCTGATCACGAATCTGTTATCAGGATTTAAAAATTCACAAATCCAATATATGGCGGATTCAACATGGCGGACTAAACTCTTATGATATTAATAAAAATTGTTATGTGTAGGTTGCTGGGGTCGCTGATTTTAAATCTGTTATCAGATTTTCAAAATGCAAGATGGCAGATTCAATATGGCGGATCAAATTATAAAATTAACTTTGATTTTCATAAAAATTGGTATTTTTGAGATGTTAGGGTCGCTAATTTTGAATTACAAATTTAATATGGCGTGATTCAATATAGCTGACTACATTCGTGAAATTAACTCTGATTTTAATGAAAAATGGTGTATATGGGTTTTTGAGGTCGCTAATCTCGAATCTGTCATGAGATTTCTAAAATTCATAATGGCGGAACCAATATGGCAGACCGAATTTGTGAAAGTCTGCCATATTCAATCAGCCATCTTAAATTTCAGAAGTCCGATAGCACGTTTGTAATCAGCAACCCCAAAAAACTCTATATACTAATTATATTATAATACTAAATCTACACCAACAATCAGAGTTAATTTCACAAATTTGATCGACCATATTGGATCAGCCATATTGAACTTTATAAATGTGATAACAGATTTCAAAACAGCGACCCTCAAAACCTAAGTATACCAAGTTGCATGTACATACAACGAAAACTTTTGGAAATAATGAATTTTTCTTGCAAAAAGTGACTTTTTTGGTATTTGTTTAATAATATTAACAAATTCGCCAAAAATTTCAGATAACGGAGTGTAATTTTCAATTCTCTAACATGTTTTTATAGTAAAAATCTACCAAAAGAATCACCAAAATCGAGAAAAAACAACTTGTAATATTATAAATATGATGATAATCTAGGTGGTATATTAAATATCCCATCGTGTATGTAGGTGATAAACTACGTTACCAATTTTGGACTAATTTTGACCCCACCTCCTCCCACCCGAAAACTAACGTAACGCAAAATTTTCTCAAAACTGGAGGAATAGAGTGATTTTTTTACGGAAATAGGGGAATATTAGGGGAATAAATTCTTTTAAATAAAATTAATATTAGGTTCAATACGAAACACTTTAAATTCCTAAGATTTTCTACTAACAGAGATAAATTTTCAACCCAAAAAGACAAATTTTCAACAACACCAAAATAATATTTACCCTTGCAGTTGCATTAAGAACAAAATAGTTGAATTTTTAACTAATTAAACGAAAAAAGATAACTTCTCTACAATAAAAGATGAATTTCCAATCCTAAACGATCAAGTTTTAACAAAACAGTTAAGTTTTCAACGAAGAAAGATGACTTAATCAAAATAGTTTAATTTTCATCTTGCTAAGATGCATTTTCAACCAATTGATCGATTTTTCAAACAACAAAGATTCAACTTCAACCGAAAACAGTTAAATTTTCAAGCCATAAAAACAAATTTTTTGAAAGCCAGTTGAATTTTCTACCCAAAAGGTTAAATTTTCAATAAAAAAAATTCATTTCGAACAAAGAAAGATGAGGTTTCTACCATAAAAAAAGGAATTTTCTACCAAAAGACGAAGTTTCAACCAGTTAAATTAAACAAAACAAAAAAAAAGTAAGTTTTAACAAAGTAGTTGAATCCTGAACCAAATAGATGAATTTTCAATCCACAATTCAGTTTCTAGGACTTAAAATTTCTACAATTTTTAGGTTTTTTTAGTTTTTTTCACCAATTTTTTCAACAATTTTAGGGTATCAATCATTTACATGTTTCGGTTTTATTAGCATTTTTTTACCGGAAATTGACATTTTCAAACAAAAATTATTATGATTTAAGCAAGATTTAGAGTCTTTTAAACATTTTACATTATGTTAGTGTTTTTCATTGGAAATTTGTAATTTTAAGTATGTGTTTAAAATTAAATTTCAAGGAAGTTGGTTCGAAATTATTATAGAATATGATATATGATGATCTTTATTGTTATATTTTTTCTTTATAGCACGTTATTAAGCTGTATAGCTTTGATGGTTATTAACCTAAGATTTAACCTAAAACCTAACCACTAAAATTACTTAATCTCACTATAACTTTCAACGATATGCAGCTTATTAAAGTGCTATAAAGTAAAAATACAACAATAAATAGCATCATCTCTGGGAAATTTTTCCATGGCATTTTAAGGTTATCGTTAATTGTAATGTAATATGTGCTCAACTTTTGTAAAGCGATAATGGCTATTTATTTTTACTATTTATGAAACAACTTCTTATTACGTATTCATTTCTATAATAATTTCAAACCAACTTAATAATGTTTTAGAGTTTTTTCGAGAAATGAAATTTTAAGCTTTATCATTGATGTTACGTAATATGTCCCTGACTTTAAACCATAATCACTAGTGGATTTTTCTATTTTTAAAGAGTACTTTTATGACTCACTAAACTTTATAATATGATAATTTCAAACTTATTTAACTTTTTTTTTTAATAAAAAGAGTGCTAAAAAGACTCATATAACCTTCAACATTCAGCGTTCTTCTTTCTCCATATAAGTATGCCTTGAAAAAGACTTAAATTTAAGTCAAAAAATGTCGGAAATCAAAAAAAAAATTTAATAAAAATTGCTCAAGATAAAAAAAACGGTATAGACCTCAATAAAACATATGAGATTATTTTTAAGGATTATATTTTACCGTGCACCGCTGCGTCGGGCACTGCATGATAAAATAAAATATCTTGACACCGAATTTGTCCATCTATATTTATGCCCCTCTTTTTCTGAAGTATAGGTATATACTTGATAGCTGAAAAAATGACAACCTAATAAATTGTGTCCCTTCCTGAAATAAATCGTTCTTATTCAGCACGAAGAGCCTAGGCACGTTCGAGTGGGTTTCAACTGGCGAATGAGGTATCATTTTCGACCAGACTGTCTTGTAATTCTTTTGGCGACCCTGACGTTTCAAGTTATCAAGGAACTTTCTCCATGGTCTCTTATTTTTACATTAATTTCACTGCTCAAATACATTAGGGTACTTATTTAGGAAAGATAGAATTTTATTACTGCAAGTACTTCCACGATTTCCTTCAGATTCTTTGCTTGAATCTATATTTTAAGAGGAGAAAAATGACTCTAAACCTTGAAGTCTAATTATATTATGATTCATGATGGAGGAATCCATTATTATAGTCAGATAAAATATATTCCAGCTGTCACCAACGAGCTTTGAGTAAAGATTTATCTTTTTTTGCTAGGATCAAATTTGAACATAATTAGAATTTGATAATGATATTCGCAAATCAAAACCTAATTACTGTTTGAGATTTGATTTCACAAATCTCATTAAATATAGAACTATAGATCGGTTAAACATTATATATAGGAGAGCCTACTCCACTGTAGATAATGAACCGACGGTATATAATCATTAATTAAAAGCACGAATATACCTCAAATAAAAAATTCTGATTTTAATTTATTAACACATACACTATCGGTCAGAATTTTACGTTCACCTCTTTTTTTATGATTGATTGAGTTCTCTTAGTTTTAATTATGTCAGAGATAAAATTTTTCTCTTTGAAAGATAGAATGCTCTCCAAGTTCTGTATAAAATGAGCCAATTATAAAGCCAATTTGTCTATTATTAAGTAGATATTGCAAAAATAGTGTAAATTTTAATGTTTTTTTTTTATTTTAGGTCATATCCGAAATAACATAAAGTTGCAACTTAAAGTTGTAACACAAAAGTTGGAAAAATTTGAAAACATGTCTTATCTGTAGGCAAATCAGTATAAAAATTAAATAAATATCTATTTTGAGGGACTTTTATAGAAACTTCATGGTGTGAAAAAATAACTTTAAAATGAGCCTAAGAACATTAAACAATAATGATTATTTCGAATATGACCTAAAATGTAAGAAAACATTGATTATTTACACTATTTTTGCAATAGCTACTTAAAAAATAGACAAATTTGCTTCATCCTGGGCTAATTTATACAGAATTTTGAGAGCATTCAACCCACTGAAAAGAACAATCTTAGCTCTGACATAATTAAAATTAAGAGAACTTAATCAGTCATCAAAAAAGAGGTGAACACAAAGTTCTGTCCGGCAGCATTTAGCGTCCTAAATATTAATTGAATTGAATTAATTATTCTACACACATTAGTATCTTATATTGATGATTATTCACTGTAGGTTCATTATCTATTGTAGGGTGACCTTCCCGATACTTGAATGTTTTTATTGACACTATCTTTATATAGTTAAGTTTTTCAGGTGTATATTCAAAACAGAAGACAAAATTTGAAACAAACTGAAGCAGAGCTTAACATTTTTGGATTACACACTTTTGGTATGCCCCCCCCCCCTCACACACACACACACTTTCAATAAGAAGCAAAAAAAACATTTTCTCAAATATATGGCTTCAGAAGCTAAAATAATCTAAAAACCTGGAAAATAATGAGATTTTTCCGAAGAAAGAACAAATTTTCTACAAAATAGTGTAATCCTCTACCAAAACAGATCAATTTTGATCAAAAAGTTGCATGTTGTACCAAGAAAAAAATATGAAATTTCGACCAAAAGAGATAAATTTTCAAACCAAAATGATGAAATTTTCACTAAAAAGATAAATTTTCTATCAAAACTGAAATAGTCAATTTGTCAGTTGAAAAAATTCTCAACCAACAAAAAAAAGAAGTTTCAACAAAATAGTTACATTTCCAACCACAGAGATGAATCCTCAACCAAAAACAATCATCTTTAACAAACGAGTTGAACTTTCAACCAAGTAGTTGAATTTTCAACTAAAAAATATACACTTTCGAACAAAAACATTAATTTTCAACCAAGAAAAAGAAGAAATTTTCAACAAAATTGTTAAATTTCCAACTAAGAAGATTAATTTTAAACAAATATGATAAATATTCAATCAAACAAATCCATTTCTAACAAGGTCGTTAGACATACAACCAAGTAGTTGAATTTTCAACTAAATTAAAGAAATTTTGAACCAAAAATGGAATAGCTAAATTTTCAAAAACAAAAAATTAAAACTCAACGAAAAATTTAATAGTTGATATTTCTACATTTTTTTTAAATTTTAAATCAAAAGAGTTGGCATTAATAAAAAAAAAAGATTTTTGAAATAAATAGTTGAATATTCAACCAAAACAGATTATTTTTCAAGCAACCAATTGCATATTCAACCAAAACGAGGAAATTTCTACCAAAAGAGTTGAATTTTCAACAACAACAACAAAGAAGGAATTTTGAACAAAATTGTTGAATTTCAAACTGAACAGATGAATTTGTAAGTAAAATTATGTATCTTCAACCAAAAAAATATATTTTTAATAAAGTAGTGAAACATTTAACCAAGTAGTTGAATTTGTAACTGAAAAAGATACATTTTTAATCGAAAATAGAATAGTTAAATTGTCAACAACAAAAATTAATACTCAGCAAAAAATGTATAGTTCATATTTCTGCAAAAAAAAATTTATTTTGAATCAAAAACAGTTAAATTGAAGAAAACGCTTGTTTTGGGGTTTGAAATTTAGCTATGTTGGTAGAAAATTCAGCTCTTTGGTCGAAAATTCAACTATTTTGTTGAAAATTCATATTTTGGTTAAAATTTCGTATTTTCGGGTTTGAAATCTAATTCTTTCGTACAAAATCTTGTTTTTTGGGGGGAGAGGGGCATTCACCGGATTTCTTATAAATTCAAATATTTTTGTTGAAAATTCATAATTTTGGTTCGAAGATTTAACTATTTTGTAGAAAATTCTACTATTTGGTTGAAAATTCATAATTTATGGTTTAAGAATGAACTATTTTGTAGACAATTCAATTATTAATTTGAAAATTAATTTTGTCGTTGGAAATTTAACTGTTCTTCAGAAAATTCTTTATTTTGCTTTAAAATTCAACTATTTTGGTAGAAAATTCAGTTCTTCGGCCGAATATTAAACTGTTTGGTTAAAATGTAATTTTTTTCATGATGGATCTCTTTGGTTGAAAATTTAACTCAAAAATGTATTTTCTCATTTTTTCATGGTTGCTAAAAATAAAAATTAATTACAGGGTTATATTAAAACATAATGTTCTCGTGCAGAATAATATATATAAAAAAAAGTTTTTTTCGATCCACACTAATGAGCATTATTGCAGTTTAGCAATAGTAATGAAAAACATAAAATATTATGATATATAATATTATTTATCTGTATTTAAGCATAAGTTATGTAGATATTTGCTTTATTTAAACAGAAAGTGAAATTTTCTTCTGGTTGTCAGCGCTCTTGTGATTTAATAGCCCCATCCTCAGCAACGTGAATAACATACAAGAACATTTTTTGTCGGCATTCTTTTTTCCTCGTCCATTATCTCAACGTTTTCATGCTTCTTTTTCGAGTAGCTTTAGTATCTCGAAAGTTACCATAGTTTCTTCCCCAGATTCTATGCAAACATCTCTGATACTTAAAATATGTGCAAGCCTTTAATCATCATTAAACAAATCCTTTGTTTTAGTTTCATCCTTATTTGTAGAAGGCTTTTTGGTATAGAAGAAAATATTACTAAAGACGCCATTCTGGAAACATTAATGTTTTTAATTTTCAAAAAGTTTTCGACACAATAACAAATGTAAAGAATACACATTAACAGAATTCAAACTCTTTCCCCTGTTCCCCTATTTTCCCCTTTTTCAAATATTTCCTCTTTTTCTCCCTCTTTTCAAGAAACTTTTCCCTTTTTCTAGTTTTTTCTCTTGAATTCAAATTGACCTATAGTGACAATAGTGAATAAAAAAATAAAAATTTATATTTTCGGGTTTGAAATTCAATTGTTTTGTAGAAAATTAGTTTCTTCTTGCTTAAAAATTCAACCATTTTGTTTTAAAATTCTACTATTTTGTTGAAAGTTCGTCTTTGTGAGTTAAAAATTGAACTATTTTGGTGAAAAATTCACCTACTTGGTTGAAAATTAATTTTTTTTCAGAAAATTCATATTTTTGGGTAGACAGTTTAAGTGTTTTATAGAAACTTCGTCTTTTTGGCTTAAAAATTTAACAGTCTGTTAGAGAATTCAACTGTTAGCTTGAAAATTGACTTTGTTCTTTGAAAGTTTATCTTTCTTGGTTCAAAATAATCTCTTTTGTTGAAAATCTACCTGTCTTCTAAAAAAGTCGTCTTTTGGCTCTATTCATTCGACTAGTTGCTTCAAAATTCAACTATCTTGTTGAAAATTTATTTATTTCGGTGAAAATTTAACTTTTTTTATTGAACATTAACTTTTTTCTTGAAGATTTATAATTTTGGGTTGAAAATATAACTATTTTGTAGTAAATTTGCCTTTTTAAGTCTACGATTGAACTATTTTTGTTGAAAATTGAACTATTTGGTTAAAAATGAACTTTTTAGTTAAAAAATCATATTTTCAAGCTGAAAATTCCACTATTTTGTTGAAAATTTACTTTTCGTAGAAATTAATGTCTTCCAGTTTAAAATTTAACAGTTTTGTAAATAATTCTTCTTTTTTCTCCTGTGAAAATTAATCTCTTCTAGTTAAACACTGAAGTAAATTGTTAAAATTTTATTTTTTTGGTTGAAGATTCATCATTTTAGTTAAGAATTCATCTCTTTGGTAGAAAATTAAACTATTTTGTTGAAAATTTTTTTTTCAGTTTGAAAATTCGTTTGACTGAAAATTTAACTATTCCACGCTTAGTTGAAAATTTATCATTCTTCGTTGAAAATTCGTCATTTTTAGTTGAAAATTCCTATTTTTGGGTTGAACATACAACTATTTTGTTGGAAATTAGTTTCGTGGGTTGAAAATGAATTTTTTTGTTAAAAATGCAACTGTTTCGTAGATAATTTGATTTTTTTTCGTTTGAAAATTAATCTCTTTTGGTTGAGAATTCATCTGATTTATTCAAAACACATTTTTGGGTTGAAGATTCATGATATTAGTTCAAAATTCATCTGTGGTACAAAATTGAACTTTTTTTAAATTCGATGTTTTTCGGTAGAAATTTTTTTTTACCTGAACATTGAACTATTTCATTTTTTGCTGAAAACTGATACCTTCTTGGTTGAAAATTCATGTTTTTTTTTTGAAAATTCGTTTCTTTTGTTTTGGAGGGGGGGGGGATTAATCTTCTCTGTTGAAAATTTATCTTTTTGGTTGAAAATGCCATATATTTCAACTTGAAATCTTAGGAATTTAAAGCGTTTCAAATTAAATTCAATATGGTGCAAACATTAATTTTCTTTAAAAAAAATTACTGAGCTATTATTTTCCTATTCTCGTGAAAAATCACCTAACTTCCCCTATTTTGAACGAATTTCGGGCTGTGAAGTCTGTTTTAAAGAATAGTAGCATTCTTTTGTCACGACTTTTTGAAAGCATTATCATTTGAGCCACTGAAAGTTAACTTTGATCTCTGATCTTTTCAATTTGATTGGTTTAAAAGGATAAAATGCTCTTTTACGTGTTATTTGAAGCGTAATAAATTTCCTGCTTGTTGAACTTCCGTTATACCTCGAATTGTTCAAAAATCGAATTGCGTGGTGCAATCACGAAACTTTTGTTTATACAAGGACCGAGTTTTTCACACGACTGATGATTCGCATTTATGCATTACCTCAGCAACTGCACGAAGCAAAAAAAAATAGTCTGCTAAAATTACAGGATTTTCAGTTAAAATAGGAACAGCATAGCTTTTCTGTGAAGCTTACCAAATTTTCTGCAGAGTTTACAGAATTTTCAGTAATTTTACATATCAAGTGGTACTTTCTGTAAAATTTATAGACTTTTTATTAGAGTTTACAGTTTGAGGATTTCAACATGACAGCGAAGTTCAGTAACTGTTACAGAAAAAATCCGTACATTACCGTGAAGCTGCTCTCTTAAACTGAACCAATGAAATTGTCACTAGTTAAATCAGTATTTTGAATTATCACTAAAGCAGCGTTACTGAATATACCAGTGCCTCCAAATGGTAGATTTAACCGATGATGTGTTTTTTTTTCTGAAAGTGGGGAGGCCCCTGGCCACTTAGGTTTGACTTTGAGCGACGCGACACGTTGACGTAATGACGGGCCTTCCCACAGTTAGGCTCCATATATCATATCCTATTATTTTGCAACCGGCCCTCTTTTTTTGTTGTGAGAGTAAAGTGCGGTATTTAAAAGATAATTTTGCAAAGGTTAGCACAAAAGTGATAAATGATAATTGACATACCTAACCAGCTGTCGCACGACAACACGTACGACCAGATGACTACTTGTACTGAGTAGCCAGTCAACCTCACTGATTAAACCAGTGACAGAAATCCACTGAGTGAACCAGTGAAAACTTACTGATTGTCAGCAACACACTTCTGACTGTTTTAATCAGTAAGATTTAACTGGTTCATTATTAAAGAGTATCATCTCGAGCTATTTTAGTTGAAAATCCTGTAAGTTTAGCAGAATTTTTTCTGCATGCGAAAGAGGCACTATTGTTCAACTGCGCACGTATCTACAAATAAGTTGTCTATTTCTATGGTTGCTGCTTAAAAAAAAATAGATCGTAATGTCGAGGTCGATATTGGTCTGCAATAGCATCCGGTAATGGTTAACCTTTATTGGTGAGAAGCAATATAGGTGTACTCTGCTTTTATTGCATCGGAATTCGAGAGAAGCAAATAAAACATAGCGGACGTGAAATGCAAATCGAGCTGATAAACAAGAGCCTTTTCAGCTCAATAATCCTGCAGAAAATTAACACGAAGAGAACAATATTTTTATAAATTCGAAAACACGATCATTGTTAAAGAAATTCGACCTAGCTTTATTAGCAACTAATTCGAGGACTGATTGTAATTATTGTTATTATATTGACAATAGTCTATTTATCTTATGAAAAGGAATCTCTCTGTATTTTTAACAACAAATCAAATTGTATTTTAATTTAATATAAAAGATTTTATATTAGAATCAAAATAATATTTTTTTGTAATGTCTTACATCTGATATATTGAAAATTGTTTATGAGAATCCAAACATTCCAGTAAAAAATTGAAATTGATAGATGATTGAAGATTAGGGTACAAAATCAAAATTTAAATTTTTCAATATTGTACACGCTAATACCTAAATACCTTTCTTTTGCTGAAAAAATACTGCTGGGAATTGCACATATTTTTAGAAAACAATCTATCTAATTAATTCGAATATCACCATATCACATGCTATGCGTAATTCTAAAAAATTTTACTTCACAAATTTTACATTTTAGATCTTCATTTTTAAGCGTACATTTTCAATTTAAAGAATTTTAAAATGCAGTTTTGAAAACCTAAGTCATTATAAAACACTTTGAAAGCCATTGAAATTAAATTTTTCTTCACAAAAGACGTTTTTATTTTTAACTGTAAATATAAATCAATTATAGATTTTCAAAATTGAACTGAAATTTGAGTATTAAAAGTAAACAATAATTGATTTTACCAGACATTTCTAAATCCGTTAAAAATTAAAGAATTTAGAGATTTTTACGTTAAAAATTGTACTGTTTCAATTCGAAAGCCTTCGTAGTTAAACGTCCGATTGACAATTTATAAACTATTTTCAATTTTAGAATAACTTCAAATTGATAGATTAATAATTAAACTCTTTAATTAAATTGCAGATACAACCAAGAAATTGTTTTAGTCTAAAATATTCCATTTTTAACCCATTCGATTTGAAATTTTTTAATTAAGAAAAGGAGCGATTTATTAATACTGAGCCATCTTTGATTGTTAATTGAAAACAAGCAATTTATAAATCAAATATTCAAAACCAACCAATTTGAAACTGAAATAATTGAAATAGAAATCCATCAATCGCTAAAATTTTCAGAGATCTAAATGTAAGCTTGGAGCGTTACAATTTTAATTGCTCAATTGAGAAAAAAAATTTTAATTTAGAAGTGAAATTGTTGAATTCAATATACTGGGTGTTTTTTTTAACTTGAGACATCGAAATATCTCAAAAAATAGGCATCCCTCTTGAAAATAAAAAGTTTTTTTACGGATATCTTTTCATAGAATGCGTATATTTGAGATTTTCGATGTCTCAAGTTTTAAAAAAACACCTAGTATAATTACCAATCGAACTCTTATTTATGTAGACAAAATTTGAATACGTTTAAAAGTTATTTAAAAGTTTGGAAAAGATTTAAAATATTTTTTAATATTTTTAAAATGATTGCCATTAAAGAAACTGGAAAATTTTAAGGCAGTTTTTTCAATTTTTTGGTGATTTTTTTGGAAAAATGCGAATTATTTGGAAATAGAATTAGAAATTTAAAAGAAAATAATAATAAATTGGAATTTGAAAAGATTCCGAAATATTTCAAAACAAAAACAAGTTTGATATATAAATCGATGGGTCCTAAAAGAAACTATTATTATTTGAACTGAATGTGAATCTTTGAACTGTATAATTTATAAAAGTTAAGAATTTTGCAGTTTTTTAAATTGTTTGATTGAAAAGTGTTGAAAGCTACTTGTAAATTTAATCTTTTTTTAATCTGCAGCTCAGTTTTTATTACTGTAAATGAAAAAATTAGCTTTAAGAGTTTGAATTTTTTAATTTCATTGATCGTGACAAATGTTTACAAACCGGGGAAAAACCGGGAAATGACCGGGACTTTTTTTTGTTCAAAACGGTCACCCTAGAAAATTTATGAAAGTATTTTCTCACCGAAAGGAAGAAATTTTAGGTGGCAGAATTTGCAAAATACAAAAATTCTCATTTTTGTATTTTGCACCCTAGCAAAGCTCTGCATCTTTTTGTTCGAATGTACATATGCAATTACCTGCCGCAAGTACCTCTTTACTCGAGTCCCATTGTCTCCAAGTAACAAGTGCATTTCATTTCATTTTCTCGCGCTTGTTACTTTTTCTTTGTCACTTTAGAGATCTCTAAAATGTAATAATCATATAATTAGAATATAATTCACAAAAAGGAAATAAGATCATAGTTAATTTAGCATACTTTCATCATGAATTATAAAATTATACTATAAATTTGAATCATTCAAAATGGAACAATTTTTCATTTAGACTTCTAAAATCAACAGTTGCAAATTAGAATCTTTCGAAATTGAGCAATTTTTAATTTAAAGCGCTTATAACTAATTAATTGCAAGTATAGTAGTTTTCATTTGAACAATTTTAAAATTAAAACTTTAAAATCGAAGATTTTTTAATGTAGGCCAATAAAAATTGAAGGATTTTAAATTATATGATTTTAAACAGCAAGAATTAAAATTGAACAATTCAAAGTTTTATGTACTTAAATTAAAACAAAATCAACTTTGAAGCTTTTAATAAGCAAAATATTTTTAGTAGAGGTATTCAAAATAGAAAAATTTCTAATTCCAGGCCTTTAATTATAAATAATTTTAAATATCAAAATTTATATGATAGTTAATTTTTTATAATAAAAACCTTCAAAAATGTGAGTCTTAACATGGAACTTTTTTATTATTGAACATTTTCACAATCAAAGGTTTGTAAATAAATAGTTCAAAGATTGAACCGTTAAAAATGTTCTAATTGGAAATTAGAATACTGTACTGTTTCTCAATTAAAGTAATCAAAATTTCGAATGAAGGCATTCCAAATCCAAGGAAATATTATTTTCTTAGAAAACATGTTTTGTTTGAATTCTTTTATTAAGTACACAATTTTAAATAAAGTGTTTCAAATTAAAAAATTAAATATTATAAGCCGTGAAATATAAGCAATTTAAATAGCTAACCTTGAAAAATAATTGAAACAATTCTTAAAATTCTCAATTCAGCGTTAAAAATGGAAAAATCATGAATAAAAAGATTACAAAATTGAGCGCTGAAAAATTGAATAGAACTCTCCAATTGTTTATTTGAAGGTGTTTAAAAACGAAAATTTATATATTTGAATCGTTCACAGATTAAGAATGAGAATTTTATATTTCAAAAATAAAGTATATAATTTCAAGATAAATTTTTTATAATATGAAATCAAAGTTCAGTAATGATTTTATTGTAATTGCGAAACTCTGGGAAAGTTAAAATTATTCAATTGGAAATATGCCAGATGTCCACAATTTCAATAAAAAAATAATGGAATTTTGATTGCATATAAAAAAGATCTTGACAATTTCAATTAAAAATTTGAATTTCAGTTTGAAAGTAATCCAAGCTGGACATCCGAAAATGTAATTAATTTAAATAAGCTGTCAAGAACTGTAACTTTTCTGTGAATAAACATTAACCCATGGGTTACCCACTATTAAATTCAGGTCTATACCTATATTTCTGGATTTTCTTTGATTCTTTTGAAATCTTTTACAGCATTTTAAAATGTTTCAACCAAATTTTCAATAGATTTTGATCATTTGAAGGGATTTCAAAGAATTTGAAATATTTTAGCGTATTTTATAGGATTCTAAGGCATTTGAATAGATTTGTTTTATTTCAAGGAAAATCAAAGTATTTTAAAGATTTGAGGGTATTTCTAAAACCTCCGAGGACTTCAATGATTTTAAGGGATTTCAAAAATTCTCAAGGTATTTTAATAAATTTTGTAGGATTTTAGAAAGTATTAAATTTCATATAATTTCACAATATTTCCATTAATTTCAAAGAATTTATTCAGAACGATTGATTTCGTAGGATTTTGAAGATTATCAAACATTTCGAGAAATTATCAAAGATTTAAATTTTTAAAATGATTTTAGGGTATTTAAAAAAATCCAAGATATTTTTAAGAGCTATAGAAAGTTTCAAGGGGTTTTTAAACGATTTCAAGTAACTTTCAATACATTTTAATCATTTGAAGCTATTCCAGAGAATTTTAAAGTTTTTAGGATATTTTTAAAACTTTCAAGGAATCTTAAAGAGCTTTAAAATGTTTCAAGGTTTAATTGATTTCAAAGAATTTTGAAAGGTTTCAAAGGATTTGAAATATTTTAGGGTATTTTAAAAGATTCCAAGGCATTTTCGAAAGATTAAAAATATTTTAAGGGAGTTCCAAGTATGTTAATAATTATAAGAGATTTGACAAAATGTGCCTATACGGTTGTGAAGAATTTCCTGAAATTTCAGAAGATATAAAATTATTTTACAGGACCTACATGGTTTTCATATTTTTTCAACATTCTATGGGATTTTAAAGATTTCCGAGGATTTCAGTGATTTTAAGGGATTTTAAAAGTTCTGAAGATATTTTAATACATTTTCAAGAATTTCATTCCATTAAATTTTACGGGATATTATAGTATTTTCAGAAATTTTACAGAACTTGAAGTAATATTTTAAAGATTTTCAAATGTTCCAAGGTATGACCACAGATTATCAAGAATTTTCAAGATTTTAGGTTATTTAGAAAGATCCCAAGTAATTGTTCATAGAGTTCAATTATTTGACGCAATCCCAAAGTGTTTAAAAAATTGCAGGGTATTTTAAAAACTTCCATGGAATCTTAAAGAGCTTTAAAATGTTTCAAGGAATTTCGAGTTGGTTTCAATCATTCAAAGGAATTTGAAAAGATTTGAAATATTTTAGTATATTTTAAAAAATCCGAAAGAATATTCAATAGATTTATAAATTTTAAGAGATTTCCAAGGATTTGAATGATTTTAAGGGATTTGAAAAAGCTATCATGGGATTGTGAAGAATTTCACACAAATTGCGAAATATATGGAACAATTTTACAGGCCGTTTAAGGTTTTAAGATATTTTAAAAGATTCTAAGGAATTTCATAAGATTTCAATGATCTTAAGTAATTTTAAAAGTTCCCAACTTCATTTGGAATTCACCCTAAATTCTCATGAGTTCGCTTTAATTTTCTGGCATTTTTGTAATTCACTCGAATTCTTCTAAATGCACTAATTTCTAGTCAATTCAATGGATTTTTTAAATTTTGTTTTAGTTTTTGTATAATTCATCTTGAATTATTTTAATTTATCTTGAATTCTTAGCCATTTCATCAAGTTCTTTTAAATTCCCTTGAATTTTTCTAAACTCATTTCGAAGTTACTGAATTCAATTATGTGTTGCATATTTTTGAATTATTCTTAATTCATTTGGATTTATTTTAATGCGCCTTGAATCGTAATGAATTTAATCGAATTCTTGTCATTTTCCTTAAGTTCCTATAAATTCACTGCAATTTTACTGAAATCAATTGAATTTTTCGGATTTCTCTCATTTTCTCCATTTCATATAGGGTAAGGAGGGGCAGCGCCGACCGGTGGGGCAAAGGCGACTTTGTTTATAACATCGCTATTATTTAACAATTTTAATTCTACTTTGCACTAAATAAATCTATTTCATTAAAGAGATATAGTACTACTTACTAAAAGCTTGAAAATTGACGTTGCAAAAGAAAAATTATGCAGAAAACAGTTTTGACAACGAAAGAATGGACCTGAAAACAAAATTGTTTTTATTCATTTTAAAAATAGTGAAGGTGAAGTGGAAGAAAATTACGCAGAAAAATATTTCACGACGCAAGGAACGCGCTTGCACTGCGGCAAACCGGTTTGGACCTATTGTGTCGATTGCTGGTGGAGGGACAGCTAGAAACGAATGTTTCCAATATTCCCCAACGTCGTTTCAAATTCCTTACGAAGCTCCAATTACTTGGATATTTTTCAAACGGTCAGTCAATAGTGTCTCGAAAAATGGCAATCGAAAGTTCCGCAAGTACCATTGGAGTGTGTAAGTTTAGTGAGAGTGTGCTTCATGAAAATGTTTCCCCCACTGACTTTACTAATGCAATGAAAGTCGTGTAGTCATTATTAAAAGAGGAAAATTTAATTATTATTGAGCCCCTCTACGATATTGACCGTTCTGCTCGTGTAATCGTCACTCGCTCCGTTAAAATTATTTGTATAGGAGAAAATTATTTTTTTTTGTGTTTGAGGTTATTAAAGAATTTTTGTACTCAACTTTTTTTTATTATTTATTACTTTCGGATCGTTTTTAAACCTTTTTAAGTATTCAAAGAAAAAAATTATTGAGTCCTTTGTGGAATGAGTGAAGTTCAATTCTTTGTTTCACGTATTTTAAATTATTGTTTAAGAACTGTTATTTCCAATTAAAAACTGAGTAAGAGGGTATTATAAAATAATTGCATAAATTGAAAACCACGCATTTTATGAAGGTTTTTGTACAGCAGAAAATCGTTTTTTGTTATCAAGGTTATTGAAGCATTTTTCATATCGACATTTCTTTATTGTTTATTACATTCGGATATTTTATAAACTTTTTAAATATTTAAAGAAAAAAAAGTATCAATAATTATTTTTATTTGGAAATTGAAATTGATCTTTATCTGCAATTACCGCAATAATTTGTGATTATAGAGAGCAAGTGTTTTCAAAAACCATTATCGAATTTTTTAAACCATCTATTAAAGATTAATTGTACATAGTAAAGGAAATATGATGAAAAAACGTATTTTTTATATATTTGATTAAGTGTGTCACTCATCGTTAAATATTTAAATGTTATATAAATTCTTGAAATAATTGAAATAAACAATAATGATTCAAAGAAATTCTATACGATTGCAATATCGAAAGATAAACAACACAATTGACCCAATTAGAAGATTGCAATTCTAAATATGATTTGTTCAAACATAAGAAAGTTATTTAAACAGAGATGAGTATTTTGAAGAATGAGGTAGTAACTAGTAATGTCTCAGTCACGTAGATATAAATTAAAAAGCAACAAAGATAAACAAATTAAAAAAACGAAAGTTTTTTCGTCTTTTCAACTAAAAGTTACAAGTAAATAATAATTAATTCTTCCAACAATTGTTGAATCATTGAAACAAATATCAGTCGTCCTATCAATAAATAATTGTCTGATTGAAGGTCAAAGAATTTAACATTCCACGAATTTGTAGGGAAACGAAATGATTTAAACAAATGGAAATTTTTTTTGATAATCAACAGTTACATAACAAGGCTCAAAAACATTTGAATTTTGGAATAAAAATACAGCACGGCAAGGCGTTAAAATTCAAAATATTTGAGCTGAAATTGTTCGTTGGACACCTCAAACAAATTCCAATAAGAATCCACTTAGGAATAATCTTCTTCAATCATGCACTTCAATTTTTAGCATTTTGAATTTCGATAAATATTGACACTAACTGTTGATATAAAAAAAATTAAACGTGAAACCCGATTTCTCAAAAGTAATGAATAACCAATCACTGCCAACGAGTGCCCGTATAACTAACGTCACATCAATCATATAAGAGCTCCCATTCCCGCAAGGTTTTTTCCCACTGCTGAAAACGAAATTTAAAAATATATAATCCAGATATTGATTTATTTCTGGTGAAAATGAATTCAGTTGAAACCGATTGTAATTTGAAGAAATTCCTATTTTCCTTCTCCTTGTTCAAACAATCAGAAGGCAATGTTTTTAAATTGGATACACTCTACGTCTCGTTTACAATTTCACAATATGACCCTTTTGTTTCAATATAGTTAAGGATATCACACCATCACTTCGTCTTATCAAACTTTTCCATTTGTCACGTTTTCCATTTTTATAAACTTTTTAAAATTTTTATAACAATTTTGAAAAATAAAGTTATTTAATTTAATTATTTTTGATTAGCATATACAATAGGGTGGTTCAGAAATGCATTGGAATTTTTTTTCTTTGAATTTCTATGCATATCGCCCGGAAATTTCGATAAATTTATATTATTACAATTCATAATATGCATTAATATTGTAACAAACGTATTTTCATTGTCTGGTTTTTATAGTTATGTTGATAGTATGCGTACTTTTTTTAATAATAAAAAGAAGACAATGAAAATTGGCCTGTTTCAATCTCTGCATATTATGAATTATAATAATATGCATGTATTGAAATGATACATTTTTCAGGGTAGCTGCGAATAGAGATTAATGGTAATTAGGAAACAAATACTGAAGTAACCATGTAAAATAAAAGTTGTTTTCCTCATTTAAAATAATAGAGTTAAACATAATAAAGAAAAGTTTGACATATGTGATTAGAATGTTTTCGTTAAAGCCAATGGAGCTTCAACAAAAGAAAATCCAAAATCGCCAAATTTGAGTAGATAATGGTTTGACTTTTAATTTTAAAAGATCTGTGCAGAAATGTGGGAGAAGTACAAAGATCGAGCGCGTAGCATGAGATAAATACATTATCGAGCGCGTAGCGTGAGATAAATACATTATCGAGCGCGAAACGCGGGATCCAACAGACGCGCGCTCAAACTTGCGAGCCGTGCGAACCCAAGATTGCAAACTTCATCATTTTTTATAACACCAAAATTGCAGACAATTGAAAACTCAAAATGTAAAATGTAAACATAGTAAAATTGTTTAGGAACTCCTAGAATTGCTGGTCCACGCAATTTCTCAGCTCAAGGGGCGAGAGACGGTAGCGAATCTAGCCTCGGAAAGGTCGTAGTGCGCGAGTACACAATCGAGTATATTGCGCAATATTACGCATTCGAATTGGAAACGGTTCAGGCGGCCCTGCCTGTTGATGTTCCGATACTGTTGCTAAACCGAGAGTCGGGTGTAGTAAACGACACCAGGGTCATCAGAGGTTCTGAATGCAATACTGATAATTACCTTCTAGTCTCCAAAATAAACTTAGCTCGGAGATGAAGAAAAAAGAGGACCGAAAAAACGAAACAAACGCAAATCAAAAATGAAAATCTACATAAAAAGGAAGTGCGAATAGATTTTCAAAATAGGATACACGAACGTATAGATGAGGCATCGACTATGATCCGGGATGTCATTGTCAAGAATGCGTCTCGAATGTGTGGTACTCCGGTTGTAGGAAGAATGTCTGGTGATGCGTGGTGGAATAATGCAATCCAAGCAGCCGCCCAAGAAAAGAGAAAAGCGTATGATAGAAAGTTGAACATCACAGGCGTTAGCGATGAGAACAGAAATAGACGTGAGAATGATTACAGGCAGAAAAAGAGGGAAGTAAAACTACTTTTCAAGGAAAGTAATGATAAAATCAGAGCAGAAGAAGAGAAGAAAATGATAACGATTCTGAGGTGAGCAAGAAACTGTTTCATAAATGGATGTTGATCGATATGAATAGGGATAACATTACAGAGATAGTCAGCATGCGAAATAGCCGGGGTGAAATGCTATATGATACATACGGGATACTAGACGCGTTCAGAGACAATTTTAAGGAATTATTAGGAAATTAAGCTATTGGGTAGCAGCAGAGCTGCAATACAGAACATAATGCGGTAGAAAATTGAGTAAAATATACCTAAAATTACTTATTCGTAGGATAATGAAAATAACAGGAGAAAATATATGTGAAGTTCAAAGTGGATTTATACCAGGAAGATCATGTACAGATCAAATGTTCAGATTAAGACAGATCACATAAAAAAGTTGACCAAGAAAAAGCGTTTGACAAGCAGGATAGAAGTAATCTTCTACATATAAGAGTAAAACTAACGCGATAAACATCAAATTCCTGCGCATGATATGCGGCAAAACACTGGTCTAGAAAGAAAGTAATTAGATAATCCTCAAAGGATGTGGTGTAGATAAAACATTAGTTGACATATGTGAAAGAAATTCTTTGAAATGGTTTGAGCATGTTGAGAGAATGTAAGATGAACCTCCAATGAAACAAGTATATCAAAGTGAAGTAGATAGCAGTGTGCCCAAAGGCAGACCGCGGCAAGAATTGATCAAATGTGTAAATGAGATCCTAATTCGAAGTGACATAAGAAGCCGTAGAAGCACAAGAACTTGCATGGTATAATAATGTGATAGTTGATATCTTGAAGCAAAAACAGTACATTCACGTTTTAGAATTCCAGAAAACTAATGAGTGGATTCTCAAGTTATACACAGATAACATTTTCAAAGAGAGTAAATACGACCTGGTTATTGCATAGGAAGAAACCTTGCTTGACGTCACAATTTGTTTTCTCAACTCCTATCCACCGCCTGAATGTAAATATTCATATTTGTCAATAATAAGATAATGGCTAGTATATATATACAGGTAAAAGATGCAGCTTGTTATTAGTTACAACCCAAAAAAATTGGTTGAAATCAGATCTTTGTGACAAGCAGGATGAGGCTGTTTATTTTTACTCTGCCCTTTATTTTTTTCACATGTGTCCAATATGTTCGTAAGTAGAATCTAATGCCAAATCACTTATAAATTAAAATATCGTACATCCAGGTATCGACTCTATTCAAGAAATAGTTTTCCGTAAAGTATATGGGTCACTCAAACGGTTTTTTTTCTTTAATTCAGCTGCGCGACCATATCAGTGACTTAGTTGGCAATCTTTTTCCGAATAATTTTCCTAGTAGGTGCTCAAAAACCACCAAACACGATATAAAAAATAAAAATTTTCATTACCGATTTATTTGAACATCTGATTATCAGTCAAAAGTAATATTTTATGTCGACAAACAACTTATACCAGAAGAAACCGTAAAAACATAATAATTAGTGCCAAAAACTCGCATAACCCAATTTTACTTATGAAGATGACATTCAAAAATTAATTTTCAATTCGAATCTATGACTAATATTACAGATTTTGAAAAAATGTGCAAAAACGTCTCTTTTTTAATGGGAAATACATTACAGTGTTCTGAAAAAAGCGTACGTGGCATTTTCTGTGCGCAAATAGCCAACTTTGTGAAGCAAAACTAATCTTTGAAACAAATAAACATTGTTTAAATAATTATTCATTAAAATAAATGAACGAAAGATTAGCCAAGCATATTGCGACTTTAAATAAGCTGTTAAAACATCTGCCTCTCATACTTTCCGACCACTACTTCGCCTACGTTCCTCTGCTTACACATTACTCATTTTATCTATCCTTCCCCCTACCTTCCCTAACAACTTTCACCAATACATTTATACTTTTTTATTTCACAATTTTTATTACCTTTAGCATAATTCAATAAAATATACTGGGAATCCTATTTAAGTCCCTACCATTTATGTCGTTTCGAGAATTGCTGCCGCAGCGATTGAGGGAAGAGGTCGAGAGAGGGTTGACTGTTTACGTCTTGTGCTTGCGAATGTTGTGTTCGCTTTAAGGCAAGGTTATTTAGGAGCTTACCCGAAAGTGGACTTAAATGGGATTCACAGTGTATATTTATGGAAGGAAATTTAAATTCTTGTTCCTTTTTTCAGAAAAATCCCTTAAAATCAAATTCATAATACATTCGAATTGTGTTTTGTAATATTATAAAAAAAAATTTTGAGAGGCATTTCTTCACATAATTCACTTACTTTTCTGATAATTATGGCTTTTAGTATAAATATTTTCAAACGAAATGAATTGGAACTAAATATATTGTTTTTATTATTATTTCTTTTTCATTCACAGATAAATGAAAAAGGGCTGAATAAACATAAACAATTCATATAGTACCTTCCGATCAATTCATATCAAAAGTATTCACGAGTTTAGGTACACTAAATTGCTAATTATTGAAAGAATAAGTAAGTTATGTAAAAATATGTCGTTTTTTCTGTTAAACTGTACAACGCCATTTAATTATAGATAAAAAATTAGGCTACCATTGTTGTAGATACTTTTTTTGTAAGGAAAAAATCAACAAAGCTATTTAGAGTTTAACCTTTGACCTTGATGAGGGAGTTCAATATTTCATTCGATTTGATGTTTTTTAGACAACCCCAATATTTATTTGTTGATAAAAAATCCCTATATTTCTTCTTACAGAATCCAGTTCATTGTGTGGAATGTTAAGAGGTCGCAAGTCGAAAACCGAACCCGGTAATTTAACCATTAAAATACAGTCCAAAATAGATATTAGAGAATTGAGTCTAGATGCATAGAAGATTTTCCTAATTGCCTTTTTCAATTATTTTCGAATTAATTTTTTCATGTTTCAATTGTAAAAAAGAAACCTCGGAAGAATTTGAACATTTTATTTTCTTGCAAAAAAACATCACGCATGGCAAAAAATTTAATATAATAAACGATTATCACATGCCTCGTACTCATTTAGGAAATGTAAAATAATGTCAATAGTAACAAAAAATTTGAAAAATAGTAGCAAAAAAGTGTCATAAAATTGGTAAGCTATTCCTGCAAAAATTGTGACCATTTTTAAATCCTTTCAAATCTTTGAATACCTTCAACTCTTTAAAATTCTTTAAAATTCTGTTTTTAGAAATTCTTCAGAAATCTGTTAGATTTCCTTGAGATACTTTTAATATTTGTGATAGCCTGGATACGTTTTCAAAATCCTTTGAAATTTTCTGAAATCTTACAAAGTTTTTCATAAATTCTTAGAAATTTCGTTGAATTCAATAAAATCTTCTGAAATATCCGAAACTCTTTACAAATTTTTGAAATACCTTCGGATTTCTTTTTTCAACATTTATTTTTCAAAATTGTATGAAAATTTATTAGAATTACTTGAAATCTTTGAAATATTATTGAAATTTTCCGAAATCGGTCGAAATTGTTTGAAAACCCATATAAATTTTGAAATTCAATTAGATACGTTAAAATTTTTTAAAATGCCCTAAACTTTTTAAAAAGTTAAAAATCTCTTGAAATAAAACTCCTTAAATTTTGTGAAATTCTCAGTGATCCCATAAATTCCGAACATAATGTGTTCATCAAACATCGCGTTTAAGGTAGAAAAAATAATAATTGTTGAAAGTCCTCAAATCTTGCACAATCCATAGAAATCTGTTGAAATCTTTTGAGATCCCATGAAATCTATAGAAACAACTTGAAATCCTTAGAAGTGCCTTAATATTCCATTTCATTGGATTCATCTCCTAAAGTTCTCTGGCAATTCTTTGAAATTAACTAAAATCCCTTGAAATGATTTAAATCCGTTGATACCCTTTTAAAATACCTTGACATTTTAAAAACTTTAAAGTCTTTGAAGATCCTATAACGTCACGTAGGTCTAATAAAATCCCTAAAAATCCATTGAAATTCGTCAAGATCGCATAAATTATCTTGAAATTTTTAGAAATGCTTTGAAACGTTTTTAAAGTTTCTGAAATTTTTTAAATCTTTAAATGATTGATGATACATGTGATGTGTAAAAAGGAGTCAATATTAGAGTGAGTCTGAGGCATTTTGTTAGTAGACTCGGAATTGACTACAATTTTGTAGTTATATGTGACCATATTTTTCAGAATTCAAACTAATTGTCGAATATATTTTTCTTACAGATGCAATTCTTGTGAACACAGATGACCTTTCTGAGACTTTTGATCATGTGTACCGAGATGATAAGTTTTTGGGAGAAATCTATTGCCACACAATTTACGTGAAAACAGGAACTAAATCAAGTAAATAAAAAACTAAAGTGTAGAACGGAGATGCCAAATGTTTGCTTTTTTGCTTTTACGGCTAATGTCACTTACTAGGTTTTCGAAAATTCGAAAAATTGGCGGCGATATGGGACTTTGAGTTTTTGGACTTTTTTTTTTACGCATCTTGGGTTCTAATTGACCGATTTAACTTCTTGACGTCTACTTGTTTCAAGATGCATTTCAAAATAAAATAATTTTTAAAAAAATTCTCGAAAATTTGGTGAATAGAATAAAAATGAACGGCGCGGCTCAGTAGGGTAAATAAAAGTGTCCGTGAACAAAATAATTTTCAAACCACAATTATTCTGATCATGTTGAAATTTTTTTATAAATGAATATAAATAACATTCTACAGACGTTGTGTTGATCCTCTTTTTCAAAAAAGGTTTTTCATATTGTGTTATTTCATAAACAAAATGACAACAACCAACATTTTTGACTTTTGAAGAATACCGTTTGTTATTAAAATAATCAGCTTTATTCATAACGATCTAGAATTAATGATACAACAATTTAGAAATGTTGTTTAGTATAACTGTAGAAGTTCAAACATATATTGAATTTGTTTTAAGCAAATATGTGGATGAAAATAATTTCGTGGGTATTAGTAATGTTTTTTCACTTAATTCCAACAAAATTTATACCATGTATATACAAAAGGGGTTTGTGAGTTGGATCAAGGAAAATTAATAAATAATTTTTTATATAGTAAACAAATTATTATTTTGTATTATTGGGGAAGATCATGAAACGCGCAAAATTTCCCGTATCAATTGATTATTTGCCTTACTTTTGATGATTAGTATTTGGTTGCAAACGTTACTTGCTTCGATAATAATTATTATAATGTTGATGATAGCAAATTTTTGTTAAATAATGACATATAATGAAATTATTATCGATTGACCAAATGTGATGACCAGGAGACATTGGCAGTTGATTCCAATATGAATAATGGGTTTTTAGCCTATAAGATAAAATAACACGACGAGAAAACTTTATTTTTAAAATTGTCGATAAAAATAATAATTCTTAGTTATTGTCCAAGAGTTCTTACAACGGTTGAAATTTAGTTCTTTGCAGTTAATTATGTTTATAAGATTAACTCGAAGCTCGAAACCTACCCAAAGAACTATTTTCTTAAATAAATTTGTTTAAACAATTATTACACTATAATAACAGGATAATTTAGGGTCATTTGTATAAAAGGTGGCATTTATTTTCTTACAAATCGCGGGAAAGGATGATTTTTCATGAAATTTGTTTAGTATATTACAAATTATTTATTAATTTTCATTAATTCAACTCACAAACCTCTTTTGTCTATACATTGTAGAAATGCAGTTGAAATTAAGAGATCAAACCTTGCTAATCCCCACGAAATTATTTTCATTTGCTAATTTGTTTGAAACAAATTTAATGAATGTTTAAACTTCTACGCTTCTACTGAAAAACATTTTTAAATTGTTGTGTCATGGACTCTAGATATTTTTGATTGATTCTGAATATTTTATAACGAACGGTATTCTTCAAAAGTAAAAAATTGTCGTTATTGTCATTTTGCTTATGAAATAAAAAAGTATAAAAAACCTTTTTCGAAAAATCGGATGTAAACAATGTATGCAGAGTTTGATTGATTTTCATTTATCAAAAAATTTAAAGATGATTAGAATAATTGTGGTTCGAAAATTAATTTTTCCACAGACACTTTTATTTACCTTACTGAGTAGCGCCGCCGCCGCGCCATGCCAAAGAAAACCGTCATCTAGAACCTAAGATACGTAATTAAAACAGAAAAGTTGTCCAAAAACTCAAAGTCCCATGTCTTCGCCATTTTTGGGTGCTCTAAAAATTCGACTTTCGTTTTTTGGTGATGGATCGTTCCCAATATGCGCGTTTGCCAGAGAAATAAATTTTCTTTGTTCAAATCGGTCAAAATTAACCCGCACTTTCGGGCTTTTGAAATTGCCATCGGTTTTTAAATGGAAAAAACTCGGGTTTCGAAAAAATGGAAAACAGAAGTACTTTTTATTATCTTTTTGTGAATGAAAGTTTTCTTGAAGAATGTTGAAGGAATAATATCCACCCAATGCATTTATATTTTGACCCCTTTCCGAAACCCTTGTATTGTACACGGAAAATCCCCCAAAAATGTAGAAATGAGAAGTTTCATGTAAAAGTGAAAAGTTAATATTTTTCTGAATAATTATATAGTTTATAAATGTGAAGAAGAATATATTTTTCGAGCATATTTGGCCATTACTCCAACCAACTTATATAATAAGTGACAAGTATAAGAGATACGAAAAAAATAGAATTTTCTTTTAAATAATTTAAAACTGTCTTCCAAAAAAATGATTACTCTTAACATCCATTAACTACGTCATTAATTCCAGAAAATAGTAATTTTTTAAGATGTTTGGGTAAGAAACATTGTTGAAACAAATAAAAAATGTTCAGTTAATTGAAAACTGTATCTCGTAATAAATATAATTCTGAACATTAATTAAATACCTTAATAATTCCAGAAAGTATTAACTTTCCAAGATTTACAGAAGAAAATGATTGAGCAAATGGAAATTGTTTGAATAATTGCCAAACATCATTGAAAAAATAAATTACTCTTGACGTTTGTTAATTATGTTATTAAAAAGAATATGTGTGCAAAATTTGATTCCGATCGGTCAAAAACTGTGGATTTGCATAAGTCTCATCCGTTTTAGGCCATTCGATTTGATATAATAGATTTTCAATGTGCTGTTTTTCTGAATGTTATTGATATACCTGAAATTAGCCCTGAAGTAATACTTTTTTTACAGTCACCCCAACAAGTCCTAAACCTGGTGATATATTGAAGAGCCCTAATGGAACTCCAAAAGGAAAATATACAAAGCGTGGTTGGGTCTCTTTTCTGTAGGAACATGCAGTGGTGTTCGGACGCTGACACATCTGGCACACGTACTTCCTCGTCCAGCGAGTAATTTAAAAACTAAAATACAATCTAAACCAAATCTATTATAATGATGTGCCTTGAGTGTGCAATTTTTGAAGTGAAACTGCTTTTGGGATGGGAGTAAATTGAAGAAAAAAAAAAACGATCGAACGTACGAACGAACGGATTCAATATCTTCCTCTTGCACAAATATACTTGATGAGAAACCGAACAGTTTCCGTACCTTTCTCTGCGTGTTTGTGGGACGCGAAGTTCTCGTTTGTCGGAGGGGGTATTTTGCCGGCCACGGCCGTAAAAGTATACTTTTATGGAGTGCGCGCATGCGCTTTTGGTCCAAGCGGCGGCACTCTCCAGCCTCTCTCTTCTGACGCATGCGCGGTACATATGACTAATATTTGTAGACTGCACAATAAAGTTGTAGAGAGCATGCCGGTCGGCAACATGCCGTAACACATGAGTCAGATTGCACGGAAGCCCACGAGTGTTTCGTCAACCAATAACAATGACTATACGTGTCGCGATAGCGAGTGATAATCAAGATGGAGAGCTTATGCAGTGCACTCCACCTCACTTGCAAGAAAAAGATGAAAATGATTTAAGAGAAGATTTAAATATTCTATTTTTGGTTGGAAATCTATCTTTGTTGGATGAAAATTCAACTACTTGGTTGAAAATTGATATTCTTCATTCAAAAATTAAAACATCGGCCTCAGACGTCAGAGCAGTAGTTTGCTTAATCGTAACAAAATATACTATTTAACCAAACTGATCAATTTTCCAAGAAATGATGAATCTTTAACTAGAATAGTTGAATTTTCCTCCAAAAAAGATAAATTTTAACCAAAAAGTTCGAGTTAGATTTTCTGTTGAAAATCTATTTCTTAACCAAAAAAGTAACGGATATTAAGAAAACTACTTAAATTTTCTACTGAAATTGTTGAATTTTAAGCTGAAAAAATTTATTTTCAACAAAGTAGTTACATTTTCAAACAGATGAATTTTCGATTGAAATGATGAATCTTCAACCAACAAAGATTAATTTTCAACAAGAGAGTTTAACTTTCAACCGAGTAGTTGAATTTCTAATTAAAAAAAGGTGATCTCAAAACGAACAATGTAAAAAATATTTCTCTTATAATTCAAAATAATTTCTTCTTTGAAATAATACTTCTACTCTAGAAACTATTTCAAGTACTTTCTTTTCCAAAAATTTTGAAGAGGGAAACTGAAGAGGCTAGTGATAATCAAGATGGAGCTTATGCAATGCACACCACTTCACCTGCAAGACGAAGCTGAAAATGATTGTTTGTTGTATTTCTCCTTATGGTGAATTAACCGCCCGATCCTCCCACGGGGACTCCGCCCGGACCCCATCGCCCCAACTCCATTAAAGCTCCTCCCTCGGCACACACTCGCATACGAAAACCATTCCGTTTTTGCATAAAATATAGTGTGTCACTCCTCGGCAAACCTTTGTAGACCTCGCCCGCTGTTTGTAGTCCCGCGGTTTGCTGAGTCGTAACACTATTGTCGGATTTACACCGACGAGCGGAAGGTTAGTTTCACGCGCGTAGAACGTTCAGGGGGAGAGAAACTTTCGCCTCGGAAAGCGCGTGAAAGACGGGTTGCCAACTTCGAAAATTCAGGTACTCCAGCTGATGGAAACTATCGGTAACGTAGGTCATCAGAGGTAATGATGCGAAGTTACCGGCAGTTTTGATCAGCTGGAATATCTGAATTTTATAAGTTGGCAACCCTTCTTTCACGCGCTTTCCAAGGCGAAACTTTCTCTCACCCCAACAATTCTACGCGCGTGAAACTAACCTTCCGCTCGTCGGTGTACAGCCGCCCTAATACTATTCTATGCCTTCTCTTTCTAATCGCGTCTCCCTTTTGTGCAGCGATTCGCAATTGCTCTAAAGAGCCCTCTTCAATATCGCCACTAGCCGCACGCCAAGCAAAGCATGTATATGCTCTCTCTCTCTGTACTCTCTTACTTTGTGATCTCCCAACTACTTTACCACAAGCAAGTGTGCAAAGTGTACACTAGTGTCCGCACCCCTGTTCCTTTGCACTCATACGCGTCCTCAATGCATTAGTTATATATTTCAAAACTCACGATGATTCCTCAAGAAAGTAGTTTTTGACAACTAAATTTAGACAGTTGACTTTTCAATGAAACTAGTTGAATTTCAAACAGAATAATGAAATGTTTACAAAATAGTTAAATTTTCTACAAAAGAGTTGAATTTTCAACCCAAGAATATGAATTTTGAACCAACCAAAACCTTTTAACCCTCAAAACCTAAACTTCCAAAATTTTCCGCTCAGCCTATACTGGGTGATTTGTGCCAAGGCAAATTTTAAAGTCCAGTATCACTGGATCCAATTAACGTATCGGAATTATTTTTTTTTTTTAACTGTAGCTAAAAGTCTCTCACAAATGAATATTGTGAAATTAATAAGATGAATTCAACACAGCCTTTAAATATTTCCACAAAATTGAAACAACTTTTCAGTAAAAACAGCGAACAGAAAATATACATTTGTTTTCAACAAATACATTTTCAACAAAATAGTTGTATTTTCAATAAGAAGGATCAATTTTGAACAAAAGTCTTGAATTTTTAACAGAATGTTTAAATTTTGAAACAAATAATAAAAGTTTCAACCAAAATAGATGAATAGTTAACCAGAAATTTAATACTAGACATTTCAACAGGAAAAAATCAACTTTCAATACAAAATAGTTCGATTTTCTTATCAAGTGCTAGTAATTTAGTTCGCTTTCAAGTGGACAAATGAGAAAAAGGGACTAGACTGTGAATCCTGCGATTGTAATGTACATCCATATAATGGAATGTATTAACACTTTTCAATTGAAGAATTTCAAATCTGATGAAGTGAAAGTGTTAATATTTTCAATTCTCTGAGTTGAACAGTTAATCAAAAAATTGTTAAATTTTTTAAATGCTATCATTTTAAGATAGAAACATGAACTTTTTAAATGGGAAGTTAAATTATTTTAATTTTAAGTACCTTCAAATATGAACAAAAAATGTTTATTATCTTGAAGTCTATCAAAAACTTTAGATAGTTTTTAAATTTTATTAAAAAATCGTCAAAAAACTACACTTCGTTTTAAATGTTTTGAAATATTTTCAAAACTTCTAAATATTTTTTTAAATGGTTCAAATTTTTCGTAAAATTTTTTAAGAACATGAAAAATTAAAAAAATTAGTCAACGTAGGCGCAGAGCGTCTGCACGGAAGTACTTTTTAAAACAAAATTTATTTTAAAGAAAAATTAAGAAGATGTAAAAAAACTTTTATGAAAAAAATTTGTTGGAAAAAAATGTTTAAAAAAAATCTTAATTGAATCAAAATTATGTAACTAAATGAATGAAAAAATTTATTGAAATAAATTTTGTTTTAAATTTCAAAAATTTCATTTTTCATTTTTTAAATTATTTTTCGAAACTATTTTCTTTAAAAAAAAAATTAATCAATTCGTTGAAACCTCCTTATCGCTAATTTTCCCTCCCCTACTTCACCTATCTTCTCCTCCCATAGATTCTTTTTTTATAATTTTGGAAATCTTTGAAAATCTTTTTAAATTTTCCCCTAAAATTAGTTTTTCAGAACAAAAAGTCTTTTTCAATTTTCCCAGGAATCGTAAGGAAATTTTTTTATCCTTATAAAACCTTTTACAATTCTTAAAAAGTTTCTAAATTTTTTTGTTCCAAATCTGAAAAATGTACAATTTTCAAAAATTATTTGAAATCATTGCAAGATTTACATTAATTTTGAATCTTTTCAAAATTTCCTTTGAAAAAAGACATCTTTTGAAATTAATCGATTTTTTTCTGAATTACTAAGTGTTCAATTGCTATTTATATATCAAAATTTAACAATTTCACTTACCAATTAAAAATTTTCAAAATAAAGAGTACACAGTCCTTTTCAATTTTCATAGGAATCGTTAGAAAACAATTTTATTCTTATAAAACCTTTCACAGTTCTTAAAAAGCTTCTATATTTTTTGTTTCAAACCTAAAAAAATGTACATTTTTTTAAATTATTTAAAATCATTTCAAGATTTACAGTATTTCCTTAAAATTTTGACGATTCAAGGCTTTCTATTTCAAAATCTCCAGTTTTAAATATTTGATTTATAATTTCTCGTTTCATATGAACAGTCAAATATTTCTACTTATTTGATAATTGTTCTTTTTTGTAATTAAATTTTTTTAGATTTTTCTAAGTTAAAAGTGGAATATTTTAGACTAAAATAGTATTTGATACGAATTTGAAATTGAATCATTTGGAAGTTTGCGTTTGTTCAACTACTAAGCCTTTCGAATTGCAACAGTTCAATTGTTAAAGATAAAATCTGTGAACTCTTTAATTTTGAACGGTTTCAGAGTCATCTTGAAAAATTAATTATTGTTAACTTTATAAAATTTAAAGTTTAATTTGATTGAAAAAAATATTGAATTATAATTACAGTTAATCAACTAAAAACATTTCTATACAAAAATTTCAATTCCGGCCGCTTCTAATTTTTAATTGTTTAAGTGGTCAAAACTGCATTTTGAAATTCTTTAAATTGACAATTCATGCTTAAAAAACTATGCTTCAAAATGGAATATTTTTTTAATAGAATATTTTAGAACTACGCATTTTAAACTGAGAATATCATAACTGAAGAAGTTGACAATTGAACTTAAAATTTGAAACAAGCTGAAATCAAACTTATTTTAAATTTGTCATGTGATATATTTTCGCGGTCACCAAAAATTCCAGATCATTTCCCAGTTTTTCCGGTTTCTTGGACCAGTGGCGACCCTGAATAACTTTCATGCGTCATCTTCAATATTTAATTAAAATCATCATCATCTCTGGTATGAGTCTTGTGAATAATAACAAATTTCTACTTTTAATTCAAAATCCTCATTTGAAGTTGGCGGGAGTGTTGATTCATATTTTCTCAATAGGAGTCGCATGGGCCCTCCTCAGAGAGGTCACATTTTTCTCGCAAGCGCTATTATATTTCAAATTTAGTATATATTAAATGTCTTGAAAAAGAGATATTCAGGCTAAAATGACGTTACTCGTTAAAAACTAGAAATAGGACAATATTCAAAAATATATGAAGCCACTAATATAGACCACTATAGTCCACTAATATAGACTAAGCTATTGAGCAGTTCAAAATTAGAAATTTGCTTATATTTAAAATAATCAACTTGATATTTTTTTTTACAGAATCAAATGCAGATCAAGAGGTTGACATAATGAAGAAGCACCGCCCACGTCATAGGCCAATGTTATCGCTGTCAAGGCTTGAATTTAATTTCATTCTATTATGTTATTCAGTTATTAAGTAAATTTCTCCTTTATTTGAATTCAAAATACCCAACGAAATTTCCAATGAATTGATTCAATAAAGTTTCAAATTTTACATAATTGCGTTTTTTGAGTGAACTCTTCTATTTTTCATGTTTTCCATTCCTATAACCTTCTTTTCATTGATATTTAGGTTTGCCAACTTCATTAAATAAAATATACTAATCTTCAGTGGCTCACTTTTCTTTAATTATTTCATTAGTAATAAGTGTAATTTCACTTATTTAGAGAGATAGGAATGTTTATGTTAGGAAAATGCACTAGCAAAAGATAAGCAAGGATGTTCCATTATTCCTGCCGCATTTTCTGCACCCTGTCATGGGGCTGAACCCCATTTTGTGCATTTGATAGTTTAAGCGATTTTGATCTGTGAGCATCTGAACCACTATCCTTAGGTCCTTCTTAGGTAATCCCACGATTCCCTGGCTTTGTCCATCCTATACGTACAGCCCGAGTTGGATATCACCTGTCGGCAACCCTGGGCTTGTTTCCAGTATTTCCGGTGCATCGTCCGAATTCAGCTTTTATTGGCAATTCCGATGCAGCAACACCTAAGTACCGATGCCGGGCCTACGTATTTCATTGACGTGCCAACTTTCGCCAGCTGGTCCGCTTTTTCGATGCCCTTGATCACTGCGTTACCAGAAATCCATATGAGGCTCGAATTCTTCCCTTCTTGCAAGTTTGTTCAATGCCCTTTTGCATTCAGAAATCAGCACTGATATTATGTCTGATTTGTTTAACTGCATTTGATGTCGCTTGGCTGTCTGAGCAGATTGTAATGTGTCTACCAGCAACGTTTTCCTCAATTAGTTTTTCAGTGCAGCGGAAGACAGCCAGGACCATCGTTTGAAAGACAGTGGCATGCAGCCCAAGTGGGACCGAAACTCTGCTCCTTTCTCAGATTCAGTGGTACTTGTAGGGCAATTATTTTCAGATGATGCAATCAGAGCCCTTTGCGTATAATACACGGCGTGCTCTAACTTATCTATTGCACCGCAGTTTGTAGGGAATTCCGAGGGGAATTCCACGAGCCTGCCTTTGATTGCCTCTCTGCATCAGTTCCAAAGTGTGTTCCTGGGTTTCTGATCTTTGAAATCACTATTCTTCCTAGCGTTAATTGGAACAAGATATATTTGTGGTTCGAGAGAGACTTCTTGTTGGAGACCTTAAAGACCTTCCTTCAATTATTCCGAGTATAGAGTTATATTGAGAACCTCACTCATGTTTGCGTTACAGCTAAACAGAACAGGAATCCTGTTCTCCTGGCAGGGCTGAATTAGAGCCATTACTTCTCTAGGAGGTGGGAGCCCCTTAGCGTTGTCCAGGAAATAAGCCGTGGCTATATCACCTCCACTTTCGTCAAGAAAAATTCGAGTCCTCTGGCTTTGACGTGAAAAAGTAAGTCACGTGAAAATGATAGCTCAATAAATAAATCATCATTTTGAAGGTCAAAGTGGTGTACGTTGATGAGCCTGAAACCTATGTGCCAGCAAATTTTTTATGAACTACAAACCTGATATCATAAAAAGTGAGCGAATTTGTCAGGGTTTAACAACAGTAAGCTTTGGAGAATAACTTTTCTCTTTAAATAATACTCAAAATCTAAAAAAGATTGATGAAGGTATTGTAAACATTTTTCAACCAATTGTACCTGGAAATTATGAAGAATATCGCAATTTATGTTGAACATGAATATAATCAATATTATGTGTAATGGTGCTTCTGTGATTTTTGTAAAATAATTATAGTTTTAACTATTATTTACTGAATAAAATAATTTTAATTGTAAGTATACTAATGATAAATTATCTCGTAAATTATAATTATCGAGAATTCAGTATTCTGGCATACCCAGGAGGAATACCAGAAACGATTATCTATTGATGGATAGAGGTGTCAGAATCGTACCCTTGACCGGGTCTAATACAAATGCTTAATACAGCTAATTGACTCATTTCGTGATATTTTTTTCTTTAAGAATATTCAATCGAATACAGGGTGTTTTTTATCTCGAGACATTACAATATCTCAAGAAATACGCATTCAAAGAAAAAAATGTCTGTGATAAAAACTTTATTTCCAAGGGGGCAAAGCGACTTCACAAAAATTTACCCCACAAACACGCCCTGGGGGTGGGAGGGGGAAAACTTTGAAAATTCAAATGGGTACCTATATTCTTTATTGCAGGTGCAGATTATATCCATTAAGGGGGTCTTCTAGTTTCCAGGTTTCAAAAAATCAATTTTTTTACATGTTTCCAATCTAGAAGTTATTAGAAATGTTCCCTGGCATAACCGATTATATGATAGGTCTTTCTATTCATATTTTATTCCATCATTTATGTTCAAGTGAGTTTTCCCAAATATCGTGTTTTACAACAGTTTTGGTAAGACTTCGACTAGAAATATTTGGAATATCGGGTCATTTTTTTAATTGTTCAGCAGGCATGTCGCTAGGTCAGGATACACGCTTTTTGAAATTTGTTTAAAAAATATTTTCAGCCGCCACAAGTTCAAAAAATAAGTCGGAACAAAATTCCATCACATTTTTTTTCCCACATTCCCACATTTCAAATTTTCAAAATTTTCAAAAACCTCTGTGTCCTGACTTAGCGAATGTAATCATAATTAGAGCCATATTTCACTTTTTTGTTATATGCAATCTAAATAGCTAAAACCTTACCACAAAGTCGACAGGGCGTGGTCAAGGATGTTCCAAGGTCAAGGGTGTAGAAACCATTGTTTTTAAATGTCATTTTTTTGGAGGCGAAGAATGTATCAATGAGTAGAAAAAAACCGTTTCCAGTTGCCATGTGCAGTTCCTTTGCAGAAAATTTTAAAAAATAGACTCGAAATCATGGCTGAAAACTAGAAGACTCCCTTATAAAATTCGTAAGTTTTATGCAAAAAAATTTGTTTGAATCGCGCCAGATGGTGATGCATTAGCGAAAAATGATATTGTTGACTCTTCCGGGAATGCGCTTCGAAACGAAAGATGAAAAAGATAAACGGTCGGTTTGTTGGGGTTGTTTTGTACAGGTTGGTTTGTTTGTGTTTATTGTGTTGCTTACATTTGCCTGGGTTGGATTGGGTGTCTTAGTTTCTTTGATTTGGGTGGTTCGTTTGTGTTGCTCACGTTTGTTCGGGTTTGATTGGCTGTTTTGCTTACGCTCGTCTAGATTAGATGTTTTGGTTACGTTCGTTTCGGTTCACTTTGTCTATTGCGTTCATTTCATTTTGTTGTGTTGGTTGCGTGCATTTGGGTTGGTCATATTGGATGCATTGGTTTGGGTTAGCATTGTTAGTTACGTACGTTTGAGTTGATTTGGTTGTGCTGGTTACGTTTATTTGAATTGGTTTGTGTATATTAACCAACACTGTTAATCAAAATGATCTCATTACTTCATTATTGATCAATTGACCTCATTACTTTTAAAATAGTGGCTTTATTTGTACAAGAGAAAATTAAAATGATTTTCATTTATTCAGAAAGTGGTAGGAATATCGAGGATACTGTCACTCTTCATGCTCAACGACAAAGGTTCCCAAAATAAAAACATAAGCGTTGTGTTTTCCCCTTTACCATAAGAAATTACTGCATTAAATTACACAAAAAGAGAAATTTCAGACATTCATTTCAGAGTGGAATTGTTTAAGCAACAAAAACTACTTAAAGATGAATATTTTAAATAATCAGGTAGTATTATCTGAATCACGTAGAGGTATAATAATAAGCAAAAAAGGAATTTGTACATGAATTTCCGTAAAACGCTTTCCGTAGAATTTTTCCACGTGTGTTCCTTGCCAGATTTTCTTATGTATCCCTTAATTGAAATGTTCAGATTTCACTTATTTAATTGATTTCAGCTCGTGGCAAGAAATATTCTCCAAATTTTAATTTTACATTCAAATCTTCATGTATTGAATGTTTAGGTTTCGAGCCTGAAAATGATGATTAATTTATTTGTTCACAAGGTTCATTGCCGAAATGTGCAATAAATTACTTAACCCAAAGTATACTTTTTAGCAATGCTTGGAAATGTTAGATACATTTAATGAATAAAATAATGTGATGAGAAAAGCTTTTTTTTGCAATAAATTCATATTTCATATTTTTTATCTTTTTGCGAAAGATTTAAGATAAACGTTTTTTTCTCAAGATATTTTGATCAACTCACCTTTTAAAATGTGAGAAACCTAATGAATGGATTGTCAAGTTCTACACAGATAACGTTTTCAAGGAAAGTAAATAAAGTCGCCTGATTGTATAGCAAGAAATCTCACTTCACGCCACAATTTATTATCTCAACTCCATTCCACCACCTGCATGTAGTTAATAATTTTTGTCAATAATCAGATAATGGCTAGTCTATATATGCAAGTGAAACATTCGACTTCTTTTAAGTTGAAACCCGAAAAAAATGGTTGAAACAAGATCTTTGCCACAAGCAAAATGAGGATTTTTATTTTTACTCTGCCCTTCATTTTTCTGGTATTTCTTGATTCTGTTAGTAAGTAGAATATGGTATAATATCAAATCAATAATATATTAAAGTATAGTATATTCAGATTTTCTTTGCAGAAATAGCATATTTTGTGAAACAAAACTATTCTTTTAAGCAAATAAACATAGTTTATACAATTATTATTTAAAATTAATATATATATATTTATGAAACTAATTCTTAAATAAAAGCAACATCTATTTGGAAAAAATTTGTAAAAATTTGTAATTTGTAAAACTAAAACTGTGTTTTATGAACTCAGTTTCAAATTTTTAATCTATTCGTAAATTTCCTACTATTCGTACGGTGCTTTTTTTTGATCTCACAATTTTTGTAACCTTTAACATCAATCAATGAATTATTCAAATTCATGCAGATACTTGAAGAATTTTTTTAGGACTCATGATTGATGATAGAATCAGTAGTATTATGTATTATTGTATAGAAAAAATTTTGAGACATTTTTTCACATAATTTACATTTTACATTCTCATCATGATGAGAAGGTATTGGTTTTATGTGAAAAATCACTATCGCGAATTTTCTAAATAACTTTTGAAAGGCTAAACGGATTGAATTGTGCTTCAGCACACGTTTTGAGGGGCTAAAAAGAAATATCGAGTAAAATAAAAAGGAAAATTTTAAGCGGAACAACGCAGGATCTGAATAAAGGCAAGAAAAGAAAAACGTTGCTTTTCAAAAACCCTACAAGATTATTATAACAACTTTTTGAATTTTCTTTAGTAATCAAATATTCAAATTTTCGATCACGGTTCTGGTTTTATTCCGCGAAATAATGTAAAATGGAAAATTCGCTGCCAAACTAACTAAATTTTTCGAGAAATGACACAAGCTACAAGAAAAAATGAATAGACGAAAGTTATTCATCCAAAAAAGAACTACACATTTATTAATAATCATTTTTCATAAGAAATGTAGTTTTCGTTTTAATCGTGAAAAATGACATCAGCAATAAAAAAATAAAATTTAAAAACAAGACCATGAAAATACTTCTGTTTCAATATCAATGCAGCGCGCGATGAGGATGTGCCTGCGCGGTGGGCAGATTTTTTTTTCAAAAATTAAGGCTTTTGAGTGTACCAAAACAATTGTGTTTCAAAAACGAATTCATTAGAACCATATACATTATTTTGATTATTATTTTCAATAATTTTGTTATTATATTTATTTTAATTCACAGATAAATAAAAAAGGACTAAATTGCTAATTATTAAAATAGAAACGAATGATGTAAAAATATGTCGCTTGAATTCTTTTTCATGAAACTGCACAGCACCATTAGGTTAACCATAAAAAAATTAGGCTAATATTATCATTTTTTTGTGAGGGCGAAAGCAACAAAGATAATTAGAGTTCAACCTTTGGTCTAATCCTAATCCTGATTCGTATTAAAATATCTCTATGTTGCTTTTTACAGAATCAAGTCCAATGTTTGGATTTCGCAAACAAAGAATCGCTCCCGGTAATGTAACTACTGAAATATAATCAAAAACATATATTAAGAATTGAGACTAAAGGCCTTGTCGGGATTCACAAAAAAATCCCAAATTTAATTACATGAACAATTATTTCAGGCCTTGGGTTAATTTAAGAAATTGAAAATAACATCAATAGTAGCATAAAATTCCAAAAATAGTAGCAAAAAGTGTCATGAAATTTGTTCAATATCAACTCGAGGTGTTCATAATTCTTGGAAGATATAAAATGTTCATCTCCCATAACATCGCGAGATGAAATTTCTGCAAAACTTGTCAACATTTCTCAATCCTTTATAATCTTTCAAATTCCTTAATACGTTATAATTTCTTTTAAAATACTATGAATCCCTCAAATATAAGTAAATCTCGTGAAACTCCTTGAAATCTTCAAAATATCATGTTTATCCTGAAAACGCTTTTACAATCTTCTGCAATTTTCTGAAATCCCATGAAATTTGTTCAAAACACTTAAAAATTATGTTAAATTCCAAAGAACAACAAATCCGTTGAATTCCTTTGAAATAATTTTAATATTTTTGATACCCTGTATAACTTTTTAAAATCCTTTAAAGTTTTCTGAAATCCTACAAAATTCTTTGAAATCCCTTCAAATTTTATTTCATAATATGTATTCTCGAAATTTCTCTAGAAATTCTTTAAAATTGCCTAAAGCCCCTTGAAATCTTTGAAATTTTTGGATACCCTCTTAAAATCCCTCAACATGTTTAAAATCTTTAGGAAGTTCTGGGAATCTTGTAAAATACTCTAATATCTTCAAGATCTTCTTAAGTTCACTGAAATGTTTAAAATCCTTAAAGTCTTTGGAGATCTTATAAAATCACATTGGTCTGATAAAGTTTATGTAAATCCATTGAAATACTTTGAAATGGCATGAATTATCTTGCAATTTTTAAAAATCCTTGGAAATATTTTTAAAGTTTCTCACATTTTGAAATTGTGAGTCCGAGGCGTGTTATTAGTAGACTTGTAATTGAGTACAATTTTGTATTTATATATTAACGAATTTTTTCGATTTTCAAATAATTGTAAATTATATTTTTCTTACAGATGCAATTGTAGGCTCGCTGTTAAGGCCTGCAGCCATTCTTAAAAATGGTGATACGTTGTATCACGATGATAAGTTGATTGGAATAGTCCAGTTCCGGAAATTTTACGAAGCACCAGCATCTACTATTTGTAAATTAAAAACTAGAACATAATCTCAAACACTGATTAGAGAATACTATTAGAAAGAAATAGTTTCTGATTAATTATAGAATTTTTCAAAATTCAAAGTTCGAATCATGGTTTTCTTTCTTTTTAATTGGAGTTGGAGTATAAAATTGAAATGTCCCCATCCAAGGACGCTTCTCTGAATCCACCACCAGGATGATTTATAAAATAGCTTTTACTTCAAGTGAAGTCTGCTGTTCAAAAGTATTACCTAGAAAGTAACATTTCCGATGAAGGTGAAAAAAGCCTTTATGGAAAATGGCAGTTACTGGGTTATACATTTGGGCAGCAGATCTATAGAAGCACAAATTAATATTAACGCTAGGGGGGTCCAAAAATTCGAATTTTGGTTTTTGGTGATCGATCGCTCCCAATTTGTGCCTTTTTCGGAAAAATAAATTTCCTACTTCTTAAATCTTCAAAATAAACCAGCTGCCCCGGGATTTTAAGATTAAAATGTTTTTTTTTAATTAAGAAAGCTCCGTTTTCGAAAAAACGGAAAGAAGAAGTACTTTTTATTAACTTTCTTCAAATAAAAGGCGTCTTAAGGAATGTTTAAGGAATAAGTTCCATTCAATAACATTTAATTTTGACCCCAGCTCACCCGTTTGACCATCCAAACCCTTTATATTGTGCCTGGAAAATACCCCAAAAATATAAAAGTTAGCAGTTTAATGTAAAATCCATGTTAAAGACAGTACTTTCTTAAAATTTTCTAAACATCAATTATTTTTATTCGATTAGTGACAGGTTTTGAAGTATTGTACTTTTTGACAAATCTTGACTTGTTTAAGCAACTATTATTTGTTTAAAGCATACTTCACCTCTAGCAAATCGTGAAAAGTTACTGTTTTATCGAATAAATTATACAGTTGATGAATGTAAAAAAATGTTGCTTTAAACATATTTAACCATTATTGAAACCATCTTATATGATGAGCGACATAGATTCGGAAAAAATAGAATTTTCCCCACCTTTTCTATGGAAAGGCGCAAGTGAATGATTCTTAAATCTTCAAATAATAATTCTGAGCATAGATTAAATGCATGATCAATTCCAGAAAGTAGCAACTTTTCAACATTTACAAAAGAAAAAAATTGTCGAAACAAATGTCAATTGTTTGAATAGTTGCCAAATATTATTTAAAACTCTAAACATTCGCTAATTATGTTTAGTCTTGACACTTATTAACTGTATCAGTTATCCCGAAAAATAATAACTTTTCACGATTTGCATAGCAAAAGAATTGTTTGAACAAATAACAAGTGTTTGCACAATTTAAAATTAGTTTTGAAAGACTGAAAAACTTATCACTGATCAAATTAGAATAATTCATCTTAGAAAAAAAGTAAAAAAATACCGTCTTAAGCATCAATTTGACATAAAACTGCTATTATGCATTTTTCCGGACATTATCCGGGCACAATAGAAGGGGATTGAAAGGGGGAATGGTCGAAATCAAATGTTATTGCGTACAATTTATTATTTTTTTAATATTCTTGAATAGTGTAATTATTTTTTTGCAAGTATGGAATTTATTTTTCTGGAAAACGAACAAATTGATAAGTTTCAGAAATTTTGAATTTTTTTCTGTATTAGTATTAGACTTACAATTTAGTAAAATTCAGTAGAGGAAAGATGCCTAAGATGCCTTCCATCTTTTTCAAAAATGGTACCTCGATAACGTATCATATTTGCAAAATATATATTAGAACGTAAATTAAGCGTTAAATAAAGCCAATCATGAAACGAGCGTTCTAAAAAGTAAAATAAAGTAAACATTTATAAAAAGTTTTTAAATCACAAATATTATTATGCTTGGAACAAGAATGATTAGACATACAGCGAAAAAGTAATAGATTTTTAGGATTTTCGTATAGGCATTTACAGTTTTAAATCCTCTCAAACTAATAAATTAGGACTTTTAAAATAGGTAAGAATTCATCATCTAAATTGCTGACAGAATTTTCACTTCCTGCTTCTGTTAATTTACTTGCATTTAAATAAAAAAAACATTTCATAACTAACTAGAAGAATGTTGACCAAGTGACCACGAATACACGTACCATTTTCATGAATATAATATGTTGAGACAAAAATATGTAGGGGGCCCTTCTTAGGCACCTTTCTCTATATAGTTCTCGTAAGTGATCTTTTTGTATCTCTAAAATAATTATTAATGACTATATTTTCCTTACGGGATCAGGGGGACCACTGGAGATCGATCCTAAGCCTGGGGATATATTGAAGGACCGTCATGGAGCTCAAAAAGCAACATATACGATTAACGGGTGGCTGGCTATTCAAATTTTGTAGGCACATTCAGTGGTACTAAAACGCAGGTACCTATGGTACATATACTTCTTCGTCCAGCGGGTAATTTAAAAGCTGAAATAAAATCTTAAACAAATTTATTATAGAATTGTGCCTTCAGTGTCCAATTTTTCTCAAATCAGGCGTATTTTGAGGCTCTGCACAAAATGGTCTTTATCCCAGATTGACTACATATAAAACTTTCTGCGCCTAAAGCTACTTATTAATATTAACTTTTCTTAAACTATATATATTAAGATATAAGGAAATGGGCAAAAATTACGTGAAGTTTTTTCTGAAAATTTGAACCTCTTACCGGTCTTTGTTAGGGTTGTTAAGTTTTCACCTCACCAACTGAATTCGGACAAATTTTCACAAAAAGGATGAATTTTCAAACTAAAAAGACGAATTTTCAACAAAACCGTTGCAATTTCAACCAAAAAGGATGACTTTTTGAAAGAATAATGAATTTGCAACATAATGAACAAATATTGAAAATAATAAACTTGATACTTTTTCCTACAGAGTCAAATGAAGAACAAGAGTTTGAAATAATGAAGAATCACCGCCCACCCTATAGGCCAATATCATCTCTGCCGAGGCTTATATTAAACTTCATTCTATCATGCTATTTAGTAATGAAGTAATTTTTCCCTTCTTGTAATAAATTGTTTCAATATAGCTGCAAATGGTACATAATCACTTTTTTATTTAACTCTCCTATTTGTTACGTTTTATATTGCTCTAAACTTCTTTTAATTAATATATGTATATAGATGCCTACTTCCCTTAATAAAATTATATACTTTCACAAAGCAATTAGTACTTTTTCACTATCAAGTTAGTAAATATTTCAAGTAATGAAATTATTAATTTTCTACTGACCTTTAGTGGCACTCTTCTCTAATTATTTCACTAGTAATTAGTGGAATTTCAATAATTTCAGTTTAGATAAATATGAAGGCTATGTTAGGGATTGGCACTGTCAAACGATATTTTTCTCAACTTTGTTCAAACAATCAGAAGGCAATTCACGTTTTCCATGTTTAAAACCTTTTAAAAATGATCATATGTAGTCCTAAATAATATTTTACGAAAAAGCTTCAAAACTAAAATATACTCCCATAAGCACTCAGCCTGATGCATATTTCCCTCGTGCCCGAGTAAGAAAATAAATTTTTTTGATATTTTTTTAGTAATCTCTGACACAAAATAAAACTTTTTGCACTCGTGACATTTTATCGTTCAGTGAGCTATTATTTATTCGCAGCCTTATGAAAAATATATTTTTCATCAATTTTTTCAATATTCAACTCACTGCCTATTGTGCTAAAACTTATTAATATTACGTTAACCCTGAAAAGTGCATATCAAGCTTAGTGGAGTAATGATAATGAAATGAAGTTAAAAAGTCCAGTCGAATCTAGCTCAGGTGATTGCAGCAAGCCTTATTTCTTAAAGTTCTGTTACCTAATTATAAGTATATTATTGAATGTTCGTAAGAAAAGACAACTTTCGCATGAAATATAACGAAAAATGTGTTCTCTCTTAACGTTTTCAACTCCCTCAACATCTATTCAAGTAATACTCTGCGTTCCCACGAGTGATCTCATTTTACTATCTTTCGCAACTGTTTTTCTGGGGCTTATTTTAATACCTAAAGTTAATCCTACAATAATACCTTTTTACACTCAACTCTTGATATGAGACCGTATTCGGTAATGGCTTGCGTTGGCCTTCAGCTTGAATCGGGGGAATCCAAACGTAAACAGCCAGGACCGCTGAATCATTTCTATTGGACTTGAACGCATGTTAGCAGCTCACGTAACTAATGCGCTGAGAGTGTGGCCCTCAGGCCGTTTGTCGCACTTGACTGAGTACAGTCTCCCTGTCGGCCCTGCGGCTTCTCTCATCAAAAAAATGTAGAGGCCATCAGTTCTAGGAATAGCGTTAACCGGGGGGTCCTTATATCAGTAGAGACTACATGAATTGTATCTACATATGTTTGTCCTAGTTTCTTCAGTAATATTATATTACAATATAGAACAGGAAATCATTGAGCATAGATCTCTTTTCATGTTAAGAAAAGAATTTTAAATACAAATATTTTTTTGATTGTACTTTATCTCTGTCGAGGCTTCAGCTATTGCTTAAAAATGAAGAAACTTGGATAAATATTTATTCTTAGATGATGTAGGGACTAAGGTGACCCAGATGCGTATTGTTGTGTTTGGTTTTATCAAATTCCTAAAAGTGCGTATTTGTATTTGAAATTGGATGAATTTGGAAAATGATTCTAACTATTCTACTTTCGAGCTATGAGTTGTGAATAATTATATTTTGGTGAAAGTGACTTTTGAAATAAACATGTTTTTCTCGTCACTTTACGGAGTAGAAAAACGATGCTGATTAATTTAGAGGACCGAATGAGATAGCGACTAGTATATATACGCTGACACATTTTCATGAATAATCATTAGTTACACCTGTACCAAAATTCGACACAAGCTGGTTTCCTTCACGTCGCGAAAATGAAGACTCTGATTGCTACTCTATCCTTCCTCTTGGCGGTTTTACCGAAAGGTAAGGACAGTAATATCTATAATTTGATCTGCACGTGTAATTATTACCCAAAATGACCTGAAAAATTTTGAAAACAGTAAATATCAAAACAATTTATTCAAATCATATTTGGTTAAGTCATTCTAAAAGATAGCCAAAACTATAAAATTTCCGAATCATGAAATTCCCGAATCTAAACAATTAAAAAAATTATTCTAACAATGAAATAATAAATTAAACATAATCCTTTAACTTGATGGAAAAATCTTTTATATTATCATTTATTGAGTATTAGAACATTTTTTAATTCTTCAGATTCAATAATTTTGCAAAGCAAACAAAAAATGTTTTAAATATTATTCCAAAATGTGAACTTTATTATTAAGATTTTCACCCTTATCTTACAATATTAATTAATGTATTGAGCATTATGAAATATACACATCCAAATCATTCAAATTCAAATAAAAAATACCGCATTACAGTCTTGAATGATTATTTATTGCAGCAGGGATTAGAGCCATGGCATTTTGATTTTCATTGCTATTTTTATGTATTTTTTTCACATTTCCAAGCATTATTGATACATTTCTTTGTACAATTACACTTTACGAATCCTTGAAGACTGAAAAATGACTCTTCACCATTTTTTTGTCGTACAGACACGGTTTTGTTAGGAACTTCATTAAGGCTTACACATTTTTCTTCACAAACAAGAAATTGATTCCGAAAATATAATGATATTATTATACCGATCTAAGTGCCTACAGTATAAAAACCGGCTTTCGATACCTCCATAATAATTCCAATTAAGTTTCGCGAGTCTCTCTTGCTCCTATCAACGCTAGGAATAGGTATTTTAACCGAAGTTCCGAATTCGATTTCGCAATAATTTTGGTTAGAGTCTTATTTCACTTCTTCTGCTTGTATTGTCAGCTCTTTCACTGCCCTTTTTCAGTTTGAAAACATATTTTTCTAATTGAAACAAAGTCTACACAGAAGTGCAGATCGAACGCCTTCTTTTTCTGTGTCACTTGTGCCGACACCACACATAACCTGGACGTTTCTTTAGCACTGGAAACATTTCTGTGCATCTGGAGTTTCGTTATCACAAACGCAACACACTGGATCGAAAGATTCGCCAGGAAAATCGTCAACGTCCTCCTGTTGTCGAGCATTTCGTTTCTCTATGGAAATCAAATCATCAACCTTTTGCAATTTGGCTAGTGTTACGTCGTTGTCTCCATCCAGTACCTGCGAGTTGTCTTCGAAATTGTCAAGTTCTGGATCCAAAATTTTCTCAAAATCTTCTTCTGTTCGAAGTAATACCGTCATTGAATCTAGAATTGATTAGATACCAGCATCTGCTTTTCTTCCTCTAAACAAATTACATTTTTAGTATGAAGAAAACTTTTTTGCCTGCGTTTAACTGTAACGCCTTACCGGAAACATTAACTTTTAGTAACGGTAACGGTAACGCGTTACCTTCCAATTAATGTTGCGAATCTTCCGGCCCAGTATGTTGCGTTTGTGATAACGAAACTCGAGACGCACAGAAATGTTTCCAGTGCCAAAGAAACGTCCTTGTCATGTGTGGTGTCGGCACAAGTGACACAGGAAAAGAAGGCGTTGGATCTGAAATTTTTTCTACACTTTGTTTCAATTAGAACAATATGTCTTTAAACAAAAAAAGGGCAGTGGAAGGGCTAATAGTACAAGCAGAGGAAATCAAGCAAGTCTCTAACAAAAAGTATTGCAAAATCGAAGTCGGAACTTTGGTTAAAATACCTATTCTTAGCGTGGATAGGAGCAAGGGAGACTCGCAAAATTCGATTGGAGTTATTACGGAGGTATCCAAAGACGGTTTTTATACAGTAGGCATTCAGAACGGCATAATTGAGTATTGAGTAGGTAAAGCGCGCTTTTTTGCTAAAACTGTTTACACTAGTTTACAATCCTTTTTACATTTAGTGCCGCTATACTTTTCTCATGCATTTTGGCCTCCTTAACTTGAAAATCACATTGAAATTTGTTTTCATGAGTTGGCTTTCGAAATATGAATTTTGAAATAAAAAATTTCGTTGATAGCTTTACTCTGTCAAGTTAGAAACGACATATCTGGTTGCAACAGGTATCAATAATAAAATCGAATCTGCAACGAATATTTGTGCCATTTTCCCTGATGAATTTGGTAGTTGAGGTGCAATGAACCAAAATGTTAAAAAAGGCATTATTTCAGACGAGAATAAACATAGAAATTTTCAAAAACCAATCCATACAAATTTTTTTCAATGCGATTTTCAAGTTTAGCAGGCCAAAATTCATTGAAAAAATATAGAGTCATTATATTTCCAAGAAAGATTTTTCAATTTGTGGACTATTGTTATTAAGATTCCAAAAAAGATTCCAAATTTTCTGGAAATGACTACGATGCGTCCCGGAAATATTTCTGAAAAAAGTTTCAAATGTGTTTGTGTAGACTGACTCTCGCCGTTGCATTTTAGAGCGAAATGTTTAACAGAAAAATCAAACAAGAGCATATTCTGAGAAATTTAAACAAAATAGAATCCTCTATCTCTTATAAGCGCGGAGCTATGACTCTTCAAAGATCCCCGATTTTTTTAAAATAAAGCTAAAAACCTTAATTCTGACGTTTGTATGTGTACTTTGGAATCTGTTAATTTTGCAAGAAAATTTTTGAAAAAAATCAATGACTCAGCCCCAATATGTCATCAGCTATGGCCTCCCAAAGTGGAACACTTTTGACCTAGTTTTCAAGACGAATCACTTGCGTTCAGTTTAAAAAAAATACATAGCTTGTGGGTAAAGCTACTTTAATGATGCTGCAGAAAGAGTTTGAGTGTAAAAATTATGCGTGAATCTAAAAAAAAAACAATCTTCTAGCCTTTATAGCTCAAGAGTTATAACTCTTCAAAACAAAACAAAAATTTTTTTGCTACTTTCAACCAAAAATGTTTGATTTTTAAATAGTTGGTTTCGTGAATGTCCTGCGACCGTATTTGAGCAGTTTGGTGGGGCACATACATGGTTATTAGAAATACACTTTTTTCTCATTTTTTGTTAAAAAAAAAACAATTCATTTGGTATCGATTATTGAAATAACTCTTTTTACTCTATCAACTGTGTGCATATTTTATGCATTTTCGTTGTAAAATCACTTCCAGAATATCTGTTTCCGAAATTGAATGAAGAAAAAATTATAAATCAACTGTTTTTACATTGTCTACTTATTATTAATGAAAAATGTTATTAACGGGATTAGTTTTACAAGATTGTATTATTTTATGTCCGAAATGCCAAAAATAGATAAACAAATCATCGCAGAGGAAACATAAAAATATTCTTACTTGTTAATAATAAAATTAATGTAAATAAATTGATAGCATAGTTATGCAATTAATAAAAACACTAATTAAATAATTAACGGATTAAATGATTGACTGATAAATTACTATTATTAATTGCAGAATTAGCTTTTTCCATAAGAGCGACCAGGTACAAAAAAGTTGCTTACTCAAAAAAGAGCTACAAATCTCTCATCAGTCATTTTTTGAAAGGGTGCGTAGTTTTTAATTTAATCATAAAAAATAGCATTGAAAATTTAAAAATGTGATTTTTAGAAAAACCACAAAAGGGACGAAAAAAAAGAAAAGACACGAGTTGTTTAAGAAAAAAATTGACAAATTTGTTTTAAACATTTGTTATAAAAATACTTTGAAAATAAAATAAACTTTTTGGAAAAACCACACAAGCAACAATGACATTCTATTAAACGAAATTTTTCGCCTAATTTATATCTTCAAAGTTATTTAGAACCACTTTACGCTAGAATGCGTATTTTTGGTTCGAATCGTAAAAAAACATTAAAAATAAACAAATTAATTTTATGGAGAAAACACACCTTGCAATAAAATGTTCAATAACAAACTTTTATTTTATAGGATGCACACTTTTTTAATTATAAAAACAAGACAATTACAATATGTCTGTTTTAATACCAATGCATATTATGAATTGTAATAATATACATTTATTTTAATATTTCATATTGCAGGGTAGCTGAGATTAAAATGTGATGCAAAATAATAAACAAATATTAAAGTAATCATGATAAATAAAATTTGTACATTGTTTTGCAATATCTGAATAAGCAGCCCCACACCGAGGTACAGAAATAAATGTAATATACATTTGATATAATAGTGTTGAACATAATGTAGAAAAGTTTGAATTTGAGACAAAATCGAATGCGAAGCATGAGATACGTGATGAAAATGTGTTGGATAAAGCTGAAGGAGCTTCAACAAAAGAGAATTCGCAATCCCCGTATTATATTTGTCGATGCTTTGACCTTTAATTGTAAAAGGTCTGTGCAATGACCGAGCGCGTAGCGCGAGGTAAATACATTATCGAGCGCGAAGCGCGACGTTAATATATTATCGAACGCAAAGCGCGAGATAAACATATTATTCATAAATTATATTTTCAGAAAAACAAATTTTTCCGGTCTCAAAAATGGCTTGGGCGGCATAAAGGTTATACAATATATATTCATTATATAAGCCGAAATGTTGAAAAAATCTGGTCAAAAATAAAAAACGTGGGATTTTACAGAGAATCTTTCTTAATTTTTTCTCCTAATTTTGAAAATATGAGAAAAAATTTATTTTATGGAAACCTGACTTATTGTATTCTTTCTAATATTTTTAAAAAGTTTCAGCTATTGAATGAAAAGCATCCTATTAGCTTTATGCGGGCTAAACCATTTCTGAGGCTGGGAGAATTTTTATTCCTAAGAATATGATTTTTAATTTTTATTATAAATGATGCAAGATATCGCAAAAGTATAAAAGATATTTTTTTAAGAACTTTTTTAGACTTGTAAAATTTTCTCTTAACATTTGTGCATCTGCCACTTGCCACTGCCATCTGCCCTAACGATCGGTTCGACTCTCTATGACGCTTGAGTCGACCGTTCGAGATGACACCAAGTCGACACTCTCAGATGATCGATTTGAACCTCTTGTTTGAACCTTCTAGAGATAGTCACTTTATCCATCTTCAAGGGCTGTCCTATAGTTGACCCTGCAATATAGTCTGTCTGCACATCTAGATGGCCTAACTGACCTTTCATTTTTCTCCGTGCGGTTCACCTATTTCTTAAACAGAAGCCACAATCTAAGCTGAAATGTTGTTTCAATTGACACTTTATTGTTAATTAACCTTATACGCGCCTGTCTGACAGAATGAAGATTTGAGTATTTCGTTACAGTCGCCTTTCAGATATTTTGAGCAAAAATGTTCCTTGAAATGGCCTTTTTTCAACCAAATTGACGGGCGATCCACGACTCATCCTCATAACTGTTTCACGCCGAGACCGTACGTAAATACAGTCGATGACGGCAGGCAGTCCCACACTACCAGCGAGCTGTTACCCCTCTAATCTTTTCATTATTCTGGAAAAAACTATATCCATGAACCAATAATTAATTAATAAACTAATTAGCCATGCAATACTAATTACCTTGTTTTAAAGAGATCACCTAATTGAATAATTCAGAAATCAGTTTGTGTTGGATTCAACAACAACAACAAGTTTGGACTCCGAGTCGAATAGACATCCTGAGAAGTTTGAAAGGATTTATACTTGCAGTTTCACAAGGTACTAAAAGTTCCAGCATTTCCCTTTTTCATTCCGCCAGTCGATTGGGACTGCCAAAAGTTATTAATTACCTTGTTTTGAATAGACCACCTAATTTAATAATTCAGAAATCAGTTTGTGTTGGATTCAAAAACAACAATAACAAATTTGGACTCCCAGCTGAATGGACATCCTGAGAAGTGTAAAAGGATTCATAGTGTCATAAGGTACTAAAAGTTTCAACATTTCCCTTTTACATTCCGCCATTCGATTGTGACTGCCATGTATTTTTAATTATCTTGGTTTAAAGAGACCACCTGATTAATTAATTTCGTAATCAGTTTGTGTTGGATTCAAAAACAACAATAACAAATTTGGACTTCCAGCCGAATGGACATCCTGAGAAGTGTGAAAGGATTCATAGTATCATAAGGTACTAAATGTTTCAAAATTTCCCTTTTTCATTCCGCCAATCTATTGTGGCTGCCATGAATTTTTAATTATCTTGCTTCAAAGAGACCACCTGATTTAATAATTCAAAAAAAAGTTTGTTTTGTATTGAACAACTAGTCGATTGGGGCTGCGCGATGATATGCGACGAAGAAGGGGAAATGTGGAAAAAGTTTTGAAAAAAGCGTGATGTAGTATTGTAGTGTTTAAACGACCCCAAACTTGGCAGTCGATTCACCAGCTGTTGAGTTTCTTCATGTTGAAGCATATGAGAAATTAGTGGGTTAGAATTTCATGTCAAAGGTTAGAGGACAGTAACAATAACTTTGCATTTGTGTACGAAGTACATTGTAGAATGTAGATTCGTGCCAGTGATAGTGTGATAGTGAGAATAGCAGGAAGGAACTTGGGCAGGGTAGGTAGGGAATCAAGAGCGTAGATCATATTTGGAAGAAAAGTCGTTAGCGGCCCTTGGCTGTGTGCCAGTATCCGATTCCAAGAATGTAACAGATTTGTCATGTGGCCGGAGGAAGAGGAGGTAATCGCATTTACCTTCCCATTCGAAGTAAAACGTTAGGCAGCCGCGTCCAACTGACACGAATTTCAGTATGCCAAGGCCTATTTCCGATAATTCCGACGACAAGATAGGACCTAAAGTGTACTTCGTTATTCTACTTGTACTATCAGATCAAACATTATAGGACAGTCTTAAGGGGGCTTCCATTAACCACGAGTCTCAACTTTGGCCACTTTTTACCCCCCGCCCCCATATGAACAAACATAGCTTTTTCTTTGCCCCCCCCCCTCTTCTGGGTGTCGCAAGATGCTCAAAATATAAAGTCTCCTTTTAGGTGCTAAAATAATGAGTTTATGTCAGTCATTTACTGCTCCAGTGTTATATCCGCAAAACTATATTTAACAACCACACAAAAAAATCAAAGATTGAGTTTTTTAAAAAGCAGATTCAACGATTTTTTTCATTTTTGTCTCAAAATGATCGTAAGGTAGGACATTGATGAAAACAGAAAAAACCCAGGAGGTTCAAGACCCTTTGAGTAGAGTTCTATGTAAGGCCTATAAATAAATTTTATTTAAAAGAACTTATTCTCCTATCATTCACCTATTATTATAAGACCAGTGAAGTATTGATTAAACTGAATTCTAATTTGAAAATGATTTAATAATATTCAGTTCATATCGTGCTCCAGAGTTGAATCCGCACGAGATTGAGACCAATAATAAAAACTCTTTTTTCTGCAACCCTATTTGAGATTGCAAACCGGATGTGTTATATTTTAATTAATCTCTATCACGTCGGAAGTTGTTGAAGAATTGAATGGACCTATAGAATATTTTCTTGATTTGAATTTTTCTGGTTTGAAATAAAAGACTGTCCGTGTGGAACACTGTTTTATGTCATGTTGAAATGTCGGGATCGAAGTTCATTGCTTTGACAATTCCTGGGGTAGTTTGAAGGCGCCTGACCCATCCCTCTGTCTCCAACTCACAAGCTAGCGCCAGGGCTATTTGTTATAGGTATATATACATGTATATAGCGGCCAACTTGGACCTCGAATATCCACTATTCAGCTTTTTTTTTACATTCATCCATCTGTTGACTTTGCTAGACAAGCTTTTTACGTCAAATCCTACTACTCAAAACGATTGCATGGAAATACCTTTAAAAGAAAAATCGTCTTCTGTCAGCAAATCCAAATGCTTTAGAAATACTTAATAATCTTCAAATTCATTCATTCACTTTAAATCACTTCGTCCACATGAACTTTGTTTGCAGTTTGTCCACATAAACTTTGTTTGCACTTTGTACAGTTGAAATTTAAGCCCGAAAAGTTGCATTTTTAACAAAAAATTTAACTTCCAGCCAACAGAGATGCTTTTTCATACAAGATGACTTTTCTACTATAAAAAATTCATTTTCAATGAAAAAAACAACTGATTTTCAACCAAATAGATGAATTTTTGACCAGAAAAAAAGACTTTAACAAAATAGTTAAATATTCAACAGTTAAAAACAGTTAAAATACATGAATTTTTTACTATCTAGTTGAATTTTAAACTTATAAAGGAAAAATTTTCAATCAAAAATGGAATAGCGACATTTCCAGTTAAAAAATTTAGTTTTGACCCCTTAACGACCACTGTAGCAGCTGAGCAACGTTCGCTATTTTCGATGTTTCTAATTTTTAGGTAACGAGCCTAGAATCATGCAAAATAAATACATGCAATAGATCAAAGTGGACTATTCTGCATCTCGAAAGGTGGCTATGAGGTATCGTACACTCAGTAGAAACTGAGAAAGTTATAAAAATTGAAACAAATTTTTTTCATAAAAAATGAATTTCTTACAAAATAGTTGAATAAAAAAAATTGATTAATTTTCTACCAAATTAGTTGAATGATTACCAAAATAGTGTAATTTTCTACAAAAAAGTTCATTTTTAACCAAGTAGTTTAATTTTCTACTAAACTGTTAAAGTTTTCAGCCAAAAAGAAGAATTTTCTACAAAACAGTTGAATTATCAAAAAAGAATAAATGAATTTTCAACGCAACATGATATATTTGATACTTGAACCAAAAAAGATTTTCATTTGAAGTAAAGAACTGTTGAGTCCAAAAAAAACCAGTTCTCAACAAAATAGTTGAATCCTGAGCATTTTTGACAAAAAAGTATAAATTTGCAACCAAAAAGATTAATTTTCCGCCTAAAACTACGATTTTTTAAATAAAATACATTAATTTTTACCCAGAGAAGATCAATTTTCAATTAGAAAGATCAATTTTCATCCAGAAATGGAGTGATTACATTTTCAGCGAAGAAAATTAATACTCAATAAAAAAAAACAATAAATTTTCAGAAAAATAGTTATAATTGCAAGAAAATAGGTGAATTTTCAATTAAAATGATGAATCATCTAAAAAAAAAATTTTTTAAAGTAAATAGTTCAACATTCGACCAAAGAGTTGAGTTTTCAACAAAATTGTTGATTTTCTAATCAAGAAGAATCATTTTCTTCAAAAAAGATGAATGATCAACAAAGCACATGAATTATCAACAAAACACATGAATTTTCAACTAAATACTTGAATTCTGTAGTAGAAGTTTTTTTTATTTTTAATGTTTGTCATTTGAAAATAACTTTTTTTATCGTTTTTGGGAATAATTCAAGTTTAAAGGTTTATAATTGAAGATTTAAAAATTTTGAGCTGTGAAAATGACGGTAAACTTATTTTTACCATAGAAAACTTTGTCTAAATAATTTTTAATGGGAAGTGATAATTTTTAATTTAATAATATTTTAAAATTCTAAAATTTCAGAACGTTTGACTTTGAAACTTTCACTTTAGTTTTCAATTTCAATTTTTCACATTTTGTTGGCTTTGAAATGAAAATTATTTCTATTCAAAAGTTTTTTATTTTATACGCGTATTGCATTATGAATAATGCAATTTAAATTCCTATAAATATTTAATGATCCATTTTTCCAAATTTGAATCTGAAAATATTCAATTTTTAACGTTTTGGAATGGATCTATTTTTGAAATTTTGATCAGAAGTCTTCAATTTCTTGATTCCTCAATTCAAAATCAAATTGTTCAGTTTTTAAGGCTTTGAATTAGAAATGATACAATTTCAACTTCTTTCTAACGATATTGTCCGATTTCCAGAATTTTATTCTGAAATTTTTTAATTTCTAAAGCTTCTGATTAATAAATTTTCAAGTTCAAACATTTTAAATAAAAAAATGTAATCGTTTAACGTATATGTTTTTATGTAATTTCAAATGCTTTCCATTCGAAATTAATAATTATTATGTTTAAAATTATTTAAACTCAATGATAATCAAATTGTTGTAATAATAAATTTTTAAATTATTTATACTTACGTTGTTGGAAAATAAAAATCTAGAGACATCAACGCATTTATTGATATTTGAAAATATATCTCGATCTTTATCGATAGTAAAAATGATTGAAGTTGGAAATTTTTGCAGTTTTTCTTGAAACGAATTAGGAAATAAATTTTGCAATAAAATGAAAACATTTCATTCTAAATCTCGATATAAACCAGAAGTTCGTTCTATAATAAAATGTTTCATTAGTGTTATTTGATTAATAATAAAGAGAATGAAATGTACGTGGTGCAAAATTCTGCAATTTTGAAAGATCGTTCTATTATGGAGTGCCAAGTAATTCAACCAATTAATAATCTTAAATGTTCATATAATTCGTCTACAACAGAAATATTTTATTCCGTCGGCACTATTTGCAAATGCAAATTTAGCAGGAGAAATATATGTGCTTATAAATCGTAGATTGCTTGGCTATTCGCAAGAGGAAGCAGGTGTCAGATCATCAATCGTTATAAAACCAAGAATTATACCCACCTTTCGCAAACAGGTACTCGGAAATATTTCTAATATCATTTTCAAATTTCAAATTTATATTTAATTTTCGATGCCTACTTCTAGAATGGTTTCATTTTTAAGTCATTATGGTAGTTTTCGTGCCAAAAATCAGGTATATGAAAAAAGTTTTCTTTGATTTTAAGAATTAAAATTATATTATCATTCACGTGTTATGAAATTTGAAAAAAATAGTTTTTCTGAAAAAAGTTGAAAACTTATACAAACGATTATTTTAACAACTGCTTTTGTAATTGAATTGGTTGTTACTGACGCTTCTTACACTCTAAATTCAAAATCAGCACTCTAAATTCAAAATCAGTCAAAAGTGACTTTATAAATCAGACAATTTGATTCACTGATGAAATCTATTATTTTAAATTATCCAATCTGATGAATTTTCAACAAAAAATGGAGTAGTCAATTTTCCATTGAGAAAGATAAATTTTTAACGAAGAAGATTAATTTTTGAGCCAAAAAAGTTGAATCGAAAAAAAATTTTGTTAACAAAATAGTTAAATTTTTAACCAAACTGATGAATTTTCAACTAAAATGAAAAATAATTAACAAAAGGAATAAGCTTTTAGCAAAGTCATTCGACTTTCAACCAAGTAGTTATATTAAAAAAAAAAATAATAATTTTCCATCAAGAAGAATTATTTTCTACCAAAAAAAGTCGAATTTTCAACGTCAAAAACCTGAATCTTCAACCAAATAGTTGAATTTGCAACTATAAAAAATCAATTTAAAAAAATCGGATGAATTTCGAACTTAAATATAAATCATTCACCAGAATACTGAATTTTTATTAAAGCTGTTCAAGTTTCAACATACCCTAGTTAAATTTAAACAAAAAATAAAATTTCCGCCATAAACATTAATTTTTTACCAAAAAAGTCGAATTTTCAACGTAAAAAACATGAATATTCAAACAAATATTTGAATTTGCATCTAAAAAAATCAACTTCCAACCAAAAAGTTAATAGTTAAATTTTCAACCAACAAAATTAATTTTCAAACATAAAAGAAAGAATAATTTTTTAAATTTTGATCAAAGAGATAAATTTTCAAGTAAAAGCATGAATCTTCAAGCAAAAAAATGAATTTGTAACATAGTAGTTCAACCAAGTAGTAAAATTTTTTAATAAAAACAGATGAATTCTCAACAAAAATGTAAAAGTTTATATATTTTAACTAGAAGATATTGTGATTTTCAATTAAAAACAGTTGATATTTTAACCAAAAAGATTTTAATTCATAATAAAAAAATAGTTGAATTTAACAAAAAAATATGGATTTTTAGCGAAAAATGATGTATTTTCTAGCAATAAAGACGAGTTTTCAACAAAATACATGAAGTTTTAAACAAATAAATGAATTTTCAACTGAAAAATAGAAAAAAGACGAATTATTTACAAAGCGGTTGAATTTTTAACCTCGAAATATGATTTTTTAACAAAAACAAAAAAAAACGAATTTTCAACTGAAACGATGAATCTTAAAAAAATGAATTTTCAGCAAAAGAGTTCAACCCAAAAGATAATTTTTTAACCCGGAAAATTAATTTTCTGAAAATACAATAGTTAAATTTTCAACCAAGGACATGGATCTTAAAAAATATGAATTTGCAACAAACCAATCCAACTTTTAACCAAGTAGCTGAATTTTCAAATAAAAAAAAGATGAATTTTGAATCATGTAGTTGAATTTTTATAAAGATGAATTCTTTCAACAAAATACATTATTTTCATAAAATTATTGAACTTTAAAACCAAAAGAATAAAGTAGCTACAAAAAGGTTGAATTTTTAACCTAAAAATATGATTTTTTAAACAAAAAAGTCAATTTTCTACCAAAAAGTTAAATTTTTATGAAAATAGTTTAATTTTTAGCAAAAAGGTCATTTTTAAACAAATAGTTTAATTTTCTATCAGATTGATGAATCCTCAACCAAACCAGATTAATTCAGACCCAAATAGTTACATTTTTATTAAAAAATGATGAATTTTCAACCATGAAGATTAATTTTCGACCAAAAAAAACGAATTTCTAACAAGTATATGAAGTTTAAACTAGAAAAGATCAATTTTCATTGAAAAGTATAAATTTTCAATTAAAAATGTATTCGTTTCACTGTTAGTTAAAAAAATTAATTTTCAACAACAAAAAATTTCATCAAGAGAAATTAATATGTAACTAAAATGATGTATCTTGAAAAAAAATTAATTTTCAACAAAAGGGTACAACCCAAATGACAATTTTTTAACCCAGGTGATTAATTTTATAAAAATGAAATAGCTGAATTTCAAATAAGGAAAATGAATCTACAATCAAAAAAATTAATTTTTAACAAAGTAGTTCAACTTTAAGTAGCTGAATTTCTGACTGAACGAGATAAATTACCAACCAAAAATATAAAAGTAGAATTTTTAACCAAAAGAAGTTGATTTTTCTGGTTGGATTTTATAAATTTATTTTGCATTCAAGCGAAAAAACTAGTAAAAGGTAGGTAAGGGGTAAAATTCCCAAATTCTAGTTAATAGCTTGACCCACTCGAGGGGGAGGGGGGGGGTCCCTTATACCTAATAAGTATAAATTTGTAACGCAATTTTTCATTTGATTTATATTAGTTTTTAATAAATTATAACAATTATTAAGTTTCTCGGAATGTGAGTTAAGGCATTAGGTTTAATACTTTACACTCAACTATTCACGATTCTGGTAGTTAAGTCGTAAAACATTGTCAGACGTTTATGGGCTCTAAGATTTAATACGCCCTTTTTACTGAACTCGTACACGCATTTCTGGCACCTTGTTATAACTTTGTATAGAGGAAACCTGCCTACAGTGGATAATGCGACCTATAGTGGATAAATAATAATTAGGAGCACAAATAAAAGAAAATTAATTAATTTCAAGTTATTAACACGTGTAGTATCTCAACTATTTATTAAATTAAATTAATTATTGTACTTACAGTAGTATTTGTAATTAATTATTATCCACTGTAGGTTGCACTATCCACCGTAAGAGGGTTTCCCTTAGAGTATTTGATTCTAAATTAAGTTAAGATTAATTATTGAACTTACATTAATTATTTTGTAGATAACTATTCCTAGAGTTTCATGAGCATTAAATAACTCTAATTGCAATGATTATAATTTTGAAGCGAAATTTCATCCAGGTTCATTAAAAGAGTCGAAAATTGCTTCAATGTTTTCGATTGGAAACGTGTCTCCAGGGGAAATTAAATTTAAACGAATTTTAATTTCATAAAATGCTCACACAAAATACGGGAAAAATAGGGGAAAAAAGTGGATTAAATGATTATAAATAAAATTAGTGAATAGGTACCATATATAATTATATATGAAACGCTTAAGATTTCAAGTCAAAATATATTGCATTTTCAACAAAATAGGTTAATTAAAAAAAAGTAACTTTCTACAATCAAGAAAGATGATATTTCAACCAAATAATTGAATTTTCAACAAAACAATCAAATTAATTATTAAAACAACAGGTACAAATAGTTATGTTTTTAAGCAAAAGAAACGATTTTTCAACCAATAAATGAAATTAAAAAATTCGAAGACGAATTTTCATCCAAATGCTCGAAATTTCAAATAAAAAAGCATTAAATTCAACAATAAATAGTTGCATTTACATCTAAATAGTCTAATCTTCAAGTAAAAAAAATTAATTTTCAATCCAAAAAAGATAGACTTTGTATCCAAAAAGACGAATTTTCAACAAAGCCGTTGAATTCTTATACATAAAAGATGAATTTTCAGCAAAAAAGTTAAATTTTTAACCTAATAGTTGGATTCTCAGCATGAAAAGATGAATTTTCAACAAAAAGGTCAAATTTTTGAAAAAAATTAAACTTTAACCAAAAACAGTTGTATTTTCATTTAAAAAGTTGCATTGCCAAACCAAAGTGACGAAATTTTTAGAAAAAAGTTTAATTTTTGATTCGTAAGAACGAATTTTCTATCTAAGAAGACGAATAATCAACAAACTTAGTTCAATTTTCAACAAAGTAATTGAATTTTCTCAAAATACTTCAATTAAAAAAAATTTAATTTTTAACGAAATAGTTTAATTATCAACTAAATTAATGAATCTTTAACAAACAAAAAATAAATTTTTAACAAATGAATGAAGTATGAAAATAGTTGAATCCTGAACCAAAAGAGATTAATTTTTAATAAATAATTTGCAATGTTACCCAAAAAAAGATAATATTTCTACCGAAAGAGGTGGATTGTAAAACCAAAAAGGTAAGTTCTCTAGAAAAAGTTGCATTTTCCTTTCAAAAATATAAATTTTCTACTAAAAACTTAATTTTTAATGAAATAGTTGAAATTTTACGAAAACAATAGAATTTTCAACCCAAAAAGAGATATTCCACAAGCCTCATATAAAATACAACTATTGGGTTAAAGATTACCTCTTTTGTTAAAAATTCATATTTTTGGGTTGAAAATCTAACAATTTGAAATTTCTTTTCTTTCTGGACTCGAAAATCTTTCTTGGTGAAAATTAAACTATTTGCTTGAAAACTGGTCTTTTCCGTTATAAAATGTATCCAAATGTTTTTAATTAGAAATTTAAATCGTCTTTGGTTGAAACATCAACTATTACGTTTATCGCGATGAATTCATCTCTTTTCTTTGAAAATTCATATTTTCGGGTAGAAAATAAAAAATTTGTTTTGTTGAATATTCGTATTTTTGGCACGAAAGTTCAACAATTTGGTTGCAACTTTTTTTCTTTCGTGATTGGAAAATATTTTTGGTTCAAAATTTCACTATTATGGTGAAACTTGGTCTTTTTGGTTTGAAAATTGAAATATCAACTATTACATATTTTAATCAGGATTCATCTTCTTAGTTTGAAAATTCAACTACTTGAATAAAAGTCGAATTACTTTGTTAAACATTTTTCTTTTTGGTTGAAAATTCATATTTTCGGGTCAAAAATGGAAAAACACTTTTATAGAAAATTCGTTTTTTTGGCTTGAAATATCTGTTTGGAAATTCATATTTCAGGGGTTGAAAATTCAACTGTCTTGCAAAAAATTCGTCTTTATTGTTGAATTCAACTGTTTGTGAAGTATAATTAATTTTTTTTTTTGAATATCAAATATTACATTTTTTCTTGAGAATTTATCTTTTTGGACTACAAATTCCACTACTTGATTAGAAGTTGAGCTAATTTATTAAAAAGTCATTTTTTTGTTTGAAGATTTATCATTTTAGTTGAAAATGTATCCCTTTTGTTGAAATTTCATCTTTTTTGGTAGAAAATCAATCTTCTTCATTGAAAATTCATCTTTTTCGTTGAAAATGCAATATTTTAATTTAAAATATTAGGAATTTGAAGCGTTTTGATTTAAATTTAATATTAGTCCCTTTTGACGATGTCCTTTCAATCTAAAAAGTTAGCAAATGAGCCATTTATGAAATATTGAGAATTGCTATTCTCAAAGAATTGGTATCAAACGAATCTCTTTCAAAGCTTTTTGTTTTCTTATGTCTTGAATTTCTATCTATGATTCGTAAAAAGGGGAAATCTCAGGGTAAGAATTCTCTCTTTTAGCTGTTTCAGAGGATTTTGAAAATATAAGGAAAAAAAAGGAGATCAGGTGAAAAAGAAAACGGACGAACTGTGATCATTGCTATTCAGGAGCTAAATAGTTTATTCCTCTTACTGCAAACTCTGTAAACCACATCCACAAATAAAAAAAAATCAAATCAATATTTATATTTTAATTCAGAGTAAAATTTCTTTGCAAATTTCACTTTGAATTCTTACTGAATGCAATAACGGATTTTTTTCACAAAATAAAAGGCAGCAACCCTCAAGCGTAATGCAAACAATATTGCGCGATTGGATCAAAGAGATTGTATGAAGCTGACGTCAACAAACGTAGAATGCTGGTATTTGAAATCAAACACAAATTAAACGGGAGCTAGCTAGTGAAGTTGTTTCGCATCGAATCTCGAGAGTAGATATAGTAGCACATCCTGTACAATGGCAAAACGTTTACTACCCCTTATTTTCGTCTCTCGTCTCTTATCCTGTACAAACCGAACTATAAGGTGATGTGGGTCACTAGGTTATCGCCTCCATTCGTTCTCTCGAAAAAGGGAAAAGGAAAGCTTTTCCGATTAATTGCCTTTTAAGGAAAGCCGTAACTTGTACCGAGTAAGCAGTGCGAGATAAAAAAAAAGACCTCGGAAAATAGTTCCACCCTCACCGTTTAGTTCTTCTTCTTTATCCATAATGTGTGCCCTAAGGGTTTACATGACTTCCGCTTCTTTTGGTTAAATATTTTTTCTTTCTACTTACATATTTACTATTGTTTTATTCTAATTATTCACAAATATTCACAAAAATTCTTATAACTAGATCCTTAGTTCTATTTTTTACGAACGAGTGAGCGATCGAAAGCGAGAGCTTATCGATACAAATCTTTACGCTTCTAGTCTAAGCGACTTCCGTTTCCTTTCTTTTCACTTTTACTCTTCCTCAATTTTGCCATTTTTTCATATCCATTATTTCTCATTTGTTCCTCTAACCCCCTACCACTACTTCATCTACTTCTCACCCAATCCATCCTTCCCAAGAATCCTTACCAAATTCTCTTGCTAGCTTCCTTTATCTTCCATTACTTTCCTACATCCTTCCCATACATGCTCCCATATTTCCTCCTCCCATTCACATATTCTGCACTTTTTATCTTAATAAATTCCTTCCCTTACCTCGTTTCACAAACTAAGTCTTGTTATTCTGGCCCATATTCTCTCTTCTCACCCCTTTTCAAAATAGTTTGGTTTTTTCTTACACCATTTATTATATTTTGAGTCCTCTATTGTCTCCCATCTTTCTTTTAAGTGTTTTTTTCTTTCCCTTCTCTCTAATTCTTATTGGCTCACTCCAGTCACCTCTCCTATATATCTAGCAATGAAGAACTTGCTCATTTCTTCTTTGCGGCTTGTTAATTCTATCGCCCTCCCTCTCGTTTCTTCTAACACTTTCAAACGCTTTTTTGCTAACAAATCTCATTTCCTCTCCCTTAACTTCTTCTTAAACTACCATGCCGTCTTTCCCTCTCTATTACTTTATTTATCCCTTTGCGCTTCTTCTCTTACCATATAACTAAGCGTCCTCCAGCCTACCCCTGGCGACTACCTTGTATACTTTTCTTATAAACTCTCAATCTTTTTCTTTCCTTCCATTCCCACATCTCTGCTCGATAACCTAATATAGGCCATACCAACGTATCAAATAACCACATTTTCTTTCATCAATTTTTTGAACCCTTTTTTCTATTCCCCATATCTGTTTCATTAGCTCTGCCGCTTTTTTATCCTCACTCTTATATGAGCTCTATGATGTCCATTTGTTTGCAAAGTATATCAGGAATATCCCAAATATTAAAACTCTTTTACTTCTTCAAACTTTACTCCCTTCCACCTCCCAGTCCATTCTTTTTTGCTCTCCCCTCCTTTCCGAAACCTCATTATCTTCATCTTTTCTACATTTGAATTCAACTTTTTCCCATCTATTTATTTCTCCAATCATGTAAATAAACCCGCCATCCCCTTTTCATCCTCTGTCATTAACACTGCATCGTCTGCGTTATATCTTTTCTTCTCCCGTCCTGACTCCTCTTCATCCTTTCCTCTTCATCTCTTCTTCTAAGTCTGAGATTAATATATTAAACAAAAGTGGGATCAGAGGATACCCTTGCCTTACACCTCTCACTAATCAGTAACTATCTTCTACTTGTCCTACCTTTAACCTGCTTTTTGTTTCTCTAAAAATTTCTGATACTCTTTATTAAGCCCTCTCGTATCCCCCTTTTCACCATCTCTTTTTCTATTTTGAGTTGGTCCAATATCAAACGCCGCCTTCAAGTTCCCGAACATTGCTGTCATGCCCCTTTCTCGATTTTAATCCTTTTATTTACTAGATAATTCAGAACATATATGTTGTCCATCACTCACATCCGGTTTTTCAACCCTGTCATATACTTTATACAACTTTAACATTAGCGTCACTACCCTATATTCTTTAACCTCCTCCACTTTCCCTTCTTTTACTATGGGTACCACTACTTCCTCTTTCCATAACTCTACCCACCCTTCTCCTCTCCTTACTCTGATAAACATTATCCATGCCTATCCCTTTAGTTCTTTCTTACCATATTTCCAGACTTTATTTAAAATCTCATCTATACCAGGTGCCTTCCCATCTTTCATTATTCCTAACATCTTGACTTTTTCTACCCTTGTTATGTCGTCTTCCTCATCTCTTACCCTACCATATTTTTCTCATTTCCTAAGATTCCTCTCTATACGCCTCCTAGCAAATTCATTAAATATTGTTTCTATTCTACTATCTCAATATACAAATTTACCCTTTCCCTTCTTTTTCTCTCTCTATTTACTACCTTCCAAACCTCTTCTTCCGTTCTAGCCTTCTCCGCCTCTTCTTCAAACCTTTTATTTTCCTCCCTTTTATTGTATCACACAAAATATTATATTCCTTTTTTTAAATATTTTTCTCCTTTTTCTCCTTTAGTTTGAGTTACATTTATTTCTACCATTTTGAATACAAAAAAAGAAGTTTAATACGAGGCAGCGTCCACATTAGGGTCATCTGTCAATAATAGCAAATGCACACAAATTTGAAAAATGGAAGGTGCTCTCAAAAATATTTCTTCCTTTCGTTTAAAAATTTATTCAGTCAACATTTAAGCTCAAAAAAATACCAAGTACCTTCTCGTCGGCCTAAAAGCTATTACAGCTTAATACCTTCCTTATTTTCGACTTTACAAAAAAATATCAAAGGGATTATTTTCTTGAATTTTTACCGTGAATTCAGTGATGATATTAGATTTTCAGGAAAATTAATCTTAATGGGTGTTTTCTGCAATAATACGATTTTTATACATTCTTCAATGCATTTGAGTCTTCCTTCAGATTATAGGTGAATGAATTCGTCTAGAAATTCTTTATCTAAAGGAATACTAAAATGAAAAATTAATGTATAAAAGATTATATTATTGCGAAACACACTCAGTAAGATTATTTTTTCTGAAAATCCAATTTCACCGCTGAATTCGAGGTTAGAAATAATTTTTTTGCCCTAAACTTTTTTGTAGATTATTGATCTTTTTGCCTTCAAAATTCAACATTTTTTTTTGAAAATTGATTGAAAATTCGTCGTTTTTGGCAGAACATTAATTTTATTGGTAAAAGAATCATCCTCTTGGTTGAAAATTGAACTAATTAGGTACAAATTATCACTTTCCAGTTAAAATTTAACTACTTTATTAATAATTTATTTTCAAAGATTCACCTCTTTGGTTGAAAATTTGACTTTCTTGTTTTTTTTTAAATTTCTTCTTTTTTTAATCTGATAATTAAACTATTCCATTTTCGGTTGGAAAATAATCCTTCGTAAGTTAAAAAATCAAGTATTGGGTAGAAAATTCTTTTCTTTTTTTTAAAGTTCGTTTTTTTACTTAGAAAATTCAATTTGTTTGTTAAAAATTTATCTTCTTGGTCGAAGATTCAAACAACTAGTAAGAAATTCGTCTGTTTTTATTGAGTTCAACTAGTTGAAAATTCAATTTTTTTTTGGTTCAAAACTGATTTTGTAAACTGAAAATCTGACGATTCTTTTCTGGCTTAAGAAATATATTTTCTGGTTCAAAATTTGGTTTAAAATTCATCTTCCTTGATTAAAAATTCATCTATCATGGTTAACAATTCAACTATTTTGTTCAAAATACGTTATTTTGGTTTAATTCAACTGGCTGATGATTCGTGTTTTGGTTGAAAATTCTTCTTTTATAATAGAAAAGTCATCTTTCTTGGTTCAAAATAAACTTTTTCATTCGAAATTTGACTTTTCGGGTCGAAAATCGAGCTGTCTTCAAAAAATGCGTCTTTTTGGCATGAAAATTGAACTGTTTTTGGTTGGAATTTAATCTTTTTTGTTTGGAAATTCGACCACTCGGTTGAAAATGCATCTTTGTAGGTTAAAAATTCAACTATTTCAATAAAGTGATTCATCGGTTTCAATTGAAAATTCGTCTATTTGGTGGAGAATTTAATTATTTTGTTAAAAATAAGTTTTTTAAACTGATTTTTATTGTACATAATTTTTTTTATTGCTTCAAAATTCAACGATGTATTGAAAATTGATGTAGCTTGTTAAGAATAATTCGTCTTTTTGGTAGACCAATAATTGTATTGGTGTGAATTTAATATTTTTGATTGAAAATTTAACTTTTTAGTTAAAAATTATTCTTTCTTTTTGGAAGTTGAACTAGTTTTTTTTAAATTCATTTTTTTAATATTGATCTCTTTGGTTGAGGATTCAACTATTTTGTTAATTTTTTTTTCTTCAATTTAACTGGTTGAATATTCCTTTCTTTTGTAGAAAATTAATCTTCTGTGGTGAAAAAGTCACCTTTATTGGTTGAAAATGAAATTTTTGATTGAACATTTAACCTTTTGGGATGAAAATTCAACTGGCATCCAAAAAAATTAGTTTTTTTGGCTTGAATGTTTAACTAGTTAAAAGTACAACTATTTTGTTGAATTATTGTTTTTTTTTTTCTTGAACAAAATTGAAAAATTGACAAATTAATGAGTAATAGAGGGTTGATTGGCAGGAAATTTACAGATTTTTTAACCAAGAGTCAATTAATATATTTCTCTAATGATTAAAAAAATTTTGAATGGCAAATAAAGCATCACAGGGAGAAGTTTCACACCCTAAATAAATAAAATTTTTAGAATGCTATATCCCTTTCCTAGTCACGTAAACCACACTAAAGAATTTTACTTTCATGGGAGCCACTGAGGAAAAGATCAAGAATACGATACAGTGATACTACATATAGAAGCAAAGACGTCAAGTGCAATTGGAATCCGACCTGCACTGTATTTCAGGTTTTACCCTTGGAAGACAAAACTCGTAAAAATGAGCTTCACATGTGCACTTTACACATAAAAAAAGGATATTTTCTGGAAAAAAATATCGACTATGAAAAACATAACTCCTTGGCAAGACATTTCAAGTTGAATCCGCAAAAAAAAAATAAAGCCAATTCATGAAAAAATGGTTAAAGAGTGCATTTGATTATGAAAATTGTTTAAATAATTTGTAAACAGTAGTTATTTTGACCAAATCGTAAACGCACACTATTATCTGTCATATTTCATAAAATAAATCTATATATTTAAAATAGCTAATCATTGCCAATTACAAAAAAATGACTTTAAAACTTATTTGAGTTATTTTACCTAAAATCGCAAATGCCTCCGCTCTTTCTATTTACTGATCAATAATGTTGAAAAATTAACAGTAGTATTTTCTAAGCTCGAATTTTTTTAATTGTTTATTATAGAAAATAGTGTTCTTGTTTTGTTTATTTCAATATATAGTGATTCACTCATTGAATAGATCGTTATTTGTCGATTCACTTGTCTATCATTGCTAAGATTTATTTTTACAATATAAAAGTATCAACATATCAATGTCTCCGATAAAAAATTATCAATTTCATTTTTAATTCTCCTAGTTCTTCAAATAATTGAAAACATATTACTATAATTATTGAAGACTGAGAATCAGAATCTCAAGAAATTCTTCTATTTCAATTTAAATTGGATCAATTCTGGCAATAACTAAATAAGATATTTTTCCATTTTGAATGTTTTTATGTGTGTGGAAATAGTAAATTCATCACAGATTGAATTAAGATTCAGTTTTTACATTTCTCAATTTCAGATGTTTCCAATCGTGCATTTGTTAACGTTACAATATAAAATTAGTTTAAAAATCTTTAATGTCTTTAGCGCTATAATTTGGCATTATAGAAAACTTGAATCTTATAATTATTACTACACGATCATTTCATTAAATTTTGTTTTAAAAATCTTTTCTAAGTAAAGAATGTTGAGTATCTACTGAAATTGTTCAGTAGAAAGAATGTTAATTGAAGCTTCCAATTTTAAAGTGTTTCTGAACTTAAAATTGGTCGGTTTTTATGGTTCTGCCTTCAAAATCTTGAAATATTTCAATTTCTTGAATTTGTTCAATTGGTTCAATTCGATAATTTGAATTTCTGTTATAATGAAAATAATTAATATAATAAAGTTACATTTTATTTTACTTTAGTTCCTGTTACGCAAAAATGTTGGAATAATCCAACCTGATGTTTTTTCTCATAATCCTTCATCATCTTGACGTATTCAGAAAAAAACTCTCAGTTACTTCGAGGGCATATTCCCTAATTAGCTAACGGTTCTAATTAGCACTAATTAGCTTCAGATTCCATTTTGCTGCAATTAATTAAAGGCTTTAAACTATTTTAAATATGATTTTAAATAAAATTACAAAAAATAAAGAGATAGCCATTAATTATTTCTAAAATATAATCCTGATATTATTTTTTCGCAAAATCTGCATGAATCAATAATTTCGTAGAATCCAATATTTATTTTGAAATTAATCTTTTTATACTGATTAAATATCTTGAAATGCGTTAGAATCCCTGAAAATTCTGCAAATTTTTGCAAACCCTTTGAAGTCAAATGAAATCTTTTGGTATCTTGTGAAATTTCATTAAATTACTTTAAATCTTTGAAATTCAATAAATATTGTGTAATCTCCTGCAAAATTCGTAAAAATACTTTTATATCTCTTGAAATCCTCGAAATTTTTTTAAATCTTTGCAAATCTTGTGGAATTTCTTTAAAACTATTGAGATTCCTGGAAATTTCTTAAAATCTTTCAAGAAATGTGAAAATCACTTCAAATTCGTTTAGATTCAGTGAAATATTTTGAAATCCTCGAAATCGTTTGAAATCTTCAAAAAATCGTTAAAATCTTGTTAAAAAATTTCAAGTCCGTGGAAATTCCCTATAATCTCTAAAAATCCACTAAAATCCTTGAAATTCCCTGAAATATTCCGAGATGTTACGAGATCTCTTTAAATATTTTTAAACCCATCAAAATCATTCAAAAACCATTTTAATCTTTAAAAAAAATACAATTTTTTCGAAATCTAATGAAATTCTTATATATGTGTTCAAATCTTCAACTTTCAATTAAAATTTCCTGACACCCTTCAAAATTCGTGAAAATACATTTTTGTATCTCTTGGAATCCCGGAAGATTCTTTGAAATCTTTGCGAATGTTTTGAAATACCTTTAAAACTATTGAGATCTCTAAAAATTTCTTAAAATCCTTTACAAACGGTGAATTACGAGGTCCCTTACAATGTTTGAAATATATTCAAATTTCATTGAAATCTTTGAAATTCGTGGGAATCTTTCAGAATTTGAACAAAGAAGGGATTTTTCAAAGAACTAGTTAAATTTCCCACCAAAAAGATGAATTTTGCAGCAAAAGGATTAATGGTCTACCAAAAAAGGCGAATCTTTAACAAAAATATTAATTTTCTACCAAATACTTAAATTTTGATAAAAATAGAATAATTGTTAATCAAAGGGTTGAATTTTTGAGGCAAAAAGATGAATGTTCATCAAAACAGTTCAATTCTCAACCCAAGAATAAGAAATATTAATCAAATTATTGAATCTTCGAGTGTAAGAGATCAATTCTCAATCGAAAAAATCATTTTTCAACGTAAAACAGCATATTTATATTTTTACTTGAAAAAATTGATTCTCAATAAGAAAAATGTTCAACAAAATAGTCAAGTTTTTGACCGAAAAAATAAATTTCCAACTAAAATAGTAAATTCTGATCTGAAAAATTATACTTTAACGAGAGAGTATAACATCCAACAAAAAAAATGATTTTTTGACCAAGAAGAATTATTTTCTAAAAATGGAATATGTCCATTTTTAACCAGAGGTGAATTTCCACCCATGAAATCTCCATAAAAAATTAATTTTCTATCCAATACTGAAATTTTCATAAAAATAGTTTGTTTTTTAACCAAACATTTGATTTTTCAACCCAAAATGTTAATTTTCAACAAAAAGTTAATTTTTAACCAAATACGTAGTTGAATATAGTACCAAGTTGTTGAATTTCAGATCCAAAAGGGCAAATCTTTCACATTCGTACTTATTTCATTATTATGAATTTAAGAGATGAATGTTCAACGAAAAAATGAATTTTTAACAAATTATATAAACTTTCTAATACATAGTTGAATTTTTGACCAAAAAAACATGACTTTAATAAAATAGTTGCAATTTCTACAAAATAATTGAATTTTCAACCAAATATTAGAATTTTCAGCTCAAAATTCGTAAATTTTGTTCTTAACGTTACTTCCACTGATCCCCCCCCCTGTTTCCAAAACGAGTTTTTTAGTGTGACCCCCTCCCCCTTCAAATTGGGGACATAGTTTATGAACAATCCCTTAGGGGATATTTAAACATGAATCTAGGCATTATGTTTACTTTTGAAGTCGATAACCTATAGTTTCAGGAAAAGCTCAAATGTTTGTGAATTCGAGGTAGTAACGAGGCGCCGCTTTAAAAATAACTCGTTGCAAAAAATATGTGTAGGAAGAATTACGTGTAAAGTACGGTCACCCCTGCATTTGAAAATATAGCATGTAAACAACTTCATAAAAAAAGAACTTGGATTTGAAACCTGATAGAAATCTAGACCGGAAGAGTACTTACTCAGCACTCACAATATGTACGTCGATATGAGCATAAATAAATGAACACGCTTTGCTCATGTATGTGCTTCATCGTTGCATCGATTTTTCTCTGTCCGTACTCACAACTATAGATATCCACCTATTTCAAATAACTTTACTATATTGCAGAACGGCAACAGAGGTACTTGAACTTGCATTAGGGAAATGGAATTAGAAATTGAAATACTTTTTATAAAATATGTTTTAATGTTTTGTTAAATTCTGATTCGGAATCAATTGATTTAAGGGGCCGTTCAAAAATGACTTTACACTGCCATTTCCCCTCCCTCCCCCTACTATCGCTCCTTCCTTCCCCTTACTTTCACCTGCTGCACTTCCCCTACGTCCCCTTCTTTACTTCCTCTCCGTCCTCTTCATCACTTCTTCTCCGTTCTCTTCTTTATTTCCTCTCATTGTCCCTACTTTCACTTCCCTACTTATCCTACTTCTCCCTCGTCTACTTCCCCTATCCTCACTTTCCATTCCTAACTCAGTTCCCCGCACTTCCACTTCCTTTCCTATTTCCCAATCTCTCACTTCTCTTTCTCAATTTGCGTTTACTTCTCTCATACGCATCACTTAACTTCCACATTCCTCACTTCTCCTCCCTTCACTTCCCCTACTTCTCCTCATAACACTTCTTCTGCTTCTTATTCCCTCACTTCCCTTACTTCACCTACCCTCATTTCCCTTACTTCACCTACCCTCATTTCCCTAATTCCGCCTTATTTTCTTCTACTATTCCTTCCTCTAATTCCCCTCTACTCGCTTTTCTTCACCTAATCACCCTCACTTCCTTACTACCCTTCCTCTTCCTTCCCCTATTTCCCCTACCTACCGTCACCACATTTCACCGAGTACCTTTTTTCTCCTCACCCCTCCCTTCCCAAACACAAAACCCCTCAATTCCTTTTCCCCAGTTCGGCTCGCTTCCCTTTCTCCCACTTCCACTACGTCCTCTATAAATGGCCGTTTTCTTAGGATTCGTGAGGAAGGGGGGAAAGGTTGAAGCAGAATATAAGATCACGCATGGAAAGTATAAATATGTGAATATCAATTTTTTGAAATGCTTGAAAAAATGAAAATTAGTGATTTAGTTTTGCTAGTAAAGCATCTAAATACAGAATTAACCCTCTTTCTCTTATTCCCCTCTTTTCATATTTTTCAAGAATTCCTCTTTTTCCCCTGTTTCAAGATTCTTTTTTTTCAATAACGACAATTCTATTATATCGTTGACGATTTCAATATTTTGTTAACCTTTTTTAATTTTTAGTTTTGGCAGAAAATTGATCGTTTTCAGTTGAAAATTCAACCAATAAATTTTTCCTTGAGAATTCAAATATTTGGTTCAGAGTTGAACTATATTGTTAAACAATAATTTTGTTGGTTGAAGATTGAACTACTTTGTTAAAAATTCAATTTTTTATTGTTTGAAAATTAACTTTTGCAGCTGAAAATTTAACTATTCCATTTCTGATTAAAAATTTATCGTTTGAAGTTGAAAATTCAACAATTTGTTTGTAATTTTTTTCTCTTTGAATGAAAAATCTTTGTTGGTAGAAAATTTATCTCTCTTGGTAGAAATGTTATCTTTTTTGATTAAAAGTACTACTGTTTGGTTAAAAAATAATTCGTTTTGATTCAGGATTCAACTATTTTGTTGAAAATTCTACTACATGGTTGCAAGATATATATTTTTTTATGTTATGGTTTTGACCAGATAAAATTCTTTAAATAATTTGACGTTAATTGTTTTTTGTCTACTGGTCTAAAATCAATATTTTTTGAATATTGATAATATCAATCTCTTTGGTTGAAAATTTAACTATTTTGTTAAAAAATAACTTTTTTTTAGTTGGAAATTATTTTTTTGAACTGCAAATTTATCTATTCCATTTTTTTAAAGATTTATCATTTTTGGTTTAGAAGCTCAACTATTTATTAAAAAATTAACTTTCTCGGTTTGAAAATTCAAAAAATTGTTCAACATTTTTTTTCTCTCTTAAATGCAAAATCATTTTTTGTTTGAAAATTCATCTCTTTTGGTATAAATATAATTTTGTTGGTTCAAATTTCAACTAAGTAATAGTGATAGTTAAATATCAAACTATTGCATTTTTTGTTAGGAATGAATATTTTTTGGTTAAATTGAACTGTTTTTTATTTTTTATTTAATTCTTTCTTTTAAATTTAAACAGCCATTTTTTAAAGGTTAATTTCTGTTTTGTTTGAGAATTGAATTATGTAGTTAAAAATTCAACTATTTTGTTAAAAATTTAATGATTTTCTTGAAAATTTAAGTATCCGGGTGTAAATACAACTGCTTGTTCTAAAATTGATTTTTTTTCTCATAAATTCAACTATTTGATTGAAAATTCATTTCTTTTGGTAGAAAATTAATCTTTTTTCGATAAAAACTCAATTTTTTTGTTGAAAATGCTATATATTTTGACTTGAAATCTTAAACCTATCATGATGAATGCAATATGATACCTATGCATTGATTATGTTAATAAAAATTAATCCCCTTTTTGTATGTGAAATCCCTATATTTCCCTTATTTCGAGAGAATTTTTTGATGTAAAGTTTGTTTAAATATTATGATTGTATATTTTTTGTTTTATTATAGGCGTTCATTATATGAAAACTAAGAAAAAATTTTTAATGAAAGGAGGGGGTGTTTGTATTTGTGATGTCACCCTAGAAGGGTGTGATGATCTGTGACGAAGAAGGAGAGGGGTGTACAAAGTTTTCAAGTTTTTCAAGTTTTTGAACGAATCCGAAATTAATTTGAGTCGACTCAAAATAAGTATTAGGAACAAAAGAAATCAAAAGAAAACTTAACTTGAAATTATTTTAAAGTGTTTCCAGAATGATGTAATTTAAGGAGCAAAAGGTTGGAGTTTCTGTAAAAACGCCCTGACTTTTAAGATTGCAATTAGTTGGGTTTGCGAAGGCATTCGACCCACATTTTCTTCACTCTTCAGTGATGATTACTTCTAAATATTCTTGGCTCGAGTTACCGTTTCCAACTAGAGAGAGTTTCAAAAGTTACCTTCCTTTCAACAAAGTTTTGAAACTTCCGTGATTTTCCGAAGATCGCCATCGTGCTTGTATAATGTATTCAAAGTTTTTGTAGGAAAAGTAGTTTTTATTTTTACTCTGTTCACCTATTCTTGTAGTCTCTTGTTGACTTTCAAAAATCATCTAACTAAAGGGGCAAAACGGAAAAGTATTGTTCTCATTTATCAGGTGGAAAGAATTCTTTTACTTTGGACTTATTGAATACACATAAATAGTGCAAACCCTAAAGCCATCGTATGACCAAGCAAGAACTTTTCTACTGTGCTACTTTTCAATCGACGTTCTTCAACGTTAAGTCATTTTTAATTTTAAAACCGTTTTATTAGGGTGTTATTATTAGTTAATTATTGGAGACATGTTGAATAAAAACGTTAAAAAAACGTTGAAAAATTGGTCTTCAATTTTAATAAAATGTTAAATTATAGCGCTTAAATCTTTCATAATTACAAAATTAATTTGACGCTGTGACAGTAAAAATTTCATAACTTTAAATTTTAGTGTCTAAAATTGGAAATTCATCAAATTGAGGAATTGAAACACTAAATCTTAATGTATAAGGTGATATGCCATGAGTTGCTAACCCACAAATTTTTGAAAATGAGCTTATCGGATCAAATTTTTTTTTTTTAAATCCAATACCCATTCTCCTGAAACGATATTTTTGTAATCTTATTTTTAAATGTTTTTTCATAATTATGCTATAAGGGCCTAATTGTAGATTTGCGCTCAGTCCTCTGTGCGCATGCGCAGTTGCATCAATCTGAAAAGCTGAGGGCGGCTGACAAGTTTTAGAGCGGAAGGTAATTTCTTACTTTTTTTACAAATGAAAATGAGATTTTTTCATTACCGTCCGTAGTTGAAAAAACGTGACTCCTCAAGCAAAACAAAATTTTCCCCTCAATTTTCTCGGAACCTAATAAAATTTGCTGATCAAACTTTTCAAGGTTTAATTCAGCACTAATTTGTCTCCAAAGTACTTTTTTATTTTACCAACCAATTAAAAATTCGATTATTGAGGAAGTTTCTTGTCTCTCCTCTAAAATTGTGTAAATGTGGGTTAGACCCTCATGGCTATCTATCTTTTATTTAAATTTCATCTTACAATTCAGTCCCATTATTATTTAATTTAATTTATTTATGGAAGAATATGTTCCTGAAATTGAAAAAGTTCTTTAGATTCTGATCCTGAATGTTCATAAATATTGCCTAGTCTGACACGTGCATGACTTTTCCACTGTCGCACACCCATAAGTAGTACAATCCTTCGTTGAGTACTCGTCTAGCCATTCGATACTTTTTCTACTCTATATTTTTTCACTTGATCGAATTCATTACTAGAACTAAATTTTTATTATTCATCAAGTTGAAAAAAATCTTCAGATTATGATTCTGACACATCGAGAATTTGTCTACTGTCGCACACCCATAAGTAGTACCATCCTTCCTTAAACATTCGTCTGAACAATAAATACTTTTTCTACTGTAAATTTTCTAACTTGAATGAATTCATTATCAGGACAAAATTTGTATTGCTCATCACGTTGAGAAAATTCTTTAAATTCTGATTCAAAATACCCATAAGTAGTAGAAACCAGTCTTGACCATTCGGCTGACCCATCGGTAGTTTTTCCACTGCCCTTTTTAAGACTTATCACTTGATTGCATTTAATACAATGATAAAATTTGTACTGTTCATAAAATTTGGAAGATTGCTTAATTTCTGATTCCGAATACCCATAAGTAGTAGAAACCGGTTTAGATCAGTTGGCTGACCAATCGATACTTTCTCCACTGATTCAGTCTAAGTCCCTTATCACTGCCTTGCATTCATTGCTGGAAGAAAATTTACAGCCAGAAAGGTCTAATTTTGTCAAATAATTCAAATGCCACAAATGTATTCTCCTTTTAATTTCCATCAGTATTCTGTAGTAATAATGCCGTATATTTTATTCCAATAAAACTTCCAAAGAGGCAAAGATCGATATAAACAAGAAATTTTTACTGCTTCAGTTTGATGTTGCTTTTTTACGAGACACGTAAAACTTTTGCGTCAGGAGGTTCAGCCTCATCTATAGTTTATTTTCTCTACTAAAATACAGTCCACAGTGGTACATTTTCCTCAAAAACAGAAGGCTGAATGACTTTATCAACCAAGAGCTAAAAACTAAAATTGATTTGATTTTGATAGTTTAATCCGATTTGAGTTGGTATTTATTTCCTGTGTTCATTTTCTTATCTACAAGCCTGTTTTCACATCAAGTTGGTCGTGACAGCTGCTCAGGGAAGAAATGTTGGTCTTATGATATAATTCCTCAATCACGATAATGCTCGATTTCGCGTTAACGATAAAGGAGCTCGTTGTCACGCACGAAAGCAATTTAGACTGTTAGTTAGGTCGTAGTCACATGAGCTGAAAGATAAGGTTGTAGATCGATAGCCAAGAGTTCATTGGCTCGAACGTGTATGTTCTTATTACGATCTTTGAATCGTGACCTTGAACTTTGACCTGCGGGATCTTTAACACGGAAACCTCAGTAGCCACGTGGACGTCGAGTCAAAATCGCGCCTCCTCGAGTTAAAAATAAAACTACACTTGAGATGTGTAGCTGTCTCGAGAAGATGCAACCTCGTCACGACTGCACGCGCGCTGTCTTTAACCAAGGGCTCTAATTGGTCAGATGCCATTCGTGGACATCGAATTTTTTCTTTTATCATTTTTTCTTGAGAAATATATCAAATGAGTTCTTTTTCTACTCACACGGGGAAGCTGCAACCTTCGGAATTTTGTTTCGATCCATACGCGTTGAAATTTGAAAACTGAGCTTTCGAAAAAATGTTTTACATTCTTTCTAACGAATAATCATTACGTTTCGATAAATACTTGAAATACGTAACATAAATAAATACTTTTGAAAAGAAAACAAAAAATCAGGGAGCCATAGAGATTTATAGGCCAGTATAGGAAAATTCGAATTTTCCCTGACCCTGAAATTCAAAACTTAAAAAAATGGAAGATGTAATCTTCCAGAAGTGGAAGTTGGAACAAACTAAATCTATAGAAACAGCTCAGAAAAAAATTAGTTACCAACGTTGAACAATCCTTCTTTTAGGTTGAAAATTTATTTTTTCACTAAAAATTGAAGTACTGCAATTAAAGATTCATTACAAAACGTGAAATATCATATCTTTGGTTGAAAATCCAACTATTTTTTGTTGAGAATTCATTCTTTTTGGTTGAGAGTTCATCTTTTTGAGTTCTAAATTTCATTATTTGGTAGGAAATATAATTATTTTGTTAAAAAATGCAACAGTTTTGTTAGAGAGTCATTATTTATTTGAAAATTTAACTCTTTTTTGACAGCTCTTCTTTTGGGTTTGAAATTTCATCTCCTCTGGTAGAAATTTGTTTACTTTGGTAAAACGCAAACCATTTTTGGTTGAAAACTTATGTATTTTAGTTGAAAATTTAAACTATTTGGTTCAAAATTCATTTATTGTGTCGAAAACTAGATTTTGTTTGGTAGAAAATTAATCTTCTTATTTGAAAATTCATCTTTTCGGGTAAAAATTCAATTCTAACAAAATTTTTTTTTGCAGAAGATTCATCATTTTAGTTGAAAATTTGTCATTTTTTAAAAATTATTCTTCTTTGTTGACAATTATTCTTTTCATTTGAAGATTCCACTACTTGTTTGAAAATTGAACTCTTTCGTTGAAAATTAATTTTTTTCATTGAAGATTTATCATTTCAGTTGAAAATTCGTCTTTTTGGTCAAAAATTCATCTCTAGCCACCAATCTTATTATTATTTTTTTTTTGAAAAATCGTTCTTTTTGGTTGTAAATTCAACATTTGTATTTTTGGCTAAGAATGAATCTTTTTTTAATTAAAATTTTACTATTTATGTGAACATTTGATTATTGTGTTGAAAATTCAACGATTTTCATTTATTCCTTCAATTTATTCAATTTTGTTAGAAACTCATTCTTTTTGGTTGAAAATTCAACTATTCTGGTAGGAAATTGATCTATTTGTTCACAAATTAACTTTTTTGTTGGACATTCATATTTGCGGGTTGAATATTCAATTGTTAAAAACAAAATCCTCCTTTTTGGCTTGAACAGGCAACAATTCAGTTTAAAAAAATTTTCTATCATGACTGAAAATTTTGTAATAAAAATTTGTCTTTTTGCGTTAAAAGTTAATCTCTTGTGATAGAAATGTATTTTTTGTTTTTCGTTGAAAATGTAGCAGTTTGGTGATTATTAATCAGTTTTGTTTAAACATTAAAGTTTTTTGTTAAAAATGTATCATTTTTAGTTGTAAATTCCACTATTTGGTTCAAAATTCATCTTTTATCGATGAAAATTCAACTACTTTGTTGAAAATTAATTTAGCTTGTTACAAATTCGCCACTTTTGGAAGAAAGTTGATCTTTTTTGGAAAAATTATCTACTTGGTTGCTAGTTGAACTTTTTTGTTAAAAATTTAATATTTCGATCGATGATTCATCATTTTAGTTGAATATTCCAAATAATTCTTAACTCAAACATTTTCAGAATGTGAAAGGCTGGTAAATATTGAAGTTATCGATGGAATAGAGTTAAGCATTCATAAACTAATTATTTCTGTCCGAGTGGCATGAAATTCAAAAATATTGACCTCGTTTCCCTGAAGAATAATCGTCTATAGAAAAAGATTTCAACTTCCTAATAAATAATTTTCACTTCAAGATTATGGATGGAGTCTGGATTTCAAAATATTCAGATTTATACTAATTTATTTGTAAACAATATTGCATTTTTGAAAGCAATATTAATTTGAATTGAAAAGCAAAATCCTGTTGAAAATTGGAAAAATTGTCTTCTGGTTAGTCGATTTTTCATTGAGAGTTAAGTAAAAGGAGCCAATTTCAGTAGATCTAATTATCTCACTTGAGCGTAAATCAGCACTAGACTCGCAAACAGCATAAATCCCCTGGTTAAATCGGAACTTTACTTTAGATGCTCTCTACCAAGATGTCTATCTTTTCAAAACATTTTCCTCACACTTTTATTTTCTCGAAAAATATTTAAACATTGAAAAATTTAAAAGATTCACATTGTTAAAATACTTGTAGGTAACGTTAGCGTTTTATGTCAAAAAATGGTATTTTTAATCGAAATAGTTCAATTTTCAGCCAAGAGATGAAACTTAAAAAAAAAAATTTAACAAAGTAGTTGAACTTTTAACCAACTAGGTCAATTCTTAAGCAAAAAAGATGAGCACTTGAAGCAAAATGTAATAGTTTATGATTCAATCAAAATATATTTTTATTTTATATCAATAACCAAAAAAGGACACATTTTAACAAAACAGTTAAATTATTAACCAAACAGATAAAATTTCAACTAAAATGATAAATCTTCAACCAAATGCATTTTTAATAAAGTAGTTCAACTTTAAAACAAGTAGTTGAATTTTCAAGTGAAAATGGGTAAATTTGTCATCAAAACTGAAATTGTTAAACTTTCAAACAAGAAGATTAACTTCGAATAAAAAAAAAGAAGGAATTTTCCACAAAATACATTTTTTTTAGATAGTAGTTAAATTTCTAACCAAAAAATTAGTTTCAAACAAAAAATATAATAGCTGATATTGCTACTATGAAATTTTTTCATTTTAAATCAAAAACTGCTTCATTCTACCTAAAAAGACGAATTTTCAACAAAACCGTTGCATCCTCAACAAAAAAGTTATTATTCAACCGGATAGTTGAATTTTTTTACAAAATAGTTGAATTTTCAACAAAACGTTTGAATTCAATCGAATAATCAAATTTTTAACTAAAATAGATGATTTCTCTACCAAAAATTTTAATTAAATTAATTTTATTAGAAAAAAATGAGTTGTAAGCGATAGGAAGTTGAAAAAAAACTTTTTAATTTTATATCAAAAACAGTCAAATTCAACCAAAAAAGTCAAAAATTCTACTAAATAGTTGAATCCTCAATCAAAACAGGTTAATTTTGAAGCAAATAGTAGAATTTTCAACCATGAAAGATTTTTTAGTCTAGAAGGAAACAAAATTTCTAACAATCTGTTGAATTTTTTATAAGAAAGTTATATTTTCAACGTGAAAATATGAATTCGTAACCAATAGTTGAATATCCTACTAAACAAATTCTTATTTGATATCACAAACAGTTGAATTCAACCAAAAAACACTCAACAAAATAGTTGAATCCTCAAAAGTTCAAATTTCAGCAAAGTAAATTAATTTTCAACTAAAAAAGATCAATTTTCAATTGCAAATATTGACGTTGAACCCAAAATGAAATAATTATATTTTCAGTTGAAAAAATGTCTATCAAAATAATTAAATTTGCAAGCAAAAATGTACACTTTGAATAAAAAAAGGTCAAATTTCTACCCAGACAAATAAATTTGAAAAATTTCAACAAAACTGTTGAAGTTTCTATATGACAGTTATATTTTAATCACTCAAATATAAATATTTAGCCAATAATTGATTATTCTACGAAAAAGATTTTCCTTTTAAATCAAAAACAGTCGAATTCAACCAAAAAACAGGAATTTTTGACAAAATAGTTGAATTCTTAACCAGGATAGATTAATTTTTAACCAACCATTTGCATCATTTTTAATTTTTCTAAAAAAGATGAATTAAAAAAAATAAGAATTTTTAACTGGAAAAGATCAATGTTAAATTGAAATTAGATGAATGTGAAAAATGTATTGCATAATCCAAAAAAAATGACTTTTCAGCAAAACAGGTAAATTTGCTACCAAAAAGGATAACTTTTTAAGAGAGTTGAATTGCCCTTAAACTAATTAAATTTGAAACCGAACAGTTGCATTTCTTACCAAAAGAGATTAAACTTCTTCCCAAAAAGATGAATTATCAACCAAACAAACATTTTTCAGTCAAGAAAGACAAAAACTTTAAACCAAATTTTTAAATTTTCAACGAAAAATTTAATTTTCACCCAAATAGTTCAATTTTCTAACAAAGATTTGATTTTTCAACACAAAAAGGCGAATTTTCAACCAAAAATTTGAATTTTTAACCAAAAAGGATGCTTTTTAACATTATTGTCGAATTTTAATCTAAATAATTAAATTTTCAACCAAGCAATCAAATTTTGAACTAAAGAACATAAATTCTCAATTAAAAATATAATAGTAGACTATTGAACCATAAAGAATCAGCTCAAAAAAATAGTAGGATTATCTTTTTTGGTTCTATTAATTCAGTTCGTTTAGTTTATAACAGTTTGAATAAACATTGAAGTACATTTTCAATATTTTTAAAATATGAGGTCAGAAAACTGTAAATTCTGATGAGAAAAGAAAGATAATTTTGCTTTTGTTTTGATAAAAACGATAGAAAGTTCAACCGAATAAACTATTTTACAAGCTGAATATCTAAACGGTTAAACAATGAAATTATTCGAATTGTTTAAAAATTTGACTGGTCAAGCGCGAAGCGCTAGCAATTTTGACACCAAAATGAACAATTGCTACACTGTCAAAGCTAGGATTCGATTTAGGACTTAATTCGGTACTAAAACAGTTTATACAATAAAAACATTGCATTTAAGGTTGATCCACCAATCTAACAAAATAAGATCAATTTGTGGATTGAAATATGCTCGAAATGAGAATCATACGTCTACAACTAAATCAATTCAAGGAATTCAGGGAATTCAAGGAAACTATAGAATTCATGGAATTTACGAATTTCACGGAATTCATGGAATTCAAGAAATTCATGGAATTCAAGAAATTCAAGAAATTCATGGAATTCGAGGAATTAAGGGAGTTCAAGGAATTCGTGGAATTTATGGAATTCATGGAATTCCTGGAATTGAAAGAATTCGTGAAATTCGAGGCATTCATACAATTAAAGGAATTCGTGGAATTCGCGGAATTCACGAAATTTATGGTATTTATCGAATTGCCGGATTTGATGGAATTCATGGAATTGAAGGAAATGACGAAATTTATGGAATTCAAGGAAGTCAGGGAATTCACGCAATTCAAGGAATTCATGTAATTGAAGAAATTCACGAAATTCGTGCAAGTAATGAAATTCACAGAATTCAAGGAATTCATGGAATTGAAGAAATTAACGAAATTCGTGCAACAAATGAAATTCACAGAATTCAAGGAATACATGGAATTCAAGATATTCAAGAAATTTATAGAATTAATGGAATTTAAGAAATTCACAGAATTAATGGAATTCACGGAATTCATGGAATTCAAGGAATTCATGAAATTCAAGGAATTCATGGAATTCAACGAATTCATGAAATTCACAGAATTTTTTTGTTGCAGTTGAAAATTAATTAGATGAAAATTTAACTATTCCATTTTTGTTTGAAAATTGATCTTTTTTAGTTGAGAATTAATTTCTTTAGTTCATAATTTAATTATTTTTTTGTGAAAATTGATCTTCTTCAAAAGAAAATCTATGAATTTGGTTGAAAAGTTCACTTCTTTGGTGGAAAATTCATATTATTTGTTGAATAATAATTAACAATTTTGTTGAAAAATCTTTTTTTTTGGGTTACGTTTTTTTTATTATTTTTTTTTTAGTAAACATTTAACTATTCCACTTTTGATTCGAAATTATCTTTTTTAGTTGAAAGTTTAACTGTTTTGGTGAATATCGTTTTTTTTTGTTGAAAATTAATTTTTTTGCTGAAAATTAAACTACTCCATTATTTATACAAAATTCATCTTTTAGGGGTGAAAATTAATATTTTTTAAATTGAAAATTGAATTTTTCCATTCTTGGATTGAAACTTACCTTTTTATTTGTTTTCGGGTTGAATTTTTTGTTGTTAAAAATCATTTTTTTATAGGAAATTAAACTATTCCATTCTTGATTCAAAATTAATCGTTTTTACATGAAAATTATTTTTTTTTTTAGTTCATAATTTAATTATTTTGTTGATTTTTTTTGCTGCTGTTGAAAATTAATTAGCTGAAAATTTAACTATTTCATTTTTGGATGAAAATTGATCTTTTTCAGACGAAAATTCATGAATTTGGTTGAAAAGTTGACTCTTTTGGTAGAATATTCATTTTTTAAATTAGAAATTCAACTATTCAAGAAATTCAAGGAATTGATGGAATTTATGAAATACACGGAAATAATGGAATTCACGGAATTCAAGAAATTCGTGGAATTGAAGGAATTCGTGGAATTCGCGGAATTCACGACATTCACGGAATTCACGGAATTCACCGAATTTATAGAGTTAACGGAATTCATGGAATTAATGGAATTGAAGGAAATGACGAAATTTATGGAATTCAAGGAAGTCAGGGAATGCACACAATTCAAGGAATTCATGTAATTGAAGAAATTCACGAAATTCGTGCAACTAATGAAATCCACAGAATTGAAGGAATTCATGGAATTCAAGAAATTCATGGAATTCAGGAAATTCATGGAATTCAAGAAATTCATGGAATTAAAGGAATTCATGGAATCCAAAGAGTTCATGGAATTGAGGGAATTCAAGAAATTCACGGAATTAATGGAATTTGAGAAATTTACGGAATTAATGGAATTCACGGAATTCATGAAATTCAAGGAATTCATGAAATTCACAGAATTTTTTTTTAATTTGGTTGGAAATTTGACTCTTGGTAGAAAATTCATTTTTTAAATTAAAAATTCAACTATTTCATTTGTGATTCAAAATTGATCTTTATTAGTTGAAAATAAATTTATTCAGTTCATAATTTGGTTATTTTGTTGTAAATTTATTTTTTGTTGTTGAAAATTAATTAACTGAAAATTTAACTAATCGATTTTTGGTTGAAAATTGATCCTATTTAATTGATAATTGATCTTCTTTAGACGAAAATTTATGAATTTGGTTGAAAAGTTCACTTTTTTGGTAGAAAATTTAAATTTTCTGTTGAATATTTAACAATTTTCTTGAAAATTCGTTTTTTTTGTGTTTTATTTGCTGAAAATTAAACTACTCCATGTAAAAAAGCGATCAAAAATCTATTTCTCAGCATTTATGACACTTGGGGGGGGGGGGGTATTTTGAGGGGGAAGGCTAATTAATTTATATCCATATTTTTGCACAGATCTTGAAAAAGGTCTATTCAATGTCATATTCAATTTCAATAAATTTCAGTTAAAAATTGTAAAGGAGAAAATGGATGTAGTAAAAAAGTGGTCGACATTTATTTCTTAGCATTTCTGACTTTTGGGGCTATTTTTATTAATAATAATAATTCATATAAATCCTGATTTTTGTACAGGTTTTGAACAATCTAAAGTGGCATACCAAATTTCCGTAAATATCAGTAAAAATGGTAAACGAGGAAATCACTTCAATGGTTACAAAGTGGAGCAGTAAAATAATGTTCAGAGTGTACTATGAGAGAAACTTCAGCTTTGATCGGTAAATACGAAATTAACACAAAAAAAACTTTGATAAAAGGTTTTGGATCAGATCACTTCAATGTCTATTCGGTCTAAGGATTTGTTACTCGGATAATTCATATATATGATAATATTCATAATATTCATCGCCGAACCTAAACTGAACTACCTCACATGAACTACTGCAAGCGAGGCGAAGAACTAGCCTTTCATCAAAATGAACATCGGAGAGAAGAATCAGGAAGTCAACTTTACGGAAGGTAGTAAGATTTCTGCAAACTCGATCCATTTTATATCAGCCATAAAAGATGATGGAAATCATATTCTTTCTGTTATAAATTTCGATTCCAAAAAGTGTATATCTACTAGAACAATAAAATAATGTGAACTCAAAGAAATCAACATTATAAATACACCAGGGACAAAACTAGTTACCAGAGAGGAACTGGACTTGGACGATTATCAACCAGAATCCATAGTAACCGACCTGATTAGAATTTTTAATATGCATAGAAGAACGATCTCTAAAGAAATTGACAAATTTAGGATGTATTGACCTAATAGAGGTGGAAATAAAAGAGATTCCGGGGAGCAAACCAGTGCAACAAAAGCCGTATACTTCTAGAAAGTATGTACTTGTATACTCCTAGAAAGTATGTACTTGTTCTCTTCGACAATCTGACTAAGTCTGTCCGCTTGGATGCAACGAAAGATACCAAAGCAGGCACGTTAGTATGACACTCAGAAAATTACATCTTGGACTTCGGGGCACCAAAGCGATTAAATTACGGACAGACGATCTTATTTCACATCCAAAAAATTTGAAGACTTTTACGTGAAATATGGAATTCACCTTACGCTCAACTCATTACGCAACGCACAAGCCAATGGACAGGTAGAACGTGTCAACTCTACTTTGTTACCTGTGATGTTCACCAGTTTGTACGAAATGGATAACAAAAATTAGGATCAACAACTTAAGACTATGAACATCGACTTCAATGGATCGTTTAACAAAATGAGTGGAAAAAGCACGTTTGAATTTTTATATGGATTTTTTCCCCGCCATGTTGACGGTGCTCTGAGAGACCTCACTCCGGATGAAGAATATGTGAACCCAGGAATACTCCAAGAGAACGCATGCATGAACAATTATAGAAGAACAGAAGAAATATAAGGAACGATCCGATGCCAAACGATTGAAAGATGTTAAATAAAGGGTCCGAGAAATTGTCTACATGACTGTGAAACCAGTCTCAACAAGCAAATCCACAAAATTATAACTAAAAGGACGTGGACCACTTGTGATTTACAAAGTATTAGCTAGCGATACCTACTGCGTTGCCGATATTAGAGTTGATAAATCTGCCAAAATATACGCCATTATAGCTCATGTTAGCCTGTTAGGCTTTTGGAAACCACCGATGAGCGATGAGGGAGATGCAGACTACGTAAATCACGAATCAGACCCAGGAGAGACCATCTTGAAAGATAGCGACGCAGAAAAATCTAGTGCAGTTAGTGAACTATTACCGAATGTGGACAAAAACGTGACTACATAAGCGACTCAATGACTATATCATGTAAGAAATATTATCGAGGGCGAGAAATTATAGGCGCGCGGATTACTAGTTGTTGTTCGAGAGACTAGGCGACGAAACACTGTACCCAAGTTCTGAGTGTAATATTTCAACGAGTTAATCCAAAATACATTGGATGTTTATTTCAACCATAATTCCCGCATGTTTATTTGGCACTCATAGATTGTATTGTAACACGTGCCTAAGCTACGAAGACAGGTTATAGTCGCAAATATTGCTGTCGGTATTCTAGCGAAGCCCGGTGACTGGAGCTCAGTACACAATGGCCAGAGTCCCTACACTGTGTTGCCGGTTACAGGCACAAAAAACACTTTATTTTCAATTTTAAATAAAGAACAACAAGTACATTTTCCGAGAAAAATCTCTCTGTACAGGACGGTATAATTGCCTTTCGATTATGTGGTAAAAATATTACATCAAAAAGTTCATCCTTGTAGACGTATTTTGTATGATGCTAAACTCAGAGTCATTTGAAGCACCTTAAATAGAGGATCATGGTCCTGTCGGCTCGGCTGCGTTGCTTTCAGAGGTCTAACACGAGAAGGGAGGACAACAACAAATTCTTGGGAGACGAATAATGCTCTTACCGCAAACTTGCTGATGGACCAAACAATAACCAAAATGCCAGTAATCCACCGAGGGGAGCGTAAATTGCCAGATATTGGTCGAACATCTGGGATGATCATGTGTCAAGTCACCTGGAAACGAGGTGGCTCCATCTAGAAAAGGACAGAATCTCATAGTTGTCTGTGATAAATAATTTATCCATTACAGATTCCGACGTCACTCGTAACCTGAAGAGAACTAAGAACTGGAAAGCGCCAAGTCCGTACGGAGTGCACAGCTTCTGGTACAAGCAGCGAATGCGCAAGCAGAATCAAATTTCAAATAGCGACTGATACCAACGAATCTAATAAGCACTTGTCATGTTCGCAACTGTGTTTATTAGTGAGTACATGGTCATGAGTACTTGTGGGAGGTGGGCCAATAAAAATGATAGCCTCGGTGGCTCAAGCAGTTAGATGCACATTTGAGTCAACAGACAAAGCCCGTGATGATAACGTAGAACTTTTGACAGAAATTACCCAGAAGGAGAAACTTTTTCGGGGTTTCGAAATAAGTAACTACAAAATGTCAAGAAATATTCTTAATCACAAAAACCAGAAGTCCTAGACTAATTTAAAGGCCGGATTTGTATTGGGCATGGCAAAATCTATTTAAAAATATGTGTAGCACAGCAAATATTATATCTGAGCCCACACGGTATTCGATAATACTAATGTCTATCAAAACATGTCAACTTTAACATAGATTTTCAAGGTGAAAAATAATTTTTTACAGCTTCTCCGTATTTTTTCCTTTATTCACGAAAGAGATCCGAGGTTCGACCACTAAACCAGTACCTATAAAAATTGTTCTATGTACTTTCTTAAAACTCATTTATTTAACAAGAAATAAGCCTAACATCAAGATGAACAATAAGAGGGCTGCAGAGTGTACATTTACAGGGTGTCCCACCACCTATAACCCCTTGTACTATGCAATTGCCCACAAAAAAAGTCCTCCAGCAAAACCTGGTAGAAAGCTTAGTTTGGGCTGAAAAAAAGTTTCAACGCTAGGCCTAATCATCCAATGAGGAGCGAGCCTTAGCGTGCAGTTTTTATAAAAAATGACACGCGGGGTTACGTTTCAGGAAGTGTCGTGAGGCCTGAGGTGATAGAAGGAAATGTGCAGTAACAAGAAGCTGTGTATAGAAGGGTACAAGCCGACTTGAAAGCACAGTTGGATATTGTGCTTGCAATGAATCCGTCCGAGATTAAGCACATCAAGTCTTGTACGTCCGCGCGTGAAATTTAATCTAGGTTGGAGGCTATATACCAGTCCAAGGGCCTAGCGTGGAGGGCCGCCCGGTTAAATTAGTTCATGTTTCTGAAAATGTTTGAAGGAGATCATGCACGAGAACATTCGTGAAGTTTCAAGCGAAGGACAAACTGGCAGAGCTGGAAGTGGAAATTAATAACGATTTTTCGACGGTCATGCTTTTCCTAAGTTTACCGGAAAGTTCCCCGAGGAAGAATGGTCATGAATTGGAATTTCATATACCCGGAGGCTTTTATGAGGGTCTCGCCGTACTAAAAATTAATCTTGGTAGTCCAAGTATTGAAAAAGCATCTTTCCCGAGGAAGTTTGGTTAAGACTTGGAACTTAACATACCCGGATGCGTTTATTAGGGTCTAGTTATACCGAAAAATAATCCTGGTAATCCAGGTATTAAAAATACATCTTCCACGAGGAAGTTTGGTTAAGACTTGGAATTGAACACACCCGGATGATTTTAAAAACGTCTCGTCGTACTAAAAACTAATCCTGGTAGTCCAGGTATTGAAAGTACATCTTCCCCAAGGAAGTTCGGTTAAGGCTTGGAATTTAATATACCTGGATGCTTTTAATAGGGTCTTGTCGCACTAAAAATTAATCTAGGTAGTCCAGGTATTAAAAATACATCTTCCCTAAGGAAGTTTGCTTAAGACTTGGAATTTGACACACTCGAATGATTTTAAAAAGGTCTCATCGTACTGAAAGTTAATCCTGATAGTCCAGGTATTAAAAATACAACTTCCCCGAGGAAGTTTGGTTAAGACTTGGAATTTAACATACCTGGATGATTTTGAAAATGTCTCACCGTACTAAAAGTTATTCCTGGTAGTCCAGGTATTAAAAATACATCTTCCCCGAGGAAGTTTGGTTAAGACTTGGAATTTAATATACCTGGATGCTTTTATTAGGGTCTTGTCGTACTAAAAATTAATCTTTGTAGTCCAGGTATTAAAAATACATCTTCCCAGAGGAAGTTTGGTTAAGAATTGGAATTTAGTATACCTGGATGCCATTATCAGGGTCTTGTCGTACAAACAATTAATCCTGGTAGTCCAGGTATTAAAAATACAACTTCCCTGAGGAAGTTTGGTTAAGAATTGGAATTTAATATACCTGGATCATTTTGAAAATGTCTCACCACACTAAAAGTTATTCCTGGTAGTCCAGGTATTAAAAGTACAACTTCCCCGAGGAAGTTTGGTCAAGACTTGGAATTTAACATACCTGGATGATTTTGAAAATGTCTCGTCGTACTGAAAGTTAATCCTGGTGATCCAGGTATTACAAATACATCTTCCCCGAGGAAGTTCGGTTGAGACTTGGAATTTAATATACCTGGATACTTTTAATAGAGTCTCACCGTAATAAAAGTTATTCCTGATAGTCCAGGTATTGAAAATAAATTTTCCCCGAGGAAATGTGGTCAAGAATTGGAATTTCATATACCTGGATGCTTTTATTAGGGTCTTGTCGTACTAAAAATTAAACCTGGTAGTCCAGGTATTTAAAATACATCTTCCCCGAGAAACTTTGGTTAAGAATTGGAACTTAATATATCCGAATGCTTTTATAAGGGTCTCGTCGTACTAAAAATTGATCCTGGAAGTCCAGGTATTGAAAGTACATCTTCTCTGGGGAAATTTTGTTAAGAATTGAAATTTAAGACACCCGGATGATTTTATAAGGTCACGTCATGTTAAAAGTAATCCTGGTAGTCCATGTGTTGAAAGTACATTTTTCCCGAGAATATTTGGTTAGGCACTAAAATATACGATAATCTGATTATGTTAAAAAGGATTTTTGAAAATAATTATTTTTTCATAGGTTTTCATGAATTAAAAAAAAAATTGAACGCTGGACTTGTATTTAAATTATTAGAACAACAATTTTTAAAAATCATCCGGGTATCTTACTTTCCAATTCTTAAACCCACTTCCTCGAGGAAGATGTATTTTTAACACCTAGAAGCACAACTTTCGACAAACCACAATTACAAAATCATTTCAACAATAACTATTCATTAATAAATTGTATGCGGTATTTAAACAAATATTTAAAACAATGTTCTCTTTGGGGGTTTCATTTGGCATCCTTAGTAAAAATATACGCTTAGTGCCATCTGTTTCTTCATTATGTAAGGAAACCACCTCCTTTTACCGACCTTTGCGCTATTTCACAAAGAAACACATCTCTTGCATTCACAAATTGTCTCCCCACAGTTACACTCTCTGAAATTAGCGCTCTTCTGACAAAATTTCATTCTGTCAAATTCAAGATCTGGAAATCGATACCCTACCTGGAAACAGTGCCGAAGATGTATGTTTGCTAGAAACCTCTGAAGTGTTATTGGCAGTGAAATCTTTTCAAATAGGTCATAGTGGGGAGCGTGATACCTGGTGTGTCGACGGTGGATATTGAATTAAATCTGGCTAGCAATGCACGGACAGACATATTCGGGAAGGGAACCGCGACAGCCTTAAAGAAAATATACGGCAATAAAAAAGTGATACAGTTCAGTGACACTTTATACGTTCCGGACTTACGAACGAATCTCGCCTCCTTCGCAAAGATTACTGACAAGGGACATGACATTATTTTTAGTAAAAGCAAGGCCGAGATAGTTTATAATTGTGGGAACGTGTTGCTCACTGCAGAGCATGAAAAGGTTCTATATCTTATTAGTGGAACATCCGCATGGGACATTTGTATATTCAATTTCTTCCTGAAGCCATCAGGACTGAACGCATGAAGGGTGTCAACTTAAATTTATTAAATGAAGATTTTGAATACACTGTCTGCCTACAGGGAAAGATGTATCGACCTCCGTTTTCTAAAATATCACAGAGTGACGAATGTTGGAGAAATAATTCATTCCGATGTATGTGGACCGATGCGTGTGGCTTCTCTTGGAAAGAAAGTCTATTTCGTGATTTTCATCGAAGAATCTTCTAGGTGGTGTGGGGTTAGGTTCATAAGCCAAAAGAATCAAGTAATGGATGAATTTGAAAAAGTTAGAGCTTTCGTAAGCACACATCGAGGTAAGAATATTAAATACCTACAGTCCGACAATGGAAAGGAATATTTCAATAAGGATTTTGACGAATTTCTCCAGTAACACGGAATATTACGAAGACTAGCAGCTCCTAATAATCCAGAACAAAATGGGGTTTCTGAATGGAAAAATAGAATATTGATAGACTTGGCGAGGTGACATTTGATACAATCGGGATTACCTGCAACGTTCTGGGCGGAAGCTGTTAATACGGCGAATTTCATTCGAAACAGATCACCGACAAGTGAACTCGATGGAACGACGCCCTACGAGACTTGGTTTGGAGAATCACCGGAAGTGGCTGATTTCAGACGTTTTGGAAATTAAGCTTTCATCATGAATAGAGGACCAAGCAAGGGCAAGCTCGAGCCGCGATCAAGAAGAGGTATCTTCGTTGGATATAGCTCAGACTCGAAGGATTTTAGAGTTTGCTTACCAAACGTTTTGCTCGAGATGCTCAACTAGATTCTGACAATGAGGATTTTCATGGGTTTACACAGAATGATCAACTGGATGCAGCAAGACTAGAAGACTTCTTCAAAATATATTTCAATGCAAATGAAATTCCTCTCAACCGAGCATTGGCCAGTCAAGATTTCGACGAATGGATGGTGGCCATGGCTGACGAGGTGAAATCGATTCTAATGAAAGATACATGGAATATGATTGACAGATCTGAATAATCCAAAGTAATTGGTAGTCGTTTTATTTTAACAAATAAATCTGGTTTGGACGGTGTTTTGGAAAGAAGAAAAGCTAGAATCATAGCCAAAGGGTACTCCCAGGAACATGGGAGAGATTTCCATGAGAAGAAAGCTCTGTATGGGCTAAAGCAAGCTGGGCGCGCCTAGTACAGACGTCTGAATAGCAATTTAAGATCCATTGGAGTGGAACCGACGAAATCGGATCCCTGTGTCTACCTAAATATAAAAAAGGGGAAGTTAATGATTATTGTCATTTACGTTGACGATATCCTTGTGATGTTCGAAGATCGTGAAGAAATTACAAAATTTGTTTGCACGCTAAGAACATTTTTCGAGGTTAAGGATATCGGGAATCTCAAACGATGTTTGGGGATGAACTTTACCAATAGCAACGAAGGAATTCTGATAAAACAAAGAACATATATTAAAGATGTGCTTCATCGATTTGGAATGCAGGACTGCAACCCTGTATCGAGTGCTCTAGAAGTTGGAACAAAGCTGGTTAGAAACAAATCTTGGTCTTATGCAGATGGCGAAAAACCACCTTATAGACAACTGATTGGGTGCTTGCTGTATTTATCTGTGGCAACACGACCAGACATTGCTCACACCACAAGTCTGCTGAGTCAATTTAATGACTGCTTTGACAAGACTCGCTGGAACGCAGCGAAGAGAGTACTTCGATACCTAAAAGGGAAGAGTGACCTTGGCATTTTCTATAGAAGTGGAGATGGTCCTCTGGAGGGATACGTTGATGCAGACTGGGGAGGTTCGATTGTAGACAGGCGATCTTTCACAGGCTATTCTTTCATGATAAACAATGGAATTGTTTCATGGGATTCCAGAAAGCAACGTACTGTTGTTTTATCATCGACTGAGGCCGAGTATATGGCTTTGAGTGAAGGAGCCAAGGAAGCAGTACATCTTAGAAGATTTCAACTGGAACTTGGAGCGTCAAATGTCAAATCAATTAGGGTAAAAGTTGATAATTACAGCGCTCAGAAACTTGCAACTAATCCTATCTATCACGTTCGGTCTAAACATATCGACATTAGACATCATTTTGTTCGCGAGGTTGTGGAATCGAATCAAGTGCATTTAGAGCACTTGGCATCTGAGGACATGTCTGCTGACGTATTGACTAAGGCGTTAACAAAACCAAAGCACGACAGATGTATTTGTCTCCTAGGATTAGCAAAAATGTGATTTTTTTTTTAATATTTAGCAGAGTTTTTCTCGACAAGTGTTAAGATTTGAATTTAAATACGATCTAATCTCTGTGTTACATCTTTTGTTTGTATTGTGTTACCTTGGTACACAAGTTTTGTATCTTTTGTGACTTTTCTCAAATATAAACGTTATAAACTGTTCTTACTTAATTATCGTGGACTTAATCTATCATTGCGTACACTTTTATTTCTAAAATTCTGAATAAAAGTTGAGGGCCGAAGAAGAAGAAAAAAAAGGAAGAAGAAAAACATAAAAACTTACTTTGATGGCCACACGAGGAATTGCATGTGCACAACAATCCTTTCCTTGTGTCCAGAACGTGAAAGAGAAATGATTCTCTGAATATAAGAAGCATGGTTAATTTTACTCTGCAACTTCAGCGTAAAGTCACCCAATACTAAATTCTTATCCTCACTTGATGGCCAATAGATATCACCACTCAACTGTAAAAAATTAGACAGTAAAGAATTTTGAAACTAATTTAAAAATAAAATAAATCAGAGGCGGCGGAGCCCCAGGGGGCACAAGGGGCAATCCCCCCCCCAGACATCGACCAGGGAGGAGAAAAGTATTGATTTGCCCCCCTCTGAAATCGAATGATTAAATTCATTGGATCGTTTGAATTTTTTCAAAAATGTACCTGAAATCTTTGTGAAATAATTGAAGCATTTGTGAAATCTTTGGGAAATCATTTAAATATTTATGAAATCTTTGGAAATATTTGAAATATTTTTGAAATATTTGATAATTTTTGTCGAATTATTGAAATTTTTGTGAAATCCTTGGGGAATCATTGAAATTTTTGTGAAATAATTGACATCTTTGTGAAATTTTTTAATCTATCTGAAATCTTTGGAATCATTAGAAAATTATTGAAATCTTATGAAATCTTTCTGATATCTTTGGAAATCTTTTCAAAATATTTGAAATATTTTTAAAATATTTGGTAATACTTGTAAAATTATTGAAACTATTTAAGTCTTTGTGAAATCTTTTAAATCTATCCGAAATCTTTGCGAAATATTTGAAATCATTGTGAAATCTTTGAAATCTTTGGGAAATAATAAAAATTATTGTAAAATCTTTAGAAATCTTTGCGAAATATTTTTGAAATATCTGATAATATTTGTAAAATTATTTAAATCTGTGTGAAATCTTTGGCAAATCATTGAAATTTTTGTGCACTCTTTGAAATCTATCTGAAATTTTTATGAAATATATTAAATCTATCCTAAATCTTTGTGAAATATTGGATATCATTGTGGAATCTTTGAAATATTTGGGCAATAATAAAAATTTTTGTAAAATCTTTGGAAACCTTTGTGAAATATTTGAAATATTTTCGAAATATGTGATAATACTTGTAAAATTATTTAAATCTGTGTGAAATCTTTGGCGAATCATTGAAATCTTTGTGCACTGTTTGAAAGCTATCAGAAATTTTTATGAAATATTTGAAATCTATCCGAAATCTTTGCGAAATATTTGTGAAATCTTTCAAATCTTTGGGAAATTATTGAAATCCGTTTGAAATCTTTCGAAATCTTTGCAAAATCTTTGAAATATTTTTGAAATATTTGGGACATCATTGAAATCTTCATGCAATCTTTGAAATCTATCTGAAATCTTCGCGATATATTTGAAATCTTTGTCAAATGTTTGGGAAATCATTATAATTTTTGTAAAATCTTTCTGAAATCTTTCTAAATCTTTGAGAAATATTACAAATATTTCATAATATTTGTGAAATTATTGAAATCTTTGTGAAATATTGGGAAAATTGTTGAAATCTTTGTGCACTCTTTGAAATCAACCTGAAATTTTTATGAAATATATTAAATCTATCCTAAATCTTTGCGAAATATTTGTGAAATCTTTTAAATATTTGGGAAATTATTGAAATCTTTTTAATAACTTTGGAAATCTTTGCAAAATATTTGAAAAATTTAGTAATATTTGTGAAATTATTGAAATATTTAGAAAATCATTGGAATCTGTGAAATTTTTTTTAATATGTCCGAAATCTTTAAAATCTTTATGATTATCTTTCGGAAATCATTTAAGTCTTCGTGAAATCTTTTAAATCTTTCCGAAATCTTTGCGAAATATTTGAAATCATTGTGGAATCTTTGAAATCTTTGGGAAATAATAAAAATTATTGTAAAATCTTTAGAAATCTTTGCGAAATATTTTTGAAATATCTGATAATATTTGTAAAATTATTTAAATCTGTGTGAAATCTTTGGCAAATCATTGAAATTTTTGTGCACTATTTGAAAGCTATCAGAAATTTGTATGAAATATTTAAAATCTATCCGAAATCTTTGCGAAATATTTGAAATATTTGTGAAATCTTTCAAATCTTTAGGAAATTATTGAAATCCGTTTGAAATCTTTCGAAATCTTTGCAAAATCTTTGAAATATTTTTGAAATGTTTGGTAATGTTTGTGAAAATATTGAAATCTTTGTAAAATCATTGAAATCTTTGAGAATTTTTTTTAATCTATCCGAAATATTTAAAATCTTTATGTAATCTTTGGAAAATCATTGAAATCTTTGTGCACTCTTTGAAATCTATCTGAAATTTGTATGAAATATTTTAATTCTATCCGAAATTTTTGAAATCTTTGTGAAATCTTTCAAATCTTTGGGAAATTATTGAAATCTTTCTGATAACTTTGGAAAGCTTTGCGAAATATTTGAAATCATTGTGAAGTCTTCGAAATCTTTGGAAAATAATTAAATTTGTTGTAAAATCTTTCTAAAATCTTTGGGAATCTTTGCAAAATATTTGAAATATTTTTGAAATATCTGATATTTGTAAAATTATTGAAATCTGTTTGAAATCTTTATGATATCTTTGAAAATCTTTGTAAAATATTTAAAATATTTGGTAATATTTGTGAAAATACTGAAATATTTCGAAAATCATTGGAATCTTTGTGAAATCTTTTTAAACTATCCGAAATCTTTAAAATCATTATGAAATCTTTGGTAAATCATTGAAATCTTCGTGCAATCTTTGAAATCTATCTGAAATCTTTGCGAAATATTTGAAATCTTTCTGAAATCTTTGGAAATCTTTGCGAAATATTAAAAATATTTTGGAAATATTTGATAATATTTGTAAAATTATTGAAAACTTTGTGAAACATTGGGGAAATTATTGAAATCTTTGTGCACTCTTTGAAATCTATCTGAAATTTTTGTGAAATTATTGAAATATTTGACAAATCATTGAAGTTTTTGTGAAATCTTTTAAATATAACCGAAATCTTTGCTAAATATTTTTAATCTTTGGAAAATCATTGAAATCTTTGTGAAATCTTTAGGAAATCATTGAAATCTTTGTGCACACTTTGAAATCTATCGGAAAACTTTGTGAAAGAATTGAAGTATTTGTGAAATCTTCTAAATTTATCCAAAATTTTTGTGAAATTTTCGAAATTTTTGGGAAACCGTTTTAAATCTTTCTGAAATTGTTGCAAATCTTTGCGAAATATTAAAAATATTTTTGCAATATTTGGTAACATTTGAGAAAGTAAAATCTTTGAAAAATCATTGAAGTCTTTGTGAAATCTTCTAAATCTAACCGAAATCCTTGCTAAATATTTTTAATCTTCGTAAAATAATTGAAGTATTTGTGAAATCTTCTAAATTTATCCGAAATCTTTGCGAAATATTTATGAAATTTTTGGGAAATCGTTTTAAATCGTGGTGAAATCTTTCTGAAATCTTTGGAAATCTTTGCGAAATTTTAAAATATTTTTGAAATATTTGGTAATATTTGAGAAATTTGTCAAATCTTTGAAAAATCATTGAAGTCTTTGTGAAATCTTATAAATCTATCCGAAATCTGTGCTAAATATTTTAAATCTTTGGAAAACCATTGAAATCTTTGTGAAATTTTTAGGAAATCATTGAAACCTTTGTGCACTCTTTGAAATCCATCAGAAATCTTGGTGAAATAATTGACCTTCAAATTTTTTCCGAAATCTTTGCGAAATATCTGAAATATTTTTGAAATATTTGATAATATTTGTGTAATGGTTTGGAAAATCATTGAAATCTTTGTGAAATCTTTGTCAATGTGAATTTTATACCTCTATTTATTTTATATTATTATTTATTATTTACTATTTATTATTTATTTATTATTTATGATTTATGTACAATTTGTACATAGTATAATATTATTATACTATGTACAAATTGTGACATTGAATATTAAAAGTCTATGTCCCTGCCCCCACCTAGCAAAAAGTCTCCGCAGCTTCTGAAATAAATACAAGTTCCAAATACCTGCAAATCAGTTGCTAAGCAAGCAATAACCTCGCTCTCTTGCTCCCACACCATGGTCCAAAATATTTGGAATGCATCAGCCTTGGGTGCTTGCGTGATAATAAATGCAGCTGGAGTCCATTGAGTTACATCTCTTACGTATGAAGCGTTAATATAAGAAGGCCTCTCGACGGAAGTTAATTCCACCCTGCTTAAGTCATAGGGAATACAACTTGCAGATCTGTTTGCAGCGAAATTCGAGATTGCAATGTTGGCAGACTGTTTCTTCTCTTCACGTTCCTGTAAATTAAAAACATACTTGTAAATCAGAGCAAAGTATTTTTCTAAATAATTCAGAGTAGCTACGAAATCCCAATTACAAAGTTTTCCCTGACCGATGTTCTATTTTCCCTTAATGTTATAATTTTTTCTTTCAGGTATACAAACAGCTTTAAACCTAGGAGATCAACAATGTTATTGCAAAACAATGTTTGTTTCTAAATTTATCCTAAACATTTTTAGTGACAACAGCAGACTTCACAGCCTAAAAAGCTCTCAAAATAGGGGGAATAGGCAAAGATATTTGAAATAGGGTAATTTTTCAGAAAAATAGGGAAATAAATTGTTTTTAATAAAATTCATGTATAGGTGCCATATTGAATTCAATATAAGACAATTAAGATTTCAGGTTTTTAGAAGACAGTTCAATTTTGATACAAGATAGATTAATTTTCAATCAAGAACTTTTCTACCAAAAAAGAAGAATTTTCAACAAAGCAATTCAATTTTTCACCAAAAACGATGACTTTATACAGAAGAATTGATAATTCAACAAAATAATTAAATTTTCTACAAAAAAATGGAATAAAAAAAAAGTCGAACTTTTAACCAAATAGTTGAACTTTCAAACAAGAAAGATAAATTTTCAACCAAATGGTCAAAAATTCATCTGTTTTATTAGAAATTTGATCTTTTTTTTAATAAAAAGCAACTGTTTGGTTGAAAACTAATCTTATTTGGTTGAGGATTCAACTATTTTGTTGAAAATTCGTTTTTTGTTGTTCGATTTAACAGTTTTTGATTTAAAATTAAAATCTGTTTTGGTTGAAATATTTACTATTACATTACTCGTTGAAAATTGATTTTTTTTATTTGAAAATTTAAATTCTTGGGTAAAAGTTACAAATTTGTTAAAAATTTATTTTTTTGGTGGGAGGTACTTCTTATTGGTTGAAAATTTAATTATTTCGTTGAAAGTTCGTTTTTTTTTTGTTTTAAATTAATATTCTAATTGAAAATGTAAACTTTCCATTTTTGGCTGACAATTGATCTTTTTTAGTTACAAATTTGTTTTTTTTTTGTAGAAAACTAATCTTCTTGGTTTGAAATTTCTTCTTTTTTTGTTAAAAATGCAACATCTTGGTTGAATATTAACTTTTTTGTTAAAAATGTATACGTTCGCGTTAAAAATTCTACGGTTTTACAGAAAATTCGTATTTTGGTTTGAAAGTTCAACAATTTGGTTGAAAATTCGTCTTTTTTATAGAAAATTCGTTTTTTTTTTGGTTTTGAAATTCATTTCTTTTGGCAGAAATTGTATCTTTCTTGGTTGAAATGTCACCCATTACATTTTTTGTTCAGAATTCATCCTTCTAGGTTAAAAATTCAACTGTTTTATTGAAAATTCATTTATTTTGTTAAAAATCCATCTTTTTTGTGGAAAATTCATCTTTTTGGTTTCGAAATTTATCTATTTTGGCAGAAATTTTATCTTTTTTGTTTGAAATATCATCAATTACATTTTTTTGTTCAGAATTCATCTTTGTAAGATTAAAATGCAACTATTTTGTTACAAATTTGATTATTTTGCAAAGAATTCAACTTTTGATTAAAAATGCAACTATTTTGTTAAAAATTTAATTATTTTGTTGAAAATTGGTCATAATTTTTGGTTGAAATCAATAAATTCTATCTTTTACTGTATCCAAAAAAATAATTGTGCAATTTAAAAATTTTTTTTAAATGTAAAAAAATTAAAAAATTAATTTTCAAACAAAAAAGAAAAATTGTCAACCAATAAAAAAAACGAATTTTCAACAAAATAGTTCAATTTTGAACCGAATAAATTAAGTTTTAACTAAAATGCTGAATTTTCAACCAAAAAAGATGAATTCTCAACAAAAAGTGTAATAGTTGATAATAGATTCAACCAAAAAAATTTATAATTTGTAGTAAAAATCAGTTGAATTAATCCAGAAAAGACGAAATTTTGACAAAATAGTTGATTTTTTAACCAAAAATAATTTTACAGTTAAGAAAGAAAAAAATTAAGCCAAAAATAGGTACATTTTCAACCAAAGAAATAACTTTTCAACTAGAATGATGAATTTTCAACCAAAAAACATGAATTCTCAACAAAAAATGTAATAGTTGATATTTCAACCAAAAAACTTTATAAATTGTAATAGAAAATAGTTTAATTAATTGAAAAAAGACGCTCTTTAAACCATATACTTGAATTTTTAAATAGAAAATAAAGAAAAAATTCCTTGAAATCTTCGAATCTTTTAAAATACATACTCTCTAGAATCCTTTAAAACGTTCCATTAAATCTGGTGAAATCCCGTACTAATTATAATTTTTAATACTTTTAACAATTCATTAAAATTTTTTTAGATCTTTGAAATCCTCTAGGACCCCATAAGATCCCATGAAATCTGTAGAAATCCCTAAAAGTCCCTTAAAGTTTAATTCTATTTCATTTACTCCATAAGGTTCCCCTGAAATTACTTGAAATTTCCTAAAATCCCTTGAATTTTTTTTAATCTCTTGAAATTCCTTGGAATCATGTAAAAAAAACCCTAAAATTCTTTAAATCCTTCGAAATCTATTGAAATTTTTTAAATCGTTAAATCCCGTATATTATCTTGAAATTTGTAATATCTATATATTTTTCAATTATTTTGAAAACTTTAAAATTCCGTGAAATTAGATGAAACTCTAAAATATCTTAAAATCCCATAAAATCTTTGAAATTCTCTGAAATCCCTTGCAATCTTTTAAAATACTTTAAAAAGTTTGAAACCCAAAAAATCCTTTCACATCCCTTAAATCAGTTAAGATCTTAGAGCTTGTTGAAATCTTGGAAATCTCGTGAAATATTTAGAAATCCCTTGAAATGCTTCTAAAGATTTTGAAATCTTTGAAATCCCTTGAAATCTTTTGAAATATTGATTTTGGAGATGGCGAATGTTATTTTAGCCAATCTAACGAGGCTCAAAAATATGTTTAAAGGCAAAGTAAGAAAATAGTTTTATTGGCGAACAATTTGAGAAAATAGTAACATTAGTCTAATTTTTCCAAAATAAGAGCCAATACATAGTTTCATCGTTAAAAAAAAAGTGTCAATAGTGGCTCGAGTCCAACGTCTACACTTGTATTTAGATATTCATTTTATAATTTACAATAAACTTTTCTGTCAAAAAAACACTGAACTCTAACATCTTGTAACTTTTTTTTTTAAATTGTTACCGAAGGACAAACATGAATAAAGGACAGTGTGATATTTCTATAAATTGAAAGTTGTCTTTTGATTTGTCCGCCTCGCCCCTCATTGGATTGTTGATAATGGAACCGTCCCGGTTGGAAAGAAAAATATTCTCATAAAACTCTAAACATACCTCGAATTCTCGAACTTCCTTCCATTTATTATCGAGTGTTGTAGCACCGCTCAGTGTCTTCACTAATAGACTGTCAACGAATTTTTCATATTTTTCGATATCAATAATAAATTTTTGCAAGGCCGTTGGCTCCGCGAGGGGGTCTCTCTTTGGCTGTACATCCAAATACCACGTGTCCCATACAATTTGCAGGTTGTCATGTTTATCATCGGTTTGGACTGTCGAGTTTTTTCGAACTACCTTCAGTTCTGAAGTATTTTCCGTAGTTTCAACTTCACTTTTCGCATCATCCTTTTCATCTTTACTTTTATCGACTTGAACTTCCGGTAGGAGTGGAGCGTGATTAATTGTGATGTCCAGGTCAGAGAGAAGATCGACATTGGATTTTGGTTCAGTGGATTGAAGTGTCCCTGAACTCGAAGTATTTGTTTCGTTGTTGGTTGCTTGCATGTATGACGGATTTGCATTTTCCACATTAGCAGCTGAAGAAAAAAACGTTAAAATAGTTAATATTCCACATTCTTTAAAACGAATATTTATTGCAGAAACTTAAATTTTATAGTAGGGGGGAGCGAACAAATATTTTTTTTTCGAATTCAAAGGGTGGATCACCCATACAAAGTTACAGATAAAAAAAATATATCTTATGTTCGCGCATCCACAATAAAGCTCAAAATAATGAATAATAGCGAATTTTTTTATCAAGACAGTAAGAAATAAGTTTCTTAATTGATGAAAAGGGTTCTAAAAATTACTATTTATAACTGTCGGTCCTCGGACTCACTCGTAAAAATTCAAATTTTAAACATGAACTTCAATGATTGTTTAAAATGTTATTCTTTAGTATATAAATTACCGAAATTCCTATTTATTTATTTGATTATTTATTGCAAGCTTCACAGTATTTCATCTTTTTCTCATTTTTCCATAAATGCGAACTGAATTAATAGAACCCAATAAGAAAATCCAACTATTTTTTGTTGAAAGTTCATTCTTTTAGAATGAAAACTCTACTATTAATTTTTTCGTTACGAATTCATATTTTTTATTTAAAAAATTTATTATTTGGTTCAAAATGGAATTATTTTGTTGAAAATTCAACCATTTGGTTAAAAAGTTATACTGAAACTGCAATCCAATTTTGGAAATCATTAATTAACTTATATTTAGAGTTGAGCAGCTTCAAACGCTTTTTAAAATAAAAAATTGTCAATTCCAGATTGATTGCTTTTATTTAATTATTTAATTGCTTTTAATTTGTAATGGATTAAGTGTTCAAAACTGCATTTGAAAATTCTTTAAATTGAAAATTAACGCTTACAAAGGAAGATCTAAAATGAAAAAGTTTTAAAGTCATAGGTTTTAGAATTACTGTAATGTTGTTAATCTGAACGTTTTTATAGTTGAAAAAATTAGCTATTCAACTTAGCATTCAAAAGGAAGTTGAAATCAAACTTATTTTAAGTTGCATTATATCATGTTCTAGATCCGAATTGAGCCCAGTGGTCAAGTAGGTAATTTTCAGTAGTCCGGAATTGAGCCAAAAGCCTCCCAACCATAAAAAATATGAAACTATGAATTAAATAAAGAAACAATTTTTTCTTTGATACAGTAAAAGATAGAATTTATTTATTTCAACCAAAAATTATGACCAATTTCCAACAAAATAATTAAATTTTTAACAAAATAGATGCATTTTTAATCAAACTGTTTAATTTTCAAACTACAAATATGAATTTTCAAACAAATCGTCGAATTTTTAATAAAAAAAAGGTTAAACTTCAACCAAAAAACAGTTGCATTTTCAACCAAAAGTTGAATTCTTAACAAAATAATAAAATTTGTAACAAAATAGTTGAATTTTAAACCTACAAAGATGAATTCTGAACAAAAAATGTAATTGATGATATTTCAACCAAAAAAGATCAAATTTCTGCCAAAATAGATACATTTCAAAACCAAAAAGATGAATTTTTCACAAAAAAGATGGATTTTTAACAAAATAAATGAATTTTCAATTAAACAGTTGAATTTTTAACCTAGAAAGATTAATTCTCAACCAAAAAGGTAATGGGTGACATTTCAACCAAGAAAGATACAATCTCGCCAAAAGAAATGAATTTCTATAAAAAAGACGAATTTCTAACCAAATTTTTGAACTTTCAAACCAAAAGACGAATTTTCTGTAAAACCGTTCAATTTTTAACGCGAACATATAATTTTTTAATAAAAAGGTTAATATTCAACCAAAATGTTGCATTTTTAACAAAAAAAGAAGAAATTTCAAACTAAGAAGATTAGTTTTCTACTAAAAAAGACAAATTTTCTACTAAAAAAGATCAATTGTCAACCAAAAATGGAAAATTTATATTTTCAATTAAAATAATTAATTACAAACAAAAAAAAAACGAACTTTCCACGAAAGAATTAAATTTTCAACTAATAAGAAGTACCTTCCACAAAAAAAAAATTTTTTTAAACAAATTTGTAACTTTCAACCAAGAATTTGAATTTTCAAATAAAAAAAAATAAATTTTCAACGAGTAATGTAACAGGAAATATTTCAACCAAAACAGAGTTTAATTTTAAATCAAAAACCGTTAAATTCAACAACAAAAAACGAATTTTCAACAAAATAGTTCAATCCTCAACCAAAGATTAGTTTTCAACCAAACAGTTGCTTTTTATCCAAAAAAGATGAAATGTCTAATAAAACAAATGAATTTTTTAACCAAAAAGATAAATTTTTGTAAAAAATGTTGAATTTTTAACCCTGAAAGATTTCAGTTGAATTTTCAACAAAAAGATGAATTGGAAACGAAAAATGTACTAGTTCATATTTCAACAAAACAAAAAAAAAGGTTGAATTTTAAACCTGCAAAGATGAATTCTTAACAAAAAAATGTAATGAGTGACATATCAATCAAACAAGATAAAAATTCTGCCAAGAGTTGAATTTCAAAACCAAAAAGTCGAATTTTCTATTAAAAAAGACAAATTTTCAACAAAATACATGATTTTTCAACGAAATTGTTGAATTTTCAACTAAAAACTATCAATTTTCAACCAAAAATAAAAAAGATAAATTGTCAGTAAATAGAATTATTTAAAAATATAACAAAATAGGAGAAAATGGATATTCATCAATGAATTTTCAGTTCAAGTGCATGAGAATCATTTTCAATTAGCAGTGTAAGAAACTTAAGTTACATTTATAATTTTAAAGTGCTTCACTTTTGAAGCACTTAATTGAGTAGACTAGATTTTTATTTAACATTCAAGCCTGAAACTAACCTTGAGTTGGAGTTTGTTGACCATACTGTGAAGCGTAATATGTCTGATTGTCAGGCATCGAGTTCGCACCATTGTTCGAGTACTGTGAAGAAGTTGTCTGATTGGTAGTAGCAGCACTATTGCTGGCATTAGTATACAACGAATATGCATCTTGCTGCTGATAAACGTTACTATTCGCAGGAACAGATACATTTCTGATAGCATTATTCTGTTCTTGTCCAATCATCGTTTGCGTATTTTGATAACCCGAAGAATACTGATATCCTCCTGCGACAGCATTGTACCCATAACCAGGATGACCCTGATACGAATCCGCGGACGAACTCGGCATTCCGCTTCCTTGTTGTGTATTTCCATAACTATTATTATATCCTTGAGAATAGCTCGGATACTGCGACGACCCAGCATAATGCTCTTGAGGGTTATAGTAATTTTGTTGATAATTTGGAATCGAGTTTGCTTTCGCATGACTATGTATCATTTCTGAGTTATAACTCTGGGTCATATTCTGATTTGTACTAGAATTCTGTACGTTTTGATAAGGAAGGCTAGTATCTGTAGTTTGTTGATAGCTACCATAAGCGTTGTAATTTTGAGAGCTCATTCCATCTTGTGTTTGAGCTGCGTAGCCAGCTTGGGGTTGCGTATTCGAATAATTCTGTGCCTGATTAGAACCGTAGTTAGTTTGAGGATTCGGCACTGCATTGGGATACTGTGAGGCGGCATCATAGTAGGAATTGCTGCTTATATTCGCAGAAGGTACGTTTGTCGAGGCGACTGAATATGTTGAACTATCGGTAGCAGACGTGTTGGTATACATCCCCATGTGCTGATTTGGAGTGTATTGTTGGGGGATTGAGTAGTGAATCCCAGGTGACGCACTTGGCGGATTTTGTACCAACTGAGTCTGTGGAGTTGACTGTTGAGAACTAATCTGTTGTTGAGGAGTCATATGTTGTTGAGGAGTCATCTGTTGTTGAGGAGTCATCTGTTGTTGAGGAGTCATCTGTTGTTGAGGTGTCATCTGTTGTTGAGGTGTCATCTGTTGTTGAGGATTAACCTGTTGCGGAATTACCCTTTGTTGTGAATTTATCTGCTGTTGCAAATCAACTTGAGAGGGATGTTGATGAACGGATTGATTGCCTTGAGACATTTGCATCGCTGGCATTTCCACATTTCCAGTTACCATTGGGTTTAAGTAATTTTGCGTCGCGAGGTTGGGTTGCTGCAAAATCGGTTGAGAAACACCAACTTGGTAAGCGTTAACCGAGTTTTGATTTCCTGGCTGCTGTTGAGAGTCCTTTACTTGTGGTTGGTAATACTCTGCAGTATTTTGAATTGAGCTCGGCACGTAGACATTCGTCTTGCCGTCAGATAAGGTATTGTAAGTTTGGTTCATAGAAGCTGCGTAAGGCACTGATTGATTCAGTTCTGGCTTTCTTCCAACCTCGGGATCTACATTAGCCTGCTGACCAGTTTGCATCTGAACTGGAGTGAAATTCTGATGCTGAGGGGAAGCGCTATTTACCTGCTGAGTCCCTTGATAGTTAGGATTCTCCTGCATCATTTGATAACCAGGATAAGAGTAAGCGGCATTCGCATTATAGGAGTAAGCCTGATACTGGTCTCTTGTATTGGGATCCGTTGGGTATTGAACTTGACTTTGTTGAGCAGCAGTGTAGCCACTGTACGCGTCGGAAGTGCTGGAAAGTTCGGTCGCTGCCTTTATCTTTCCAGCCTGTCCGTAGACACTATCGGAGAAAGTAGTTCCAGTCTTGGGAAAACTTGCATTTAAATTACTCATGACTTTTATTGTTTCTCCATACATGTACTGTGTATTGTAGGAACTTTGCTGGCCGGGATAGTAATCAGGGTATCTGCTTTGATAGTATTGGTAGGCTTGCGTAGGATCAGTGAACTGCGAGACATTGGTGGAAGGCATGTTATCACTCGTACCGTTATGATCAGTTTTGGATGCTTTCACCACTGACTGGTCGGAGTTTGTTTTCGTAGTTCGATGATCAGAGTACTGATTGTGATAGACAGGAATGTTTGTTACTCTATTCGCTAGATAGTCTTTGAGTTTTAAACCACTGCCTGTTGCATTTTGTTCTTTCGGAAGCATATGATGAGGCTGATTTTTGGTTTCTGAAAGGGAAAGGTCATTTACAGCATGTGTCCCTGGACTGTTCTGTGCAAGAATCTGTGCACGTTCTTCTTCCTGAACTTTACAGGTGTTCTTTACTCTTTGCAGTAACTTGGTCACGTTTATTTCCATCTTCCTGTAAAATTCTAAACCCTTCGTCGTTTTTGCTAATAAATCTTCGTAGGCATCATAGGAGGCGATCAAGGAAGATATGATAAATTCGCGGCGTTTCAAGATTTCATCAACTGATTTTCGAGTGTCTGCGGTTTGAGCATACGCTTCCGTCAATGCAGATAAGATGTTCTCTTGAGCAGCTAAGTTTTGCTCTATTAGCTGCACCTGGAATTCAGATCATTTTTTTAATTACTAAGAAGCCTACTAAATGATTTTGAATTTGAAAAAGAAGACAGATAATACGAACGAGTGGTTGATGTTTGCTGATTTGTTCTGCAAAGAGGTGGTCAAGAGGCTCAGATTCAGAGGTAGCTGTAACCAACAGTCTTGTCAAATCATCTTGAGATATTGATTCTCGCAATTTGTTGTGCAAATCGCTTCTTTGCCTGCGCATTTCATCCACTTTATTCAGTATGCGTTTTAACTCTCTAGTGTGAATCTTTTCAGATTCGTTGTCTGCCTTCTTTTCGCTGCTACTTTCACCTGGATACAACAAGAATATTGGCAACATTTCTGAAAATGTTAGCTGAAAAATGGACTTCAGATTTTATTTACTAATAAAATAGTAATATAGTATTTACGAACGCCCATTAATTACGTAAAACTGGGTGAGGGGGGGGGGGGATCTTATGAATTCTTACTTGGGTGATGGGTGAAAAATCTCGTCAATTATCTCAAAATTAATTAAAATCCTTGAATTTCCGTCAAATATTACGAAATTTCACAAGATCCCTTAAAATCTTTGAAATCCCTTTACAATTCATTGAAATCTTTAAAATCCGTGGGAATCTTGTCGAATTCTGTGAAATACCTTACAATATATTAAAATCCAGTCCACTTTTTTAAAAGCTATTAAAATTTCTCGAAATCCCTCAAAACCCTTTATAATATTAGGAAATCCTCTCTTCTCTTTAAATCTCTTCAAATCTTTGAAATTCCATTAAAATTGCCTAATACCCTTAAAAATTCGTAAAAATATTTCGGTATCAGATTATATCCTTTAAAATCCTTTCAAATCCCGTGAATGCTCTTAAAATATTTTAAAATCCCTTTAAACCCTTTAAAAAAATAAAACTCCCTAAAATCGCTTAAAATCCAATCAAATCTTTCAAAAGCCATCCAAATTTCTCGAAATCTCTTAAAATCCTTGATAATATTAAAAAAAAACCTTTGAAACTCCGTTAAATCTTTTGAAATCCTCAAAAATTCGCGAATATACTTTGGATTCTTATGAAATCTCTTTAAATCGCTTTATCCCTTTACTGATTTTAAAATCTCTTAAAATCCCTTTAACCCCTTTCAAAAATGAAAATCCTTAAAATTGCTTGAAATCTTCCAAAATCTAATAAAAATCCCTTATAATGTTTTAAAATCCATGAAAATCACTTAAAATTTATAAAAATCAATGAAAACACTTGATTTTACGTAAACTATTACGAAATTTTATGAGAGCCCTTGAAATTTTTGAAATCCCTTTACAATTCATTAAAATCTTTAAAAATCGTGCGAATCTTTCCGAATTTTATGAAATCCCTTACAATATATTAAAATCCAAACAAGTTTTTTAAAAGCCATTAAAATTTCTCAAAATTCCTTAAAACCATTTATACTATTCGGAAATCCTTTACAAATCCGTTAAATCTTTTGAAAGCCTCTAAAATCCATGAATATACTTTTGAATCTTATGAAATCTCTTTAAATCCCTTCGAATCTTTGAAATTCCATTAAAATCACCTGGTATCCTTCAAAAATTGTGAACATTTTTCAGTATCACATGAAACTGTTTAAAATACTTTGAAATCACCTTAGTTTTTTTAAAATATCTTAAAATACCTTTAAATCCTTTAAAAACTGAAAATCCTTAAAATCTCTTGAAATTCCTTACAATATATTAGTTAGTATAATATAATATATCAAGTTAAATATATTAAAATAAATTAAAATATTTTAAGAGACATTATAATTCTCGTAATCGCTTACAATCCTTTATAATATTCGAAAATCCTTTAAAATTTCGTTAAATCTTTTGAAATCTTACGAAATCTTCCAATATCCGTGGATATACTTTGAAATGCGTTGAAATTCCTTAAAATCTTGTGAAATCCCGTGAAATTATCGAAACCCCTTCAAATCTATCAAAATCCCTTAAAATACTTTGAAGTCTTTTGAAATCTTTTTAACTCGCTTCAAACATTGGAAATTGTATTAAAATCCCCTGATGTCCTTCCAAATTTGTAAAATGTTTCGGTATCACATGAAATCCTTTAAAATCCATTGAAATCCAGTGACTCATTTTGAAATATTTCGAAATCTCTTAAAATCCTTTGAAATACAGTAACATCTCCCTTAAAATCATTAAAATTAAAATCATGTATAATCCCTTGAAAAAATTGAGATTCTCTCTCAAATTATACTACGTAATAGCATTTTTTTTAAATCATTTAAAATCTATGAAACCTCTTGCAATCCTTTGGAATCGTTTGAAATACCCTAAAACTTTTGTAACCCCTTGAAATCTTTTGAAATTCCTTGAATTCTCATGAAATCCCTAAAAAGCTTTGGAAATCTCGTTCTAGTTCTTTGAAATACTTTGTAGTCCTTTGCAATACCTTAGAATCCCTTGAAATCTGTAGAAATACTTTCACATCTCTGGATAAATACCTTTCAAATCTTTTGAAATTCCTTGAAACCTCGTTTACAGTGAAAATGGTTGATATATTTTTGATATATTAAGTAAGAAATATTTAATCTCAGGTAAAAGGGGGGGAGGGGTTCATACAAATCTAACGAATCCTTAAAATAGGGGGGAGGGGGCCTGAAATTTCAAAAATCATCCTTACATAATTAATGGACGTTCCCGTTCTAATGTCAGGGGGAAATTATGGCTTAGTAGAATGAAATATACCTGATAAGTTCGCCTTAGGGGATGGAATATGCGCCATTAAACTTGACAATGGTTGAGAAAGTATCCTCAAATTATTCAGGTGTAAATTCATTGCTCTATGAAGCGCCTGATTGCTTTCGGATGCTTTAGCGTGAGCTTCCTCATACTTTTTTGCCTCTCTTGTCAAATCGGTAGCAACTATTGATGGTGGTCGTTTGCCCATTGTTTCCTGGTACTGTTTTTCCCTATGGAATAATTTTTTATGATTGAATTCTATTTACTGATATAATCACTTCCGTTCAAGAAATAATAATTTAAAAAAATAATCGCACTTAATTCTTGAAATCGTTGGACATTTTCAAAATAATATCAGGCTTCGAAGTGCTCTATGAAACTAAAAAAAAGTATCAAAAAAGTATCTTCTGTAAAAAAAAAGTATCCTCAAAAATAAAAAAAGTAAATAACTGCATTTAAGACTGCATCCAAGGAGAAAAGAATGATTTAGACAAAAAATGCATTTGAGGAATTTGATATGTCTGGGAAATCAGAAATTTAAACACAATAAATTTGAGAAAAACTGTTGACATTTATGATTTTCCAAACTTATCCAATTTTTTAAATGCTAGGTCCATTAAACATAATTTGTCGCCTAGAGTACATTAATTAAAAAGCTGTAAAAATTTAGAGAGACACTTAAGACTTCTAGAAACATTTTAAAAACTGTAAATAAACATTTTCAGGGTACTAATACACTACTTTTCCAGACGGTTCTAATTTCGATTTTCATCATAATAATTTAGTATTTTAGATTAAAAAATGGAAAGTATTTCCAGTATTTCTTTAATTTTTAATTTAAAAAACACACAACTGTGCTAGTACGATAAATTTTGTATATACAGAGTGTCTACTAAAATCCTGGAAAAAAATTCCCCGACATTTCGAGGTTTTTTTCTAGGTATCTAAAGTTTCATAATAAGAAGCTGTTTACATATTTCGCATTTTATTAAACAATTGACTCGGAATATGTATACAGCTTCGCGACTTTATAATAAATAATGTTTTTCAATTTCTAGGGATTTAATTAATTTGTTTAATTTAGAAAGCTTTGACAAATTATATTACAAGATATTCCTAAATACATTAGTAACATCGATTAATTAAATAATTCTAAAACACAATTAATTATGTATTCCTTGAATTGGCCTCTGAAGTCCATGAATTTAAATAATAATAATTCAAACAAATTTTCTATTTTATCTTCTTATAGTTAAAATTCAGTTCATATTTAAGTAAAATTAATATGGGTACCATATTAAATTTAATATAAACCGCCTCAAATTCCTAACTTTTTATGTAAAAATATTGCATTTTCAACAAGATAGATGAATTCTTAACCAAATAGTTGAATTTTCAACCAAAAACATTAATTTGCTACCAAAAAAGACGCTTTGTCAACAAAATACATGAATTCTCGATCAAATAGTTGAATTTTTAAGTAAAAAAGATAAATTTTTTACCAAATAGTTGAATTTTTATCTGAGATAGATTAGTTTTTAACCAAAAATGGAATAGTTAAATTTTCAGTTCAAAAAGAAAATTAATTTTCACCAACAAAAAAGTTGTAATCAGCGATGAATTTATAAATGAAATAATGAATCTTCAACTAGCATAACCAACCAAGTAGTAGTTTTATTTTCAACCAAAAAGGTGAATTTTCAAACAAAAAGATTAATTTTCAAATAAACAGACGATTTTTGAACAAAATACATGAATTTTCAACTAAACAAAAAACAAAAAATTTCAACTTAATAGTTGAATTTTGAATTAATTTTCTACCAAAAAGAAGATTTTTCAACAAAAAACATGAATTTTCAACTAGAAAAAAAAAACAATTTTTCAACTGAATAGTTGAATTTTGAATTAATTTTCTACCAAAAAGACGACTTTTCAACAAAATACATGAATTTTCAACTGAAAAAAAAAACAATTTTTCAACTGAATATTTGAATTTTGAAATAAAAAAGGTCAGTTTTCAACCAAAAATGGAATATTTTAATTTTGACTTTAAAAAATTAATTTTCCACACAAAAAAAAACAAGATGAAATTTTTAACAAAAGAGTTGAACTTTTAACCAAGTAGTTTTATTTTCAAGCAAAAAAAATGAATTTTCGATTAAAACTATGAATATTTAACTGGAATACTTGAATTTTCAACCACAAAAATGATTTTTCCAATAAGAAAATACATTTCCAAACAATAAGATTAATTTACTCCCAAAATAGACAATTTTACAAAAAATTACAAAAATTTTCAACAGGAATAGTTGAATTTAAAACGATAATTTTTCAACTAAATAGTTAAATTTTCAGTTAAAAAAATTAATTTTCAACAAAACTAAGGAATTTTCAATTAAAATTATGAATCTTCAACTAGAATAGTTGAATTTTAAACTTAAAAAATTAATTTTCCAGTAAGATGATGAATCTTTATCCGAAATAGTTGTTTTTCAACAAAAAAACAAAAATACGATGTTTCAACAAAATACATGAATTTTCAACTAAAAAAAAAAAAATTTCAACTGAGTATTTTAATTTTGACTTTAAAAAATTAATTTTCCACACAAAAAAAACAAGATGAAATTTTTAACAAAAGGGTTGAACTTTTAACAAAGTAGTTTTATTTTCAACCAAAAAAATGAATTTTCAACTAAAATTATGAATATTTAACTGGAATACTTTAATTTTCAACCACAAAAATGATTTTTCCAACAAGAAAATATATTTTCGAACAAGAAGATTAATTTACTCCCAAAATAGACAATTTTACAAAAAATTACATAAATTTTCAACTGGAATAGTTGAATAGATGAATTTAAAAAGATAATTTTTCAACTAAATAGTTGAATTTTCAGTTAAAAAAATTAATTTTCAACAAAAATAATGAATTTGCAATTAAAATTATGAATCTTCAACTAGAATAATTGAATTTTAAACTAAAAAAATTAATTTTCCAGTAAGATGATGAATTTTTAACTGGAATAGTTAAATTTTCAACCATAAGGTTGAATTTTCAACCAAGAAGATTAATTTCTACAAAAAAGACAATTTTCAACAAAATACATGAACTTTTGAATAAAAAAGATAAATTGCCAAACAAGAATTCAATAGTTAAATTTTCGGTTAAAAAAATTATTGTTCATCCAAAGAGATGATTTTTCAATTAAAATGATGGAATATTTAATTGGAATAGTTACATTTTCAGTTTAAAAAACTAATTTTCAATAAAAAACTAATTTTCAAAATAATAGTTACATTTTCAAACAAAGTTATTAATTTTCAACTAAAAGTATTATTCTTTAACTAGATTAATTAAATAATCAACCTAAGAGCTTAATTTTCAATCAAGAAGATTAATTTCTACCAAAAAAGATGAATTTTCAACTAAAAAAGATAATTTTTTCAACCAAAAATGGAATAGTTAAATTTTTAGTTAACAAAATTAATGTTCGACTAGAGATAAATTTTTAGGTAAAATGATAGAATATTCATCTGAAATAGTTACTTTTCAACAAAAAAACTCATTTTCCAACCAAAGAGATGAATTTTTAATTAAAATGATGAATCTTCATAAAAAAAATTAATTTTTAACCAAAGAGTTTAACTTTCAACCAAGTAATTAAATTTTAATTCTAAAAAAGATGAATCCTGAACGAAAAATGTAGTAGATGATATTTCAACCAAAAAGATTTTTCAGACAAGAGAGAAAACAAATTGCAAATAACACTGCTGAATTTTCAAGCACAAATATGGATTTTCAATCAAGAAGATTAATTTTCCACCAAAAAGAACGAATTCTCAACAAAATACATAAATTTTCAACCAGATGCTTGAATTGTCAACTAAAAACGATCAATATTCAACCATAAATAGAATAACTAAATTTTCAGTTTAAAAAAACTAATCTCAAACTAAAACTAATTTTCAACAAAATAGTTAAACATATTAATATAGAGCTATTTTTACAAATGAAGAATCATTGTTATTCAATTTTATATTGCACTTAAAAAAAATCCCAGTTTTTAAAAAAAATTCCCTGACATTTCCAGGTTTTTCCAGGTATAGAAAAATTTATTGAAAGAAGTAGCAAAAAATTAGCCTCGCATAAAAAAGTGTAAAAAAAGTGTATACCTTCAAATCCTGTAATATAAATAAGAATATTTAAAATAATACACGCACCTCTGCTGCTCTTCTGACAAAATCGCATCGATTTCTTTGAGCATGGCCTCCACATTATGGTAAGTATCCGACAATTTTGCCATCGTGTCTACTTGTTCTTGAATTGCGTTGGGTTTCGCATTTATAGCAGCACATCTTTCGGCCAATTCTTCAGGAAGAGGTAAAACTTCAGATTCTGAATTTACTGCATCTGGATCCCATAAGCTCAGATTTTCGAGTTTTAACGACACTAGGTAAGTATTTAATATCTGATCACGCTCTTCGATTTTCGTACCAATGGAACGAAGTACCTTTGCTTTTTCTTCCGAGTACAGTGAATTCGCCTCGTGCACCTTCATTGGAACTAGCCTGAAATTATGTGTTTTTATAATAATTATTGCAAGAAAAGTAATATTAATTTCAGAAAAATTGATTATCAAACAGAAAAAATTCAACATTGTCCGGGTTTTTCAAGATTTTTACAGGTAAAATTAAATCACTGTTTTTTCATTTTTGAAAGTAACTATGTTAAAGGATAAGTAATTACTTAATAGTACAAGTTTCAAGGGATTTAATTAAAACGTTTAATTTAGAAAGCTTTGGCAAATATTATCACCGTTGAATAATTGGATAAATACACAATCATTTCTTGAATTTGTTCCTAAAGTCCATGAATTTGAATAACATTAAGAACAAATTTTTATTTTACATTCATATGCTTAAAATACATTGCATATTTAACATATTAATATTTTGAATAAAAGATATTTTCCATGTAAGTAGAAACCCCGGTAAAAACAGAAAATAAGGAGATTTTTCACGAAAATATATTCTTTTAAGTGAATTAAATTAAATTTAAAACGCTTCAAATTCCTAACATTTCAAGTAAAAATATTGAATTTTCAACTAAAAAAGATCAATTTTCAACGAAATAGTTCAATTTTTAACTAAGAAAGATAAATTATCAACCAAAAATGTGATAATTAAATATTGAGTTCAAAAAATTAATTTTTAAACTAAAAAACGAATTTTCAACAAAAATATTTGTACAAAGAACACAATTTTCTAACACAAAGGTCAAATTTTTAATAAAAAATATAATATTTAAATTTTATTTAAAAAATTAATTAAACAAAAAAAAACGAATTTCTAACAAAATAGTTAAATTTTCAGACAAAGAGATGAATTTTCAACTAAAAATATGAATTTTCTACCAAAAAGACGAATTTTCAACTAAAAAAAGATACATTTTTAAAGAAAGAGTTAAATTTTCAACTAATAAAGATAAATGATCAAACAAAACTGGAATAGTTAAATATACAGCTGAAAAAGTTAATTTTCACAAAAAAATTTTTTTTTTAACAAAAATGTCAATTTTTCAACCAAAGTGGTAATTTTTATACTAAAATAATGAATCCTCAATTAGAATAGTTGATTTTGAAGAAAAAAATGAATTTTCAACAAAAATGATGAATCTGTAACTGGAATATCTAAATTTTCAAGCAAAAAGATTAATTTTCTACCAAGGAAATTAATTTTATACCACAAAAGACGAACTTAAAAAAAAAGTTAAATTTTCAGGCAGTGATGAATTTTAAACTAGAATTATGAATATTCAACTGGAATATTTGAATTTTAAACCAAACGGATGAATATTTAACTATAATAGTTAAATTTTCAAACCAAAAGATGAATTTTAAACTGAAAAGATAAATCTTTAACTAGAATAATTGAATTTTTAACCAAAAAGAAAAATTTTCAACAAAGGAAATTAATTTTCTACCAAAAAATACAAATTTTCAACAAAATACATGAATTTTTAACCAAAATAAGAATTTTCAACCAAAAAGATGAATTTTCAAACAAAAAGATGAATTTTCAACCAAAACCATGACTTTTCTACCAAAAACATTAATTTTCTACCACAAAAGACAAATTTTCAACCAAACATAGAATAGTTAAATTTTCAGTTAAAAAACTAATATCCACCCCCTCCCCCAACAAAAAAAAACAAACAAATTTTCAACAAAATAGTTCAATTTTCGAACAAAGTGATGAATTTTCAACTGAAATAGTTTAATTATGAACCAAAAAACTGAATTTTCAACTAATATTATGAATCTTTAACTGGAGTAGTTTAATTTTCAACCAAAGTGATGAATTTTCAACTAAAAATTACATGTTCAGTTAAAAAATCATTTTTAACCAAAGAATAAACGAATTTATAACAAAATAGTTAAATTTTCAACCAAAGAGATGAATTTTCAAGTAAAATGATGAATCGTCAACCAAAAAATAAAGTTTTACCAAAAAAATTGATTTAAAAAAAGAAGTTCGATTTTCAACAAGGGTTTAATTTTTAACTAAAAAAGATTTTTTCATCAAGAGAGAATAAAAATAGCAACCAAATTGTCGAATTTCCAGACAAAAAGATGAATTTTCAGATAAAAAAAATTAATTTCCAATCAAACGGAAACAAATATTCAACAATATAGTTAAATCCGGTAATAGAAAGCTGCTTTTAAAAATGAAAAAAACATTGCTATTTAATTTTATATTACAATTTTAAAAAATTGGCACGCTCTCGAAAAAATTCCCTGATATTTCCAAGTTTTCCCAGACATTTCCAGGTTTTCCAGGTGAGAAGACACCATGATTACTCACCTAGCGAATATATCTGTACCGGAGACCTCGGGGTCGTTCACATTGAAGGAAATTCCTTTAACCAAAGAAGCACCCTTGACAGTAGGGAGAACATCTTTTTCCGGTACTTCCTCATGGTAAATGAACTCGTTCTCGTTTTTTGCAGCTTTTCTTTTACCTTCGATTACGTCGTTCGTGAATGTAAGTGCATCCTCGATAGCTTCTTTTTCATCTGCGGCACCCGTTATTCCCTTTATACCTTTCGCGCTTGTGTATAACGTACGTACTTCATTTAAAGATATCAAAGACGCGTTATAAAATGCCACCCTTTCTCCCATTTTTCGCTGTTCTTCAGCTGCGAGTCCTTGATAAAGTTGCGTAACAGATAGGTGATATGCTCTTTTAAATTTCACATACCTCTTCCAGATCTAAAGGATGTTGCAAAATAATTTTTTATTCATTTTGTCATAATCATAAACAAGTCTAAATCAGGGCCTAAAATTTTTCCAATTTTGGACTTCATATCTTTTGTATGTCGACCTCCCCCCCCCCTTCCACTTACAAAAAGCCAAAAAAAATGCTCTAAAAGCAGAGGGAATAGGGAGTTTTTTTCACAAAAATAGGGAAATAAACTCTTTTAAATAATATTAATGTGGATACTACACTGCCGGTGAAAAGTTTCCGGACACCCCTTTTTTTATGACTGATTAAGTTCTCTTAATTTTAATTATATCAGAGCAAAGAAAATTTCTCTTTGAAGAGTTAAATGCTCTCAAAATTCTGTATAAAATGAGCCCAGAATGAAGCCAATTTGTCTATTTTTTAAGGAGATATTGCAAAAATAGTGTAAATTTCAATATTTTCTTAAATTTTCAATAACTTCAGTAATAATCAATTTTTTTAATGTTCTTGGGCTCATTTTGAAGATATTTTTCCATAATGTCGCAACTGCTTATAAGCATAAATCTAAAATAATTTTCTATCACAGTGCAAGAACATAAAGTTGTAACAAAAAAGTTGGAGAAATTGGCAAACATCTTATCTGCAGGCAAATGAAAGTAAATATTAAATAAATATATATTTTGAGGGACTTTTATAGAAACTTCATGGTTATGTGTTATATATATATATATATTCGGTTTCGGTTTCTATTCCTTTCGAATAGAACTGAAGGGCCTATGACAAAGCCACCGAACGCGTCATTGTGCTCCGAGGCAAAAGCTCTGGATACCTATGTGGCCCGCCGAACAGAAGAGAATATAAGGTCAACCACCTTTTGTATATGGACGACCTTAAACTCTTTGCTTCCTCGAAACAGGATCTTAACTTCCTTGTGGAGGCGGTAAATAGGTACTGTGAAGAGATTGGCATGAGCTTCGGACTGGACAAGTGCGCCTGCGTCCACCTACACCAAGAAAGACTAGAAACTGCATCATCGCGTGACGATCAGGATGTTCACCTCATAGGCAGAAATACCATTCAAAATCTTGGTAATGTAGAAACATATACATATCTTGGAATACCGCAAGCGGAAACCCAAAATGTGCGTGTGTTAAAAACGGCCGTTGAAAAAGGTATTGCCAAATTCTCAGAAAAATTTGGGCTTCCGAATTATCTGGAAAGAATAAGATCCAGGGGACCAATATGCTGGCCGTTCCTATACTGCTCTACACGTTTGATGCAGTAAAATAGAACGTCAATGAGTTGAAGCAACTTGACCGAAGCACACGCAAGATGATGAGAATCCATCGAAGTCATCATCCTAGACCTTCCGTACCTCGAATATACCTCCCTCGAGATAAAGGGGGTAGAGGCTTGCTAAGCTTGGAGTGTATTTATCGAAGAACGGTTCTGGCTACAGCCTGATCAGTTCTAAATAATGCAGATTCTCTTATGCTGTGCCGCAGATAGGGCCGTAGAGGATCTTGGCTTCCCATTTGATTCCAGTGACACTACACATGGCCTAGCATCACTAACACCGTCGATGCTCAAAAGTCGTGCACAGGAAGTAGAACATACGCTTCTACTAAGAGAACATACCGACAAGCCCCTTCATGGTAAATTCTACGGCACCATACGTAGAGAAGAGCTCTCGCTGGGACATACAACATGTTTCTCAAGTCTACTGGATTGAGATCGGAAACTGAAGGATTTCTTTTTGCCTGTCAAGCAATGAGAGACACAAAAATAGAGACACAATGCGGCTTTAAAAGTGTTATGTTACCATCATAGGCACTTATATGTTGTTTATCTAATGCCCAACTTGCCACACGCCCAAAGGGAACTCGAGTCCGTTGTGGAGAATGATCAGTGTAAGATCTACTGGAATTTCTCATTCTATACCATTCAACGTATCAGTGCTATAAAGACTGATATTGTCATCCAATATCTGAAGACGAAGATAATTTACGTGATTAAATTCTCGGCACCAGCCGATAATTGGCCATAATTGGCTGTCTTGAGGATATGAAAGCTTCATTTATTAGCCAACTCAACAAGATCCCGGCTTGCCAGCGTCAGGCTCAGTCCATCGCGAACCAAATACAAAAGGCTGTTTCTCTGCCATCACTTCATCTGGTCCGTCAACACTGTTCCTCATTGCATTCTACAAAGACTGATAGCTCTAAGAACGTAGCCTGAGGAGAAACCTTTATCTCCAACTGTGGCGTTTGTCGCTATGGTCATCCAGGGCTAGAGACCGGGCTTCAAGGAACAGTGTTGTACGAAGTCTCTTGCGTAAATTTCCCGCTATTGTTTACCTTCTAGGACAGAAGAAATATGAGTCGATTACGTACACGTTCCGCTTGCGTCAGGATATCAAAGTTTTTTAGTGCTGGAACCAATCCAAAAAAGATTTTAAAGAAAATTTTTAGAGTTGACCAAGGATCCGGTACTCTGAGAACGGCAATTAGAACAGTACTCTAGATATCGCGATGTTTCCCAACATTCTGTTAATAAAAATTTGGAACACCAATAGGATCTGTTCTCTCACCTATTTCAGCTGAAATTGTCATGAAAGACTTAGAGAATACGGTTTTTAACAACATAAAGAATTTAGTGAATGATAAATTAGAAAACGTAGGCTTTCAAGTTTAATGTCGTTTTTATGCGAGATATGTTGACAATGCAATTCTATGTGTAGAGGCAAGTAAAATTGATATCCTTTTAAATGCTTTTAACAGTATACACCCAAGATTTTAATTTACTTAAAAATTTAAAAAGATAATATACTACATTTTTGGGACTTAACATTAATTAATATAAATAAGGGTAAAATTACAACTGATTGGTATAGAAAACTATAATTGTCAGGACGTACCTTGAGCTTCCTTTCTAAACAGCCGATACAAAATAAAATTGCGGTTGTAAAAAATATGGTTGATAGAGCTATAAAATTGTCACATCAAAACTTTTATAAAAAGAATATAGAATTATGTAAACAGATTCTTTTCTTGAACCAATATCCATTTTTTTCATAGAAAAAGATGTAAAATACAGAATGCATCAGATAAATCGAAAAGACAACAATTGTAACAACAAAGATATAAGAGAATTCATTAGATTCAACACGGTTATTTTACCGTATTTTGAACAAATTTAAAATGCCTTGAAATCATTACTAGGAAAAGTGGGTTTATGTACCATTTATAGAATTCCCTTTAAAAGTAAAATAACTATTAAGCTGTGAAAGGACATACGGGAAAACATGGAAAAATAGAATGTAATTTAAAAAATAAAATGTAGAAATTGTAAGGCAGTATATATAGGTCAAACAAGAAGACCGCTAAGAATGAGGAGAGATGAGCACCAAAACAATTTTAATAGAAATGAGAAATACTACAACGTTCACTGAAGACATAAAATCATACATGGACATGAGATAGATTGGGATGGCGTCAAAATCTTATATAATGAAAGGAACCAAAGAAAGAGGGAGTTCATGCAAATTTACACTTAAAAAAATGTAGATAATTAAATTAACTCAAAAAGAGATCTTTCAAGATACAATAAAGCCATTGATAGTTTTATCGAATTTTTATAAGAAACAATTGTATTTTTGAAATTTCTAATGACTGGTTATTTTCAAGAATTAAAAAAATACATAAAATATTTCGGAAAACTAAAAACTAAAAAATAAAAATGTTAATATTATTATGTTAAGAAACTTCACATTTATATCTACATATCTAATTAATATTAAGCATAAGATAGAAAGATTTACTCGTATTTTCCTATCAAAAATCCCCTGATGAGGAAACCTAAATTTGTTTCAAAACACGCCCCTGTGTAGTATGAAGAAAACGGAGAAAGAAAAAGGAAAAGAGAGAGAGGTTAGTTTTATTGTATCTTTCCTATTGCTCCCTTTTTTCCTTTGTTATATATCTGTCTCTTATGAGCCGTTTGCAATCTTGATTGGAAATATATTACTCCATTTGAAGCCATTTTATGCAATTATCTTGCACAAATTGAACTTTTTGGATATATGTCTTTGTTCATGTTATGTTTCTAAATTTGCTCTAAAAAAATGAAGAAAATAATTGTTATTGTAGAAATAAATTTGAACGTATTTAAAGAAAATGTGATGTTTTGGCGTATTCGTAACCTTTTTCTTTTTAATAAGTATGTGCGTGAATTAATAAATTTTTGATGATTTTAACGATTTAGATATTATATTTGAGGTTATAAACGAAGGCCACCTTTATCTTTTCTTGAGGAACTATTGGACGAATTAGTAAGAAAAAAAATTTCGTTGTCCGTTCGCAATAATTTCTGGATGCCTAGATTTTTTCAACCATCGGTAATGTAGTCATTCAATTTAAAGTAAGTTAAATAAGCGTACCTATTCGTGGATTCTTAGGATTTATTTTTAAATGTCTGTAGGACACTTAATAAACAAGTTTCTGATATATTTTATTATAGATATTTTTTCCCCAAATTACTTGGCCAACACTCTCCTTTCACTTAAGAATCAGAGAATCATTATTTGTATATAGAATTTGGTTGGGGGGGGGGGAGGCAGTTTCGAACGGAATTTGGATAATCCCATGAAACAATCCATAATTAGAGGAACAGTTAGAGGCTTTTTGGCAGATGTATATGATATATTTTTTTAATTGTATTTAAAAATTTGTAAATTACCGGTTTCTGTAGTTTCATTTTCGTTACGCTGATCATGTTCACGACGTGGCGGCATTGGACTTAATTCTGTAAGAACAAAAATATAGAGATATTTTTTAAACTTTTTTTTAACTAGTCCTAAACATTTGTTATGGATTCTTAATTAAGGCTTCAGTCCGCTGATCTTGCTTGAAAATACGCCACGATGGATGCAGTATTTGATTAAACATTATTTTTGAGTCACCTTCAAATCTATACGAAGATTTTATAAGAAAGTATAACAAATAATTTATAACTAATGATTTGATAACAATTAATCGGATAATTTTTGTTGTAAATAAATATAATCAGGCAGAAGGATGAAATACGTAAAATAATTGTAACATATGTTTCAACTTTTTCAAAGTCAAATGCGAATCGGAGACTATTCCGACAGGAACTTAATATACATATATATCTTCTTTACGAAAAATCAATTTTTGAATATTGGCAATACCTGGATGTAAAATATTTTAATATTTTAGTGATTTGGTATTATATTATACTATATTCCACTTACCAACAGGATTAAGAAATATCATAAATGTGACGAGCAGAGTGCAGATAAAGATCGTCATTCTGCTAGAGTCAGAGGACTTATTTTTAAAGAAATTCTTGATGTGTAGCTGATAAGATGTTGAGTATGCTTCACTTATATATTATATGCACTGCCCATTATCTGAATATCAATAAAAATGATTATCTTCATTAAATAGGAATACATTGGACAGAGGTTTGAAATTTGTAATGGATTTCACATTTTATGTTCAAATTATAGTCATTAAGAAGGCCTAATTGAAACAAAAATAGAAGGAATTGATAACATATCTGATTTTAAAATTGGTATACTTCTCCGAAACTTGGATGCCAACTTATATAATTTCTTCCTTTTTCTTATCTAAACAAAAAATTCTACGTGACGTTTTAATGTTGTATGACATATATATTTGAAACTTAAGAAGTCACATAGCTAATTCAAAGATATAAAAATCCATGAATTGGGGATATAGTTCATTGTTTCAAAAATAAAAATTACTTTTTCCAAAAATATTTTATTCTTGTTGAATCGTTTTTTCATTATTTTTATGTTTGAGCTGTACATTTTTTTCCTTGTGGAAGCACTTTTTAGATAAAGAAACAATAGCAGTATTAAAATCGGAGTGGCCACTCAAATGTCCGAAAAAAATTTCCAGGCTATTTTCCGAATTTCCCGGTTATTTCAGACATCACAGCACGAAATTCGCGACAATATGGGCATAAATTCTTTTGAATTGAATTAATGTAGGTACCATATTGAATTTAATGTAAAATGCTTTAAATTCCTAACTTTTCAAGTAAAAATATTGCAATTTTAACCAAATTGATGAATTTTCACCAAAAAGATAAAGTTTCAACTAAGAAGATTAATTTTCTACTAAAAAACATGAATCTTCGACGAAATACATGAATTCTCAACCCAATAGTTGAATTTTCTACAAAATAGATCATTTTTTACCAAAAACATTAATTTTCGGCCAAGAAGATGAATATTCTATCAAAAAAAGATAAGTTTTCAACAAAATACATGATTTTTCAATGAAACAGTTGGATTTTTAACCAAAAAAGATTTCATTTTTACCAGAAATAGATGAATTTCCAATACAAAAGTTAACTTACGACCAAGGAAGTTAAATTTTAACTGATGAATTAAATTTTCCATCAAAGATGTCCTCGGAAACATGTGACTTTTCATCTAGAAAAGAGAAATTTTCAACAAAAGAGGTAATTTTCAACTAAAATAAGACAGCTGAATTTTTGACGAAATAGGTACATTTGCAACATAAAAGATGAATTTCCAAGCTAAAAATTCGAATGTTTTAGACCAAATTTTACTTTTAATCACGAAAAGATTAATTTTCGACACAAAAGTTCATTTTTAGCCAAATAGTTGAATTTTCAATTAAATGGTCTTAATTTTATAATGAAAAAATATTATACTGCTACCAAAAACAGTTGCATTTTAAACCAAACGGTTTAATTTTCAACAAAAAACATCATTTACAACCAAAAAAAAAAAACTTTTCTGAATTTTATATACAAAAAGACAAATGTTCAACATATTTCACACACAAGATTTTTAGATTTTATACATAGAATAATCAAATTTTTTGTAGATAAAATCTATAATGAGATGGATTAAACATTAAGGCAGGATTCTACTTTCGAACGCGAGAAGAAAATGCTAATTTTGTGAATTTTTTTTAGAAACATTAATAAAGATATTGATGTAGGTTTTGTGATGTTCAATAAATATACTCTTAAAATACATAAAAAATTTTTTGTTTGTTATATTTTATGCGCTCTATATACATTTAAATGGCACTTTCTCGAATCCACGTTTTTTACCGCTTGTTAAAAAAATCTCCGAATTTACCGAATCGATTGGTCTGAAATTTTTACCACATATTCTATACATATAAATCAACCGGTGGTAGCAGATTTTTTTTATTTACATGCAAAAAAAATGTCGGCAATTCGAAGGAAAAAAAACCTAATTTTTTTTGCTTATTTTTTGCAAAAAAATAATAGTAAAAATAACAATTTCTATATAAATCTGCTACCACCGGTTAATATACATGTATAGAATATGTGGCGAAAATTTCAGACCAATCGATTCGGTAGTTTCGGAGATTTTTTTAACAAGCTGTAAAAAACTATAGTGACCTTTTGTTTGAAAACTGACTAAGAAGTGATTAAAAGTCACTGAAATAAAAAGTATTGAAATTCGTGAAAAATTCCTATGTTTATTTCTAAACAAGCTCAATCGTTGAAACAGCCAAAAGTTTATCCCTAGCAATCAATGAGTTTTTACTGCCTCACTCAATATAATAGGATATAATATATTGCGCCTAACTGTGGGAAGGCCCGTCATTACGTCAACGTGTCGCATCACTCGAAGTTAAACCCAAGTGGACAGGGGCTTCCCCACATTGAAGCCAGGCTCCCAATATTTATATTTATTTATATTTATAATAATTATAATTATAACCACACAATAAAGTTCGTGTTAACTCGAGAAATTCAAAGACCCGACCGGCGATACACGCGCACCAGACGAATGGAGGTTCACGTCTTCGCCGCGTGGAGCGCTATATCACTGGTTGAATCTATCATTCAGCGTCACTGGTATATTCAGTAATACTCTTTTAGTTGAATCACTTACTAATTCACCCAGTCAAATTAGGAAAATCACTGGTTCACCAGTGATAATTTAAAATACTGATTCAAGCAGTGACAATATCACTGGTTCAGTTTCAGAAATCACACTCCAATTTGTGGACACGTAGATTGTATGGATTTCTTGTATTGCGCGGACTATGTGGGCTCTTTTGATTCGGTGGATTTCGTGACTAGTATGAAATGACCCAATCTCTATATTCAGGGTAAGCTAAATTCATAAAAAGATCAGGACCTATTCCATCTTCCAAATGTCCATTTCCAGCAGGACTTCCAACTAGCAGCACAAATATATTTTTTTCGTAATTTCCATCAGACGTCCGTCGATACATCGACACTCATTCAGGCTGATTGTTGGTACAGTGATTGATCGTAAATGGTTAGGATATTTTTCAATTCTGCAAAGGAAAATGAATGTGTCAAGATTCTACTAAAATGCATTTAAAAAATCATTAATAAATAATTATTTATTCCGATCTTAAGTCCTTTGGATTTACCAATCCATATTTTGCTTTAAGTAGATAAAATCTATCTCTGCCAGCCCGGGACCGAGAATAGAGGAGTCAGCCGTCACACCATATGAAAAACTGCGCCCTGAAAAACTGATAGATTTTTTCCTGATTTCATACAAAACAAATATGTGGATCAGTAAATCCAAAAAATTTAATACAAAAGGGGCCGTCCATAAACTACGTTATCAACGAGTAATCAACTAGTATTTGATTAAAAATTAATTTTTTTGGTGAAGATTTAAGTATTTTGTTGAGAATTTATCTTTTTGGTAGAAAATTAAATCATTTGGTTGAAACTTCAGTTTTTTGTTGAAAATTCATATTTTTGGTAGAAAAATCAACTATTTGGTTAGAAATGCAACCATTTATTTGAAAATTTCAGTATTTGATAGAAAATTAGCTGTCTTTTGTGGAAAAACATATGACTGGCTTAAAAATTCAATTGTTTTAAAGATAATTTTTTTTGACTACGAAATTCTAAAAAATTATCTAAATTCGTCTCTTTGGTAGAAAATTAATTTTCTTGATAGAAAATTCATCTCCTTAGTTGGGAATTAACCTATTTTGCTTAAAAATTTTGTTGTTGTTAGACAATTAATATCCTTGGTTGAAATTTCATTTATTTGGTTGAGGATTTAACTATTTTGGTAAAAATTCCTTTCGTTCGTTGAATTGAAATAGTTGAAATTTTTCTGTTGTTAAAAATTCATCTGTTTTGTTGAAAATTCATCTCTTAGTAGAAAATTCATCTTCAAGGTTGAAAACTTATTTTTTTATGTTGAAAATTCAGCTTATTCAATATTTTTTTCATTAAAATCCAACTGTTTGGTTGAAGTCAACTTTTTTGGTCGAAAATTCAGACAGTTTCGTTGAAAATTCGTCTTTTCGGATTAAGAATTATCTTTTTCGGTTGGAAATGACACTTTCTGGGTTAAAAAAGACCTTTTTTGTCAAAAATTCAACTGCCTTCTAAACAAATTCGTCTTTCTGGATTTGAAATTTTACTATATTTGGTTGCAACTCGTTAAAAAAACCTCTGAATCGTTTAATAAGAATTATCTGAAATCTTTGATAAAAAGCATCTGAAAAGCTTAAAGTCTTCTGAATTTAAAAGTATGATCACTTTTATCATTAAAAAAATGTTGCCAATAGTTATAGGGCAAAACATAAAAAATACAGGGTTTTCCGGCCTCATTTTTCAAACGTCGACTTTCACCCATTCACAGAAAGCGGTTGACGTTAGGGAAAATCTGAAAAAATTCACAGATATTCTTTTAAAATTCTGACTTTAATCAGTGTTATAATATATATAATAATAAAACTCCAGGAGCAAGCCAATACCGTTACTATTGTCATCGAAAGGGTACTTTTTTCTACCACTTGTCCAACATTGATTAAAGTCAGAAATATTAAACATCTTCCTATCTTCATTAGTTCTCAAGATAAAGTATTTGTTAATGAATCCTTGTAAAAGTAACTTATTGAATATTTCAGAATTTCGAAAAATGTATTTCATATATTGAAGAATGTTAAAAGAATATCTGTGAATTTTTTCAGATTTTTCCTAGCGTCAACCGCTTTCTGTGAATCGGTGAATTCTTCGGTTGAAAAAGAAGGCCAAAGAACCCCATTTTTTATAGATGCCTTGCCCTCTAACTATTGACAAAATTTTTTGAGGATAAGAGCGGTCATATCTATAAATTCAGAAAACTTTAGGCTTTCGCATGCTTTTTATCAAACAATTCAGATATTTTGTTCTTCGAGTTGCAATTATAATAAGTGAGAGGCCTCGACTTTTGGCCCCGATTTTATTTGGCTATTGATGCAACTATTTATTAAAAATTAAGTTTTTATGTTGAAAATTCGCCTTTTTGGGCTATAATTTCATCTCTTTCGGTAGAAAATCTTCTTTGGTTGAAAATTCAACTATTTAGTTGGAGACGCAATGTATTTCGACTTGAAATCTCAGGAATACATTAATTTTATATAAAAGACTTTATTCCCCTATTTCCGTGAAAAATTAGCCTATCCCCCCCCCTTTCTTTTTGATTCATTACTCCATCTAGTCTGAAAAAAACGTTCAAAATTTTCTGTTATTCTCTAATGATAATACAGATTCCTTTAAAAATTTGATTTGTACCATCGAGCATAATAATGCGTATATTTTCTGAAATAAAGTTTCTTCTCTCAATCTCTCTAGTAGCTTAATGGGAAAAGCACCTGACCGAAAAATCAGAAGTTCTGTGGTTCGTATGCCAGCGGAGTGAAAGGAGAAGATCTTTTTTTCAGGAAAAAATTAATCAAATCATATGGGCACCTGAACTCACTAGAAACGCGAAAAACTCAGAATATACGTGAACTCCCTGTTAAGACAAAGGGGGGTGGGGGAATTGCCAAAAATGGGTATTTTAGTTTATGGACGGCCCATAACTGGAAGAAATATTAGATAGAAAATATTAAATAGTAACGTTTTTTTTCCGGTATCTTAGAATATTAATGTAGTCTAGGCAAAGGCCTAAACTACAGTTATATATTAAATAGTAAGGCACGGTGGTTTGTTCTTACTTCCCTAGCCACTAAAAGTTCCAAAAGTACTTACTGCTACCGGGCCATTATGAAGTGTTATTTCTCGATTAGGTGATTGGACCATGTCGATAAACCAATAAATTGTAAGCAAAGCTAGGTCATGTGAAAACCTAGTCGGATGATAGCTTTGATGAAATGTTACCCCTATAAGATGGTGAATTGTTCCAAGATTTTCCTTTGATGAAACGGATAAAATATGGTATGTCGCACACTTTTCAACACAGTGAGCAGCAGTAATAATCATGTTAGGCGTCAATAAATGCGGAAAAATAAGCGCAAACAATGACTTCATCTGTACTGAGTAGTACATCTGAGTACTGACCATGTAAGGAACTCGTTGAATCTTTATTGGTCTATTTCCATATGGCTTTTTGTCGCTTTTTGCGAACGTGCAGATTCGACGATTCCTCTGAAATGTAATGAAAATTAATTTACCACCAGTAATTTTTTGAATGAATTATATTATTAGGCATGTTGACACTTAAAAGTAACGTATTAACGTGAGGTGCGTTTACAGTGGTGGGGGAAGAGGCACCACATATTTTTTATATTTACCTAAACTCATTCGATTGCACCCTAAATGCGCTCCATCGCACCACCAAAAAAGTCTATTGCGCTCAATTGCAAGTACACCAAACTCTCGGTGTAGGAAGTAGCTGTTTAGGAATTACTGGAGTTGCTGGCTCATGCAGTTTCTCAGCTCAAGTCTAGTATATTGCGTAATATTATGCATTCCAACTGAAAACGGTTCAGACGACCCGGACCATTTACGTTTCGAGTTTCCCGATTTAGGAAGAAGGCTGTTTGCAGGCAACACTGTTCCTAAACCGAGAGTCGGGTGTACTGATACGAGAATGTAAACGGAGCTGGCGGGGCTGGTGACACTCTTTACGTATCTCGAGTCCTAACAGCTTCAGGGACAGACTCCCAACAACCATAAAGCTTATAAGGAATAGTAAACATTTCTCAATCATAAATTTATTTTAGAATTTAATTAAATCAAATTGAATATGCTCAAAAAGGTATTAACACTAGGTCCAAGCATAGATTCAAACGTAGGACAGACCTGGTTTTTTCTTCCGGCTACTTGGACCAAGTACCAAAAAAAGGATCAGATTTTTTTTTCTGGAAGGGTGCTATTTAAGTTCGTCTTCGCATCTGATTATCCTTGTGAATACAGCCAATAATTACTCCATTTTCGGAAAAGGGCTTCAAGTCGATTTACACCAACGTTGCAAATCCAAGTCAGATAGATTGGGAAACACTCGCCGCGCCACAGGGTGAGGAGGAAGTTAGGAGCGAGGGTCTCTTATTCAGTGGTAAAATTAGGGCGCGTGAAAGGACTTCCGGTTGCATTCAGAATTCAGATTCAGAAGAAAGAGAGAATTAACGGGTGAATGGCGTCGACAGACGGATCCCTAAAATCTATAAAGCCTAAAGGTATATAGTTTATATCACTGGCGATGTTGCGCATGCGGTGTAATTTTAGATCTCGATTATAAATGTCGACTAATTTATTCAAATTTCGGCTTATTCAATCTCTTTTAGAAAACGAAACAATAATTCCTTCTCTCTATTTTACAAATTCTCTCCTTCCTTTTTTTGTCGAGACGGATCTGAATTCGACAGTTGGCTTTGAAAGCCCAGCCCTTTTCATTCTTAATTCATTCACTTTATACAGGCTTTAGAATCCTATGAAAAAAACTTGAGGATTATTTTCTGAAACAATTGTATCTGAAAGAAGCTTTAGATTCAATATTGAAGCTGAATTAAATCCAGTTATTTAATCCTTCTATTTTATTCCAGACAAATTATTTTAGGCCCTGTAAATTTGACGTATGTGAAGTTTTTGTCAATGAAAAAGTTTTATTATATTTTATATGGCATAAAAAAATTATGTTAAAATTTGTAAAACGAAAAAGCCAACCATTTTTTGCAAATTTTAAAATTAAAATGTAAAATGAATATTAACACCAAATTTTTGTATCTTATAGTATCTATTATACAAAATAATAGAAAGGAAAAGCAAGGACAATATTTTGGATAATTTATGAAAATTGATATCTTCGCTTCAGAATTAATATATAAAATTTTCGTACAATATATAGACAATCAAACCATTGAATTGTTGTTCAAAAATACTAATTTCCAGCAAAAAGCAGTAAGCCGTTCAAAATCGTAAGTTTCATTGTTTATGTCAAATGCTTTTTCTTTAAAATATTCGATTTCCAGTTAAAAATGCTAATATACTTTATTATTGTTTAAATATTGTAAATATTCTTCAAAATCTAATGATTTTCTATTAACAATAGCAATTTTAGGCGGAAAACTTCAACATTACATAACAAAAAATGGTTTAAGAATATAAATCTTCATTTAAACTTAATGTTTTTTCTTTAAAATAACATAACTTAAAATTGTTCCAAAACTGTAAATCTTCTTTGAAATCTACAACGATTTCCGGCAGAAAACGCTAGTTTAACCTACAAATTGTACAAAAAGCTTTTACCTTCTGTGAAATCTAATGCTTTTTTACCATAAATAACAATTAAAAGGTGTTAATATTCCTTGAAATCTAATAAAATTTTTTTTTTCAAATAACTGATTTCCATTCTATGTTATCGGCCTATTCATCACATTCTGAAATCTGTTTTCTTGTTTGAATTTCTCGCAATTCTCCTTTAGTTGTTCAGTCACTCGTCTTTACGTCCAAACGGGATGTCGGGCTTTCGCCCTTATTTATATATATTTTTTGAATCGTTTTTTCCGAAGGTTGGACAACTCGTGAAGTCAGGTGTACACTTGTAATGAAATCTCCTGAAGTCTCTTGAAATATCTGAAGTCACTTGAAGTCACTTCAATTCACTTGAAGTCTCTTGAATTCACTTGAAGTCACTTGAATTCACCTGCAGTCACGTGAATTCATGTGAAGTCAGTTGAAATCACCTAAATTCATTTGAGGTCACCCATATACCACGTGGACAGTTGGAGGGGGGGGAGGGTATGGCAAAAGTCCACGATTGTCCACGAGGGGGGCCGAAAGGGTCTATCCAAAGTCCACGTGGACTAATAAGGTGGTCCAAAATTTGTTTTTTCAATTTCCATGCATCGCTCAGAAATTTTTTCAAATCAAAAAATAAATGCGTTTAAAAAAAATGATATTCAGAAGTTCCGCAAGCCCCGTATAGTTTAACACGTATTTTCCATAAGAAAGCAAGACGTTTTTGTACATTTTATTCAGAATCGTCAATATTAGGCGTATCGACTTGAGCATGAAAATTTTTCTGCAAAATTAGCCATAGAATACGAATAAGAAATTACTTTTAGAAATTCACCCTCATAAGTCTGTTTTATAGGGTCCAAAATAAACCCCAGAAGTGGAAAATTGTGTTTTGCGAGTTTTTGGCTCTAAATATTATTTTTTTAAGGTTTTTTTAGTGAACACTGTTTCTAATACATGAAACATTATTTAAAACTCATAATTTAATGTTTAAATAAATTGTTTAAACAATGTACTATTGTTATAGCCATTTTATCTTAGAATAGAGTTAAAAAGTCGCGGTTTTATTTGAATTTTTCAAATGATTTTCAACTTTTCAGATAGAGCAAGGCAATAATCAATTAAAGTCAAAAGAAATAATTGTTTAAAAAATTTAATATAAATAATAATATTCTGTTTGAATAATGCTAGAAAGTTGCAGTTTATTCTAAAATTTTCCAATTTTGGTCCGCTTTCAAATTATAATAAGGTAATAATTAAATCAAGTTGACTAACATCATTGTTTAAACAATTTATTATTACTTTTAATAATATTCAGTTTTATTAATGTTAGACAGTTGCGGCTTTTTCTGAACCTTTCAACTCTTTTTTTCTTTATGGTTGATTCTGAACCAATCTATTTAGATTATTATATTTTCAAAATAGGAAAAGAAACAATCCAAAAATTTTAAGGTACTTCATGCTCATTTTGCATGAAATTATTTATGATAAAATAGATTTCTTTTCGATCTTAAGTTTAAAATCTTTTTTTCTATTTTTCACTTAGAGTATGGTGATAGTGACTGAAAATCAACAAAAATAATTGTTTAAACAAATTATTATTGTTTTTAACTATCTTCCCCTATAATAATGCTACATCGTTGCGGTTTTTTCTGAAATTTGTTAACTTTTTTCTACTTTTTACTTAGTAAGATAATGATGTAAGTTAATAAACATAATTGTTTATACAACTTATTATGGTTTATAACTACCTTCTCTTAGATAAATGCTAAAAAGTTGCGGGTTTTTCTAAAATTTGCAGCTCTTATTTGACTTTTTAGTTATCAGTAACTACTTCAAGGAAAATTTACATTTATAATATGATGCATGTAGAAAATTTTAGGAATGTTTCAAATATCTGTTTTATTTCAAAAAAACATATTCACAAAAAGAAAGATTGTTTAAAAAATTATTCTCTCTATTGTTTATCTATTATTTGTTCATAACTAAAAAGCCAAAGCCCTTTAAAACAACAATATGGTGGTGATATTTGAAAACGAATTATTTATTTGTATTCTATAGCTAATTGTAAAGAGCAGTGTTGAGTTTTAACTCCATTCACCTAATATTGACGATTCTGAATTAAATGTACAAAAACCTCTTTTTTCCTTTTGGGAATTATGTGTTAAACTTCATGGGGCTGGTGGAAATTCCAAATATCATTTTTTATTAGAGGTCGAAAAGAAATCTACTTTTTTATTGATAATTTGATGCAAAATGAGCATGAAAAAGATTCGCAATTAAAAACCAGACTTCCAAACTAATTAACATTTAATTTAAATTCACATGAATTCACATGAAGTCACTTCAAGTCACTTGAATTCTTCTGAAGTCACTTGAAATCTCCTGAAACATCTAAAGTAATTTGAATTCACATGAAGTCACCTAAATTCATTTGGACTAACTTGAAATCTCCTGAAATATCTGAAGTAATTTGAATTCACATGAATTCATATGAAGTCACGTGAATTCACATAAAGTCACTTGGAATCAGCTGAATTCATTTGAAGTCACTTGAAATCTCCTGAAATATCTGAACTCATTTCAATTCACATGAAGTCACGTGAAGTCACTTGAAGTCATGTGAATTCGCATGAAGTCACCTGAATTCTCCTCAAGTCACTTTAAATCTCATGAAGTCAGTGAAATCTTAAGAAGTAATTGAAATATCGTGAAGTATCTTGAAGTCAGAAGTAGGTGTACATCCAATCGGTCGAGTTGTCAACCCCTCGGTCTTTTCATAATATTTATTTATAATAATATATTGTTTTTGATTGAATAATTATTTGTCAAATCATGTTTTTTTTGCTTTCTGATGGGATTTCCAGCCTTGCTGACATATTCTTCGATTTTTAATTTGTACCAGGTATGTTTACTTTCCCTATTGACCTTTCGTTTTTTCACCGTTATCAATATTTATTCTTTGTGATATAGATTAAAAATTCAGGGCCCCCTTTTATCGGACAAAGTTTCCTCTACTTAAAATGTCAATTTTCATCTATTATTATTTATTTTGCTTATGCATATTTTCTTTATTCTTGGTATGTTTTTTACAGATTTAATGATTTTCTTTTACTGAACGTACAAAATTAATAATTATTAATTAAAATAAATATTAAAATAGCTATATCGGCTTTCAATCAATTTTAATCTAATTTTAATTATAATTTTAATATTAATCTGCATACAGTCGTCTGTACATTTTATTTAAATATAAAATTTGGTGGCAAAATGAATTAGAAGCAAAGATAAACAAAATTAGTAATTTAATGTGGGATTTTATATCGAATTAAGATGTTCTTAAAAGATATTCTGGAATTCTGAGTCGTAATGATGTCTTCCACTTTAATAAATTAATTATTCTAATAAATAATAAATAATAATAAATAATATAGATTAATAATTATTAATAATAATAAATTAATTTAATAAATTAATCGATAAATTAAAAGTTAATAAATTTCTATGCACCAAAAAAATTAAAAACTTCAATTTTAAATATTTATAATTCAAAGTTCTACATTTTGAAGATTTGCAATTGAAGATCCTTCAATATTTAGAGTGTATAGTTTAAAATTGTGTAATTTTGAGTGTTTTTTCTTAATAGTTCAATCTTAAAAACTTAGAATTGAAAACTCTTCAATTTTAAAAATGTATCAATAAAAATTCTTAAATTTGGTTGATTTTGAAGATCAAAAGTCAATTTTTCAATTTTAAATCTACAAAATTAGAGGAGTTACGAATTTAAAGCATAAAAGTTATAGATTTTTTAATTTTAAAACTTAAAGCTTGCTTAAAACTTGATTAAAACTTGATTGAAACTTGTAATTGAAGCTTGAACTTAAAACTTACTTGTAACTTGTATGAATTAAAAAATTTTAATTTTAAATATTTACAATTTGAATTTCTACAATTTTGAGAAGTCAAAATTGAAATTTCTTCGATTTTGCAGGTGTATAAATGAAAATTTTGAAATTCTTATGATTTTCAAGAACTAAAGTCAAGTTTTCAATTTCAAATTAATGAAATATTTATTGTGAATCAGCAAAATTATAAAATTTTTACTTGTAAAACTTAAAACTTGCATAATTTTCAATTGGGAATTTTCAAAATTAAAAACTCTTGAATTTTAAAGATTTACCATTTAAAGTTCTACAATTTTGAAGACTAGCTATAGAAAAATCTTCAATGTTAACGACTTAAAATCTAAAATGCTTTACTTTTAAAGATTGAACATTCTTCAATTTTCCAATATATGCAATTGAAGACTCTTCCATATTTAAAAATGTATCAATAAAATTTCTCAAATTTGGATGATTTAAAAGATCAAAAGTCAATTTTTTAATTCTAAATCTACAAAATTAAAGAAATTGCGAATGTAAAGCATAAAAGTTGCATAATTTTTAAGTATAAACTTGAAGCTTGCATAATTTTTAATTGTAACTCGTATGAATTACAAAATTGTAATTTTGGATATTTACAATTTGAAGTTCTGCAATTTTGAAGAGTTAAACTTGAAATCTCTTCGATTTTCAAGATGTATAAATAAAAATTCTGAAATTGTGATAATTTTCAAGATCAAAAGTCAAATTTTCAATTTCAAATTGATGAAATATTTATTGTGAATCATCAAAATCATACAATTTTTACTTGTGAAACTTAAAACTTTCATAATTTATAATTGGAAATTTTCAAAAATAAAAACTCTTGAATTTCAAAGATTTACAATATAAAGTTCTATGATTTTGAAGATTAGCAATAGAAAAATGTTCAATGTTAACTATTAACATTCTAAGATGCTTCACTATCAAAGATTCAAAACTCTTTAATTTTGCAATATATGCAATTGAAGACTCTTTCATATTCAAAAATGTATCAATAAAATTTCTCAAATTTAGATGATTTTAATGATCAAAAGTCAAGTTTTCAATTCCTGAATTGCGATGATTTTGAAGACCAATTTGAATGATTAAGGATTTATAATTTTTTAATTTTGCAGATATATACAATTGAATACTTTTCAATAATACATTTGTACAATGGAAATGATGCAATTTTGTACATTTTTTTCGAATAGTTCAATCTTGAAGATTCAAAATTGTCATTTATTCAATTTTATATATTTGCAATTGCAAGTTCTTAAATTGTGAACAGTAAGAATGACAGCGTTGATTTATTTTCTTAAATGTAGCCAGTTACTATTTTCATGAAGTAACTGTAGCTGTAATTAGTTCCTTTTTCAAGGAACTTCCCCAACACAGCATCTAAATGCTCCCTTATAGAGGAAGCTTTGTAACTATGCAAATTTTCGAACTTCATTTATTGACATATCTTGACATAATTCGGACTCAGGAGTCCAAAATTGAGGTTTAAAAAAATATTCGTGTTTGTGCGTGTGTTGGTGTCAACATTACTCTTTTTATTATAGATCGAAAACGAGTTGAACTAGGGTCATAAAATTTGGAAGGATTGTAGTCGCAAATAATACCCATTATTTATTGAGTTTAGAGCCGGATTAGGTAAGAATAATTTTTGTTAGATTTCATATTTTTCTCAGAAAAAGTTTTAGATGTGACTTCTTTCATAATTTTGATTCTATTTAAGAAAAAAAATTATAAGTAGAGTTTAATGAAATACATTCATTTTCAACAAAAAGGTTTGAGGTTGATTCAATAATTATCGTGAGTGTGACAACAAAGATTTGGAAAAATTCGAAAGTTTAAAAAATTTTTGTTACAATATTGGTAGTATTGTGGTGGTATTTAGCTGATATAATTCGATGGATTGTTTATAGCCATCTCCATACCAAATAAGTCATATTTAAATTTTTTTGAATTTTTCGCTTATAAGTATTTTTTTTTTAAATATCAGGAATATAGCAACATAATAAGTACAAAATTTATTCAATTTGATAAGATGAATCGATTATTTATTCAGCAGTATTCTACGACCCAATGAAGTTATGGAAAGATTTATAATTTTTTAACGATTGTAAGAGAAAAACTTTCTTAGTTTTGGGAATGTAGCAATATTATAATCCCTAAATTTTACTTGTTATGATAGACAAATCGATGTATGTATTTAGCAGACCTGTGTGACCAAAAAAAATTATGATATATAAATATTTTTCAATTCATTTGACATTAGAAGTGAAAAAAATCCTGAACTTGTAAAATACACCAATATTTTAAATGAGTACCAAATGCATTCTTTTTAATCAAATAAATCTATTAAATTATAGAAAAAACTTCTATAGCCAATGAACAATAACAAAATGAATGATAATGAATAGTAGGCAATAAATAAAGAAAGAACTCAATTCTTCTTAAAGTCTCATTTCGTTATAACTGTACTTATCCTTATATCAAATATAAATGCAAAACAAACCTCTATGACGAAGCACAGTGTTCATTAAATGATCACAATTAATCATAAATTTTATAATGAACATGTCCAAATTACATTGCACCGGATATTGAAATGATCTTAAAGCCAGATAAAAAAGATTGTTATGTCGATCTAACACGACGAGAATTTTATATTTTAAGTTAAACTTGACAATTTTCATTCAATCGCAACAACTAATGGTGAAAATAAAATTGTATAAGATGTCAAACTGACATGTATTAATATAAACTGTCAATATGGGTGGTAAAAAGAAGCAAGAGACAAAATCACGCGATAAGTGTTGAAATTGAAGATATGATTTCATAGATATGATATGATTAGATATGATACATATGATTTTCTTTTTCTAATATATAATTCTAGTTATTGAGAACTATAAACTCATTTTCCTCGAAATTTGTGAGGTTAAATTGAACTACAATGTCGCGACTTTTAGTTGGCATGTACAGATTCCACACTCTGATTAATGTGTGCAATTTGGCTCACTTCGAATATCCATCATATCTGACATTTTGATTTGTCATCCGAATCAGTTGACAATAGAGAGCTTTGCTATTCGCTATCGACATTCACTCAGTTCCCTAGGACAGGTCCTACTATGTCGTCAAGCGTGATATCAATCAATTTGAAATTTCATAGATTTCTAGTCGACCATAATAACCTTATTATTGATAGTTTTCACTTCTTCCAAAATAAAAGAAACTTCTGGTTTTACATCCTATCTAAAAAAATTGGTGGAGCAAAATTTTCGAAAATCTTGCACTCATTCTGATTGGTTGAATACTGCGTGATTTTCAGTTTGTTCTTTTGAATTTTCTCGAATTTTGTAAATCGCAATTTTCAAATGAGGAATTCTAATTCTGGAAATTCGTTTCCAAAGAGAAAATTTAAATTCTAAATGAATCTTTAATAATAAAGGCAACAATATTATGTTTTTAACGTTTCGACCAATTGTTTTATAAATGATCGAAGGATTCTATATATAAGCTCTTAACCATATTTAATCGGGTTATATGTATTTATCTATTAATAAAGATTAAGATTTTCTGCAACATCAATTTATTAAATAAAAAATTCAATATCAGCAATTCTATTCGATGATCAAAATTATTTCTAAATGATTCTAAAATCTAAACATTATTGATAAAAACGAAAATTTTAATTTTAATTATTTTTTAAGATTGGGTAATAATTCAAAATGTGAATTTTAAAATCAAAGTTTGAAGCTTTTTAAGGATTTTGAAGATTTTAAGATAATGCAATTTTTTTTCTTAAGATTCCAGGGAAAATATAAATTAATTTTTTTTTTTTTTTTTAAAATTAAGTAAAAGAAAATATTTGAGCAGATTTAAAAAGATTTTAAATAAGTTACTAAAACTTCGGAATTTAAATAATTTTAAGCGATATTCAGAAGTTTTGAAAGAATAAAAAAATTATTATATTTACAACAAAATGTAGATTTTTTAGGATTTCTAACGAACAATTTATTCTAAATTATTTATTATTATTCTACATTTATTTTGAGAGAATATTTACAAAGACTTTAAATCATTCCAAAAGACATCCAAAATTATCCAGAAAGAGTCTGGAAGATTTGAGGGCAATTTCCTTAATTTTGCAAAATTTCGATCAATTTTAGGAAAAATTGGAATCATTTTAAAATATGTTCAGAAGATTTTGAAAGAATACTAAAATAATAAAAGATTTTTCAAAAATTAGAACAAAATGTGGATTTTTGAAGATTGCGAAATAAAATTTTGAAGTTTTTTGAAAATTTTGAAAGGTTTCAAGATAATAAAAAAATTTTCTCAAGATTTCTGGGAATATTTAAAGTGATTCTTTATTTTTTTAAATTAATTTTAAGTGAATCCATGAAAATATTATAAAACATTACGCAAAATTTCCAAAATTGTGAAAAATGTATCCGAAAGATTTTAAAACAATTTTAGGAATAATTTGAATCAGTTTAAAAAACATTTAGGGATTTTTGGAACTTTGGAGAGATTAAAAATATTTTAAAACTTGGAAAGATTTTCGAACATTTATAACATATTCTTAAATATTTTCCAAACTTCAAAATGTCTTAAACATATTTTAAAGTCCTAACATTTTTCCTAAAATTTTGTAAAAACCTGTAAAATAAAAAATAAAAATCCTTTGAAATTTTCTAGATACTTTTTCGTCACGTCTGAAATCTTTAAAAACCTTTTTGAATTTTCCCGAGAAACCTAGGAAAAATTTATTTATATAAAATTAAAGCTTAAACCTTATATAACCCTATACCTTCATTTATATAACCTTAAATTATTTTTTTCTCCAAAATTATAATTTGCCTAATTTTTTTTTATTATGGACTAAAAAATATTTTTTGATTGCAAATTCAACAATTTTTTTGAAAATTCATCTTTTTGGTTCAAAACTTCATCTCTTTTTCTAGAAACTTCATCTTTTTAGGGTTTCGTAGCTCCGGAGGGAAAGTATAGGAGGGGGAAGTGGGAAAGACTTCTAACCTTCTTTTGAGGAAAATAATTTTAAAAAATAATTAATTGTTTTATTATTCTGAAAGTATTTATTAAGACTTAATTGACGTCTTAATAGGCAACAAAAACCCTTTTTGCAGGCGCTCGGCGCATATACTTTGCCTAATTTTTTAAATTAAAATTTGCAAATTTTTTGTTTAAAATTAAACTCTTTTTGGCTAAGGATTCAACTATTTTGCTGCAAATTCATCTTTTTGGATAAACTGAAATCTTTTTTATTCAAAATTAAAAATATTTTGTAGTTTGAATATCAACTATTATATTTTTCGTCCAGAATTCATCTTTTTGGTTGAGGATAAAAATATTTTGTTGTAATTTCTTTTTATGAGTTCAAATGTTTTTGATTTAAAATTAAAATCTTTTTTGGATTGCAATATCAACTATTACATTTTTTCTGAGAATTCATCTTTTTTGTTTGGAAAAGCAACTACTGGGTAAAAGCTGAACTACTTTGTTAAAGAATCACCTTTTAGTTGCAGATTTACAATTTCAGTTTAAAATTTGTCTTTTTTAGTAGAAAATAATCTTCTTGGCAGAAAGTTCACGTATTTGGTTGAAAATCAACTTTTTTTGTTGATGATTCATATTTTCGGGTTAAAAAATTAATCTTTTTTGTAGAAAATTCGTCTCTTTTGAAAAATAGTTGATGTTTTTTGGTTGAAAATACAACTGTTTAAAAATATATTAATATAGAAAAAGTGACGTATCGAAATATCTCTAAAATCTCGTAATGATTCTTGTTGAAAACCTAATTGGCTTTGCATTACTTGAAATTGTTTTATTTCTTAAACTTGAAATTTTGAAAATTAAATTTACAAATAATCCCTTTCAATAAGAAAAATCATAGGAAACCTTATGCGAATTAAAAAAGATTTGTCTTTTGCAATACTTTTCCGCTTTTAAATTAACGCTTTCAAATTATCTAATAAATTATTGAAAACATTATAGTTGTTTTATGTTAGCGCTTTTCGCTAAAAATTAGTATTTTGAAAAAAGAATTTAAAACTAAAATCATAAAGTTTCGGGAACTTAAATTTTCGAAAAATATTAGGTATTGTTCATTTTTTCCGGCGCAATTTAGTATTCTAAAACAAATATCATCATCAGAATTTCCAATTTTCAACAATTTTAGGTTACCTTAGCGTTTTACACCGGAAATGGTTATTTTCAATCATAAATTATAAGATTTCAAAGATGAAATTTTTGTATATCTTTAAATCAAAATTCAGCGGTTTGTTTGTCTATATATTGAAAAAAACATTATATGTTGATTCTAAAGTTAAAATATTAGTAATTTATTTTACAGGGCAATTTTGAATTTCTTAAAAATTAAACAATTTAATGATTTTTAAAGTTAAATGGAACTGTTTTAATTCAAAAGCCTTAGTAGTCAAACATATTTAAACGTCTGATTAAAATATTGTAAACTATTTTCAATTTGACAATAATTTTAAATTAATAGATTTATAATTCAGAGCTTTAATTCACTTTCAAATCCTATCCGAATATTGTTTCAGTCTAAAATATTCTATTTTTAACCCGTTTAAAATTTGAAAGAGTTCCACTTCGAGTGTTTTAATTTGATGTTCAGTTTAGATTACTTCAAATGCAAAAACCTTCAGCTATAAGAGTTTTCATTTTTTAACTTTAATGACCGTGACAATTTTTAGCTTACCACATTCAAAGTTTTAATAATAATCAGAAAGAAATAATATTGAAGATTATGTAAGATTCAACACAGTCGTTTCACCTTATTTTGGAAAAATTTTCAAGTTTTTGAAATCAATTTTAGGAAAATTAGGAGTACACACGATATATAGAGTTCCGTTCAAAAGTAATATGATTGTAAATTTGGGAAAAGATAGGCATGAGAAACTAGATGAACAATGTTTGATTTACAAATTTAAATATATAGACTGTGATGCAGTTTATATGGGGAAAACACATAGGGCACTGAGCCTGAAAAGAGATAAACATAAAATTAATTTTTATATAAGTCCTATATATCACTCACATGGAGAAAAATGGATGTTGGAAGTATAAGATAGTACGAGAAACATACAGATATTAACGCGTAACATCTGCTATTGTTTTGAGATGTTATAATTAAAAATATTTTCATGTAAAACTTAAACTATCGATATGTTAGACTGAAACACCAAAGATATTAAAGTCGTTGTCCGAGTGCAGGAAAACGCCATACCTCTATCGGCCATTTCATGACGCTTATGGTCAATGTTTCGTGTCGTATGTAAACTTGTGGAAAAAATATGATTATTAATATTTTGGTTACAGGATAGTAATGATAATGCTGTAAATTGTTTGGATAGAGTAAAATAATTTATAAATGTGCTGTTTCCTCTCCAGGAGAACCTTTGAGGTAAGAAAACTCTGCGTTGCATTCTTGCATATATCTTTTAATATCCGCAGAAACTAATCTTCAACATCTAGATGGCTATCGAATAGTTTTCTCCATGCAGTCCTTTTAAAACATATAATCACACATGATTATGATTTTAATTGGGATGATCTTAGGATCCTTTATCATGCGAGAAATAAAATAAAGAGAGAATTCATGGAGTTGGGAAATTTTATTTATAAAGAGAGAGGGTAATAGAGCTATTAATTTAAAAAAGGATCCATTGAGATATAACAAAGTTTGGGATGGGGTTATCAGTTCGGTAAATTGATTCTTTGTTCCCTATAATAAAGTCTTACATATGCAAATCAATGTTCACCAAACAATTGAAAATTTCATTAAATATCGTTTTATATTAATTCTCTATGATTTTATTTTCAGGTATTATGTGAATTATGATTATTATAAGGTTTTGTTGTTCATAACGGTACTTTTCCTGTAAATAATTCCTGATGAGGAAGTCTAAATTGGCTTCAAAACTGGTTGATCCCTAGCAGTATAAAAAAGACAGAGAAAGAATAAGTAAAGAGTGAGAGGTTGGTTTTGGTTGACTCTTTCCTTTTTCTCAGACTTTTTTCTTTTGTTATATATTTGTCTCTAATGAGCCGGAAACGAGGTATAGTTGGTACATAAATGGTTCATAAGAAAGTAGATTTCATTTCGATCTTAAAAGAAGATGATTTAAATACGCAAAAGGATCAAAACCTCTTCTTTCAACAGCTCAACTCATATAACTATACCCATTTATCTTTTTATCCGGTGTAAAAAAAATAAGAATGCGGAAGCAATAAAGCATTAAGGTTCTCCTTTCTCATATAAATTACAATATTTTGTTTTCAAGATAATTATTACTTGCCAAGGTCGCTCTCGTTTGCAGGGATGCCTTAAGAAATGGATCAAGTGATTTTCTTGCTTGGCTCCTATCCTGCGTAACCTCATCGGTATATGTAATTACGCGTATGTACACTCGCATTCTGACCTTGCTTTTTGCATAGCATAAGAATCACAGGATCTTTTGCAAGATCCGCTGAAGATTCCGAACGTGGTTACGGTAGCGCTTCACCTCCTGCAGAAAAAACTACCACATATCCCGGGACTTACATAAACCCTCAATTAGCGCTCGGCATCTATAAGAAACGGTTTGTAAATCAGCCTCGATGCTACTCTGAAAACTCGATATCCTTGAGGTGATGGATCGGAAGGCGAGTTGTCATTGTTTGCAATTGCAACCGTTAGTAGAGACAATTATTTCTGCACTCGAGAAATTCGATACGAATCCGAGACTCGACTTATGGATCAAAGGCGGACTGAGATCAAAGCCGCATCAGTTACGAGGAAAAAAACTTCCTAACTGAATTTCGCTCGTTATGCATACTTTGCAAGTGAGCACTTTCAACTCCTCGATTTTTAAATTAAAAGTTTTCCAATCTTCAAGTCCTGCGAATCTTGAAAGCATTGCAATTTATTGATTTTTATTTTATTTCGCGCATTAGGGGCAGTTCAAAAACTATACGGACACTGAGAAACAAACTTATTTGAATCAAACGGAATTTCTTTGATTCAAAGAAATGGTAGAGTAGAATGTGCCTGAAGAAATATTTCTTCAGATTAAAGAAATGTTTTGTTTGGATCTAAGTAACGCAATGCTTAGGGCATAGAAATATTTAATTGACACTATGAAATATTCTTTGAGCGAAAGAGATTTGTTATTGACTGTAATAAATAAGTATTTGATATGATAGGTGACTTCCATGATGTAAAGAAGTATGGTGTAAGTTCCAGAACATAATTATTACATACAAATAAATTCAACCCGGACTGAGCACAAGTTTTTCTTGAACCAAATATATGATTCTATATTCAAATAAGCTTATTTTTTGGTATAATAAACATTCCTTTGCAGCTAAGAAATATTTTTCAATAGAAATAAATTTTTTATTTGTTTCTAAGATGCGGCATATTGTTTTAAAAGAACACGTAACAGAGTTGATAAAATATTAATTGGTTTAATGATTAATTTACTCAAACAAAAAAAGTTCTTCTACCGTTCAAAAAATTTGAATGGTTAAAGTACAAAAATTAAGCAGCCCCATTTATTGAAAAAAATATTTAATGCAATTATAATGATTATAATTTATAATAATATATTCATTTTCATTTTTGTGGAGTAGAGTAAAGAATTTCAAGCAAGACCAACTGACTAATGCTTAAGAAGACTGATAAAAACCAATCACCACACTTTTCAGATTATACCTATGGTGAAAATTTATGACTAAGTTAAAGACTGGAGAATCCATTTTTATTGTGAGACCATAAACTCTGCGCACCTGGCGGCAAAGTTATGAACTACTCGTTACAAATAAAGAATTTTACAGACATATTTTTTCAAACGAATGGTGCATGAAGTTATTTAAAAAATATATTTCTTCACTTGAAGGAAATGTTTATTGTGCATAAATCGCTTCACTCTATTTATTAAAAGAAACATATCTTCCAAGTGAATGAATTATTGCTTAAGTGAACAAATTAATTTATTGGACTAATGACATGTTTTATTAAAATAACAATATCAATCCCCTTATATGAAAGAAATATATCTTTCGCTTAATTATCATTACTTTCATTCATCTCAATATTTCTTTGATTCAAAGAAACCAAAGTATTCGTTTTGATCATCGATGAATTACTTGTTTCAAATAGAATGATTTTCAATTCAAAGGCTCAAAATCATTGGATTAAATAAATATTTCTTTCGATGCAAAAGCGAGATTCAAGGAGACTGGGTTCTTAGTTTTAAAGATATCAATTCCTTGAGTTAATTATCCAATATTCTGAGACCAAGAAATATTTCTCTATTTTGAAGGAATGGCGCCTAAAGAAATGATTTCTTTGAATCAATGCATGAGTTTGTTGCTTTTAAACAGCATTCAGTACAATTAAGTGGACGGTCTTTTTTTATCAAATAAATGGAATCAAAGAAATGCATTTCTTTGGATCGAAAACATTTTTTTATCAGTGACAAAAGTGGATGTTCACTATGATGGTCCAAAATTTTTTTAATTTAATTTTTCATACATATCACCCGCGAATTTGTTTAAACCTACAGAAAAATAAATGTTTAAAAAAATGATATTTAGGGGTTCCGCAATCCCCATAAAGTTTAACACGTATTTTCCATAAGAAAAAAAGACGTTTATGTACATTTTATTCAAAATCGTCAATATTAGTTGAATCGAGTTGAAACTCAATATGTCTCTTCCCAAATAGCTACAGAAAGCAAATGAGTAATTATTTGTTAAATATCACCCCCATAAGTCTGTTTTATAAGATCCCAAAAACCCTATAAGTAAAAAATGACTTTTGCTAGTTTTTGGTGCTAATTATGATTTTTTTGCAGCTTTTAAATCGCAAATTGTTTTTAGCACGTAAAATACTACTTTCTACTGATAATTAGGTATTTACATGAACTGTTTAAACAATTTATCATTATTTTTTTAAATCTTCTCTGAGAATAGAGTTATAGAAAGTCGCGTTTTTCAAATTTTTTTAACTTATTTTCAACTTTTTAGTTAGCTCGAGGCAATCATCAATTAAATTTAACATAAATCATTATTTAAACATTTGATTACTATTCATAATAATATTCTCTTACAATAATGCTAGAAAGTAGCAGTTCTTTCTAAAATTTTACACTTTTGGTCATCTTTTCAATTAGAATGAGGTAATAATTAATTTAATTAAACAAATATAATTGTTTGACCAATTTATTATAATTTTTGCTAATATTCTCTTTGGATAATAGTAGAAAGTTATCGTTTTTTTCTAAAATTTTAAACTTTTTATCTACTTTTCACTTAAAGTGTGGTAGTTAATGAAATTCAACAACATAATTTTTTCAAATAAATTATTATTGCTTATAACTATCTTCTACTATAGTAATGCTAAAGAGTATTTTTTTCTGATATTTTCAACTGTTTGTCTTTATCTCTCTCAGAGTGCGGTAATAATTAATGATAATTGCTTGAACAAATTTTTATTGTTCATAACTCTCTTCTCCTATATTAATGCTAGACAGTTTCGGGTTTTTCTGAAATTTTTAACTTTTTGTCCACTTCTTACTTAGTAAGATAATAATTAATGCAAGTTAACAAACATAATTGATTGAAGAATGTATTATTTTTCATAAGTATCTTCTCTTATATTAATGCTAGATAGATGCGTTTTTTTTTTTAATTTGTCACTTTTTTTCATCTTTTCGCTTCGAACGAGGTAATATATAAAATTAATTAACAAAAATAATTCATCACACAAATTTATTATTATTCTTTATTACTACCATTTCCCATATAAATTCTAAATATAGTTACGGTTTTTTCTGAAATTTTCAGCCTTTCTTTGAATTTTTAGTTAGGAACAAAGAATACATATCAATATTCATTTTTCACAGAGGCTCTCAGTAGCTGCTTCAAGCAAAACTTACATTTTGTATGATCCATACATAAAATTTTTGAAAAATATTTCAAACATGTTTTATTGCAGAAAAATATATTCACAAAAAGGAAAAAGATTCTTTAAAAAATGATTCTCTCTATTGTTTCTTGTTGACAAGAAGTGAAAAATTGCAGAAAAATGGCAACTATCTAGAATCACTATAAGAGAATATAGTTATAAACAATGATAATTTGTATATCCAATTATGTTAGTTAAATTTGATTAATTTTAACCTCGCCCTAAGTGAAAAGTGTACAAAAAGTTCAATATTTCAGAAAAAACTTCAACTATCTAGCATTATTCCAAGAGAATATTATTAAAAGCAATAAAAAATTGTTTAAAAAATCATGTTCAATAACTTGAAATAATTGTTACCTCACTCTATTTAAAAAGGGAGAGAAACTGTAAAATTGTAGAAATAACTGCAACTTTCTAAAAATTATTCTATGAAAATAATATTATAAATAACAAATAATTGTTTTAAAAATTATTTCTGTTAAATAAAATTGATTATTAACTATATTAGTATTACTTTAAATGAAAAGTTGAAAATAAGTTGAATAATACGGAAAATCCGCGACTTTCTAACTCTATTTTAAAAGAAAGATTGCTAAAAACAATAAGAAATTGTTTAAACAATTTATGTAAATACCTAATTATCATTAAAAGCAGTGTTTTATGTATTAAAAACAATTTGTATTTAAAAATTTAAAAAAAGTCATAATTAGCGCCAGAAACTCGCAAAACCTAATTTTTCACTTACAGGTTTTTTTTTTTGGGACCCTATAAAACAGACTTATGGGGGTGATATTTAAAAAGTAATTATTCAGTTCTGAAGAGAAATGATAAATTTCAACTCGATGTACCTAATATTGACAATTCTGCGTAAAATATACAACATTTTTTTTTAAATGGGAAATACATGTTGAACTTCATGGGGCTTGCGGAATTCCTGAATATAATTTTTTTTAAATGCATTTACTTCTTTGGGGATTTAAACAAATTTGCGGGTGATATGCATGAAAATTCCAAAAAAATTACAATGCATTTTTGGACCACTTATTAAAAGATATATGCAACTATGCATCGCAGTTTTTCTTACCTCTTAGGTTTTGCTGGAGAGGAAACAACATATTTATCAATTATTTCACCCTATCCAAACAATTTACAGCATTATTATTATTATCCTGTAATCAAAAAATTTATGATAATTATTTTTCCACAATTTTACATACGACATGAAACATTGACGATAAGTAAATTTTTTTTTAAAATAAAATAAATGTATAGGTATCATATTTAATCCAATATGAAACGCTCAAGATTTTAAGTCGAAACATATTGCATTCTCAAGAAAATAGTTGAATTTTCAACCAACAAAAATAGTAGAATTCATTTCTTTTGGTTTAAAATTCTACTATTTGGTTGAAGATTTAACTGTTTTGTAGAAAATTTGTTCTTTGTTGCTTAAAAATTAATTTTTCAAATCAAAATTTAACCATTCTATTTTTAGTTTAAAACTTATCATTTTTAGTAGAATTAATTTGTTAAAAATTCATTTTATTGGTTAAAGATTTAACTACTATGTTGAAGATTCGTTCTTTTTTTTGTTGAAAATTCAATTTTTGAACTGACAATTTAACTATTCCATTACTGGTTGAAAATTTAACAAGTTAATCCACGTCTTTGGATGAAAATTTCACTGTTTTCTTGAAAATGCGTTTTTTAAATGAAAATCAATTTTTTAGCTGAAAATTGATTTATTCCATTACTGATTGAAAATTGATAATTTTTCATTGCAAATTTTAGAATTTGGTTGCAAATACATGTATTTTGCTGTAAATATGTCTTTTTGGTAGAAAATTAATCTTCTCTATTGAAAATTTAACTCCTTTATTGAAAGTTAAACTACTTTGTTTAAACCTCATTTTATTAGTTGAAAATCCATCTCTTGAATGAAAATTTAACTATTTTGTTAAACATTCTTTTTTTTGTCAAAAATTAATCTTTTTAACTGAAAATTGATCTATTTCTTTATTGGATAAAAATAATTTGTTTAACTGTAAATTCAACTATTCCATTATTGACTGCAAATTGATCGTTTTTGGTTTAAAATTCAACAATTTGGTGAAAAATTTATGTAATTTGTTGTAAATTCGTCTATTTTGGTAACAAATCAATCTTATGGTATGAAAAATCTACTATTTTTTTAAAATTCATTTTATTAGTTGAAGATCCATCTCTTTGGGTGAAAATTCATCTCTTTTGTTGAAAATCCCTATTTTTGGTTTAAAAGTTCATCTCCTTTAGTAGAAATTTAATCTTTCTTGGTTAAGAGCACAAGTTTTTGATTATAAATTGATATCTTTGATATGACGATTCAACTATTTTGTTAACAATTCGTCTTTTTCGGATGAATTCATCTGTTTTTGATTTAAAATAAAAATATTCTTTGGTTAAAATATCAACTATTTAATTTTGTATTAGGAATTAATTTGTCTTTTCGGTTAAATTCGACTGTTATTTATTTAAAATTAAAATCTTTGAGAACAAATCTGTTTTTAATCAAAATCCAACTTCTTGGTTAAAAGTTGAACTTCTTTGTTAAACAGTCTTTTTTTTTGTTGAAGACACGTAATCTTAGCTGAAAAATTATACTATTTTGTTGAAAATTTAATTATTTTATTAAACATTTAACTGTTCCGCTGGAAATTGTACTATTTTGATCAAACTATATCTTTTTTGTTTGAAAATTCAACTGCTTTGCTGAAAATTCGTCTTCTTGGATTGAAAGTTCATCTTTTGTGCTTGAAAATTCGACTATGTGGTTAAAAAGGCTACTGTTTTATGGTTAAGGTTAATTCTCTTTTGTTTAAAAATTCGTTGTAAAAGCAACAGCTTGCGGTTTGAAGTAAATATTTTTGTTGTTGAAAAATCATCTTTCTGGGTTGAAAAATTATCTTTCTTTGGTAGGAAATTCATCTTTTTAGGTTTAAATGTCAACTGTTTCTAAAACATTCGACTTTATAGTTTGAAAACTCAACCACTTCGTTAAAAATTCATCTCTTTTGGTAGAAAATTAATCTTTTTTGGTTGAAAATATAACTATTTTGTTGAAAATGCAATATATTTTGATTTAAAACCTTAAGCGTTTCATACTGAATTTAATAGTATATATGGATTAATTTTATTTTAAAGAATTTATGTCCCTATTATTCCCCTATTTTCGTGAAAAAATCACCCTAATTCTCCTGATCTGAAAGCTTTTTGGGTTATGAAGTCTGTTAAAATAATATTTTTGTATATGTTTTGAGTTTCATTTTAGGCGTTAAAGATAAAATTTTGACCTGAAGGCTCGAAGAAGGAGACCGATGGAAAAAGTGTATTATACTTTATTATCTAACTTAGGAAATGGTCAAACATTATTAATTACTTGATCAATCTTCTTTGATTGGAAAAGTACCATCATTCGTAATAAAATTCCAATCGCATTGAGCAATAAAGTATTTCTGGATCCAATATTTTATTCTCAGAGCGAAGTTTTTGCAGAGAGAGGAAGAACATCTCAGATAATCAATTTTCTTCCTCGACTCAACTGACGTGTTCATCACCTTGATTTTTATTCCTTTAATGTGTTATTTGCTCCCGGGTAATAAAACTAAAACATGAGTCAAACGATATACTTGTATCTTTCCTTCATCAAAGCAATATCTTCCACGTTTTTAATAATTTCCGACACGTTTTAAATTTATTTTCAACTTTATTTATTGTTTATTTATTTATCCTCAAAATCAAAGATTTGAGGAATGTTTCTTGTAACAGATAACAGATACGTGATACGATTTTCATCGAGGAGGTTTTTGAGGTGCTTTTCAAGTGCTTCCCACTGAGCTCCTATTTCTCAATTTCACTCTCTCGGACTCGAAGATCGTTGCAGATTTACAAACGCCCTGTCGTCGCTTTTATCGTATATGTACTTAGGCTGTTACTTACAAACTGAAAACTGTCAACGCACTCACTTTGAATTAACTTAGCGGAAAATTCGTCTTCTCTTTTTTCCCCATTTCTCCAAGAATGCAAAAACTTATATACAATCTTCGCACTTTCAGCATATGCGAAAACAAATAGTAGAAGTATGAGGCGTTATGGGAAGATTCTGTAAACTGAATGTTCACTTTTATATGTAGGCGTTTCAGAGTACAACCATGTGTATTGTCTGCTCTTTCGATTTCACTTGTGAATGATTTTAAGTATTTCTTTTCCAATTCCTTAAAATATGTTATTTTAGGAACTTACATCCGGTTTTAAAATGTCTATAATTTCAGTTTGAAATTATAGTTTTGAATACGTTAATTCAAAACAGATTATTATTATTATTGTCTTGTAAGGTTGGTCCATTTAAGTCCAGTAGCACTGTGGTTCTCTTGTACTATGTCTTTTTTATTTTAAAACCCTGCACTGAGTAAAATGGATTATACCCCGTAATAAATAATATGTTACCGGATATAATTTTGGACTATTAACTATGGGACAGCGATCCAGATTATTAGAACTACAATCTATAGATATTAAGAAATAGATATAACTGGATAATATGTTGAATTATATAACTTTATCGGAAAGAAAATAGAAAATGTTGGAGTCTCCTTTGCTAGATAAGTAGATTATACCAGTTTATATTTTTGAATTGATTTTAGGACTTTGAATGGAATTAAATAATTAAACTCTATGTGATATTTGTAATCCGATAGATCTGCTGTCATAGACAGATAAATTCAAAACTCAACTGTGATCAAACCGCTTAATGAACTCGAGCAAAAGTTTTTTTCCCGAAATCGAGATTTTATGCGTTTTCCTATAGACACTCTCGTTATCTGACAGTTTAACTCTTATTTTCAGTATAAATTTATTTATTTTTAATCGCCTGTAAACAAGTGGAATTAATCACTCAGGAATTGCCACTTTTGGAAAACAGATGGCGCCAGGCTGTTTCGCGGCCGCACTCAATACATTTTCTTGCACTTTATCAATACTTTTGGGTAAGGGGTAGTTTTCCAATGTTGAGGGGTGGTTTTCCAACATTGATTTTGGGTGAGTTGGACAGCCTAAAGTGAGCCCTTAACCCCTACACTGTGGATGACGTGTATACACGTCATGGAATAGATAAGCCTAAACTGCGGAAGGAAAACACGTCATGAAGGAAAGTTCCTGATGATTTGACGGATTTCGTTGAAAATTGGTACTAAGAGGTTATTTGGCTCGCTGAATACGAATTCGAGGTCGAAATGAAAAATTTTGAAAATACCAATATGGCGACCCAATATGGCGAACAAAATTTTTGAAATATCCAATGAGTTGGCGGATTTAAAATAAAATTGGTACTAGGGGATTATTTGGGTCGCTAAATACGAATTTGATGTCGGAAATGAAAAATTCAAGATGGCTGATCCGATATGGTGCATTCGTTAATTTTTTAAAAATTTTGGTTCGCCATATTGGAAGAATACTGGGCCAGTATTTTCGCAATTTTAAATTTTGACCTCGAATTCGTATTCAGCGACCCAAATAACCTCTTATTACCAATTTTCAATGAAATCCATCCAGTAGAACGTCCCATACATTTTGGGTCACTTTGCGATTTTCGGTCTGCACAGTGAAGGGGTTAAGCTAACGTTAAAGTAACGTTAAGCTAACGTTAAGCTAACGTTAAAGTAACGTTAAGCTAACTTATGTATGTGATCAGATGTAAGGTTTTATTAAATAAAAACATATGACATGTATATAAAAAATAGTTTATTCATTCATGTTTTTACAATCATCATCAATCCCGACAATTTTTTTATTGACTTATTAACTATTTACAATACGTACGTCGATGTATAGGTTAATTATTTACATTGGTATAATTATCTTCAATCTTATCATGGCCCCAAGCAAGCGTATAAGTGCTTTCAGGCAAAAGATAACGCTTATTATCGAAGGGGCTTGAAGCCACTTTTGACTGTTTAACCGTATCAACTTGATGAAAACGCGATCTAATGATAAAATGCGTTCTAGTTTGGATCGCAGCATCCCTCAAACAGTCAACGTAGTCATCAAAGTTGATAGATTTCTGCACAACGCCTGATTTTATACCTTTGGCCTTCTTTACAAAATCTTGGCCATTTACGCGGATGCTGTACATCTTACTCCTCAAGCCAACAAATTCAGTAATGACCTGTCCGCTGCACTCATCTCTCATGAGGCCTAGAACTTTTTTGTTTACTCGAGGCATACCGTAAACGTTATTTACAGGATAATCAGATGTGTCCAACTTGTTGATATGTTGCTTCATATCCATGTAAATATCGGGACATTTAACTTCATAAACTAAGCTATCAGTGTCTGTGTATAGCAGTTTACATTTGTCACCGTATTTGTTAAGCATATAACCATAATGGAAGTCATAAATAAAGGTTTTCGAAATATCCAGCATACTAAGCCCAACATAGATGGGTTTATTCATCAAACCCTCAGTCTTCCTAAGTTCCACAGCTAGTAGCTCTTCATGGAAGATTGCTCGGCTGTGAAAATTAGGTGTAGATATGAGGGCTTCTGCTCCATACCTACCCTCCCACTTTGTCATGAGTTTAACATCTACATGTTTACGCACATTCTCCATTGTCTTACCATACATAGCATTATTCATGAGTTTGAACAGGTTTTTCTCAAACTCATTTTTAGCTGCAGCTCTCTTTTCTGTGTCAAAATCTATGTATGATTTTAACCATGGAGCTTGATTGAATTTAAGAACGCGATGGATTTTAACAAGCTGAAGGCCGTTTGCCAAAGCTTGTTTCAGTGAACGGTAATGGAGAATGTGCTTTCGTTTCGGTAGAAGGGTAGTTAGGAGTTTCTCCTGCTTTGACCCTGGTGGTTTCGAGTGTTCAGGGCAAAAAGGTAAATCACTATGAGTATCATGAAGTTCTTCGGGGTAATCCAAATCTACTTCAAGCATGTAGCCAACAGGGGCATCATCGGGAACATTAAAGTTGAAGCTATTGTCAACATTTGATACCCACTCGAAACCACCAAATGGAAGCGCTTGTGCCATTGCCCAACCATAGAGGTTGTTGGCGTCAAAATATACTATATAGATGATCTCATCATTGTCATTGTAAACTTCCATATAGGGATTATTGGCTTTGGCATAACGGTTGGAGCATTGACTAACTCCACCCCTTATACCTAACTCAATAAACAGGACTTTATCAATGTCAGTGAGGAGTTCAAGCTTTACTCTAGTATATTTTAACATGGCATCCCAAGTCAAACCAGGAGTTGTATAATAATGTGCTGGATCAAGGCTATATGCTTTCAGACACTGATCACGGAAGTTTTCAAAGATATCTGCAAGTAGCAACACATCCGTTTTCATGTACAGATACACATAATCGCCAAGATTTTTGCAATTAAACTCAGACCATACCCGTTGCGCATGCTCATAATCTTCATCGGAAATTGTAGAGTCATTTAATGTGCTATAGAATTTTTCTCTAGGTGGTAGTTGCGTTTCTTTGAGCTTTTCCCTAGAGTCAAAGTACTCATAAAAAAACTTCTTTGCGCGTTAGCAATTTGATCTTTTCAGCACTCAAATTTGAAAAGACTGTGCTTACTATTTTGTATTCGTCGAGGTATGATGCTAATTTATCTAGCGAAGAAGCCATAAAGCGGAATGAGTCAATAAAGCGGAATTTTATCTTACTTTCTCTAAAATTTTTCTCGAAGCTAATATACCTCTCTTTATTAGAGGGACTTCAAACTCAGTGTCTACTTCGCGAATAATGAAATGAGCATCACACCCACTCAAATTATGGAAGACAACGGGTACGGTTCGAGAATCTTTGTAATTTAGATTACAATCTTCATAAGGATTCAATCAATTATGAGTAATCCGCACGTCATATTCATCAAGGGCGATGGTATTTCGGCTCTGATTTGCTGGTTTCTACTGCTGTTGAAGACTCTGCTGCTGCTTACACGCCTTGCGCTTTACAGACATCTTGGACTGCGGTCGGATTAGTACCTTCCGCTAGGACGTCTGGTTACCGAATGAAACAATCGCTCCCGAGAGGCGCCTTTTATAGGCAGAAATCCCAAATCTGCGCATGCGCAACATTTTATTAGGGGATTTCCCTTGCAGTGCCACCCCACCCTAACTTCATTTCCACCCAAGAGTTGAGAATCAAACAGCGCATGCGCACTTATTTTAACAGGGGATTCCCTTCGCAGTGACACCACGTTGCACACCACCCAGTTTCCATTTTCACCTACTAGCTGTGACTATTTATTAATCTGCATTACCGATGAAAGATCATTCTGATTTGAAAGATATATAGAAAAATTGTACAATGACTCCATCATCTGTTACTGGTTACTGATGCAAGATAATCCTAACTTGACGGATAAATATACAAATTTTACAGTGACGTCATCATCTTTTATCGGTTACACATGGAAGATCATCCTGAATTGGCAGATATATAGACAAATTGTAAAGTGACGTTATCATCTGTTATTGGTTACCGAGAATTATTTACTTGTAAAAACTCAATGACGTGTGTTCTAAGAATCTCCATAAACATTTTATTAGGAGATTTCCCTGTTATATATGATGAACTCCTCCTCTTCTATAACCTTCTTCAAGCTAGAGTCAACGCAAATATGATTAAATAATTATTTAGTTAGTTAATAATAATTAGTTTCTGCAATAACAAGTAATAATGACTACTTTTAAATAAAATGTCAAAACTCACCTCATTTGAATCATAATCAACGATTTCCATCATAACATCTTCTACTTTCTGGTCAAAGAGAAGATGTAAAGGAGAAGCAGGTGGACTTTCCTTTGGTTCATCCATCGTCTGCTAATATTTCTCACACCGATACTACTGCTGCTGCTGCTGCTGTTGCTCCTGCTGGTGCTGGTGCTGCGGCTGCTGCTGGCTACTTGAAACAACTGGAGCCAGTCGACCGTGCTAGCCCCTTTTATATCAGCAGATCCCCACTCACTTATCACTATTCTGACTGTGCTTGGTCGCAGGAAATCCCAGCATAGAAAGAACTCACACAAACTTTGGGGGAAGCCCAGTGCGCGTCGATTGTCGGTAGGGTAGACCTCTTGATTGACTCAATTCACAGTCGACACATGCACTACCGACTGTTGATAAAATCCTTATCACAATGACTAATTTGACAGTGGTGCCATCTATTGTTAATAACAATTCAACACTAACTGGTGAGGTGGGCTTTCGATATATCAACTGTTGCTCCATCTGTGACAGCGAGTCTGCACTACAGACCTCTTCTGTTTACCTACCGATAAGAAAATGATAATATACCAAATTTACCGAATTACCTGTTTTAACGACTGATGGTAACATTGTTCCCTACCTTACCGACCTATGGTAAAATGAGGATATAAAAAATTACTGATTTCCCTGTTTCAATGACTAGTGGTAACATTGTTCCCTACTTTATGAACATGTGGTAAAGTGATAATATAAAAAAATTATTGACCTCTCTGGTTTGCCGACTGGTGGAAAATTGTGCCCCACCTTGCCGACATGTGGTAAAATAATAATATAAAAAATTACTGACCTCCGTGTTTTACCGTCTGATGGTAAAATTGTTCTGTACCTAACCGACATATAGTAAAATGATGATATAAAAAATTAACCACCTACCTACCTTAACCAATGATGGTAAAGTTTATCCCTACCTTACCGACCGATAGTAAAATGATAATATAAAAAATTATATTGATGTTCAGTCTGTCCGTACCTTACTGACAAACTGAGTGTTACCCCAGTGCCCCCCATGTTCCACGATCAAGCACAGTCGGGAGTGGGATGGTGATGAGTGAGTAGGGGTATGAGGATATAAAGCCTGCTGGCACAGTCGAATGGTATCATTTGTTTCAGGTAGCCCAGCATCAGCAGCAGAGAGAGAAGAAGATGACTGAGTCAAAGGATAGTCCTCCTGATTCTCCACCCTACTCACGGTTGTGAGAGGTTGCTATGAGTGAGATTTACCGCGGTCCTACTGAGAGCCGATGTCATTTTTTAGATGGCAGTTGCTCCCAGTGGGACCCTGCTGTGGTTGTTAACCTTTAGTTTTTAATTATATATAAAATATTTAAATGTAGATTATTAGATAGAAAGCAGGTAATCTCAATGGTATAAAAGTTAATGGACACTCTGCAAAACTACCGACAAAAAAAAGGCCGCAAGAAAGGTGACAACAATGAGGTTATGTTTGTAAATCTATGCATATTGCATGATAAGTATTTTACTCAGTTTATATAGAAGGTACGTGGTCCATGATTTTTCCAAATCCTGATACACGTCTTTGACGACCAGGTTCACAAGTTGTCTTGACGAGGTGAGAAAAACAAAACAAACCTCGAAATTTCCAATGGGAAATGATGCAAAACGAGAAGAGACCGCTGGACGAGAAGTCGCGAAGACACTCGTGGCGCGTCGGGCATTTCCGTTGGATCGATGAAGGCTGCTGCGCCATATATGTATTATTCAATGACAGCGGGCAGTTTTTAAATACCATTAAAAATTAAGGGCGCATTTTTTAAATGTATTAACCAATTTTCTGAAAATTGATTTTAAATTTTATTTTAAACTTCATTTAATATTAAGCATGAAATACAAACTGCAAATGGAAATTATAAAAATAAAAAAAATTTTAAGATGAAGTTATTCCAACAGTTTCATCTTTTTAAAAAATGCCAATTCAAATTGAAATTTTTTCAAATATTATGTAAATAAAAATCGAAGATTTCTGGCTAATTGAAATTTTGCACGGTGGATCAAGGTCTGATAGCATATTTCACTTCTTAACTTTTTCAAGTTTTTTTGTTCTTTTTAACATTCGGGATGACCATAAAAAAATATTTCAAAAAATTCTTCACTCGGTGTAAGCATTTTTAGAAATATTTGTCAACTATTTTCTTTTACACTTTATTCTTTTTTAGTTTTTTTATGGGTTTGAAATTTTTTTGTGTTATACTGAATGTTCTAAAAAAGAAACAGAGATAATAGAAAAAAAGTTTTAAAAGTTACAGAATATCAAAAAAATTTTCTTGTTAATCTTACACCGATCGATTAAAGGAACATACTATTAAATTATCGTTCTTAAATAAATAAAATGCATTGCACATTAAGCAATTTCACAAATGCATTCAATACTGTTATTCAAAGAAATTTCCTAATTTATGCTTACGATAAAATTGGGAATGTTTCAATTTTTATCAATAAACCATTTTTACAATAATTATAGTTGAAATTATAGTGATAATAATTATTATAATCAAAAACTACGCTTCTCACTTATGTATTTATGATATAAATAGTGCCTCTCACGAAATGCGACTCATATGCCTCACACGTGCGTGCCCCTTACACAATGCGGCGCATATGCCTCGCACCCTGCAGGCAAGGCGTGCCTCGCATTGCGTGCGTGTCACGTGCCCTGCACGCTTGCTATCTGGGCGTACACGGGGGGTTTGAAATGTTGGGGTCTTGAAATAATGGCGTCTTGAAATGATGGAGACTTTACTTATTATACCATATTATATATATTATATTATATTATAAATTATATTAATCATGAATGTTATGAACATAATTAACAACTGTTTAAATAGAAATCATGTTTTTATATTTTCAAGCTGCGTCTTGTATGCCATGGTATAATCATTAATCAACAAGTATAAAATATTCATAAAATTCTCGAAGTCAAGCATAAACTATGAAAAGATTATTTTTAAACAGAATGATTTAGGCGTCTCTTTCTACTCTTTGCTATAATTATATATTTCCGGTGACTAAGACAGATTTTTTCTTGTTCTTAAAAAATTATTTGCCCAAAGTAATTGTTTTAACGAATCAAAATTTGTATTCATTATTAATGCATTCTATTATTTTCAATGCTCCAAATTAAAGAATGAATCAACAAATTTTATTATCTTACGAAATTTCAAGTTAGAAACAAAAAAAATTGGAACATTACAATTTTTTTAAATTGAACACTTTTTAAATTAGAAGTAACCTCAAATTTTTTTTATTATCTTGAAACCTTTCAAAAGCCTCAAGCAGCTAAATAGTTTCATTTCAAAATATTCAAAAATCTACATTTTATTTCACAGTTTTTGGAATCTTCACAAATATTTATTTATTTTTGAAAATCTTTCAAAACTTCTCAATATCTCTTAAACTTATTCCAATCTTTTCAAAATTTATAACTGTTGCATTTTTATTCATTCAGAAAAATTTGCTTTTATTTAAAAATATTCTTTGAAATTCTGTTAGAATCAATTTTTCGGAATAAAAATCGTTTGGAATGTTCCGAGGAATCCTAAGACAACATTTGTATTATCCTAAAACCTTTCGAAATCCTTAAAAGCTTCAAAATTTTATTTAAAAACTTCTAAATATCTCCTCAACTTACTCGAATTTTTTCTAAATGAATACATTTTTATTTGTTATTTAGACATCAAAATTCAATATTTTCACTTACAAATAGATTTTTTTTAATTAGAAGAATAAAAATCAACATTGTAACGTTCAAAGTTTAAGTTTAGCTCTCCGAAATTTTAACGATTTAAGGCTTTCTGTTTCAAATAATTCAGTTTCACATTGTTTAGTTTTGAATTTCAATTTTTAATCGTTCAATCAAAATAAACATTCAAACATTGCTGACTATTAAAAATTTGTTCTTTTTTTTAATTAAAAATTTTCAAATTGAACTCGTCAAATATGGTATGTTTTAGACTAAAACAACAGATAGTTTATAAAGTTTCAATCGGAAGTTTACATTTGATTAAATACTAAGGCTTTCGAATTGAAACAGCTCAATTTTTATCGTCAAAATCTGTAAATTGTTTAATTTCAATAGATTCGGAATCACCCTATAAAATCAATCAATTAATGTTCCATTTCGAATACACGAACTACATTTCAATTTCAAAAATCATTAATTAATTTATGTTTACTGTTCATCGACTTGAAACGTTTTTTGTCAAAAAATTTCAGTTTCAAAAGCTATTAATCTTGTATTGTGTTAGTCTTTAAAACTGAATTTTAACATCCTTTTAATCATAAATTTACCTTAAAAAATGAAGATGTAAAGTGGAATGATTTCATAATTGAAAAAGTTAACAGCTCAACTTAGCATTTTAAAAAAAGTTGAAAATAAACTTATTTTAAATTGCATTATATATCTTGTGATATGAAATTTGTGATATTTCAACCAATTGGATAGATTTTTCTTCTAAAAACTTGCAAAATCCCGGTCAAAAAATAAATTCACTGTCATTTCGCGCTCTCAAAAAATTCCCGATCATCTCCCGGTTTCCCGGTCAATTTTTCAATAAGTTCAATAATGCTGACATTTGTCTTTTATTAAAATTTCTATGAAATACAATAAACACATTTTAATGTTTTTAAAAATACGGATAAATTCCAAAATAGTAAGCTTTCTCCGAAGTTTTTTACTTCTTTTAAAGGTATTTCGAGGCTTTTACGTTGCCAGTTTTTTATTAATTAAACTATTTTTTCCATTTTCAAAACGCACTAGCTTCTGGTTTTTAAGTCGTATTCTTGTTTAATTTAGGCAATTAAGGTAAACGTCCCAGTAATCGTTACCCTAGTCCTAGTAATCGTGATGGCAATTTTCTTCCTTTTCATTTAATTTGATTGAATATATAATTACTATTTGCTATTAAAAAATGTTAAAATTAAGTGGGGTTTTCATTAAATGATACTTTTAACATACTTTTTTAATAATATATTCAAATTATAACCAAGTTGCACGATTACTGGGGCCATTACAATTACTGGGACATTTACCTTACTAGTTTATTTTCGCATTTCTTCATTTCTTGGTGTCAGCTTGAACTTTTAGTAACATAGAAGCAAACATTTTCTTTTTATAACAAAGCCAAGAAGGAAGAAATTTGAAAAAATTGATCTGTTGTTCTATTTCAGAAATAAAAATATTGAACTACTTATTATTCTTGATTTTTTTTTTCTCGAAAAAGATCAGATCAGTGTTTGTTTAATTACGCACGTATTCAATTAAATATGAGATAATCGGGTGTATATTCGATATGAAGCATACCTTCCACTAAAATTCAATACTGAAATTACTAAAAAACTAAAGTCGCATTAAAATAGTGAGAATTCAGAAATAAAAGACATACCATTATTGATGTTTTCTGTGATCCTCACATTTCATTAACAATATTTTAAGTTTTTAAAACTTAGCTATTGTGACCAAAACAACCATAAACGTCTAACTCGCAAAACGTAAACATGTTACTCGCAAATTTCGCAATCAGCTGTGTTCGCTCCCTGTTCACATTAAATGGTTATTCACAATAAAATGATGTCTCTGCATCCATGAGAGAATTCGAGACCCTGATTAGCTGCCAGAATCACATAGTAGGGAATCTACATTTGCAGTCGCATGTGTATACGACGCAAGAGTGACAGTGCCAATATTGGGAATACATTCGCTAATAGCACGGAACGTTCCGCGGGAAGCTTGAGAATGTGTACAATATCCGCCGCTTGGAAACGTTCCTGTGGAACGTTCCACTGGGACCTGAGAGGAACCTTCCGTTCTTGTTATTTTTAGTAACAATTATCTGGTAAACCATAAGAGATAGGTAAAAATGGATGTCCTTTTTTAATTTTGAGTACCGCATACACTAAATATGATCCTAGTGGGCACAAACGTTAAAGAACATTATTGAATGGCTCACAAACGTCCTAAGTCAGTCCCAATAACGTTCCATAAACATACAATGTTTCAGAGACGTTTTAAGGACGTATTTGGAACATGAAACGTTTTCAGAACATTATTTGGTCTGACTTAGGACAGTTTTTAAAACGTTCAAATTACGTCGTTTTACTTGTACGTCCAAGAAACGTTTTTAGAACGTTTCAATTATTTAAAATTTTCTTAAAATTTCAGAGCAATATTTCATTTAGTTCGCCAAACCAACACAGAAATAAAAAAGAGAAGTAATTTTTTCTGGCGCCAAGTACATAATTTTTATTTCTGGAGACTAATATACGAGTATAAGAAGTAGATAAAATGTCAACTGATCGAGAATCTTTTTGCGAGGGGATATATTTTAATTGGTGACAGGTTGACGTATGGGAGGAACTATTAACACCATAAACTGGCACAACTCGGAGGAATTAAATTATACGATTAGAAGCCGGTGGTGATGTGGACCGGGTAACCCCGTCTTGTTTTGAGTTTTTTAGCTCTTGAATTTAATCCGATGGGGGGAGGGTCACTACATTCAAAGCACTGGATCCAGTCTAGACGGCGGTGACGTCACGAGACAAGGTCGACCAGCATTTCTGTCTACGGCGAAGGAGTTTAGGATCTCTGTCCTGCTTCCCTTTTCTATGCTGGTTAGTTCATTCGATTTCTCCTCTCACAATCACCCCAATGGTTCCCAATTCCCATACCATCTCCACTTGAGAATTCTAACCAGTCGCCCTTGTTTTCGTACTCGAAACCGAGTCGATTTCCCACCCCTTTAAATCAAGCGGACTTTGCTTTCTTCTTCTGTACGGTGCTGTTGTTCACTAGGTCGATAATATTGTACACATTTTAATGAAAATGTGCCAACATCAAAATTATTACTTTTTTAAATCTTGAAATTACAAGGTTAACAACTTTTTTCCTATGCTTCATATCATGCACACTAAGATTTCCAAAAAAAGAATTAATCGCACTTTTTAAAAAGGCTACAACTACATTCGTAGATTGAAAAATATTATAAATAATTAAAAATAAAATGGAAAAAATGTTAAGAAACATTTGGCATATCTTCTTATAGTAATTTTTTTGAATACGTATAATTAATTGAACATGAAAATCTAATTTTTTCAAAAAAGACTACAGCAATATTCAGTGTAATTTTTTCTTAAAAATTACCCATCATATGGGAATTTTGCATTTGAAAAATTCATAGAAAACATTGTTATTTATGTATGCGATCGGAGCACCCGTGTATTTGTAATGGAGTTGAAATGTCTGCCCAGAATGCATACATAAATAACAATGTTTTCTATTAATTTTACAAATCCAAATTTTCCATATGATGGGTAATTTTTAAAGGGTTTATTTTCAAGATTTCTAAATTCAATCCAGGCTACACCAAAATAAAAAACTGATTTGCAGCTCCAGATACTGAGAAGAACAGCAACGTCGCACGCATAATAACCGAACTTCAAGCAAAATAAAATGTGCCGGGTCTCACAGACCCAACCCCCATGACGTCGGGTTTAGATATTTGTGGGATGGCTACACAAACATACTCAATAAAAAAACTATAATAGAAGAAATTTAACGGATTATTCCTCATGTTCTTTTTGGCAAATTTTTTCATTTTGTGTCAAGTGAAAACTAAAACTGACTTTCGCAAAAAGGGCTAGTTCGATTAGTATTTCAATTTTCATCTTAAAATCTTCTCGTAGTGCGAAAAATCAGATTAAAAAAATATATGAAGACAATTTTAGCAATATTTACCATGCCATTTAACACAAATGTTGTCATTTTTTATTTAAAAAAAAAATACTTTCTTTCAGAAGAGCCGTATTGATTATTTTTATTTTTATCTTAAAATGTTGCAAACTTTAATTTTCGTATTAATTAAACACAGAAGCAGCATATGAAATAAAAATGTACAGTTGACATGTTCTTTTATTCAAACTTTAATTTTTTGTTAATGAAACACAAAAACCGGCTTTTTCAAAAAGGGCTATATTGCTTATTTTAATTTCCGTCTTCAAATCTTCATGGGATACCACGTAACAATATTAAAATAAGCTCCAGAGCAAAAACGTAGGCAGCATTTCCCCTGCCGAATAAGGCAAATTTTGGAATATCATATTCATTAAAAACAAACAATCTTTGCGGGATATCAGAAAATCATACTCAATAAAAAAAATATCATATAACAAAATTTCAAGCGACAGTCGCCATGTAATTTTACGCAATTTTTTCAATTTCATATTAATGAATCCAGAAGTCACCTTTTTTTAAATGGGACAGCAAAATTATTTTAATTTTTATCTTAAAATTTTGGTGCGATAATGGAAAACCATAAAATTCGTCAACAAAATGTGAGGTCAACAAAATGTGAGGCGGGGATGGAAAAGGGGATGGAGGATTCGTCCCGAAATTTGGAGGCAACTAGCCAAAATAATTTCGGAACGAGACTATTGGAAGAATAAAATTAATTTGGCATTTACCGTTCTTGAAATATAGTGAAAATGTCAACGCGAGGAAAAGGTAAAAAAAACAACATTTTTTTACCCCTTTTAAAAATTCATAAAACACTAACAGCAAGTCGAAAAAAATTTAGGAACGGCTTAAATGAAAGCTTGGACCTTAACCTTTGGACTTTAATAAAGGAAAATAAAAGGGCAGTGATTCAGAGACATCGGGAACTGCTTTTTTATTGGAACGCCAGAGCCCATGCTTTTCACTCCGAAGTTCGGCACTCCAGCACTCGTAGTAGCCCACACTTGGGGTTAAAATTTAAGTTTAGAATTTAGAATGAAATAATTGGTGAAATTATTTCGGTTCGGTATTATTATTATTTTTTTATTATTTTTTATTATTATTTTGGTATAATTATTTGGTAGAAGCCACTAACTGATTTTCATTACAATTTAAGGTTCAAGCATTTAATAAGGGTAAATAAATTGTTTTTTGATATTCCACGCACTCATATTTCACTATATTTCAGAAATTAGTCAAAGACATGCGTCTAAAAAATAGGGTTTCATTGTAAAAGCAAAGTATTATTTCAGGGCTAATTTCAGGTGTTAAAATAGGACTCAGAAAAAACAGTCTCGAGTGGTAATAAAATGAGACCACTGGTTCAAACCCAGATTCAGTTACTTTACATTGAAAATAACAGCATGAAGTTATCCTATTTAAAAACAGGACACGCACAAAATGATGCCATAAAAAGAGATCTCTGGCTTTTACATTGTTCGTAGCCTATTGGGTCCGTCCCAACGAACGTATACCCAACCAAACCTATAAGGGTTTCTGCCTGGGGCGACGAAACCCTAAAAACGGTCAATACCAGGACGAATTTCTTTTTTAATTTTGTTGTGCATCAGAAAACGAAGAAAACCACCTATAGCTCTCCAGGTGAAAAAGTTATATATAGTTTATATAAGTGGACGAGATAGTAATATTTTTCATTTGTTTTATACATTTTTTTGTATAAAATAAATAAAAAATATCAGTGTTTTGTCTACTATATATAAACTATACATAACTTTTTCACCAGGGTCGTTTAACACCTAAATTATTTTATCATGCATAACTATTTCTACAAAACCCGAAGGGGAATTCACTCATGTATTACTTCGTACACTTAACGCGTAATAACCGCGTAATAGCGAGCAGAATTTTCGCTTACGGTGTTTTTTTGCTGCATTTTTTGCATACTCGATTCTCCGCATTAAAATTTTGAGGTCTTGAAACTCTTCGATTTTCCTATTTGATATTTTGTGCAACAATATATAAAAAAATATAGTGATAAAATTAGCAATTTCGAAAATATGATTTTCGATCTAAAAGATAATTGCCTAAATAAACTCGCTATTGATCAGAATTCGTGCATATATACTTAAGAAACATAAATTATTAATTGAATTTACAAGTGCATTGTTAGAAATAATTCATATAGACAAATACTTTAGTATATTGCGCAAATGTTGAAAACGCTCATTTCTGACCTAAAATGCCTTATATTTGGTGACTTTGTAATTGTTAACAGGGAATATAATTAATTGTTTACAATAAATATTTTAAACAAATACGAATATTTAATCAATATTTTCAGCTAATAATTAAATTAACAATTGTTATAATCAATTTATTACATTAATACGCAACTTTAAATGTTTTTTTACTTGAGTAAGTGCTTTTTTTACTCTAACCGGATCAAGATCAGCATTGATATTCTAAGAAAAAAGTTCAGCAAAAGTTGAACAATTATCATTTTTTATAACAAACAACACAAACGAATGGTACAAATGAATATTTCTTCGTGGAAAAAATCATTTTTCTAAATAAAGCTTCTCGAAAGCTAGTTAATATTCATATTTGATATACATGATACACCGAAGTTATAATTTCTATAGACAAATTGTTAAGAAAATTCACAAGCTTCACAACATCACCTGGTAAAAATCAGCCGATAAGAAAAACTTATGAAATGTATAATGACGTACAATCTTTCATCGAATAGCAAGCTACGACATTTATTAAAAATTATTAAATGTTGTTTGTCATTTGATGTAACTAATGAACTTTTTATATACTTACAGTGCAAAGCGACGTATGCATTCTTAATAAAAATATTTCCCATGATGATTTGTCTAAAAATTGTACTTGTGGCAATGTTTATATTATTTAATATATTTTAGCACATAAAAACTTGATCAAAAATAATTATTAACTAGTTTTAAAGAAATCTTTCAAGAAGAATCAATAGAAAATAATGATTGTTTCACTAGAAAAGTTTATTTCGTTCATTTAGTTGTAAGTTGATTATTCTCGAGTTTAATTTCAACTATTTCGAGAACTATTTATTGTTTAAAACAATAATGATTGTTAACAAAATAAAACACTTTTTAAGTTTACTTTAGTTATTGAATAGTTTGTCTCAGTTTATTTGTAGTTGATATTTTAACTAAACTTATGCTAAAATTAAAACTTATTGTTTAATTCAAATAATAAATAATAAAATGTCAATAGTTTCTTCCCATTATATAGACCTAATCCACTGTTTTAGTGAATTCTATTGCTGCAGTACTCTTCAATATCACCGTAATAATTCGTAATAATGCATATGGCGCAATAAGGTGTAATAGGGACTACCCGTAAAGATTTTTGACGAGTGAATTCCCCCTCGACAAAACTATATTTTTTCAGCTTTTTTCATGTTTTTTTTGCGATTATCTTGAAAACTGTTAAAACTATCAAAAAGTTGAGGAAGCAGTTGGATTCGGGTTAAAAAAAATCATGTACCAATCAGGAAAAAAACATAATCTATACTATTTTGCCCCAAGATTAAAGATTTTGCTTTCAAAATGAAGTTGCAGATATCTATAAAAAAAGAGCTGATGATAACAAAAAAAGGCCATATCCGAATTGCGAGCGAAAAAGATACTTCGGAAATAATGTATCTCATTTGACATCTACACAGGTTACATATTTTGCCGACCAGCGTAATCAATGAAAAATTACAGTAAAAAATCCCAAATTATTTTGATTGCATTTGTCATTAAAATAATAATTTGAACATCAAACTTTTCTGGGATTTCCTGGATCCTTATCTCACTCATATAACAATTTATCTTTTTATTGTCTCGACCTCCCTTAAAGTCATCTCAGCCAGAACCTTTCCTAAGTTCATCCAATTGATAGGGGCTATAATTTAAAAAGAATCTGGCAGCACAATCATGCTTCCATGGAGTCCAATTTTGCCGGGCCACGTCGCGGGTGGGACAGTTTGGCGAAACCCGTCGTGTATAATCCGCAAGGGTTCTCCAGGATTCTCCAGCTGCATCATGAAATTGCGCGTTACGCAGAGGAGCCCAAGTGCAGATCGATATACGCACTCTCCTAGACCTAGACCACACCCATTGATGCCTCTCGCCAGGCTTGTCCCAAACTTCGAGGAATCGATGCACGTATCATGAAAACGAATCGCGAATGCGCGCCCACGCGTCGCCATTCATTGGCTATGGGTATGGGTACATATACCTTGAGTACAAAATGCACCAACCCTTGGATGGGTATCCGACGCAGCGGCGTGGTCATAACTCCTGCGAAGAAACTTTCTCCAAAAACTATCTGCCGGTACTTTCCATAACCGGTCTAGTGCATGCTGACGGAATTCATGATGCCCTGGGTCTCATCCCATAGACGTCCCACGAAAGTCCGGTCCAGCACGATAATAATCTCGATTGCCACCTGAAGAATCAACGTAAAATAGGGACATAAAAGTTTCAAACTTTAAAATTCTCGTCTTGGATGTTCTCATCTTTTTTGTTGCTTTTTGCTTCAAATTTATGTCTATGCTGCAGCTTCTCGGAGTCGATTCACTAAATCTAGCGTTTATGATTAAGGATTTGGGTCAAACATTTTTCTTAGATTTTATGCAGTAGTGAGTAAAAAAAATGCCAAAGGAATCCCAATAAGATCCAAAATAAAGTCCCACTAAAATATTGGGTAGCTATCGGGTACCCAAGAAAGATCAAAATTCGTTTTGTTTTAGCAGGAGTTTTTTTGAGACATAAATCGTATAAAGGAATGTAAACCCTTTTTTTTGAAACTGTAATATTCTTAGTGATTTTCTCCCAACAACATTTTTACACGGCAGGACTGTAACTTTTTTAGGATATGAATTTAGAGTTTTTCAAATTCTGAAAAAATGCAGTAGGACTTTTCTAGTACTTTTGTTTGACAAATCGTCTGCAGGACGTATTTTCAAGGCAAGATTTGTCTTCTTTGGTACTTTTGGGACCCGAATATGAGCTCGTAAATATTCTCAAACAAAAAAAATAAGAAGAACCTTTCTAGTACTTTTCCAATTAAAAAGTCCTGCTGAAACAGGTCGTATTTTGTACTTTTTGCTACTTTTTAAAATACTTTTCTGGTAAAAAAGTGCTACTGAAACAGGTCATATTTCTCAGTTTTTCGGTACTTTGGTACTATTCCAGTATAACATTTTTGCGACCATTGCTATGAGCAGTTGTAACCAAAAATTTCTTTGAATTTACATTCTTAGTGCATTTCTCCCAACAACATTTTTCCACGGCAGGACTGTTTTTGAACATTTTCGGAAAAGGAATTTAGGTTGTACAAATTTTGAAAAAACTTAATGTTTTGTTAAAAAAAACATTCGTCATCTGCACGCATTTTGAAGACAAGATTTAGATTCTTTGGTACTTTTGAGACATAATTGTGGACTTGTAAACATTTTGAAAGAAAATCAGAGGGACTTTTCTAGTACTCACGTAACCTGGTTGCACTTGTAAACAATGTCAAGAAAAGTTGGCACTTTAATACTAACTTGTCTAATGCTCACTACTTTAGTGAGACTATTCAAAATCCTAATAGGACCCCAATGGGACTATTTTTACTCGGGATTGCTGTGGTTTTTTTAATTTTGGGTATGATCTTGAATATTATTTAGTTATTTCCTGCAAAAATGTATACATTTCGCAAAGTTGAATTTGCATTTAGATTAACATGATATTTACTTGAAAGCACAAGTAATTAACTAGCTGCACAATGCTTTTACATAGTAAGTACACTGTGGTTTAGCAGTTCAATTGTAGGGAAATTAGGGGAATTTTCCTTCGAAAAAAGGGGATTTTTTCTTAAAATACCATCGTAATTGCCAAACAGTTGACCATTTTAGACAATGAGATTTTTTAAATAAAAATATATATGAATATGGGGAAAATGACTATTTTCACGATTTATTTGTTTCTGATTTCAGCGTTTCAAAACATCCTCTCATTTTGTGATATGATAAATTAATTTATCATTTCAAAAAGAAGTCGTCTAAAATTTGGAAACTTTACTAAATTGTGCTTTGATATAAGTACTTTACTGAGATAATTTTAAGAAAAAAGTTATTATTTAAAGGGAAAGGGCACCTGAAGAAGGTCAACTTTTTGGCAATCGCCCTTGAATACATTTTAAGACTAAATTTTAGGATAAAAAATAGCAAAACTTCAATAATAAATTTCACTGAAATAGGTGTACAAAAGCGAGAAAGTAAGATTTTTGCAGAAAACTTAATTTCATCCAAAAGTGGACTTATCATCGTTCTGCTTCCCTTGCCAGAACTACATTTGATTTATGAACTAGATGTTAAAGGAGCAAAAGTATCTCAATTTATTTTGCGACACTGTAGATTCATTCATGTGAGATTCTCATTTTTCTAGTTTTTTGCGCAAATTGTCAACAATCTTTTCTTCTTCTTTGGATTGTACTTTTTCTAAGACGATTATAATTTTTTTAATGGTGTGCTATATTAAATTATATAAAAAAAAATTTTCTCAATTAATTCACGGTTCACGGGGAGAGAAATTCCATGTTTTTTCAAATCAGTGAATAATAAGACGTGCCCCGGGTTTTGGAAATAAACATGATGCGAAAATTTACAACTTTTTATTTACTTTTTGTAAACTGAATTTCACTCACTACTTAGGAAATATTCAAGAAACGATTTCCACCCCATATCCCTAACCCCTTCGAATTGTGCCCGGAAAATTACCCAAAAAATGCAAAATAACAGTTTGATGTCAAGTTCACGATAGAGACGGGATTTTTTGTAATTACTTCAACATGAATTTTTTGTATTTTATAGGTGACAAGTTTTCAAGTATTTTTAAACTAATTTTAAGTTGGTTACACAATTATTATTATTTTTTAATTTATATTTTCCCTGCAAATCATCGTAAATTAGTATTTTTTGGGACTAGTGACACGACAAGCATTTTTTTAGTGGAATGATAGTTTTCCATAAAATCAGTAGTAAATCGATTTTCATGTTAAAAAATACATAAAATATATAAATGCATACATCTATTAGTTTTGGCTGGGTGCCTACTCACACTATTTACCACGAGAAGGTTAAGGTATATCGAAGAGCATATTTTTTTTAGATTTTGTTATTTTGTATATTGTTTTTAGTTTTTAAATATTTTTAATGTTTTTTTTAATTTTTGAGTTTTTGAATGAACAAATGTTTATTTGTTTTTACCAGGGTAGCAAAGTTTTATGCCTTCACTTCATTGAAGGAAAGGATCACCGTATAGTTTCTTGATGCGACGCCGCCACAAAAATTCGCAAAAGTGATCAGCTAAATTGTTTTTCTGAATTCCACCTCGGGATAAAAATTGATGCATGCAACGCCAGGAAGATTCGACATTTTGCGTGTGTGCCCCGGTACTGCTGTCCATAAATTCTTCGAAATGATTGACAGTTTTATGCACATAACAGTAGTTCTCTAAATCCAAGTAGCGCTTCCAGCAATCGGTGTGGATTTCAGTGCCGGGAGCTACATTTCCCTTTGCCATTTCCATTTGACATTTCCTTCTACCATTCCCCTTTACCATACAATTTTCTTTAGCGTTTCCCTTTGCCATTCCCCTTTACCATTTCCCTTTGCCATTTCCATTTAACATTTCCTTCTACCATTCCCCTTTAACATACCATTTTTCTTTAATGTTTCTCTTTGCCATTTCCCTTTGTCATATACCTTTTCCATTCCACTTTACCATACCCCTATGACTAATCACCGAAATATTATGAGATCGCACCCCTACACCTTTTCCAGCGCTTCGTGGGGGGCGGGAAGGCACCCCTGTGACTTTTTTACAAAAATAATGTAAAGTCGTACCCCTACCCCTTTTCCAACGCCTCGTATGGAGAGCGAAAGGGCACCCCTGTAACTGATCACAACAATATTATAAGATCGTACCCCTACCCCTTTTCCAGCGCTTCGTGGGGGGGGGCGGGAAAGCACCCCTGTGACTGTTGACATAAATAACGTAAGGTCGTACACCTACCCCTTTTCCAACACCGCGTGGGGGGGTGGTAAGGCAACCCTGTAACTGGTCACAAAGATATTACAAGATCGTACCCCTACCCCTTTTCCAGCGCTTCGTGTGGGGGCGGGAAGGCACACCTGTGACTTTTTACAAAAATAATGTAAGGTCGTACCCCTACTCCTTTTCCAACACCACGTGGGAGGCGGGAAGGCACCCCTGTAATTCAAAAAACCATGATATTTATGGTTTTTTAACATGAAAATCGATTTACTACTGATTTTCTGGGAAACTATCATTCATATAAAAAAATGCTTCAAACATAAAACGTGTATTTCGAGGAAATCTAAAACATTGACTGGAAACGTTTTTTTTAATTATGAATAATTACTGAGATAAATGCAAAACACCATGATTTTCATGGGTTTTTTATGGTTTTCACCATGAAAATCAAATTTGCGCCAATTTCCACTATCATATTCGTAATCAGCGCGTCAAGATACATAAGTATACGGAGCCCCAAGGAAATCGGAGGTCCAACCTTTTCGGAAGTTTATCCCTAATCATAATAAAATGAAGCAAATTGTTCGAACAAATATTAATTGTTTAATAACTGAGGTATAATTTTTTCAAGAAAAAATATCTTAATAACGACGGACATAATGTAAGCTAATTTGGAAAATTAGAATTTTCTCCACCTTTTCCGTGAAAAGTCAGAAGTGAATGATTAATAATGGTTTAATAAACAATTTAATAATGTCTTGCCCAAAAAATATTATTCCTAATATCCATTAAGTATGAAATTAGTTCGAAAGAGTCCTAACTTTTCATGATTTCTCATGAAAAATTATTTGAACAAATAGAAATTGTTTAAACAATAACAAAATGTCTAAAAAAAAATATTCCTCCAAACATTCATTAATTGTGCCATTAATTCCAAATTAATTGAAATTGAAATTTATTTACCAATGATAAATGTTTTAATAATTTAAAATTTATTAAAAAATACTTGCAAACTTGTCACTCATCGAATACAAAAAGTGTATGTTGAAAAAAAAGTTAAACGTTTTGTTGTAGAAACGATTCCTGGAATGTTTATTAAAAAGTGACTAAAATTTAACTTACGAAAAGTTAATAAGCAGTTTTCCCCATTTTTCGAAAACACAGCTTTTCCCTCTAGAAAAAAGTTTTTTTGCTTCTTTAAAGTTCAGTTCTTGGTTAACTCCACAAAAATTTTGAGATCAAAAAGTGTGAGTTTAAAAAGGTAATTCCAGGAATCATCTATTCTCTCTTGGCATAGTTTCCTTTTTTATGATTCTTGAAAAATTATTCACAGCTTTAAAAAAAGGGGGGGGGGGCGAATGGACAAAATCCTCTAATATAGAGATTACAGGAGATTTTGAGAAAAATATGAAATCAAGGGGAATACATGATACCTGTATACATTGCACGTAGTTTTAATATCCAAAAGAAGAAATATTCACGCAGACAAGATTAATTTTCCATTAAAAAAGCGTACCAAAGAGTCGAAAGATTGAGATCGACGAAGGTTAACTGGGTCTGGGAGATAACGAACCTGTTGACCGTGCATATAAAAAAAGCATGTCAACTTATATGCATGCTTAAATAAGTTAATATCTGCACAGGGCATCGGAGGTCAATGTCAAGCGAAGCGTCGAGTTATTTTGGAGGGACATGTGGGTCACTGCAAGTCGGCAGGCTTTAAGTCTGGGAGAGGATGTTAGTGAGCAGATTGAAAGAGAATCAATTTAACGAGGCAAATCAGACACAGTGAGGGCCAAGGGCGGATCTCTTAACATTGAATCACCTGATTGGCCATCCTCAGTGTCTAGGTCAAAAACTTACATATGATACTTCACTACAATAAGAACAGACATTTAAGAACGTATTGTAATTCAATCACTCTTCAAAATATTTCAACTTACAATTCCAATTCATCACATCATCATCACTCTTACTTTCTATGGCTCTTTATGCAAATAAATGGCCACTTTCAGATATCATATTTTAAAACAAATTACATGTGGCTCACAACTCTTTCCTAAAAGTAGTCATTAAAACTCTATCAAATCTTAACAGCACCAATCTTGTATCAAATCCTAGACTGTTAAAAATGTTTGGGATTCTACAATACTTCTACAATACAAGCGCAATGTAAAATTGCAAACACGGTATTTGAAGTGAAATTGCAATACTTGTACTGTAAAATTACAAACATTACAATACGGCAACAATGCATAAAAGGCAACACTATAACTCTAGCCTTTGAAAACTACAATGCAATGTATTGGAAGTTTCAAACATGTTTTTTTACAGTATATGTTCCAAAATCTTTGATATTTCTATAAAATTATATCTGTTGAAAAATCGTATACTTTTCTATCAAAAGTTTCTCACTGAAACTCTATCAAATCTTATCCCCGCAGAACTTATATCAAATCCTATCTTACAAAGTTTAAGAAATTTGTGTCAAATTCTCTCCATTGAGAAATCTTACACTTTTCTATCAACAGATTCTCACTAAATCAAAATCATCATTAAATCAAATCTTATCCATACAGAACTGATATCAAATCCTATCATCTAAAATTTTGGAAAATCATATCAAATTCTATCCATCGAGGAATCATATATTCTTATATCAATAGCTTCTTATTAAAAGTCTATGAATTCTTATTTGCACAGAACTTCTATCAAATCCCATGTTCTAGAATCTTGAAAGTTTTTATCCAACTCTATCCGTCGAGAAATCTAATACTTTTCTATCAACAGCTCCTCATTAAAATTCTATTAAATCTTATGCACTCCAGACTTTCATCAAATGCTATACGTCTTATAATTTCGGAAATTTATATTAAATTGTATCTGTCGAGAAATTTTATACTATTCTTTCAACAGCTTCTTATTAAAAATTCCATCAAATCGTATCCAGTCGAGACTTGTCTTAAATCCTACATATCAAAATTTCGGATTTTTCTATAGAATATCATCCGACGAGAAATCTTATTCTGTCTTATCAAAATTTGACCATTATACGTCAGATTTATTAGAGTGTGAATGACAATATCTTGGTAGAAAAGTATGAGATTTCTCGACGAGTAGAATTCAATAGAATTTTTCCAGGTTCTGGAAAATGGGATTTTGATACATGTCTTGTGCGGTTCAGATATTATAGAATTTCAATGAGAAATTTTTGATAGAAAAGTATAAGATATTCCGAAGGATTAAATTTAGCAGTGTTCTGAGCTTGCATTTTAAAGTGAATAGGAATGTGGGATGATAGCTTATTTGATAGGATTGGATTGAATTTTCATCAAAAAACGTATAGAAATGTATAGGAATTAATGGAACGGATTGAAAAGTATTTTTTGTTTTGTATAAAATCCTATCAAACTTTTTCAGGAGAGTATCTTTAATTTTAAAAAATTGTGCCGAAAAAAGTTATTTTCTTATTGTAGGAGCGCTACCCCGAGTTTGCTAAAGTTACTCCGGTTCACGTTACGTAATTTATAATTATAGACGAGGGAAGTAGATTTTATGGTTTGTCGTAAGGCAGATTATTGCACGTAGACATTATGTTGCAAGAGGCATACCGAACGGAAATACAATCCCTAGAAGAGACTCGTAAGTATGAACCTGGAAGACTCGAAGTAACCAACTAGTAACCCAGACTTTAGTATTCCTCCTGTGACGCCACGTACGAGACTTCCTCATTCCAAAGACTAACTATTGTATAAAAACCTTCTGTCCTCTTCTTCGCCTACTCTTTCTACACTCTAGACGTTTTTTCTCTCTTCTTTTCGCGGCTCTTCCTACTCATTCAGTACAACAAATCTTGTCGAAGGTATTCTTCTTCCTATTACCGATTTATTACCCATAATTCATCAAATGTAACTCAAATTTAATAGAATGATTAATCGTAAGAATATGTTATGTCAGGGATTTTATGAAAAGGTTACATGGAGTTTAAAAAATTACACGGAATTCCAAAGCATTTGCAAAGATTGTACGAGATTGTTAAGGATAAAGTTATTTCAAAAGCTTCAGAGTTATCTAAATACATATATTTTATGACAATGAAAATTATAATACAGAAGAGGCAACAAAAGGCATTTAGAATTCACCCACTTTAAATATTTGCCAAAAATTATACTTGAAAATAGATGATTATTGGAATTGAAATTCCTTAAATTGACAAATTTCGTATTCAAAAGTTGAAGATTGTTCCACTTCAATTTGGAAGAATTGAAATTACCTTTAATTTTTAATTGTCCAAAATTTGCTTTCTCATTTGTCACTGATTTCACACTAAAATGACGAAAAGGAGCTTTCAGTACCTTTTTCTGAGAGGATGATTTGAAATTTGTAATATTCCAAACTGAGTAATCATCTTGAATAATAAAAAGTTTCTAAACTGAGCAACTTCAAATGAAAACAGCTGAAACATTTACAATTGATCAATTGAAAATTTCAAGCAAGAGAATTTACTTTTATTAAATCGATTTAACTTTATATTGGAATTATGCATTTCAAAATGAAGCTACTAATATTGGAAGAATTTAGATTTGAACAATTTCTAATTTAAAATATTTCAATTTACCTGGAAAAATTTATTATTACAAGATGTAAGCGTATGAAATTGTAAAATTTTTATTGAATTGGTTTAAAATACACAAAACTGAAAATCCTGAATATTTAAAATAGAGCAACTTTACATTTTTAGTATGACACAGTTTCCAAATGAAAAGATTTATAATTAGGCACTTTAAAAATTGAATCATTTCAAATAAATTATCAAGAATTGACACATTTTTAGATTTCTGAAAAATTAGCCAATTTTCTATATGGAAGATTCAAAAAGCAGATAGTTTTGAATTTCAAATTTTAAAATTATGAATTTCAAACTAAAGCATTAAAAACTGAAAAACATTAATTTCTGAAATTATGAATAAATACTTAAATTGGAAATCTTAAAAATAAATCATTCGAAATGAAACAAGTTAGGATTGTAAAAGTACCAAAAGTACAGTTACGAATCGAAACTTTTCAAAATATGAAAAAATTGGTAAAACTTTAAGTTTAAATATTTCCGTTTTAATTTAGAAATGAATCTAGAAAAAGATAGTACTAAAAACCCAAAAGTTATAAAGTTTTTTCCGACCTATAGTTATGATACTTCTTGCATAAATAGAAGCGTGAAAGGATAGTGCAAATAACTAATTTGTACCATAAAAGTAAGCATGACTTTGAAAGAAATAAACTTCATATTGACGTCTTTACTCTTACATACTATAAAAAGATCTTGATACCGTCTACGCAGTGTGCGGAATTGAGATACTACCGTTTAGAGTAAAATCCCCAGATACAACCTTTTAGAATGCTACCTCCAGATACCCCATTTTAGAGTGGAATCCTCAGACACCGCCTTTTAGAGTGGTATCTCCAGATCCCAACTTCTGATAAAACTTTTTCCTGTATCAGGAATTGAGATTCCAACTTCTGCGTACCGCTATCGTGTCAGGAATTCCCCCCCCCCCATTCTCCTATAAGCTCCATAATCTATACACCTCTATACCTACGTACCATCCATACCCTCTACCAACCAAGCTATCAGGTTCTCTGGCGCGACCTTCCAGGGCCTCCCACCAAAGCCGGTAGGCCGAGGGGTTCACAACTCGACCGATGGAGTGTACACTGACTTCAAGTGATTTCAGTGACTACACGTGAATTCAAGTGACTTCAAGCCAGTGATTTTAGCGAAGGTGTACACCTGACTTCACGAGTTGTTCACCCCTCGTTGTAGGTCCTCAAGGTTTAAGTATAAGGCAAGGTCTAAGATAAAGCAATATTCCTTCTCATGAACCGAACATTTTTAGACTATGTTCCTGGAAAAGATGATACAATATTGTACTAAATATATTGCTCTACCCAAAAACATATACCCAAATTATTTGACTATTTTTGGAATGGACAGAACAATATTCTACTGAATAGACTACCCTTAAAAAATGGATCCAAATTTTGTGAGCCATGATTTTGAAAAGATAGTACAATTATACTAGACTTCCCCATGTGCCATATTGCCTCATGTTACATATTACCGCGATACGGTAATCTTCCATAATTAAAGAGTTTACTGTTCCCCCATGATGCACCTTAAAAACAAACTTAAATTATATAAATGATTTTTATTAACTTTTTATTTATTATTACAATCTACAATATCCTTTCTACGGCCGTTATCATGTTTTCTGGCATGACTTAGTTTCAACAAAAAATATTATTTGAATAAAATTTCCATTTCTTACACCTTCGATCCGTTATATCTGTCTTCTTTACCATTTATTTTATAGACGACAATTTCTTATTGTTTTAGTTCAGCTCTGGCCACGCCTTGACCAAGATCTGACTGATCAGTGGTCCAGCCTTGACACAGCCCCCCCCACCCCACCATCGCATGGTTGCTTCGCTGTTTCAAGAATTAAGCTTACGCCAGTTTTTTCCCAACCCTATTCCACTTTACCCCACAGTTATGCACTTTGCTCCAACCTTATACCACTTTTCCCCAATCTTATATTGCTTTGCCCAATCTTTGAGTCACTTTTCCCTAACCTTATGCCACTTTTCCCTAACTCACTTCCACTTTGCTTTAATATTATATATAATAGCCACATGCATTGAACGTGTCTACTTTCCTTTTCCACATTTCCAGTAAACTTTTATAACTAAATAGTTTACTGCAAACACAGAGTTCCAGGCGGAAAATTATAAATACATAGTCGGAAATATTATATAAAATTTTCATTTGTTTTATATATTTTTTGAATAAAACAAATGACAATTATACATCATTCCTTCCACTGTGTATAAACTACATATATTTTTTCCACCTGGGTGCGAGAGCACCTTGAAATACATATATTTACCTTCAATATATGAAAACAACAAACTTAATCAACGAGAAGAAGGTTTGATTATAAAGTTGAATAAATTGTTACGAGGAATCATAAAAAATAACGTACATATTATCAAAAATATGTAAAATAATAAACCGAAAATAATATATACATACAGCATATAAAATATTTTTAATTATATTGGCTGAAAACCCATTAAATGTTTAATGTTAAAAATACGAGAAGCATTATGGGTGGAGCTATTGTGAGAATGGAGCTATTGTGAGAATAAAAATTAATCTCCACAATAATAATGAATAAACTTTAATTTATATAATTAATGTATTTTGATTGAAAAAGAAGAAGACTTTCCCTACTGCTATTGAAATAGCGATGTAATCCTGTTCCTCACTCGATTACATTACACGCTCGCCATAAGTCGATGTGAACGAACCGATCTCTCTGATAACTTAATGAAATTATTCACAAGCCTTAAACGCATGACGAATCGTTTCCTCTTCTCGCTCAATACTACTATGTAGTGGCTAGTTAGCACTGAGCACTGCAATTACATTAACGCTGATAACTTTAATATAACAGGTTGCGTGATGATTTATCATCGAAAGGAATATCGTACTCCACCCATTACTTTACGATACACCTTATTAATCCTACATTGTTGCACTGATTCAACAGCATGTACCACACTGTCACGTGACCAATTATTTTAAACGAACTTACACATATCCTAATAACTTAAAACCGAATGCATTTTAAATCGGGCACTTTCTACACTTGAAGTTGCAGAATATCTCAGCGAAGAAATAGTTTGTTTTAGAGGAAACTAGGCTGTAACAGTCTCTTTTGATTTGTAACATTGAAATGTATTTAGCTCGAAAATTCCTTATTTGCGATAGCAAAATTAACCTGAATGACTGAAAGTACCATTGAAAAACAACTTGATAGATATTTAACCTCAAAGAAATACTAAGCGGAGAATGGTACATATTAAGAATAAGACAAACTGAAATAATAAAAATATACTATCATTATTATTTGATTAAGGATATTGTGAGACTGTATAATTCACTCATGAATAGTGATGTCAGAAGACGAATAATATAAATGAACAAAGCAGGCGAATTAAAAAATCATAGGAAGTGAAAATGCATGACGCTTAAATAAATAAAACAGAGAAGAAAATCTTACAAATCAAGCATTGTTCCTTTATCGAACGAGGTTATCGTATCGACGTTCTTCTTTGATGTCCATGAGAAACGCATAACCATCTTTGACACAAGTTGCGACTATGTGATGACGATTTTTTCCTCCGTTGTCCAACTTCAATCGTATTTCCGAATCATGCCGTCGTTACAATTTAGGATCCATAGGCAGATGAATTTTAGAATAGAACCACTTCCGATATGGAAATTAAGACCGCCGCTGTAATAATAAATACAACGTCCAAATTTTACAAACAATAACAGATATTATAAAATGTTCGAACACTGCACCTTCACTATGCAAGATTATAAAGAACATACCTAATCGATTCTCGTAAGGTACGAGAAACGTGACGTCACAATTATTAATACTCAAATGAGTGGCACTTTTTACAACCGGAAAATTCGTGATTGTCTGATCATCGCACGTCGCTTTCCCAAATCCCGACAATTAACCCTATCTATTTCCTATTACGCAAAACACTTTATATATTTTACCAATAGCGACTGATCGAAATTGTCGCCTCGGTACTCATTTCGGCGTTGCTAAAACCGATTTATAATCCCTACTGCGAATATAGGCACGTCTTTTTCCATTTGAACAAACAAAAAATTCCGCCAAGTTAGGATTAATCGAATTTTAATGTCAACAGAAAAAACTGAGTGTTCGAATTGTTGCAGGTAATCGGTCAAGCACGGTAATCGTTAGGTGGGAACACAAAACTGAGGTAAACTTTTCGTGGTGAATCACAGATATCTTGGGTGGACCCCGCTACAGGCAGCACGTTACAGGCCAGTAACTGCGAAAAGTTTACCTCAGTTTAGAGTAATCAGCTGACTGTTGCCTTGCTTGAAGGAGTACCTGCAACGTTTTATATCCCTCGTTTTTTCTGTGTCATGGAACGATTTCTACAGAAGTGAGTATTCAAAAAATTTTCGGGTCGCTGATTCAGAATTTTGTAACAGAATTTCAAAATTCAAGATGGCTGATCCAATATGGCGGCTCAACAATTTCAAAACAGTCACCATTTTATAAAAATGGGTATCCTAAGGTTTTTAGGTCGCTGAATCCAAATATAATATACTCACATATATCGCAGTACGTTCTTTTAGTTCAATAAGGTTTAGAACAGAGGAATACTTTTCCAAAGCACGGATCTATTTTTTCGTACGTCTCTTTATTTCTTTGCCAACGTTTTTGTCATTTTTTTATTCAGCTGACCAATACTGAAATGGCAGCATCCACGTCCTGCAGCGCAGCTGTAACAGCTCATCTCATTAAAATAAAGTGTATCTCCACCTTTCTTCCAAGTCCATTGGTGAGCACGCATTGTGCCTTTGAATGTTTCGATTTCTTTCGGAAGTATCTTATCAATTCTTTCAATATCAGAAAGGGAAATGATTTCGGTATGAACACTTTTCACCTTTTCTTGAAGAACTTGGACTAAAGCATCGAAATTTGGTACATCTGCTCCATGAGAAACAGAACTGTCTGCAGTTCTTTTATTACTGCACCTACATCATCTGTAACATTTTTGCCATGAAAATCTTCTGAAAAGTGGTGTGTGATTCGTCTATTTGTTTAAATAGATTGGGCACATACGTAGAGAGAAGGTTGAATGTTGTTTTATTTTTGTATTGGATCGTAGGTCCGTCGCTGAAGATATGAAGATGATTAACCGCAGGAAATTTATCCAAGTACTTACTTAAAATTGATACGAGATATGCGGTTATGGCAACTGAGTCATGTCTAAGCGATGTTGACAATGAGTAGAATGCATGTCGAAAGTCCTTCGTATACACTACACCAGTGTGCAAAGTAATTTGTTCACGGGAAGCACCAAAATGAACAGCCTGAGGTTCTTTAGTGTATTTTTCTTCGAAGTTTTGAGAAAAATCAATGTGGAGTAACAAATCTCTAATAGTTACAATTTGTTTCAAATTACTAGAAGCAATGATTTTTCAAACAATTGCTTTACATCGGTTATTTTAGACGATATCATTTATTTCTTAGTTAACTCCACTGTAATCGGTTTCTTTTTTTTTCCCCCACTGATACGTTCATCTTTTTCAGTGACCCACTGCTTGCATACACAAGCATAGTTCCCTGGCACTCACAGTTGGAGAAACTACCCAAAAAGGACGCAGTTTACAAAATGCAGCATAACTTACCTTAGTACTACTAGCACCTAAAAATTTGGCATGTAAAGCTTTTAAACTGTCTACGAGATAACATTTTTGCATTTCAATTTTTCCTCTGGTAATGCAATCTTTCTTACCTGGACCACAAGTACTAATATCATTGCAGACATAAAAAATTCTTACTTCAGGTAACGCAACATTTTCGAATCCAGAATTCACGTTCATTTTCTCCTTGTTATCTTTTTTTACGAAACTTAAGCAGTTGTTTTAAACTCAAAAAAGATTTCTAACTTTTTTAACATCTTGTATCTCTTTACAACGTTTCCAGCAAATACTTTATAAAAAATTGTCTTAGTTTTCCGAGTGGCAGTACTTATACTTTCTTCCAACTGAGTTGGAATTACTTCACTGAAGATAAGCTTCTGTTTAACAGTTTTATCAATTTTCTTCCCTTTTATAAGCTTATTTACTTTAGACTTTGGTGACAACTCTAAAGCAGTTTTTGCTTTGGAAAGCTTTTTTTTCAGCCGCCATACGTTTCGCTGTAAACGTTTGTTGGCTTCAATGAGATCATTATTTTGTACTCTAGCATACTTCAAATCTCTAACAGTTTTGTTTTTTAACCGCAAAACTTTTTGACGGCTAACTTTCTGTTGTTTACTTAGATTTGCAACTTGTTCCCGTGCAGTATTATCACAGATTGTGTTTTCTTTATCTACACTTACTTCCGAAGGAATCATGAGACTGTTATCTGTCGAAATAGAAATCTTCTTTTTTTCGCGATATCTTTTTACAGCTTCCCTATTCTTTTTTCTTCGCTCTTCTTGTTCTTTTTTTCCTAAATTTTGAATAGGTAAAATTTTTGCATCCTGTGTTCTTTGTTTATATTTTTCTCTTTCTTTAGTCAGATAGACTGCACGTTGCACAGGATCTTTAGGCATTTTTTTAGTTCGCTCTCCTCTTAAAGCATTTTCTCTCTCTCTCTCTCTCTCTCTCTTTAACATTATTTTCTAAAAGGATCAGAAATGAATGAAAACTGAAAATATCAAGGTAAATTACATTGGCCTTATAAGCCTAACCTATAAAATATCAGATTTGAAATACAATCAGTTCTAAGAAAAAAACGCATTTTGAAGGTTATAATTTGTTCGAGGTTTTAAAAATTGCTAAAAAGCTACATTTAAGTAATATATTTTCTTCTCCCAATGACATTATGAATTAATTAACTTACCAAATAAACAGACTTCATCACACGAATACACTGAAACACACGTAGTCGAAACTGACAGCTCAGAGCCGGCTCACAGCTTATGGAGCGAGGACCCAAATTATTATTAATCTTTGCCTTCGAACTTCTCCATGACCAAATGCATTCAATATTTCATTCCTTAACAATTTCGACTATTTCAGAATAGAATAATATCAATAGGATGCTTTGTTTAATGAACAATCATGAAGCACATGGTTAACCTATTTGTGTTTCAACCCTAACTTTGAATTTTGTGACGTGCGATTATAGGACGTGTAATGTCAAACAACAAAACATTGATTGTATTTCTTTAGACGAATAGATAAAAAAAGTCCTTCGGAAGAATTATTTACTATTACTCTCTTTAAAGACGTGTTAGGTTGCAAATGATATATTTTCCCGAAAAGTGTCGAATTTACCTGGAGCATGTAATGACACATAATAAAAATACGCTAAAGCTGAACACGTTTTATGTTAGTTCAAAAGTAAATCCTTTTAATATTACCATCCATTCATACACAGATGTGATACTTAGACTTATTTATTAAAGAATGACATTAATACTGGTTTAAATAACAAAATAAATCGTCAAAAACTCGTCATATTGTCATTACACATTCCAGGAAAAAAATTATGGGGAAACTTTTCACCTTAAAATTCTCTTATCATCAAGTGCGACAAAACAAAAATCTATATATGAGAATAATAATGATTGTTTAATATATTTTTCGGGAAAAATCTGTGTTGGCCTTATGTTTTTGGTCCGTGTTACTAAAACGATTACGTTTGCCAATTGATACAAAGCAATTCAATAAATGTTGACAAAGATATTACACGGGGAAGCCAAAGTGTAACGAAACACCTACATAATTTTCCAGTTCAAATATTTTTCAAAAAGGTCAAGGTCATTCTTGAAGTAACTTTTAATGAGGAATCCAGTGATGACCTTGAATTTTACCCTGAGCTCGATCTTCAAGGTTATTTCAGGGTCAACTTTGTTTCTTGAATTGGAAACCCCTATTTTTGACAACGGCAATCAAAAGAGCGGGAAATTTTACGTCCAAACATGTGCTCTGGTCATGGGTCAAGGGTGACCTTAAACTTCAGCTGAAGGTTTTTAGGCTTGACCCAAGTATGGGCCGGGTCTAATCTGTACTGTTTTGGCTCAGGTGTTTACGAAAAAGGTCGAGGTAATTCTTGGAGTAACTTTTAACGAGGAATCAAATTGTGACCTTGAATTTCACCTTGAGCTTGACCTTCAAGGTTATTTGCAGGTCAATTTTTTTACATTTAGCGTTACGCAGGAACAACGACGTGGAAGTAGTAAAATCTGTTCCCTTTGGGGTGCTTGATTTATGTGAGTTCCCTTGCCTCTCGCGATCGGGGTGCTAGATTTGAGTGAGTCCCCTCGCCTCTCACAATTGATTATTAGCATTAATCAGCACAATATCTTATTTTAAGTGCTCGAATTGTTCTCCATTCACCTCTTGACAGTAAGCTAATCGATGATAAAAGGCACCAATAGCATTTTGGATCATTTCAATGGGAATGAGAGCTGACTCATCTATGATCCATTGCCGTAATTCATCTGAATTTTTGAGTTTTTTTTGGACATCCGATCCTTCAGATAACCCCAATAAAAATAATCTAGAGGCGTCAAATCAGAAGACCTTGCTGGCCATTCAATTGTGCCCCTCCGGCCTATCCACCGATCAACAAATACCTCATCTAAGTAAGAGCGAACGTCTCATCCATAGTGAGCAGCTGCACCATCCTGCTGAAACCATATGTCTTCAAAGTTGTTTCCAGCTATTTCTCTGATTGCAAGAACTATTAAATGTCGAAGCATAGCTTCATAGTTTTGAGCATTTAAGTTACCATCAATGAAAAATGGTCCTATAATTTTTTTACTAATTACTAGTAAACGAATCGGCACTATTTGAATTAGTAGAAAACTACTACCAATTAGTAGTTTTCTACTTATTCAGATTTAGAGAGTATACTCAGCTTTGGTAATTAATTAAAATGGAAATTTCATCCACAGGATTCCACTTTCAAAACTTTTTTTACTGTCATTTATTTACAGTTGGAAAATAAGGGTCGTTGCAAAAAAACGGTGAAATTTGAGTCCCTTCCGTTTTATCCACATCCAGGTTTTAATAGATTTTCTCAAATAATAGTAGAATACAGTACTTACATTGAAGTAGTTTTTTGCATAATTTTAGTTGCTTTTGTTTAAAAATTAGAAATTTTAATATACCTCGAATTTTTCTCGATACCATATCCCCAAATATACAATGAATGATTTTTGCCTGATAATGAATTATTTTTATTAAGTTAAGAAATCTATAAATTATAGAGAACAATATTTTAGTTCTAAAGGTGCCTAACTATGTTTAAAATTCTTTCCTCGAAGTTTTGTTTCCACTAGGCAGCACTCATATTTTAGGATATAGCTCGAGAAAATCACTTTACACAATTTAAAAAAAATTAAAAATGTTATCTTTTTTATTCATGTGTAAGTGTTAACAAAGACTGCCAAATAGAGCGCAAAAAAAAAATATTTTTTAGTATTTTTTAAGATTTTCACGTTCACTCTAAATATTTTTGAAATAATTTCGAAGTTTTATATTCCAGTCGTCTCGTTCAGAATGTCAAAGCTGATCGAACTTTAAGTCAAAATTGACCAGAGAAAGGACTATTGATTGAAAGTTATTATTAATAATTTTCTTAAATATGCTTTTAAATGAGCTTTTATTTTCCTGAAGGAAAAGTTTTCCAAAAGAAAACTTTGAATCCAAATTTTGAATAAATAATATTCATTTTCTTTTTATTTATTTTTATTGAGTTTAGTATATTGCTGAACTTTTTGAACGGTTCTAAAAGTCTTTCAATACATTTTGAGAAAATAAAACGGTTTCAAATTTAAACAAATCCGCTTGCATTAACAAAATACGCAGATAAACATACTTTTTGTTTTGAAATTGACCTACACTACAAATATGATTTTTGATATCTGAAATTGGAATTTTCTTTCAATTTTTGACGTGAAATATTTTTAAAAAATACTTCAATTGGTTTTTTCAAGGTCCTATTTAAAAAAAAAGTCATAGTCCAAATTTCACAACTTTTGAGCAACGACCCATAAATGTTTATTCAAAAATTGTTACCTACATATTTTAATAATTTTATGGGTGATTGCCAAAAAGCTGACCATTTTAGATCATGAGATTTTCCTACAACATATAAATGTCCAAACAGTCTGAAATATTATTTTTCAATTAAGGGTAAAAAATTCGTTTCCTATTTTGATTGCCACTGTTAATGGATAATTTTACATCAGCAATCCGCTTAAATAGTGATTATTTAAGCGTATTTCAGGATATAACGTTTCAAGGTCACCAAATTTTCGAATAGAGATTTCGATACTTTTTTCTCAGCCTTTTTTTTCTCAAAAATGAAGTATGAACAAAAAATTTTGAAACCACTTAGCTCTTTAGAATATTATGCAGTATTTAAAAAAAATATTACCTCAAATTCATGCAAGGACCCCATTAAATTAATATAAATCTTTTTCCCTAAAATGGGGTTGCGCGACCCCTTAATATATATTTTTTTAATTCTGAAGCAATTCAGGGGTCACTTTGACACCAGAAAAAAAAAATCTTTTGGAACTCATTTTAGAACAAAAAAAAAATCATTTTTCGATCACCCTAATATTAATATAAAAAATATTAAGTAACACGGAAGATAAGTGTTGCAAATTTTGGCTCTTTCAAATCTTGTATCAACGAAAGTCGAAAAGGAATTTTATTGTGAGGCACTAGATTTGAAATATTAATTTATCAACGTTTCTCAAATTATATATTTCATTACTGTCACTTTCCCTTTTCTTTGTCGAAACTAAACTTGATTAATCCTGCAAAATAATAAATAGAGGACAAAAAGTAAAAATAAAGAAAATCACCATCGAAAATGTATGTTCTTTTGGATCTCGGAAGAATTACATTTTGGGACATCGAGTTAAAATAAAAAATTTGAAATCTTAAAAAGTTTGGAATTAATTGAATTTCAATTACAATTTTTGTTAATAAAATATACATCAACTAAAGATTTTCTGAGTTTTTCGAACTATGATTCGGCAGCAAAGGTTGTGCTAGAAAATATTACCATCCTTCTGTAATATTGTTTTGTTTTTTGTTTATTGTATTGTTTTGTGCAATGTTACCGTTATTAATATTTTCTAGCGCAACTTTTGCTCTCAAATTATACTTCGAAATACTCGAATAATTTTTAATTGATATATATTTTACTGTAAATTTTTATTACATTTTATCGCTTCAAAACTTTTTGGGATTTCAAATTTTCTATGTTAATTTCAAACAGTTCAATTTTAAAGATTTCCAATTCGAAATTCATTAATTTATCAGAAAACGAAAGTTTTGGTTGAACGTATTCCTCAAATATATTCCAAAATTGTCCTTTTATTTTAATTTTCTTTGTTGGACTTTAATTTATGTACGTTATTCTTTAGGCCATGTCTAAGTTAACCAAAATTTTGGTAAGCGAAGAAACAAATATTTTTGATGAGTACAGGGAAACTGGAAAGGGCAAATGGACTCACCGAAATCCGGTGAACCTAGGCCAAATATTTTCGGTGTCCCAAGATACATCCTTTCCATAACCCTTGTTTAGAAAGAAACCAAAAACAAAAGAAAATTTGCTCTTCCTTTCTACCCTCCAAAAATGTGCGTGATCATATTACAGTTTTTTCGCAAAAGCTACGAAATGTCAAACCTTTCGTGTGCAGACAAATATTTATAGAGGTCTTCGCTACTTCGAGTTTCTGTTACGAAGTAGAAGAGATCACGAGGCAATTCCTCCCTCGATTTCTCCTTATTTATTTCCACCCAATTATTACAGCTTATTCCTCGATATCCCATGGGAAATATAGAGTTTCAAGCTTGCCTAACAGAGTTTTTTTGTGAAACTTTGTATCAGGTATTATATCCAGAATAGATATTCAGTAGGTTGGCCAAAAAATATCCGATTTTCTTTCATTTAGTGTAAAACTAATTCTACAATTTTTTATAAATTACAAAGAGTTTCACCCGTGCTCCAAGGCCCTTAAACGCTAAAAAATTTCAATTACTATTTTTTTGTGTAAAAATGATCAATGACTTACCTTAAAGCAATAAGTATGACAATAGAATGATGGTAGACTTTAATAAACATAATTTTACCCTAATTTAATACATAATAATAACCATAAAATTGAAAAAACCACCCTCTATGAGGGTTTCAAATTTATTATCTGCTTTTTTCATATACCTCAGATATTTTCCGCTATCACTGATAGATCAATGATTGAAAACTACTCCTCAGAACGATATTCTGCTTCTTTCGCAGTTTTTAACATAATTTCTCATAAGAAAATTCCCAGGACGACTTCAGAAATATTGTTTAAGTACTTTATAGTTTTATTAATAATTTAAAGAAAATTTGAGATGAATTTTTGGACCCTTAAATCACCCTTAATAAAAACAATTGTAAAATACCTTCTGTTTGCGAAAAGTGGATAACTATTTTACTAGAATGTCAGAAAATGAGGCTGGGACGTCCTCAATTAAAAACTGTATATTTTACAAATGTATTTTTTATAGTAAAACTTTTTTCATTCCCATAACTCAAAGTTTATTGCAAGAATATACAAAATTCCTCGAATTGAAGCGAATCGATTGGTATATAATATTCATACATTTTATCAAAAAGTAAGGAAGTTATTGTCATTTATGATATTGAATAAAATTTTTGATTAAAGCTAAACTTTTCTTATTAATGTAATTCAAATTTTACGTAAGAATAAAAAAATTCCTTAAACTTATGGTCCTTTATAATATTTGAAAAATCTGTTTTTTGGTTGAAAACTTTTTTTTTAATAATATAATTCAAATTTGATGCAACAAAATGAAAGATTCCTTGACTCTAGACGAATCGATTGACCTATACTATGAATAAATTTGATCGAAAATTAGGGAAGTTCTGGTCATTTATGATATTTGAAAAATCTCTTCTGTTATGGTGAAACTGTTTTTTATTGACATTATTCAAACTTGATGTAAGAAAAAAAAGACTCCTTGATTTGAAACGAATTGATTTACATAATAGCCTAATTTTCTGATATCCTAGAAAAACAGTTGTGCATTTTTCCCAAAAAAGCGGTATTTTACAATATTTTTTGTATTAAGTACGGTATAAACTATCAAAAACGGAATATAAACTTTCTTCAAATTACTGAAAAAGCTATGAAATATTTAAACAATATTACTGAAATCGTCCTAGGACTTTTCTTATCAAAAATTGTGTGAAGCAATATGAAAGAAGCAAAATATCATTCCAAATAGTAGTTTTTAGAATTATAAGAAAAAGTATAATTTTTTACTTTTTGGGGTCGTTTTCTGAATAAAATTAGGATAAAATTATTTTCAGCCATGCATACCAACTTTTTTTCATTTATAGATAATTGCAAAATTATGTTTAGACCCAACGGAAGAAAATGGGGAGGGGGTGATACATTAACAACAAAAATTTTTTATTTTTTTGAGCCACCCTCATATTCAGTCAGAGAGATTAATTATCTCTTTTTAAACAGTGTGAGAACTTTTAATTCAAATGAATTGCTTGATACGTTACTTTGCTGCTTAAACCTAATTTTTTTTAAATACATACAAAATATTGAATAGCAATTTTCTACTGAAAAATAAAATTATAAAGTTAATATGTTAGATAAACAGGGTTGCTATTTGTCAGTGAATTCCAGAATGTCAAGGAAATTCAGGGATAACTTAACAGAGTCAAGAGACATTCAATAAACTGGAGTTAGAGTTAATTTTATTATTTTGTTGAAAATTTAACAGTTTTGCTGAAAATTCGGCTTTTTATTTTGAAAATTTATATATTTTGGTAAAAATTGCATCTTTTTTGGTTAAAAGTCACAACTGTTTGGTTAAAAATCAATCTCTCTGGGTTGAAAACTGATTTTTTTGTTTGAAAATTAATTTTTCAACTTAAAATTTGACTTTTCCATTTTTTGTCGAATTTTTTTTCTCATAGAAATTTAATCTTCTTGGTTAAAAACTCATCTGTTTGCTTTGAAATTCAACTATTTCGTAGAAAGTTGATTTTATTTGTTTAAAAATTAATTTTTCTAATAAAATGAACTAATCTATTCCAAGTGAAAAAATTATCTGTTTTAGTTTAAAACACATGTATTTTGTCGAAAAATTGTCATTTTTGGTAGAAAATTATTACTTGGGTGGAAAATTCAACTATTTGGTCAAAAATTTATTTTTTCACTGATTTAACTATTCTATTTTTGGTTAAAAATGCATTTATTTTATTGAAAAATTTTTATAGAATGTTCGATTTTTTTAAAATTTATTTTCTAACTGAAAATTGAACTATACTATTTTTGAAGTGAGGTTTTTTCGAAGTTTATTTTAAAATTGTGAATCAATTTGTTGCTTATTCCGCAAAAATTATTCATGATAAAATGGATTTCTTTTCAATCTTAATTAATTAAAAAATTATCTTTTTTCGTTGAAAATTGAACTATTTTGTTGGAAAATTCAATTATTTTATGAAAAATTCGATTATTTTATCAAAAATTCGATTATTTTATTAAAAATTAAACTATTTATTAAAAGAATTAACTACTTAGTGGAAAATTAACTTTTTGTTGAAAATTCATAGTGTCAGTTTAAAATTTCAACTGTTTTGTGGAATATTCACCTATTTTGTTGAAAATTTATCTTTTTGGCTAGAAAATCCATATTTTTTTTAATTCATCTTTTTGGCTGTGCACTCAACTATTTTCTTAAAAACTCGTCTTTTTTTTGTTCAATTCAACTGGAAGAAAACTATTATTTTGTTTTAAATAATTAATTTTGAAACTAAACATGTAACTATTCTATTTGTGTTTGAAAACTTATGTTTTTTAGTAGAAAAGTCAACTATTTCGTTAGAAAATTCAATTATTTTGTTAAAAATCAAACTATGGTTTTCTAAAATAAACTACTTGGTGGAAAATTAACTTTTTTGTTAAAAATTCATAGTGTCGGTTTATAATATCAACTTAATATCTCTGTTTAGTAAATTAAAAAAAAATTAAATTTGTTTATTAACATCATATTAAAAAACATACCTACTTTTTTTATTCCGTTCCATTTCATCTACAGTAGATAATCATTAATTTAACATACTAAAGTATATAAAATAATTAATTTTATTTATTTATTATTCAGGACACTATATGTGTTAATAAATTAAAATTACAATATATTATTTTGGGTACATTTGTACTCTTAATTAACAATGATCTACTGTAGGGTGGTCTCCCCTAAATAATTATTACTCATGGCAGAAGAGTAATCATAATTTTATGCTCTTTCGAAAAATTATTTCTGGCAGCGAATTCTGCCTAATGAAGATTTGCATATGTAGGCAGAGTAAGCATGCACGGTGAACGCTAAAAAATGAATATTTCAAATCAGTAGTAACTTTTTAATTAGAGTTTCCGCACTACTAATGCAACAATGAATTTGGGGTTCAAAATTCAACTATTTGCTTAAAAACTAATTTTTTTGTTGAAAATTTAACATTTTAGTTGCACAATTATTCTTTGATAATTAATTTTTTAACTGAAAATGTAACTATTCTATTTTTGCTTAAAATTTTATATTTTTTAGTTTAAAATTGATTTATTTTGTGAAAAATCATCTTTTTGGGTTGAAAATTCAATTATTTTGCAAAATTCAACCTTTTTGTTTAAAATTCCAATTTCCGCTTGATAAATTAACTGCTTTGCAGGAAAATTGTAATTTTGACTAGAAAATTCAATATTTAGAATAACATATTTTTTTCTGTTATTTTTGATTGTAAAAAAAAATATTTTTTGGTTGAAATATCAACTATTACACTTTTTTTAGAATAATTTTTTTTATCAAAGATTCACCACTTTGGTTGAAAATTTCACTATTTTGTTGAAAATACCTTTATCCTAGGTTAAAAATTAATTTTTTTAACTGAAAACTTAAATCATTCATTTTTGGTTCAAAATTTATCTTTTTGAGTTGAGGGGTCCTTTGACTCTTTATAAAATTCCGTATGACTGTTGTCATACAGTGTTGTTTAGAACAGTCAGGGAAAATGAAAAATTGGTCAGGAGAAAGTCAGGGAAAGACAGGGAAAGTCCATGAATTTCGAAATTGGGATATTTCCACAACCCTGATAAAGTAAATAGTTAAGAAAGGTTAAAATTAATAGTCAATAAAAAAATATACTTCAAGTATTTAATGATAAAATCTAGAGAAAAAGTCCTCGATATAAAAGATAGAGTAAATACAATCGATAAAAGAAAAATGGCAAGCACTTCAAAGTTTGTTGTTAAAGTTGTATTCCAAATAAGTAGAACCTAAAAGAAGTATCCTGGGAGTTAAACCAGCTTTCCCAAGGTAAATAAAAAGGCTTTGATACTACTTCTGAATTTGCTCTTCGGGAAACTTTATTTTTAAACTAAGTTCACATTGACCTAAAAAATTGTTATGTGACTTATTCAGATAGCAGCACCTATATTTAACCTAGCAGTCCTATCGATTCAGTTCCTCTCACTTTTATTGATTTCTGTCGATGTATGAGAGCGTGTCGGTATCCAACAGACATTTCCTGGCTAGTCTTATCAACCGGATATATCCCTGAAGACGTGATTAAAATATTATCTGAAACTCGAGTGTGAAAAATACATCATAGAAAACGGGTCTATTTGTCATTAATCTCCAGAAAAAGTAGTTTTTTATATCTCTATTCAATTTCGCATTTCTTCATTTTTCATAAATTTGATAAGACTCTTGGTAGAAATGGAAAAATTCTTTACTATCGTTTTGGCTTCAGTTTTTAATTCATAATCCAAATGAGATTTCTTTTCTCGAATTCTGCATTCTGATAGATTAAAGTTCAGAGGCTTAATCGATTTTTTCAATCATCGTAAGTCGTTTTATCGGTCGAGATAAATTGTTGAAGCCGTAAAATGCTTAAGGTGGAAAGATCGGAAACGGGATGCGAAAAAATGGGAAATCAATAGCATTCAAAGTTTTCTTGACTATTTTTTTTTTAATTATAACAAATTTTCTTGAATATATTTTCTTAAATTGAAGTTCCCTCTTGAACATTCATTAGGAATACTTTAATAAATTTTTTCGCAAATTTAAATGTAGTTTGTCTTTACCAACATTAACATTTATCACAGTAAGCTATTTAACGAAAAATATTGTATGAAAATTATTCGAAATTATTAAGTTTTATACAGACTGATAACATAATTATTGACAGACAACAACTTTTTTTTCTAGTTTGACTGATAAATAATAAAATACTGAAATGTTTTTCCAAAGATTCCTTTTTTCTAACATTTTTACATTTTTGTCTTCAATTTTTCTATTAGTCGAGTTTCAGATACATCAGTCTCAAGTAGAAAATGACTATTATAAAAATGGAAGACCAAACATTCAAAATATTAGTAAAATTAAACTTCGGAAAAACATTTGAATTTTTGATATTATGTCAGCCAAAGTAGAAAAAACTAGCTGTGGTGCGACAATCTTGAAATATAAATATTTTAAGAATTGTAAGTAGAAACCCCGTAGCCTGGTGGGGCACATCTTTTGCAATCTTTTCCACTATTTCTTTTAAGAAAATTCATTTTGATATAAAATTCTCATTATCGTGTTCGTCATACTATAAGTAGAATCAGTATATTATGCTCAGCCGTTAAGGAAAGAAGCTAAAGCTATTAAAAAATTGAAAAAAAATATATAAAAAGAATCATATTTTGAAGAACTTAATCAAAAAAATATGAACTTTTGTCAACAAAATATTAATAAAAACATGTACTTCTTACCTGTTAAACTCCTCACTGATAGGTTCATCCAGACTAAAAATGTTTTTTAAAATGATTAAATTTTATTGCATAACATTCTCATCTGGTAACGCACAAAAGTTATTTACAACAACTGAAGTTTGTTGAAAAAAAAATTATCGACGTTTCTTTATTTTTTATTTTAAAAATGATTTTAAATCAATTAAAAATAATATGTCACTTTTATTATAATGTTTTTCAACATGAAAATGATTTTTAAACTTATAATCTTAATAAATAAACATACAAAAATAAAACTAATTGATGTTTTATCAAAATCAGTCTATATGGTTAACTTCCAATGTACCTTTAAAGCCTGTTTTGGAATCCTTTAAAATATCCTAAGATATTTTTAATCCTTTAAAATCGTTTGAAATCCCATGAAATTTTTCAAAGCTCCCGAAAATTCCCTTTTTTTCATGGAAATAACTTCAAATCTTCAAAAGTCATTTTACATCCTTCCATAATATTGAAATCTATAAAAAAAATTACGTGAGATAGTTTTAATTATCCAAAAATCTTTCTAACATTTTTTAATCTTTTTAAATACCTTGAAGTATTTGAAAATCTTTTTAAATCTTTGAAATCCTATGCAATCCCTCAACTCTTTTAAATTCATTAACATATTATGAACTCCCGTGAAATTACATGAAATCTGATGATATATCTGGAAAATTAATTAAAATACCTGATTGAAAGCCCTTAAAATACCTTAAAATTATTGAAATTATCGGAAATCTTATAGTCTTTTGAAAATCCTTAAAAATCAATTGAAATATTTGGAAATTTAGGAAAAATTTTGATATTCCTTTGAATCTTTTAAAATATCCTAAATATCTGTTGAAATCCCATTATATATAAGCTTTAGATCCTGTGAAATCCTTTAAAACCCTTATAAGATATAGGAAATTCTTTGCCATCCCATTAAATTTTTTTAAGTTTCTTAAATTCCTTCAAATGTTCTGCAAAAAATGTTTCTTGTTTTTCCGCGATATCTTGCATCGTTTACAAGAAAAATGCCAAAATTTTATTTTCAGACAAAAAATTCTTCTGGCTTAAAAATGGATTAAGCCCCGCATAAGAATGATAGGATGCCTTCCCTAAGCAGAAATTCAAAAAATATTTTGCAAACAATGAAAAAGGTGGGTTTCTCACAATATCTTCTTATCATATTTTCAAAATTCGAAGAAAATATACAGGAGATATTCTGCAAAGTTCCATTTTTTATTTTTTGCAATATTTAACAAAAATTCGAGTAAGATTGAAAAAATATAGAATGTGAAATTAAAAATTTATGATTTTCTGAAAAATGTTTGCCAAGATTTCAATATCTGTATCTTGGTGGACATTTTTTTACTCTCAAATCGGAGATATAAGTATCGCCTAATTTTCTCTAAAACCAAATTATTTCGTCGCTGAGAGATGCTAGGACTTGAATTGTAGAACCAGAATTATTGTTTGGCATAGTAGGATCAATTCTTATCGATAAAATATTTCCTGTGAGTGATGAACTTTTTGAAGAAAGATAGTTTAATACAAAAACAGCTAAAAATTTTATTAAACAAGAAGTAACACCAAGGTAACATGCTACTTTTTCAGTAACGGTAACGGTAACACGCTACTTTTGACTGGTCACGTGTAAAACACTATTGAATATATGTGAATACACTTTTTGATGAATGAGCCATGCTTGTCTGATGAGGCACTTGAATGTTCATTGGTGTGTACTCCCTTCTCTATACGTAATGATGTAATCGTACTCTGCTTGATTATCAATGATAAAGGTATAAAGGGAGGAAAGTATAAAGTATAAATGATGATTAGACGAGTGCTCGTGAATGTCTAGGTGCGAGTAACTGCTCTTGGACGTCGTGTAGAGAGGGTTGCACCAAGGAGTTGTACGATTGTACGCAAATACGCGTCAATTACAAGCTACCAGTGAATACATCTGAAGAAGACGGACTATCAGGGGAGGGCAGGGTGGGAGGAGGTGTTGAGGGTGACGAAGGCGTGAGAAAACCAAGATACGAACGAGCTCTCAGGGACTATGACTATGTCGAAGATTTGGAAGAATTCACTGAAGAGGAAGACTCCAGACTCCCAAAACCCTTTCCAACAGGTACTAAAATCGTACGTCAAAAATTATTTTTCAAAATTCCTCAAAAATTATCTCCAGATCAGTTATCTCCGTTCGACTGCTATTATTTTTCTGGAAAAGTCTCTCTTTTATAATACAGTAGACTCTCACAAAACGCCTTTTCTCACCAAGCGCCTGCGCGTTGATAAAATGCGCGTGCGCAAGACAATATTCAAATAATCCACCAATGCGTCTCAGAGATATTCCCCGCCAAGTCGTAGGGGCGTGGCTCATGGGCGTTTTGTGAGAGTCTACTGTAGTTTTTATGGGATATAAAAAATGGGACAGAAAAACGAATCAGCCTACATTTTGTCGGAAATGATATTATTAGGGTTTTATCACTAATTTTTCGATTATGCCAAAAAAACTAAAAAAAAACCCAAAAAATGGATTAATGTTACCGGAACCAAAATCAGGTGTTTTCCATCGATTTTGGGTCGATGAATTCGTAACCGAAATCTTTCTGTCAGGTCAGCTTTTTAAGAAAACTGAGGGCAAACGCTTCTTTTGTCATTTAAAACAAAAAAACTAGGAAGCTAACTTGAAGTCTTTTCGCTCAAGATGGGTGACCAAACAATTTTTTGCAATATAATAATCTTGAAGCACAAGGTTTCACCTTCGATTTAGACCCTATCAGAAGGCTCTGGAACGTCAGGTTCGCGCCCTACGTTTGTTTTCAAAAAATGGCCAAAAATGTTACTTTTCTGAAAAACTTCCGCCTTTATTTTCTCAGATGTGGTTATTTTCTTTACAATAAAACTTGTTACTTGTTCATTTAGCAACTTTCAATTCTAAAGTTAGTTTCTCAGTTTTTAACTTTTCGTCTTTATTCAGCAACTGATAATCTAGAAATTAAATTCTTAGTTTTCAATTCAATAAAAAATTAGAGTTTATAGAACATTTTTTCTCTCCCCGGAAAATCTCTAAAATACAGGTACACCTAAATACAGAAGGTATATGAGATTTATATAAGTAATTACAAATGAATATAAATATATATAAATATAAATAAAGTACTTACAAATATATATATACACCTAAAATAAAATGTGGGTTGATTCGTTTTGCTGTCACGCTTCAATTGCAAATCTTAATTTTAAGATTCACTATAGAAAACAAATACACGCCCTATGCTCTCGAATTTTTTCGTCTTACACAATTTTTAAATTAAAAGGTAAAACTGATATTAATTCAAAATTGTTGAATTCCATAGTACTTATTATCTGAAATAATAGAAAAGAAAAGCAAGGACAATATTTTTGATAACTGATGAAAATTGGTATCTTATCTTCAGAAATAATATGAGTTATTTTTGTACAATATATAGACAATCAAACCATCGGTTTTTTAAGTCAAATTATTTTTATTTAAAATAACCGATTTCCAGTAAAAAAAACATTAACATGCCCTATTATTCTTCACATGTTGTAAATATTCTTTGAAATCTAATGATTTTTTTAACAACAATAGCAATTTTAGACTAAATACTAACATATCATCAAAAATACATGTTTAAGATTGTAAATATTTTTTTAAACTTATGTGTTTTGTTTAAAATATCTGATTTCTGGGGAAAAATGTTAACATAACTTAAAATCGTTCCAAAATTGTAAACCTGCTTTAAAATCCATACCGATTTCCGGTGGAAAACACAAGCGTAACCTAAAATTGTTAAAAAAATGTTAATCTTCATTGAAATCCAATCATTTTTCATTGAAAGTGCCGATTTCGGGTATAAAATGCCAAGAAAATCAACCATCACGAAGTCAATGATTCTGAATGATAATAATCTGAAAAACAATGATAATCTGAACAATCTGATCATAATTTTTTTAAATTAAAAATACGAATTTCCAACAAAAAATACTAGCATAACATAATAAAAAAATTATTCTAAATTGTAACTCTTTCTTGGAATTTAATTATTTTTGTTTCAAATAACAAAATTCGAATTTGTTCAAACTTGTTAATTTTATTATTTCGAAAAAAATAATTGGATTTGAATCTTATCAATTTTCTTTCAATCATACTAATTTCAGGTGAAACACACCAACATAACCTAAAGTTTAAAAAAATTTAATATTCTTTAAAATCTAATGATTTCGTATTAAAAATACCAACGAAAAACACTAACGTAATATGATAAAAAAAATTTTAGAATGATAAATCTTCTTAGAAATCTTATGATTTTTGTTTAAAAAAAAAATGATTTTTTGTAAAAAAATGTCAACATGAGTATAACCTAAAATTGTTTAAAAATTCCAAATCTTGTTCTTACTATAATGATGTTTATTTCAAAATACCAATTTTCATGTAAAACGCTAACCTAACTTAATTTTTTTTCAAATTATAAACCCTTAAAATCTAACGACTTTTGTTTCAAAATGTCAATTTCCGGTAAAAACCCTGACAAAACCGAAAAATGTAAATTGTTGTAAAATCTACAATTTTTTTAATCTAAGAATTTTGTATTTAAAACACCAACGAAAAACACTAACATAATATAAGAAAAATTGTTCATAATTATAAATGTTCTTCGAAATCTAATAATTTTTGTTTGAAAGAAAAAGGATTTTTTGTGAAAAATGTTAGCACGAGTATAACCTAAAACTTTTTAAAAATTACAAATATTGTTCGAACTATAATGATATTTATTTTAAAATACCAATTTTCATGTAAAACGCTAACTTAACTTGAAATTTTGCAAAAATTATAAACCCTTAAAATCTAACGATTTTTATTTCAAAATTTCAATTTCCAGTGAAAACTCTGATAAAACCGAAAAATGTAAATTGCTGTAAAACTCGCAAATTTTTAAATCTAATAATTTTGTATCTAAAATACTCATTTCCGGTGTAAAACGCTAACACAACCTAAATTGGTTGAAAATTGAGAATCTTGATGATGATTTTTGTTTAAAAATGCTCATTTCTGATGAAAAAAACGAAGACACATAATTTTTTTCAGAAATTTTGAGTCCTTTTCGAGACGCAAAACATGTGTAATATTTACAACAATTTATCAGATAATTTGAAAGTTTTAATTTAACTATGCAAGAGTATTTAAAAAGCACAATAGTTTTTTTTCAATTCGCATAAGGTTTTCTATGATTTTTCGTATTAAAAGGGATTATTTGTATATTTAATTTTCACAATTTCAAACTCAAGGTATAAAACAATTTCAAGTATTGAAAATCCAATCAGGTTTTTAACAACAAAGATTGTGAAATTTTCGAGGCATATCGTAACACCACTTTCTTTTAGGGGGAATGGTTAAATTGCACATTTTCGCAAGATTTTAGATCACCCTAATCAAAAAATATATGAATGGGTTTGCTGTATACAGCATTTATGAATTGCACAAATAATTACTGATGTATACCTAAATAATTTTCTACTATAATTAGATTAGAATTAGAATTTAGATATCAATGTTTTTAAACTATTTTCTATATTGATACAAACAAAGTAGGATGTCTTACTAGGACATTCATTTTCTCCTGAAGAGTGATGTAATCTAAGATCAGCTAATAGAAAAAAGGACAAAATTAAAAAGTATTAGAAAACGTAACCTTCAACAAAAAATTAAATTTATTATATGAAAGTGTGTTTGAAGTAGTAAAAATAGTTATGATCAGCCAACCTCGAGATTGTAATTCATATAAATAGAAACCCCATATCCTGTGGTGGGACATATCTAAATAATTTTCTGCTATCATTCTGATACTGAAAAATGCTAATATGGATTTAGAGAGAAAAGTTAACAGATTTGAATAAATGGGTTTGATGAAGTTAGCCTAGGTGCTGAAAGTTAAGAATATGACGCAAGAAGGTGTTGTGAAAAAGGGAAAAGTTTTGGAGTGCAAGTACTTAATTTTCGACCAGGTTGGTGCGATCGAGTCTTCGTGACCCTCAACTAATGAAAACTCTTACCAGGTCTCATGGGAAACGATTCCGAATGGTACTTCACTGGTGCAAAGCTGTTCCCAAACGTAAAAGGCTGTGGATACCCTCCAATGCTGAACTGCAGTATTTTCTACCGGCAATACGCCACCATAGGACAGAATTTTAGCTGTTACTATTCGAAAGTGGATCCCGGAATGGTCATCAGTGACCTCGACATGTGGCAGGTCTTTATCAGAGGTTCTATCAAATATCTTCTGTGTCCTTTTGTTTCTTTTCTCATGCCATTATTCATTCTGTTTTTTCGATTCCTAAGGATACCCAGGAAAAAAGAAACGATTAGACGATTGCTTTAGTGAATCGGTATAGAAAATTATAGAATTTGATAGATTCTCTATCCAGACAAATCATGATATTGAATCAAATTCTAGACATTCAGGGAAAATTCAATAAAAATCTGCCAAGGCGCAAAACCTAAATGAAATTCTATAAGCACATTTGATACAAATCCGATCAAATTAAATCATACGAATTACATGAATCAAATTCTATCAGCACATTTGGTAAAAATCCTACAAGACTCGCATAAAATCCTATGTTTCGGAATCTAGGATATATCTATCAAATTCTATCAGTCGGACAATGTTATACTTTTATATCAATAGATACTCATTATGCTTCTATCAAATTTCATCCACATAGAACTTGTATTAAGTCCTATCTTCCATAATTTTTGGAAATTTTTATCAAATTTTATCCATCTAGAAGTCTTACTTTTTTTCAAAAGCTTCTGATCAAAATTTTATCAAATCTTATTGGCACAGGACTTGTATCAATTCCTATGTTTCAAAATCTTCTATAATTTTATCCAGCTGTATCTGTCCAGAAATTTTATACTATTATATCCAAAGTGTCTCATCGAAATTCTATAAAATCTTATCCACTAAAGACTTTAATCAAATCCTACGTATCAGAATCTTGCAAATTTCTATCAAATTCTATCCGTGGAGAAATCTTATACTTTCATATAAAAATTTTCTCATTGCCTAAGATTTGATAGAAATCTTTCAGGCTTTGAAAACAAGAGAAATTTGAGAAATTTTCGAGTCTTAGAGACATAGGATTAGATACAAGTCCGGTAAGTGATAAGATTTGATAGAGTTTCGATGAGAAAATGTTGATAGTAAAGTATACGATTTTTCGACAAATGAGAGATTTGATTTGATTTCTTTCAAAAAAGCGTATTAAAATAGATAGAAATTTGGGATATCGTATATGATAGGTTTTGATTGTATTTCTATTAATAAAAGCGTATTTAAGTAGATATGAATGTGAGATATCACATTTGGTAGGAATGAATTTCTATAGAAAAAGCATATTAAAATGAATAGGAATTTGTTGCATATTTGTTAGGATTCAATTGAATTTGTATTAAAAAATGTATAGGAATGTATATCAAGACCTGTCAAACTGTTAGAACAGGAACATTTATTGATCGGATCAAAAATTTTTAGGGTATGCTCCCACATTTCATACCACATTGAAAAAATTGTAAATCAACGAGTTAGTAAATTAAATTATATGCCAGAGTGTCAGATTCTCTGATCACTATCGAAAAGGGTCACTATCGGAAAGGGCCAATTAAGATTGCGGATTCACTAAGTCGCCAGACCTATTCAAATTTTCCAGTCGGTTCTTTGTTTCTGGGTAGATACATTTTTACAAGATTATATCATTTTTTTTCATTTTATACATTTTTTAATGAATTCTACAGAACTTTATTCGTTAAAGGATGAAATATAAACTTAAAAAGTTTTCAAATTTAAAAACTTTCAAATTAAATCGAGAATTTTACGAAGTTCTAAATTAAGAAGTGCATAGAAGTTATGCAACTTATTACTGGATCTTTACTTCAATTAATATAACAACGGTTACATGGATTAAGAAAATTGAGTTAATGAAGATAGTTTAAAAAATTGAGGAGTGTTAATTCGAATGTGACCTAAAGTTAGAAAAACTGTAAATTACAATTTTCCATATGAATCAGAATAATTTAAATAATCAATAGGATGGAGTGAAAATACTAAAGTTACTCGAATCCTTTGGGCCCACGGAAAACATGCATTGGTTTGCATCGAAAAAAAGTAAAAATAAAATTTTTGAATTCGCTTAATATCTTCTGTTTTGTTTTTAGATTCTAAAATTTGAACAAAATATTATTAATTCAACAATTTTGGTCAAGGTTTTTATGGAAATTTTTGGCTAGTGAAGAGTGATAAAAAAAATAAAAATTCAAAAACAATTTTTATTTGATTGAGAATTTGTTGAAAATGTGAAACAAACTCATAATCATAATTCCATAATTCTGAAATCACGAAAAAAATTGTTTCCATAAAAGAAAAATAATTTCATGTTCAACATATTCATCTTTTACCAAAAAAGTGGGCATTTAACTTAATAAAAAAAAAATTTGCACATTTTCAGCCAATTCTACAATAACAAAAATTTTTTTTTATAATTTTGTATTACCGTTCACTCGCTAATACTACACATACAAAAAATTTATCATTATTTTTTAACCAATAGGAATTTTTTTTGCATTTTAATATATTTGAATTTTTAAATCCAAAAGCCGAACAAAAGATATTAACCGATTTCAAAACATTTCTTTACTTTTTTCCGATGCTAAGCCACAAATTTTTCCCCTCTGCCAAGATGATTCGATTTATTTCATTATTTGCATTCCACCCTTATAGTCAATGATGATTTTCGAAAATTTTAAATATAGAACTGTACATGTATGACTCTGAAAAAAGGTTTGAAATGGCGTTCACTTATATTGGGATAAAAAGAACATTTTTTTATTTCCCATCATATCTAGAATCTACGTTTCGATTAAATAAATATTTCTGACAAATCCCGTTCGTTTGAATATTAAAACTTGTGTAAAAAAGCACATAAAAGTTTCTGTAAAATTAATAATAAAAATCTAAGATAGAATATTACTTTAAAATAAATACTTTATCGTTTCTTGTCGTACGAATAGTATTCTTATCAATTATAGTACTCAAAAGAAAATTAAAAACGTTTACGAATTAAAGTGATTGATTTTTAGTTTTTTTGAACTATGCATTTTTAAACTATACATACTTATATGAACTTACATTAAATTTACGTTTAATAAAGGGCTCTATATGATTTAAAGCCAGACATGAAAAAATATAGGGAACCGTATATATAATATTGTATCAATATTTGAAACGAAAGCGACCATAAATAATGAATAATTCCGCAGTTTTTTCTGGGATATCCAGAAAAATGCTGTATCTGAAAAAATGAACATGATATTAGAAACCAAAAAACGATTTTGCCGCCAGCCAGCATATATTGAATGAATACAAATTATAGAAAATTTTTTATTTACTCCCATGGTAAAATTTTTGTTCACTATATTTTTATTTAGAAATTGCTGCGTTTTCTTTCTAGAAACTGCATAAATACAAAAATTCAAAAAATGGATGTTCAAACTTTATATCAATATTTCACATTCATTAAATACAGGTTAAAATTTTTCAACAATTTCAAATATTTTATTTATAATAAATAACCTTATAATATTGTACAATATATTATTATATTATAAAAATTTACGAAGAATGTAAATATGTGTCTATAACTTGGAAATGGAAAAATTTGGTTCGATTGTGTAAAAAACTCGCATAAAACCTTATTTGCCGAAAGTGGAAGTTTGTCCAATGGATCATATATACTAGCACCCGAAATAGATTTACGAAAATTCTCACATGAATAAAATATATTTTTCGCTCTAAAAAATGAATTTTGTAAAAATTTTCTTTTTTGTTGGGAAAAACGGCTCATAGTATTTTATTATAAACCAAACGAAAAATTGTTGACAATCAACAGATTATTTAACGTCGTCATAAGTTTTATTAACTTTATGTATTATCATATCATATCATATCATATCATATTATATCATATATCATATCATGTCATACCATATCACATCATATCATATCATATCATATATCATATTATATCATATCATATCATATTATATCATATATCATATCATATCATGTCATATCATATCATATCATATATCATATCATATTATATCATATCATATCATATCCTAGCCTAACCTATCCTATCCTACCCTACCCTATCCTATCCTATGCTATCCTATCATATCATATCATATCCTATCCTATCCTATCATGTCCCGTCCTGTCCTATCCTATCCTATCATGTCCTATCCTATCCTATCATATCCTATTCTATTATATCATATCCTATCCTATCCTATCCTTTCCTATCCCATCCTGTCCTATCCTATCCTATCCTTATTTGCTATATTATAGTTTTTTTATAGAAGTGGTTACAAAATTTAAAAAATGAGGAAAATTTGATTATTCGCACGCGAAGACAAGTTATTGGAACATAAGTTAATGATAATCTGATATGTAATTCAAAATTATTAAATAAAATTATTTAATATTTCTCAATAAGAAGATATGGACATATGGAAGTGAAAATCTGTGATATAGCAAATTTTATTTTTTTATTACTAATTCGACAATACCTGGAGAAGCTCAAGATATTTTAATGTCCTAACGTTCATGTTGTAACTAATATTCATATCATTTTACGACCTTTGTAGATTTTTGGTATTACTACACAGAAAAAACAAGGAATAGAAACGTTGCAGGTACTGGGTGAAGTCGATTTGGGTACAGGGTAAAGTCGACTTAGGTGCGGGGTAATGTCGGCTAGGTTACAGAGTAAATTTGATTAGGGTACGGGATAAGGTCTGCTAGGATACGAGGTATAGTTGGCTAGGGTATGGGGTAAAGTTGGCTAGGGTAGGGGTAATGTCGGATAGAGTGTCCACTGGACATTATTTCTGTTTAGTTATTACATTCATTCATAAAATCTTGTAATGAATTTGAAAGTCTTCAAAGAAATTGCATCACTGCAAAGTTAGACAAAAAAGTTCGAATTTTTTTGGTAAATAACAAATTTAGGTTCAGTCAAAATGAAATATCCTCAGTTACTCATTATACCTGGAAGACTCACGGTAATTTCTGAAAAAAAAAACATAAAAATCCGTTAAGAATTACACTGACGAACGATATTTCTCCAAAAAAGGTGCTTTTTCCCACTGTGCGGGGTAAAGTTGGTTAAGGTACAGGGTAAAGTCGGCTAGGGTACGAAATAAGGTCGGCTAGGGTACGAGGCAAACTTATGCATAGGTCGGGGTAAAGTGGATTAGGATACGGGGTAAATTTTCATAAGGCACGGGGTATGGTCGATTAGGGTACGGGGTAAAGTCGATTAGGGAATTCTCATACATCACATTCCCTCGCTTTCCCTCCCAGGAAAAAAAAGTACGACAGACGATCAGCCGACCGAAACTATAGGGATTTCTGCCGGCACTGCGAAACCCTAAAAACAAAAAAAAAACAAGCCGCTTAGCCCCATTTTACGGTAACTTCCATTTCCTGAGATAAATCTGAGACCTCATTTATAATATAAATCCCTTGGCATTGGTGACCCATGTGTTTATAAATCTGGCTCCATTTCTGGGCTGAAACGATTTTCCGCGGTGTTAAGCACGAAGACTTTTCCGTTACGTTGACGGAAGCAGAGCTGCACGCGATGAAGGTAGACAATGCATTTCAAAGTGAATGGCTCAGCGATGACAAAGGCGGAAACCATCGCGCCCCGATAAAATAGAACCGCACTAGAAAATTTCTCTTTTCCTTCTCTCGCACCTCCCACACTTTTCCTTCTATTCTGTTTGTCCTCAACACTCAGACCCCCCGCAGAGTGTCACCATACAAGATCCGCAGCATTCTCTAACCATCAAAATTGAATTCATGAACATGTCGACCTCGTTACGCGGGATGACAACTGTGCTTATACGGTCCCTTTTATCTTGACTTGCCACCTGCAAGGCGATATATTTAACCTTTTCAAGATAAACGCCTTGTTTACAACGAGTACTTAGGACCTGTATCTGACAGGAAAGATCGTTAAATTTAATATTATGAGCAAATGAAAGTCTTTGCTTAGTGTTAATTTGATTTTTTATTCACTGATCAATATTTTCTTCAAAAAATCTAATAATGTACACTGCCATACTTTCCTCCCCTACTCCTCCTTCATTCCCCTCTCCTCACTTCCTTAGCTACTATAGCTAACTTTTCCCTCCCCTTAATTCCCTTTCCAAGCCCTTAATTCCCTTCCCCTACTCACCCTCATTTCTAATAATTTCCCCTACTTCCCCTCGATAATTTCACCTCACTGCCCCTACTTCCTCTGCCCTCATCACCCATGATTTCCCCTTCCTTCATTTTCCTTCACTTCCCCTACTCCCTCTCATTTTACTTATTTTCCCTCAACTCATTTTCTCTCACCTCCCCTACTTCCCAACCTTTCATTTACTATCACTTCCTCTACTTCCCCTTCTATCATCATAAGATTTTCTGCTCCGGGCTACGAAACCCTAAAAATCACTGCTGAAATCTCTTGTACCACGACTTCAACTTGTGGCATGATCTAGGAAAGATGCAAAAAAAATCTGAAGTTCATAGGACGTAATCTTTGAAATCTTATCTTTGATTTAAGCCAAAAAAAGCTGAAAAATCTTTAGGGGTTGCCAGGCTATGACTAAAATTGTCAAAGTGTTTTTACGTCGAGTTTCAGTTGGCGATCATAGCTGTTGACCGACTGAAACTCGACGCAGGCACACTTGGAAATGTGTTGTCATATCTTGAGAACCCGTAAAAATTTTTGAATTTTTATCGGCTTAAATTTAGGATAAGATTTCAAAGATAATTGATCCTGTTAATTTAAGTTTTTCCAATGAGTTTACTCAATTACAGCACGAGTTGAAGTTAAGGAACAAAACCTGAAAAATTCTCGGCGATCACTGCTCTTGTGGCTGCACAGTGGGACCAAACGCATATTTTTCGTTTAAAAAAGTCTGCAGACTTCAATTTTGCCCCGATTTGCGATTTTTTTTCTTCAAATTAAAGCGCACTAAATTTCAAAGAGCACCTTGGTCATAGATTTTTGAATTTTCATTTTTTTATTTATTATATGTTTACTCAAAGTACGAGAAAATCGAGATTTTGCACGTCATTATTATTGACTCATTAAGAACGGTTTGCATATAATGAAAATCATATTGAATCAACGCAAGATTACACTTAGAATACAAATAATTTTATTATTGTATGTTTTGATTATTATAAACAAATTGAATTAAAAAATAGTCAAATATTGTAATTTTGGTTTAAATTATTGTGAGAGTGATTTTTAGTGATAATATCTATAAATTGTTAACAATTAGAATTTTTATAAAGAATTTTTTGCAAAAATTTGGAATTTATGGTTTTTTCAAATGCGGTTTTCCTTTTATCATCCGAATTGATGCATATATTCCTAAAAATAATATATGCTCAATTACATTTGTAAGAATACAACAATTCTTGGTTCTTTGAACAAATGAAATAAATATATATAAAACTTTGACACTTTGGCCCGGAAAATAATTTTTTGCACCAAAACTGCTTAAATTTTTGTGAGAGAGAATCGCAGTCATTATTTCTATGTAAAATTAACAATAAGCAATCGTTATTAATAAGTCTTATTATTTAATTTCAAATATCACGAATTTTTCATAAATTAAAAAAAAAATTAATGGTTTTTCAATGCCAGATTTTCCTTCATCATCTGACTCTCAAAATAATTTAAAGTATTTCCAAAAAAGAAAAATTATTTTGAACAAAAATTACAATTTTTTTTAATATATGAAAATTTCGTGATATTTGAAATTGAATAATAACAATAAATAATAACAATTTCTTATTGTTCATTTTACATAAAAACAGTGACTGCCTCTCCCACAAAAATCTAAAGCAGTTTTGGCGCCAAAAATTATTTTCCAGGCCAAAGTGCCAAAGTTTTATATCTATTTATTTCATTTATTTAAAAAACCAACAACTGTTGTATTCTTACAAATATAATTAAACATAGATTATTTTCAAGAATATATGTATCAATGCAGATGATAAAAGGAAAACCGCAACTGAAAAAACTACAAATTCAAAATTTTTGCGAAAAATTGCTTATAACAATTCTAATTGTTAACAATGTATAGATATTCTGACTAACAATCACTCTCACATACTTAATAGTAGTCAGGATATCAATCAGAATTATTGTAGATACATTTCAGGAACATAAATATTCAGTTTAAGATTTGAATCAATTCCTTTAAACAATTTATATAAACAAATATTTTCATACGCTGCTCAACCGCAACAAAGAACTTTATATTGATTAAAAATGCCTAAATATCTCGTAGGATTAGTATTTCGAATGAAAAATAAACATAAGTTAACAATAACCATTATTATAAATATTCTAATAAACAAATTATATGTTTTTCTAAGTGTTGTTTTTCTTATCCAAAAACTTTCAAATGATTTTAAACTATGATCAATAGCTGTAAAAAAATATAAATGTTGAATATTTGTATTACTAATAACAATAATATAAACAAATAAAAAATTTAGTGTTTCCCATCCGGAAAAAATTATTTTTTCTGCAAAATCATGTTACAGCTATCGCAGTGGTTATATTTCATCAAGAAATGGTGGCACCAACTCGCAAACTCGCAATTGTTATTGTTATTAACAATATTTTGAATAAACAGTAATCTGTAGCAATTTTGCGTCTTAATAAGCGGTTTTTTCGTAATGATTATTCTAATTCATCTCGATTGTAGTACTTAAATAAGGAACTTTGTCAGTAATTCTCAATTAATATTATTATTGAATAATATTATAAAACAAGGACTTTTATAAACAAACTATAAAACAAAGTATATTACATTATTATTTCGCTAGACTATAATATTCTATAAGAAAAATTGTTTTCTTCATTGATTCTCATTTTTTGCACAATAATTCGTGAAGAGTGATTATACTAAATTTGGACGCTATTGAATTTCAATAATTTAAAATAATGCATTTTTGCTTAATACTTTTCTTGCATTAAACGAATGTTATTATTTATTATAATTTATTCATATTAATCGATAATTTAAAAAATTATACTGTGCTAGTCTCTTAATTCATATTTTGTTTTACAAAAATATCTTCACAGAAGTATAAGTGTTGAAAAAACCGATTATTTCCATATTAAAATAATTTTTAATAAATATTTTGTTCTTAAAAGTCACAATTTTCTATTATCATTTAATAATAATATTAATTGAGAATTACTGACAAAGTTACTTATTTAAGTACCACCATAAAGATGCATTAAATTAATCATTACGAAAAATCCGCTTTTCAGACGTAAAATTGCTATAGATAATTGTTTATTTGAAATATTGTTAAAAACAATAACAATTGTGAGTTGGTGCTACACTTGCTTAATGAAATATACTTATGAAATACTACTCCTACGAGATATTCAGAAAAAAGATAAAAAAATATGCGTATAGATAATTCCCGCCGGTACTGTATTTTAGGACTTTCTGCTAATAAAAATTCGCTAAAAAATTGTTTGATATCTATAAAAAATATACAGTAAATTTCTAAAATACTGAATTTTGTTTTCTTAAATTATATTTTTCTAACTTAGATTAAAAAGTATATATATATATATATTATTATTTTTTTTTATTTGAGAGTTTTCTGCTCATCAAAATACACTAAAAAATTGATAAGTTTAAGGAATAAGAAACATTTTTAAAAATTATTTAAAACCCCATGAAAATGACTATGTGGAAAACATGTTTCTTCATAAAAAGATAAGAGACGAAATGGCAATTGTACAGGAGAGCAAAAGAAAAGCCTGTAAAATCGAATTCATAATAAAAAATAAAAACAATAATATACTTTAAACCTTGTTGAAAAATCTAGTTTGCAAATTTTTACGAAAATAAAAACTCGTTCCCGAGATATTGGTATTCTGAACATAGAAAAAAAATTTGATCTGCACAAATATATTCAATGAACTACGATTTTTCGCTTTGAGGTAATAAAAAATAAACAAATTTCCCAATTTTATTTTTGATATAAGAAATTCCAATGAATGTCTGCTAAATAGAATAAAACATAGTTTTATGACGCACAATTTTTTGTTTGAACGAATATATTAATAAGAATAATAATTTTATCAGACGCATTTTGATAACGCGCGAAACCTAATCTTTAACTACTGAAACTTCTCTTTTTTATCATCTAATAAAATTCCCGTAAAATTTCCGCTATTCCCGCATGCTGAATACCCTGTTACATAATAGCTGAGTAAGTAGAAACTTCTAGCGGAAAAACATTTCTGCATAAACGATTCGAATACAATTTTTTCATCGGTCAAAGCCACAATCACCTCGAATTATTCTGATTAATGATAAACATTAATTCGTTTGATTGATAAAACCAATGACTAGATAAATTTTTTTACTTGGCTTGTCGATAAAAAAGATTGATAGTCGATTATTATCGCTCCAGAGCCCCTAATGAACGCCCTTTCATTTATTTATGAGGAGTCATTGGTATACCGGACATATTTCCACGTAACTAAAGTGATACCATCTAACCGGAAATGATACAGTTTGAGTTTTATTTATTTCTTCATTTACGAGAAATTCGTTAATTATACTAAATTGCTTAAATACTTACTAAATGGGATAAGAATACTTTTCATACCAAATTAATTTAACATTCAGATTTAGAAAGAATTTGTATTATCGAACGGTAATCTAATCATTTGAAAGTCATATGAGATGAAAAATAGTAGAAAAGGAAAGTTAGGACAAAACACTATTTGAATTTCCTATTGCTGTGCCAGTCCAAATAGAAAAGGAAAATTCTGCGAGACATACCCTGAAATTATGTTAAGTAGAAAATCCAAGTAATGGACCGGCCTATCATTTTTCTTTTGTACGTTGTATTTTATTTCTTTGAGTTAATATACCAAAAAAGTATAAAATGTATATCATGATCATTCATTTCTCCATTCACGAGAAGTGCGTTATTTGTAAAAAAAGCTCAAATCCTTACAAAATAGGATAAGATTATTTTGCATACCTATGAAATTAATTTCACATTCAGATTTAGAAATTAATTATATTATCGAATTATTATCAAATCAATTGGAAGCCATATTTGATAAAACTAGTAGAAATTTGACATTTGAATTTCCCATTGTTGTACCAGTACAAGTAGAAAAGGAAATTTCTGATAAGCCCTACAATGAAATAATACTAAGTAGAAAATCTCGACAATAGCCAGACATATCATTTTCCGTTTTTACTATCGTATCTTATTTTCTCGATTTAATATACTAACAAAGTAGAACATTTTCATCATGGTCAGACACACTATTTGAAAAAATTATCCAATTTATAAGAAATATATTTGTCAGGAAAATCGCACTTTTTCATTTTTTTCGCTTAATTTGCTTAATTTCACAATTAAATTCGAGGTAATACAATAGTGTATAAAACTAGTAGTCAAGGAAAGTGAGAACAAGATATCATTTTAATTTTTCATTGCTGTATCAGCCCAAGTATAAAATTAAAATTCTTGAAAGCCTGACATAATTTTAAGTAGAAAATACCAGTAACAGTCAGATATGCCATTTTCATTTTTCAGTGTTGTATTATATTTCATTTTTTCGAATAAATATGCTGACTTATATAGCGAAAGTACATCGAAATCCATCAGGTATGTATTTTTTAGCTGCCATTGTGCAATTGTTTACTTCATATTACCAATAAACAAATTTTTTAACTAAATGCAAGATTACGACAATTTTTTTTAAATTATTTTTTTCCGTAAAATTATTACTCGACACATGCTGAATAGTTCTAAATCAAAACGAATTAACATTGAACAATACCTGTGATTTTTATAAACAATTATTATGAACAAATACATAATTCGGCCATTTTTCTTCATGAAAGCACCGTTTTTTTGCGAAAAATATTAATGGATTCCTTATGCAAGATTTTTAGGTTAGTTGAACCAGCATTTAGCAACAGTTATTTATTTTATGAACATTTATTATAGAAGATGAACGTTTATCATAAAAAAAGAAATTTTCTGCCGTGTTTCAACATAAAAGCACCGTTTCCTTATGGAAAAGTATTAATAAACACGTTGTGCGTTACATTTCAATAGTCTGGAACATTACTGGAGACTATTTTTAATTTTTATAAACATCTATTATAATAAAATGATCACTTTAATCCTTTTTCAACCTACAAGCAACATTTCTTCATGAAAAAGTATTACTAGTAATCCTTCCCCATGAAAAGGGCTAAATTTTGCATTTATTTATAATAAATTTTCACAAAAATCATAAGCGTTATTATATTCTTTGTCAATTCTATTTATATTTATACGTGCTCGAGGAATTTATTGATGCTTTTTTGCTAAAAAGCGGTGCTTTCATGAAAAAAATGGCTAAATTGTGAATTTTTTTATAATAATTGTTTATAAATCTGACAGGTATTATTGAATATTTGCTTATGTTGACTAGAAGCTATCCAGTACGTGTTCAGAAATACTTTTGCATGAAAAATACTGTTTACACAAAGACAATTCTCGAAATTTGGAATTTATTTTAAAAATTTGTTTATTACTAATATCTCGTAAACAAATTCCCATTAGCAGCTAGAAAAGAATACCTACCTAGTTGACTTTGATCTACTGTCACCTTTGAGAATCCCATCAAAATCAGTGACACATAAGGGTGTCTCGCCCCTTGTAAGTAAAACATGTACATCATGGACAGACGCCTGGTTTGACCCCATTAACCATTTTATAAGAAATCAGTTTGTCAGGCAAATCTCACTTTTTCATTTTTTTTACTATTCCATTTGGCATTTATTCACTTATCTGTTTGAATTCTAAATACTTCTCCACATCCCTTTCCGAGTGATAGAAAGAAAAAATACCGTAAACTGGTGCTAAACGGCGCATGTGGGGAAGCAACGCACCCTTCATTCTGCATTTTAGAATGCGATATTTTCTTCTTCTGAGTAAAATTAGAAAGGATTAGAAATAACAATCGTACAATTTCAATTACAATTTTCATAAAAAGCAATGGCTCCTTTAAAATACAGAATTAAGGGTGCGCTGCTTTCCCCACATATGCGCCGCTTATCCCGAGTATACGGTGCCCTACTGGCAAAAAAAAATTTAATATACAATTCATATAGGTCCTTGGAACCCAAGTAAAAAAATGTCTTATTGGGATCCCATCGGGATCCTGGATAAAGTCCAGCTAAAGTACTGAGTATGAGACAAAACAGTACTTGAGTACCAACTTTTCTTAATAATTTTAAAAATTCCAATTAGAAGCAGTAGTACTAGAAAAGTTCTATCTAATTTCTTCCGGAACTCTTACAAGTGCTGATGAGACTTTTGTCGGACAAAGCTATCAAAAAGTCCTACTTGATTTTTTTTTTCATTCTAAACAGGAATTTTTTAGTACAAAAGTACCAGAAAAGTTCCGCTTATTTATTTTTTTTATTTTTGTATGCCCTTAATAATTTAAGGAACAAAAGTACTCGAAAAATTCCATTTTATTGATTTCAAAACTTTTACAAGTGCTGATGGAATTTATATCTAAAACAACTACTGCTAAAATTGACTAAATTACCAAAAATGATCAAAATATGTCCAATTTCAACAAGACTTTTTCAGAACAAAAGTACCAGAAAAGTTCCAACTAATTTTTTAAATATTTTACAAATCCTAAACAATTTATGGTACAAAAGTACTAGGAAAGTTCCATTTTTTTTTTGTAATTTGTGCGTGTTCTGATGGGACCTTTGTAGAACAAAAGTATAAAAAACATCCCACTCAATTTTTTGTTTTACTTTGAGCAGAACTTTTTTAGGACAAAAGTACCAAAAAAGTTCCACTTACTTTTTTAATATTATTAACAAACCTAGAGAAAAATACTAGAAAAGTTACATTTTCTTTTTGTCGAGATTTTTAAAAATGCTGATGGGATTTATGTCCCAAAAAGGTACTACCAAAGTAAAATTAAAGTACCAAAAAAGTTCAAAATATGTCCCATTTCAAAAGAACTTTTTTATAATAGATATACAAAATTTCGAAAAGTAAACTGAGACTCTTATATATAATATACAATAATATAATGAAATAGGTCCTAAAAAATTCCTACTAAAACAAATCAAGTTGCACTTCTCCGGTGCTTTCGTCTTGAGAAAGTCCTGGTGCAACAGGACGTATATTGAACTTTTTTGTTAATTAATCCTATTTTAGCAGTATTTTTTAGTATGAATCTCTTCAACACTTGTAAAAATTTCGAACAAAATAATATAACTTTTCTAGTATTTGTCTCTTAAAAATTATTTAGGATTGCAAAAATTTTAAAATTATATAAGTGGAACATTTACGACACTTTTGTCCTACAAAAATCCCATCAGCACTCGTAAAGATTTCGAAAAAAAGAAAATGGAACTTTTCTAGTACTTGTTACCCATAAATTGGTTAGGACTTGTAAAATTAAAAAAAAAAAGAATACCTGTGACTTTTCTGATACTTTTGTCCTAAAAATATTCTATTGAAAGAGGGCATATTTTAAACTTTTTTCTTTACTTGATTCCTACTTCATCAGTAGTTTCTTGGGACATAAATTCCATCAGTACTTGTAGAAGTTTTGAAAAAAATAAAATGGAACTTCTTTAGTACTTTCTTTCCCCAAAATTATTTAGTGTTTTAACAATAAACACAAATTCAACTATTTATGGTACTCTTATACCAAAAAAATCCTGCTTAAAATACAACAAAATTAAGTGGGACTGTTGCGATACCTTTATCCTACAAAAGTCCCTTTAGCGCTTTTAAGAGTTTCGAAATAAATCAAATGGAACTTTTCTAGTACTTTTGTCACCTTTAGGACTTTTAAACAATGTTAAGAAATGTTTAGGCTCATACGTAGTACTTTAACAGGACCTTATCCAGGATCACAATGACAATCTCAATAAGAAAATTTTTTTTACTCGGGAATAATTTGAAAGCAAAGGGAATTTTAATTTCATTGCACAGACTAATTTTGTTGTCATTTATGAAGACATTTTTGTGCAGAGACAATTTTTTCAGTTTTTGCCTCAGTTGTTTTCGTTCTCGTTTTGTTTTTATTTTTTTATTTTGAACTGTGGAAAAGACACGTGACTGAAATTGAGAAAACGGCCTGAAGACGTCGAATTGCCCTCAGGTGTACATGAACCTTGTCTACGCGATGGCCATTCCGATACCGTCTTTCATAATATCGGTGATATACCTCACGGTCGCCTACTTCAAGATTTACAACGAAGACGAGGAGGCCCTCGTGGGCGGTGATGATGGCGAGGAGGGTGCCGATGCGGAAGGTAGCAATGCGACACCACTTCCGCCAACAAGCGGCGCCCTGACGCCGGGTAGTGAAGCTTTCAGAGAGGACCTGGCGAGCTTCGGACATCAATTTAATGTCGCCATGGCTGACGAAATCAGCAGGGAAACTCTCAACGGGATACCAAATTCTTATTCTATTCAGGGGTAAGCTAATTTTCCACAATTTCCCTAATCAACCCTACCTTCTGTTTTTTCATTTTTCTACATTGTGATTTCAAAAATCACCCGAGAATAAACATTTCTACTTAAGTTGGACGTTATTGGTCGGCTTTACACCGACGAGCGGAAGGTTAGTTTCACGCGCGTAGAACTGTTGATGGGAGAGAAACTTTCGCCTCGAAGAACACGTGAAAGAAGGATTGCCAAATTATAAAATTCATGTACTCCAGCTGATGAAAACTGTCGGTAACGTAGATCATCAAAGGTAATGATGCACAGTTACCGACAGTTTCGATCAGCTGGAATATCAGAATTTTATCAGTTGGCAACACTTCTTTCACACGCTTTCCGAGGCGAAAGTTTCTCGAAACTTTTACGCGCGTTAAACTAACCTGCCGCTCGTCGGTGTAAAGCCGACCATTGTTGGAAGTTATTGTGGCCAGATGACGATTCCGTCCCATCTACCTGCGTATGGTTCCCCCACTACACAGCTTCCCCTCACTCAGCCGAACTGCTGCCGCCAAGCCTGGTCAGCGCGAGTCCTTTTTACCCAATGAGGACTAAAGTGTGGAATATAACATTTTTTTGATTCAGCACTTGGTAATTTACAAACATACTATTTGAAATCTATGAATTATAACGATTCCAACGATATGTTATTTGATTTAAAAAGTTGAAAATTAAAGAATGTTTGTTCAAGTTTATGTGAAATTTCATGGAAAATTGTTCAGTTCAGTCCAATTTTGAAATTCACAAATCAAAATTAGATTTCCAAACTACAGGTTTGAATAATAGGAACTTGTGCTCATTACAATTCACATAATTTTTTAATGCTCTGTTCGGATTCGTTTAATTTTTAACACTGAGGCACTTTTAAATTACAAATGTAATTTAAATTTCAGGTACTGGTAACTGCGAGTGATATTTATGCACTTGTAACTCAAAATATATTTATGAACATATTTTTAACTTTGATTTTTATGTGTTAAAAAAATATTTTCAATTTTCTTTTATAGACAAGTTGTATAATATTCATCCTAGTATCCCAGGAGAAAAAGTTATACATAGTGGAAAATATTATGTATCATTTTAATTTGTTTATTTCATTTTTTGTATAAAACAAAATCAATATTTTTAGGGCAAATTATTAAAAGGATAATTTTGGGCCATGTGATTGCTTAAGCAATAAACAAAATTTATTATGTTTGTTAATAAGTTTCAAAATGTGGCCAAATTTTAGCTTTTGGAATTTCACCAGGTTAAGTAAAATATTGCATTAATAACTTAAAGCTACTACAGTTAATTTTAGTAAAATATACTGCAAAATTTTCCATAAACTTTCACATAAATTTGAACATTTATTCTTCAATTTTCAACTTTTTAGGTCCGATAATATATCGTTGGAATCGTCATAATTCACAGATTTCGAGTATTATATTTGTAAATTACCTAGTGCTAAATTTAAAAAATGTTATGTTCCGCATTTTAGTCCTCATTAGATACAGAGGACTCCCGCTGACCAGGCTCGGTGGCAACAGTTCGGCTGAGTGAGGCGAAGCCGTGTAGTGGGGGGACAGTAGGCAGGTAGCTGAGGTGGAATCAACCAAAGCTCGTTATTGAAAGTCTTGATAAATATACCCAATTTCTATTAAAGAAAATTTAATTACCAATTTATGATTCAAGCCTTTAGTGATTATGAATTAGGTTGTAACATTTGCCAGGATCAAAATTACAAAAGTTTGCGTTTGTAAATTTTATTTTCCGTTATAATCCGACCTCTATGAACAATGGAACCCACCAGCAGAGCCTGCTATTTGCCGGAAACAGGTGAATGGGTTGGGACCAAACAGTTAACATCTGCTGAAGATGAAAATTTCACAACTAATACAACTTGTAATTTTGTAATAAATGGTTTGCAAATTAGAAATTTGAAATCTGTCGGTCTCAACAACTATAAGCATACAAAATTTTCCATAAAAAGATTAAAACTGTCATCCCTCAATGTGTGACGAAATGCATTTTTTTAAGGTAGTGTCTATAAGTCCAGACAATCCGTACCTTTACTTTCAGCTATACGGCCAGGTTAAACATACAGATAGTTCGTACGTTTAGTCCTAGCTACAATCGGTCTAGTTAAACTTAGAGAGAAATTTATCTAAATGAACTACTATTTACTATGTCTGAAAATCAGATTTTTTTAAAACATGCATTATTAATTATGGAATTTTTTAAAACAAAATATTGTTGAATATTACAATGATTTTAAACATATGAAAACCGTTTATTTAACAACTTTTATTTTTTACCGACATATTTATTTCGACGTGATGGACTTCCCACGTCCTGAGTATATCCAAACTTTAAAAAAAAGTCTTTAATGGCAAAAATCATTGAAACATCATTCAACAAAAATATAACATTTCTTACAAAAAATATTGTTTCTTCTTTTCTACATGTAAAAATAACAAAGTGTGTACAATAGGGTGGTCCAAAAATACATTGCAAAATTTTTTTCACCCTAGAGGGCAAGGCCTCCCCCCAAAAATTTTCCATTTCCGGAGAAAAAAAAACCCTACTTTTTTTTCGAAATTCGAATATTAACACGTACCACCGTGCACTTCAAAATCCCATTTAATAAAGTGCCTCTCCCCCTTGGTGCATACGATATTTTTTATAACAAATGGATGATTTCAGACATTTCTCGAAATACAGTCATGGTTTAGGCCATAATAGTTTTTGAATAAAGAAGCATCAAATTTATGTTAACTTATTCCAAATTATCAAATATTCAATAAAAAAATTGGCGAGAATTTTTGGTAATTTACGGTATCTTTAGAGGTGATTTATGGTAACTTACCATAAATTTCCCAAAATTCAATTTAAAATGTCTATAAATGTTCGGCCACTTATGGCAATTTCACAAGTCAATATGATAACTTACCATAAATTACCCAATATTCATTTTTAACCATTTTCATAAATTTCCGGAAATTTATGAAATTTTTTGGTCGTGTATGATAATTTTACAAGTAAATATGGTAAGTTACCATAAATTACCCAAAATTCATTTTAAACAAGTTCCATACATTTCTGGAAATTTATGGAAATTGTCGGTCATTCACGGTAATTTAGGGTAATATGATCAGCTATATGTGGTAAATTTCTATAAATATCCGCAAATTGTATTATCTGCATCCAAAATTTCCTCACAGGTTTTACGGTGATTGGACTAACAATCGTAAAGTAAGCTGATAGATGTATAATTTTTATGTATTTTGTCGACAAAACGTGTTTTTTAGTAGAAAATTAATCTTCTTGGTTGAAAATTCATCTTGCTGGTTAAAAATTCGTCTTTTTTGTTCAAATTGCAATATTTTTACTTCAAAGGTCAGGAATTTCAAGCGTTCATATTAAACTCGACATGGTACATACATTATTTTATTTAAAAGAATTTATTCCCCTATTATTCTCCTATTTTCGTTAAAAATCACCCTATTTGTCCGGTTCTGAGAGCATTTTCGGCTGTGAAGTCTGCAATATTAAAATTTAAATTATTTAATTGATGATTTTCTACTTTTCTAGTTCCTATTCTAATGCATCGAAATATAAATACGACAGTGGAGTGTCAATTGTTTATTTAGCTTGCAGTATAATGAATTACAATTTGCCTGAACATTACTTTTGAAATTTATTCCAGCATTTGTGACCTTGATTTTCATCTCCAAATTCAGCAATACAATTTCATCTGATCTTGTAAATGCAAGCCGATAAATTAATTATGTAATGAAAGCGAGTTTTTTGTTAGAGAAGTGTTTCTTTTGACTTTTCACGCCCTGTATGGTATATGGAAAGAAATGTAAATCGATTTAATAGATTTCAATTAATTGTTTTAATAAATTTGAATAATTGTTAAGTAATTTCGATATCTAACAGTTGATTTCTTGCAAATATTATAGTACTAAAAAATAAAAATTTCCATAATTAATATTATTTATTTTTAATTGGAAAGGGATACCTGGAAAAGGGGAAGGCTGAGCTTGCTCACACCCTGCCTCTTTTCAAGGTGAAAAAATTAATTTTTTGTGAATATTTTCATGATCATGTTCGTAATCAGACTTAAAAATACGTTAATAATATTGGATTAAACAAAACGTGAATAAAATTCGTTATAAACGTGATTTTCCCACATTTTTAATTTTTAAATTGTTTTGTGTGTTTTGGGCAAACCACGAAACTTTTTCGGTTTTCCCCGACTGATATTTTACTTTTGGACTTAGAAAGATTTTCCAAACGGTTTTGAAACATTTACAGAAAATTTCGAAAGTCATCAAAGTAAACAATTACCAAATATGTATATTGTTATCTATAGCCCATATCATAAGTTTTAAACAATAATTAAAATTCGCAGGACGTTGTTGCACTTTGGAACTGATCAAGTACGAATATTATTATTTCGTGAGTGTGAGTGGCGTGGACGGAAACTTCTTTTTGATTCACTGACTGTAGAAAAGTCACAGTCCAAAACTTGTCCTTCGCTGTGCTCTATATTTAAGAGTGACACAGACAAAAAATGCAAATCTTCAACCGAAAAAGTCAACGGTGTCTGCGAGGTATTTTCCATCATTTGACATATTACATCAATTATAAATTATTAGAAAGTGGATAAACGCCACTGTGAAGTTAGCTGGCGAGCGTCGCAGCTACACGAAGTTGTTTCTCTTGCATTTTCAAAGTTTTTAGAATAATTAAACTTCAAAGGTTCGAAATATTTTTAATTCTGTCATCTTGAACGATTCTTTTTACAGAAATAACATTTTTTAGTAAAAAAATCTATCAAATCATTTTGAAAGTCACATGCTGATACTACATGCTATGATACTTATTATTAATACTTTTATCATCTTTAAAATATCTATAACTTAAATGTAAAATTAATTATATTTTATATTTTGTAATTATAATTATAAAATTATATATATTCGAAAATATTTGTTTTGAAATGTCAGAACAAGTTTGTTTTTAAATATTTCAAAATTTCATATTAAAAGCCTTGATAATCAGTTTTTAATTCAATAATTTTAGAGTTAAATATTCTAAATTATTTGGTTTCAATTTTATTCAGTTTCAAATTTAATAATTTTAGATTTAAATATTCTAAATAGTTTGGTTTCAATTTTAAACGTACAAAACTTTGTTTTCTTGAATTCTTCGAAATCCTAGAGTATCAAATTTAAAGACTTGATAGTTCCATACTTTTCCATTTAAAGGATTTGCAATTAAACAATTTTGAATTAAATGTCTCCAGAATAAATTCGAAACAATGGAAAATTAAGACAATAATTTCTTATATTCAAGCCTTGAAAATGAGCAGCTTTTAGAACCAGGCATTGAATATTGACGTTTTTTTTATTTGAAAAATGTTACAAAAAGTTCAACATTTCAAATTCAGTTTAAAAAAACAAACAATTTTTCTATTGAATAATTGAACAATTTCTTTAATTTTTCATGGTTACAATTTTAGAATTCTGCATTATCATGGTAAATTTTCATGGTAAACGTTAAATTTTTCCTATCATAAGTTTACATTTTTTGAATTGAAATGGGTGAGTTTCTAAACAATTAAATTTACTGAAAGTAATATAAATTTTTAAGGATTTGAGTACAAAAAAGTTTTAATATCACAATTCTCTGGGATTCAATTTTTTCCAGTTTTAAATGAAGATCGGATTCGTTTAAGTTTCAAGTTTTTGGAGTATACAATTTTTCATTTTTAATGTTTCCCATTTAAAATTACTTTGTTTTTCGAACGTTTTTTAGGATAATTCAATTTTAAAGGTTTATAATTTAAAATTTTCCTGTTTTGAGCGGTGAAGATAAAAGTTTTTTTCTTTTTACTTTAGAAACATTTCTCTAATAAATTTTTATATTAAATCATATTTTTTAGATTTAATAAAAAATTTGATTTCTGGAATTTCATAACCTTTTACTTCGAAACATTCAAATTCAATTTCAAATTGTGAAATGTTAATCGCTTCGAATTTAAATTTATTAAAATTTAAAAGTTTCCAATTTTAAATTATTCAATTTTGAATGATTTTCATTAATCTGAAATCGTTCAATTTCGAGATTCTTGAATTCAAAATACAAATTTTCAATTCTGAACGCCTTGAATTAGAAATGAGACAATTCCAACGCCTTCCTTATGAAACTATCCCAATATAAAAATTTTAGTTTGAAAGTTTAAAATTTTTAAAGCTTCTGTTTAAAAATTTCTCAATTTAAAATTACCCAATTTTAAACGCTTCTATTCAGAAATGATACCAGTTCAATTCCTTTTCATTCCATTCGAAATATTGTCCTTTTTTCAAAATTGTACCTATCTAAACATTTTTGCACAGGAACGTTTTCAATTCAAAATCATTTCATACATTTTTTTAAATTTCAAACGCTTTCAATTCGAAATTATCAAGAACAAATGATGGTCTAACCGGGGTTCTCCGCTTGTGATCCGATCGATGCTCGACAACTAACTTTACAGTGGTACTAATCCACTCTTTATAAAATATCTACTTACATTTTTGATTTATAATATTATTTTTGTTTCATAGCACGAGAAACTCGCTTGCGACGATGTGAGTTTATTAAGCGAAATGGTCTTTGGCACAGTAGCCATGACATACAGAGGACCATCGTTTAAGGTGTGATTTAAAATTTCTATATAAATAAATAAAGATATATATATATATATATATATATATATATATATATAATTGCTAAGTTTAAGCGAAAGTTTTAATTTTTTTTTTAAATTGTATATCGCATCTTTTTATATAGATCCACTCAATAAATTCACCTCCCTGTATGATGAGCACCAAAGTTTTCCCAGCATCAGAACATAGCGCTTGCAAACAAAGGTACTTTTTCTAAATTTAAATTAGTAATTTTTATTTTCCGCGTAAAATTATTATTATTATAAAAATATACGAACTTCTTCGATTTATTACCAGCCAATCACCGGGTGGCCACTTGCTTGGGAAACCGGGGAAATGACCGGGAATTTTTTAAGATCATATCACATGATATAATGCAATTTAAAATAATCTTTCTATCTTTTTCTGAGAAATTATTTACAAATTTAAAATAAGTTTGACTTCAACTTTTTAAAAATGTTTAGTTCAATTTTTAACTTTTTCAATTGTGATATTCATTTTACAATGCGTAATTCTAAAATCTTTTACTTTACAATTTCTCCATTTAAGATGTCCATTTTTAAGCGTACATTTTTAATTTAAAGAATTTAAAAATTCAGTTTTGAAAACTTAAAACAATTAAAAATTAAAAACGTTTGAAATGAAACTTGTTCGATAAAAATCTTTTTTAGTTGATCCACTTTAAATATAAATTAATTAATGATTTTGAAAATAAACTGTAACTTAAGTATTAAAAGCCAACAATAATTGATTTTACAAAACAATTCTAAATCCGTTCAAGATTAAAGAATTTACCAATTTTAATATTGAAAATTGAACTGTTTTAATCCGAAAGCCTTAGTAATTAAACAAATGTAAACGTCAGATCAACACTTTATAAACTATTTTCAATTCTAAAATAACTTCAAATTAATAGATTCATGCTTAAACGCTTTTATTAAATTTCAATTTCCATTCAAATTTTGTTTCTGTATAAAATATTCCATTTTTAACCCATTCAATTTGAAAATTTTTAATTAAGAAAAAGAAAAATGATTTAATATTAAGCAATACTTGGCTGTTTATTTAAAAGGAGCAGTTATAAATAAAATATTCAAAACTAAACAGTTTGAAATTTTAAACACTTTTCAATAATTAGAAGTTAATTTATTTTAATTTTAATTCGTTAGAAGTCAATAATTGTCCAATTGTTAATTATACTTAAAAATTCAAAAAATTTGCTTGCACTTCTTACAATCATTCGAAGACTACCTGCGAATTCTCAAAACTTGACAGAAAGTTTTCGTTCAAACTGCAGTTTTTTCCGAGCGAGTAGATTTTCTCAAAATCCTCGTAAAATATTTTTTAGAAATAGTAGGAAATCTGTACTATATATTATTATATATGTAAGTTTCATTTTTGGAAAACCACTGCTTAACATTGAAAAAAATTATGTTTTTAAAAATCGAATTTTTGCATTTTCCTTGAATACAAGGAAAGGTACAAAAAAATGTTCAGATAAAAGTTTACACTCCTAGAAAAGTTCTACAAAAAAATTACTCTTGCTCTTTTGTGATATTTTGTATAGTTTACGAGAAAAAATAAAAAATAATATTTGAAGGAAACAAAATTTCAGGACTCAAAAAAGGTTAAGCCCCTATAAAACTGTTATAATGCCTTTCTCTTATAAAAAGAAACTGTAAAAAAATAGAGGAAAAAATAAAAACGGTGAGGATTTCCAGGAAAAATTTTTTTTCATCGAATTTTGAAAATATGGAAAGAAGATTTTCATGAAAAATATTTTCAAAAAGTTTCTGCTAATATAAAAAAGGCATTCCGTCAGTTTTACGTGGGCTAAACCATTTTTGAGGTGTTTTTTGTATAACTTTTCTAGATTTTTCAACTTTTATATGAACATTTTAATTGTAACTTTCGCTTTTTTTCGAGAAAAAAGCAAAAATGAGATTCTTTCAAATAAAGTTTTCAATATTAAGCAGTGCTTTAGCAAGAATGAAACTTACTATATATATAGTACACATTACAAGAATTTTAGAAAAATGGCAGCAATTTTGTCATTTGAAACATTTTGTTGGGATCAATTAAAAGACCAAGAATTCCCACGTCGAATAAAAAAAGGAAATTAAAAAACCCATTTTTGAGTACTGGCAGGTAATCTTCGAATGATTGTCAAAAATAAAAATTTTATTCAAGTGTGAAATACGTTTTTCTTTATTTTCACCGTAAAATGATATATAAAAATACCAAATCACTCTGACCTAAACTTTTTTTGAAATTTTGCCTGATTTGAAATGAAATTGTTCACGAATCTGTTAATTTTTAATTATTTAAAGATTGAAAATAGTTTATAAAGTTTCACTCGGACGTTTGCATTTGTTTAACTACTAAGGCTTTCGAATTGATACAGTTTAATTTTTTCGTTCCAATTTGTAAATTTTTTAGTTTCGAAAAGATTCAGTATTGTTTTGTAAAATAAATTTCCCGGTCTTTTTTCGGTCCAGCGACCACCCTATTTTAAAATTATGAGATTCAGGGTAAAAAAATGTTAAATCAAAAAGGTTGAAAAAATCCATTTTTCCAATAAATTGTTTTTATGTTGTGAACATCAAATTATTTGTTTGTCCAACAAATTTTTATCTAGATTTTTTTTCTTCAAATTTCACATTTTATTAATGTTAGTATTTATTTTAGTAATTTTTATACTATTTTTAATCAACGCATTTAAGGTGGAAGTTTCTCCAAATAATTTAAAAGCATGTTGTTATCTTTTTTTATGTTTCGTTTTGAGTGATCATCAATTTGAAGAGCGAATATTTCATATTAAACATTTTTGCAAATGTTTAAGAACAAAATGAAATAAATAATAAGTAAAATATTAATAACAATTATATAGTACGGTTAACTTTTTTAATACAATTTTTTTCAATATACACTACTGACAAGAAGAAGTATGGGACTACATTGTTTTTGTTAGTTGTATAAAATTATCTCATTTTGATAATAAAATATTACATTTTTTTGCTCAAAGTAGGATGAAAAATATAACCTCAAATATAACATTTCTGTGTTCAGTGATACTACGTTGAAGTATTTTTTACCTTTCTTCCAGAAATATTGTGAAAAAGTGTAAATAAAAAAAATTTGGGCTTATTTTAAAGGTAAATTTCCGTAGAATTTAATCGATGTTTTGACTAAACTGTTCTGATTTTTTCTAGGATTCTGCCAAAATCAGAACTTAGAACAAATAAGTCATAATAATTTTCAAACTTTCGTCTTGTCTTGTTTTAAATTTTGTTTTAGAAGTAATAAATGTCTCATTTTTCTGTTGCACATGATGTTTTGACTTTTCGTGTGAAGGTGTTTTCCTTAAAACTTATCCTAAAGCAGTCCTCTTGGTAAAATCATATTGATCTTGATAAAATAATATAAATTTTTTGAACTTTGCAAGTATCCTTTAGTAATTGTTTAACTAATAATGACGTGTGAAATTGAGACACATATATTACAAGACAATATTGAGAAAAACGTTCATTCCGACCCGGGAAATTCGAGAAGTTGAAAACAAAAATTCGCTAGACATCTTGAGTGAATCAATAGGTAATAATTATTTGATTTCCATTTAGTGAGAGGCATTCAGAAGAAGCACACTCTCCTATTATTGATTCAAATTCCAGCAGTGGAAGTGTGCGAACACAAGGTATGTAAAATTGGAAATTATAACTATTAAATTAATTTAGTATAATCTGAAAATTTTCAAAAAATGCTTTTTTTATTTTAGACTCTCGGCCTAGTTCAGGAAATTTATCAGGTAACAGCCTTAATCCAGAGCTCAGAAAAAACTCAACCTGTTCGAGTACAGGAAGTGGATGGGATATAGACATACCTGTTCCTCTCGGAAGTAAGCTTGCAAAATTAATTATTCGTCAGCTAATAATCTTCATAAAAAAAGCATGTCTTATTTTTGAAATTTTTTTATTAGGTTCTCATTCATTGGATAGTAATAGTTCCTCAGGAGTTGGCAGTAGTTTATCCAGCCTCCGAAGAAGATGGATAAGAGCAGTTTCGACTTCCTTGAGTCGTTCGGAGTCGGACGATTTATTCACACACTGTGGCGAGATGTCAAATGAACCGGAGAATCATATTCGTCGACACAAGACGAGGCTCGGACTCGCTATGTTGATTCAACTTACGCGAGGCCATGAGAAGTAAACAGTCTTGAATTTAAATATATTTGGTTAAGTTTGGACAGAAATACACTCAACTCCCGATATAACACCGGTTTCGGGCATGGCTTGCCTTGGCCTTGATTCTAAATCGGGGTTATAAAAAAAAGACAGACAGGACCACATGAATCATTCAGGTTGAATTTTTTATTTGGACGCATGACGCAACCCGATGTAACCAATGCGTTGAGAGTGCGGCCCTCGAGCTGTTTGTCACCATTGACTGAGCACACCTTCTCTTTCGGCCCCATGGTTCTTCTCATCACGAAACTGCGGAGGTCATCAATTCTAGGAATATCGTAAATCGGTGGGGGGGGGGGGTTCTTGCGCCGGGAGTTGTGTGCATTTAGAAATAATCTTATTTAAAATCTTGAAAAAACAGTGTGGCATCTGACCAGGAAAACCGGGAATTAGCCTGGAAATTTGATCATCAGGAAAAGCCGGAAATAGCCTGGCATTTTTTTGAAACCTGGGAATTTTTAAGATTTTTAAAACTTTTGCAATAAATATCGTCTTGCTCTTCGAAAAAAATGTGTTTCGAATTGTGCTCAGTGTTACCAACCATCTCTGATAAAATAGGGAAGATTATTTTATATTTAAGTTTTTAAAGTTAATGTTTCGTTCAAAAATGAATGCTTCTATTATACTATGATGATTAATTGATGTATAATTTCCTATAGAAAATCCAAAATCTATGTTTTAGATCCTGGATTCTACTATTTGGTTAAAAATTTAATTATTTTCTTATAAATTCAACTATTTTGTTAAAAAATCAGATTTTTGAGTTTAAAAGTCTCATTTTTTCTCAAACATACGTCTTTTTAGCTAGAAAGCTTAACTATTTTTTTGAAAATGTTGTCTTTATAGTTTAAAAATTCATCTTTTTTTTTAATATTCGTCTTTTTGTCTTGGAAATTCAACTATTTAGTTGTAAATTCATCTTTCTTGGTTGAAAATGTACTTTTTTGTTAAAAAATCATTTTTGGGTTCAAAAGTCTAATGTTTTTTAGCTAGAAAGTTTAACCTTTTTTTTGAAAATTCGTCTTTCTGGGTTGAAAATTCATCATTTTTTTAATATTCGTCTTTTTGGAGAAAAAATTCAACCTTTCGGATTAAAAATTTATCTTTAGGTAGAAAAGTATTTTTTTATTTAAAATTCATCTTTTTTGGTTGAAAATTCAATTGTTTTCTAAAAGATTCATGTTTTCGTCTCAGATATTCTACTATTTAGTTCTAAATTCATTTTTCTTGATTTTGTCAAATGTTTTCTTAAACATTCGACTTTTTCGCTAGAAACCTTAACTATTTTGTTAGAAATGCGTCTTTCTGTGTTAAAGTTCATCTATATTGGTGGAAAATTCCACAATTTAGTTGAAAATAAAATATATTTCGACTTGCATGAATTGGTTTGCATGCAGTTTTTGAAATCTTTCTCAAGTCTTATAAATCTTTGTGAAATTTTTGCAATCTTCGACAATCTTGTGAAATCTTTGTGGGAGGTTTGCAATCTTTCGAAATATTTTAAAATCTTTCTGAAATGTATGCATAATCTTTTGAAATCTCTGTGAACTTTTTAGAGCTTTGCAATCTTCTGAAGTCTTTTAAAATCTTTCTGAAATATTTTAAGTCTTGGTGAGCGTTTTGCAATATTCTGAAACCTTTTGAAGTCCTTTGAAATCTTTGCGTAATCTTTGAAGTATTAGAAATCCCTGTGAAATTTTTGCAATCTTCTAAACTCTTTTGTAGTCTTTTGAAATCTTTTGAAATATTTCTGAAAACGTTGCGTAATCTTTGAAGTCTTAGAAATCTTTGTGAAATTTTTGTAATTTTCTGTAATCTTTTGAAATATTTGTAAAAGTTTTGCAATCTTCTGAAATCTTTCTAAAATCATTAAAATATTTATGAGAGTTTTTCACTCCTTTGAAATATTTTAAATTCTTTTGAAATATTTTAAAATCTTTCTGAAAACTTTTCGTAATCTTTGAATTCTTAGAAGTCTTTGTAAATCTTTTACAATCTTCTGAATTCTTTTGAAACCTTTTAAACTGTTTTGAAATCGTTGTGAAACCTTGGTAAAAAGCCTCGCAATCTTCTGAAATCGTTGGAAAATATTTTGAAGTTTCTTGAAATCTTTCTGATATATTTAAAATATTTGTAAGAGTTTTAAAATGTTCTGAAATCTTTTGAATTCTTTTGAAATTTTTCTGAAATCTTTGAAGCCTTGTGAAAGTTTTGCAAAATTGTGAAATATCTTGAAATGTTTATCTTGAAATGTTTCTGAAATCTTGGACAAATATTTTGAAGTTTCTTGAAATCTTTTGAAATCTTTCTGAAATATTTGAAAAATTTGTAGGAGTTTTGTAATCTTCCAAAATCTTTTGAATTCTTTTGAAATCTTTGAACTCTTAGTCAAAGATTTGAAAAATTTTGAAATATCTTCAAATGTTTCTGAATTCTTTTCTTAATCTTTTAAATCTTAAAAATCTTTGTGAAATTTTTGAAATCTTGTGAAATCTTTTTAAATATTTGTGAAAGTTTTGCAATCTTCTGAAATCTTTGGGAAATCTTTGAAAGTCTTTTGATATCTTTCTGAAATTTTTGAAATATTTGTGAGAGTTTTGCAATCTTTTGAAATAGTTTGAAGTCTTTTGAAATATTTTTAAATATTTGCGTTATTTTTGAAATCTTAGAAATTTTTGGGATCTTCTGAAATATTTTGAAATCTTTAAAATCTTTCTGAGAGTTTTGCAATCTTTTGAAATATTTTGAAGTCTTTTTAAATATTTTGACATTTTTCTGAATTCTTTGCGTAATTTTTGAAGTCCGAGAAATCTTTATGAAATTATTGCAATCCTGTAAAATCTTTTAAAGTCTTTTGAAATCTTTTGAAATATTTCGGAAATTTTCGCAGTCTTTTAAAATCTTTTGAATCCTTTGAAATCTTTGAAATCTTATTCCTTTAACAACTCAAAGATTGATTATAATTTGAAAATCTATTTACTGATTCAGGGAAATGGAGACAAGGCTCTTGGAACATGCGGCCCTGCTCGAGGGAATGCTGGATCGATTACGTCTTTCTTGTACGGATTCCAGCAAAGGCCAGGACAATGTCAAAGGGAAGGGACTGATAACTCGATTACATCGGGCATCGTCCTGTTGCACAATTTGGTTATTACGTCTACTCATGGATTCCGCCAACTCCATTGCCCCTTTGTTGTGGCACGATGCTATGCTTAATACTACATTCCCTAAAGAAGAAAGAATCAACATAATTCACCACGGACTTCAGGAAATGTGCCAACTTCTCGACAGCATCGACACCAAATCCACGAATTTGTAAGCTATCAAGAATCTACCATCTAATCAACAAATCCTAAATTATACTAAACTAAAATTAAAAATATTCTTTTAGCTTCCTGAGTACGATGGTGACTGCCGTTTTGACTCATCACCTCGGTTGGGTCCACACAGTCCTCTCAGGATTCAATCGGCAAATGGTAGAAAAACTTCGGAAGCAATATCTCTGCAATCCTTTGTGGGCTCAACTCGGTGATTTGTACGGCGCTTTAGGAAATCCAGTAAAGGTCGTTCACACAGTAATCGCCGGAGATCCGGACAAAGCCGACTTAATCAATTCCATCCTGACTTTTTTAACCTACTTCATCCGCAGTGGAATCGTCAAAAAACAATACGAACGACGTTCTTCTTCGCAGCAAGATGTCCAAGAGGCGATAGTTCTTCTAGGCCAAATAAAAATGAAGCACCCTTCATTATTGAAACCCTCTATTCCCAACAACTCAAGGCTAGAAGCTCATCGAAAGACCTCAAAACGACGAGTTGAATCTACGAAGTCCGACTCTACTGATCCTGGAACTTGTGAAGACCAGATAAAAATCGAGCCAATGGCCTCGAAATTAAAAAGAAGCAACACCTTACAAAAGAACCTTGATACTTTGGCCCCTGATCCTCCGAAAGTGGAGTTTGATTTGCATTCGAAGGACAAAAGCGAAGAAAAAAGCAGCACTACCAGCAAAGTGAAGATAATAGTCAGTGAAATATCGCCACGCGAACTTGGAAAAAATTCGAGTTTGCATCAAGGAAGTGCGTTGCAGGAATTGGAGAAGAAATTCGACCAAGAAGTGGATGAAGCTTTTATGGAAGCGAAACTTGATTCCCTCCAACGGAATCAGACTAGCGAGATGAGGAAACTGAGCTTCGGCAACTTGGGAGATTCCCTCTCTCATCCTTCGAATGTCGACTTGATTAATTTAAGCGAACAATCCCAAGTCTTGTTCACATTAGGAGAAGAGGAGAAACCTCTCAAGTCGAGATTGCGACCTGGATGTAAATGCCAGTGTGCTTTTACATTCACGAGGGTTCCAAGCACATCAGCAGATCTTCCAGAAGGAGTTTTGAGAAAAATCATCCAAAGGAACTTTCCGGAGTCTTCCAAAAATATGCAACCTCCTCCAGAAGCCACTTCAAGTGAATCTTTGGGCTTCTGTTTAAAATGCAGTAGAAACAATTACGCTTCCTCGCAAAGTTATGAGAATAGCAAACTTCATCTCGAAACTCCTACAAATGCTACTGAGGTACTTCGCAGTTGTGGGAATTCTGGAGGTAATGAAGGAATGTGTGCATTGCCTTCGAACAGTCTTGAAGCTTTGATTGAAGCGAACAATGTGATTGAACTTCCGATGCCACGCTCGAATAAAATGACTTTGGGGAAGAGAAAAACAAACGAAAACGTGGGATTTACGAGCACTTTGATGAGCAGGAAGGTGCCGGTTGTTAATGAGACTATAAATTCGTTTTCTGAGGTATGCGGATCAGGATATACTTGGGGATTGGTGATGCAGGGTCTAGTCAAGAAGAAGAAGTCGAGAAGAAAAAACAAGGATGAGAAGGAGGAAATTAGTGATCAGGAAAGGAAGGAATGGTGGCGTCCGATGAGAGAAGAGGTGGAAATTAATGCTAAGTTCCCTTTGGTCGATCAGCCAGTTGCTGAAGCTCTTTGCATTTTAGCTGACCTCGATACGTGGCAAGTTGGAATTTTGTCGAGTAATTCGCCTCTTCATAATCCGCCTCTTCCTATCGGAATGTCTGGACTTGTTGCCAATATGCTGGAAGCCTTTTTGTACATATGGAGAAAATATCGATCACCAGAACATGTAAGTATTCCCGGAGGGGTTGATCAGTTGATCACTCTTAAAATCTTTGTGAATACTTTGGAATGTGTGATATCTTTGGAAATCTTTTAAAATCTTATGAAATTTTTGTGAAATTAGTGAAATCTTTGAAATTTTTGTAAAGTCTTTTAAAAAATTTGAAATCTTTGTAATTTATTTTAAATCTTTCGGTATCTTTGAAATATTCTGAAATCCTTTGAAATTTCCTGAAACATTTTCAAATCTTTTGAAATCTTGCAGTGTCCAGCGTGTGGAGAAATCTTGAAAGGCGGGAATGGTACAGGAAAAGACGGGGAATTTCGAAATTGGGATTTTGTAGCAATCCTGATAATATATAAGCTTGATAATAAGAAAGGGAAATTTATTTAGTTATTTTCATAAATGTCAATTTTTGTTATTGTTTTGGTAAGATTGAACAGTCTCCCCAAAGATTAATTTTTATGCAAAGCATAATAAAAGACGTTTCTGTTATATGGAGGACTTTTTTGGGGGGGAAATTCGCTAAAAACATGTATATACACTGCCGGTCAAAAGTTTCCGGAAACCTCTTTTTTGATGCCTGACAAAGTTCTCTTAATTGCAATTATGTCAGAGCTAAAAATTTTCTCTTTAAGGTCATGTGACGAGTGGGTCACGTGACCGGCTTCCTACCTAACCGACACTTTTTTTATTTGTAAACTTATTTTTACACGAATAGCCACATCGAGTTGAAAATTTGGGGATAATAAATAAGAAGCACTAAGAAACGCGGCTCTGGTCCTAAATTTTTATAATTATGAAAAAAGCACAAAAAAATTTCAAAAAAAACTTTTTTCATAATTATACAAATTTAGGACCAGAGCCGCGTTTCTTAGTGTTTATTATTTATTATCCCAAAATTTCAACTCGATGTGACTATTCGTGTGAAAATATGTTTACAAATAAAAAAAGTGTCGGTAAGGTAGGAAGTCGGTCACGTACCCCACTCGTCGTATGGCCTTAATTTTTATTTTATTTTCTTTTAAATCAAATTGATTATTGTAATTTACATACTGAAATACAAACACCAGAGAACTAATTTCTGGTTGCAGTTTAACAAATTGTTCAGAAAGAACTTTATATTTGATAGTTTCGACTGCATTGATGCTGGGGGACACCCAAGACCGGAAGGAAGGTGAATCATCCCTTGCCAGAGGAAGTGAGGGCATGATTATTAATGAACATCTGAAACCTTCTTTGGTTATTCACAAGACAGAGTGATTTATAGGTCAATCGGACAAGAGTGAGAATTTCCGATACCATTCTAGTATGCAAAGCCTGCCTCGCTTTTATGATCAAGTGGAACAATCGAAATTAACAGAACTGTTTCAAAAACAAGAGATATAACCAGACAAATCTCAATACAATCAGAAATAAATCATATTTTCTGAGTTGTAGTAGAGACGAGAATAGAGACGATCTCGCCTTGTCTTTCAGAAAAAATGGAAAGACTAGAACCCTTAGGAAAGTTCTTTTCTGATTTATATTTTGTGTTAATAGTTGTGGCCAGATTTAAATTTAGAATAACTAGGATTTGTAATTCTTTTGCATCTACTAACCTTTATTATTTCCTGTCTATTGCGTGTGTTGCACTTCTATTGCTAGTAATTCTATCAAATCTATTTCTCGTGTGAATCAGTGGTTGAGGCTTGTTATATTTAAATGGACTGTACGAGTTAAATTTCAGGTAATATGTAAACAATCTGACTTTTAGGTAAGATAATAGTTAAATATATTTATTTGACAACGTCTAATGTGCATAACCTCCGCAGATGTAACATGTTTGTGCTAAAGCAAAAACTTCTAATGCCTGAATGCTGACGGTCGAAACGTCAAATTTGTAACTTTTAATTAAGGCCAGTAGATGAACAAGAACAGAAAATCTGGTTATTTTCTTCTGATTGTTTTAGAAAAATTATTTTGTTACCAGTTTGAGTTCTGAATACTTAATGCATTTTCTTTTAGAGCTCGGTTATGCGAAAGTTACAAGAAAATTCAGGAAGACTCTCCTGATATTTGTGAAGAATAAACTTGTCTTCGATTGTTTCAACTTTCTCTGGTGAAAATTGGTGATTGTAATTGTTCAGAGACAGAAGGAAGAAAAGAGAAGAGTGAGAAAGTAGCGAGGCACGCCAACAAATTGTTAGTTTTTCAGTACGAAAAACTGAAAGTCGAGGCTTCCCGAAGCAAGGCCTCTACCTCCTTGGATTCTTCACTAAAGGTGATGTTCGTCTTGACCCCAAATGGCCACACGATGTGCAGTTTATCTTTGTTCAGCTGCATTAAGAATACAATCAATACGAACAAGGTATTGAACATTAAAAATGCGTAGACACTCTTGTTCCTCAATTCGATCAAATCATTGGCGATCCTAGCCTGTTAGGATTCAATAAAAAAGATAGAGAATTAGTAAAGTAATTTAAAGCCCCGCAGGTGACGACGTGTTAGCCTGGTCGGAAATGACAGAATTAACTAATGAAGGGCAAACTTCATCAATATGAAAAATCAAAATCAAGTCATCTTTAAAAATGCACCAAGATCTTTAAAATAGTTTCCCTTCATTATTTTAGTCCATCCGAGCAGAGGAACTCGTGCCACCTACGGAGCGAATTTTACCTCTTGGGAAGTCCCATCATAAGTGATGTTGGTCTTGATACCGAAGGGCCATTTCACGTGCAATAAGTCTTTGTTTAATTGCATAAGAAATACGATCAGCACGAAGAGGGCGTTAATCATAAAGAACGCAAAGACGCTCTGATCCCGCAAGTCCTTTAGGTCTTTGGCGATTCGAGCCTGACGTGAACAGTCAGATTGTGAATTAATGTTAAGAATTAAAAATGACATTGAAAAAATAAATGAATAAATGAATGGTGAAGCAATTCTTCTGTGGCCAAAGGCGGGTCTGTCAAAGAACAGCTTTTATAAATCAAATTTATGGAAAAGGATTTGAAAGAGCAATCTTGAGGGAAAGCTCCAGGATAGGGATCTCTTCAGTTGGAATTAATTTAGCATGTTTAGATGATCATGGAATATTAAAAATCTCGAGACCATCTGAAAATAAATTTAAACCAACTGAAGATTTCGTTTTCCTTTAAACCTTTTACCTTCTCCGCCTTGTCTTCGTCGATGGGGTAAAGATACTTTTCTAAAAGATCTTTCCAGAAATGTTCTTCCTGGAGATTAAGAACATCCACTTCCCCATTTTTGAGACCATCATCATCAAGCCAGAAGGGTCTGGACAGAAAGTTTCCTTCACGATTTCCATCGGTAGTTTGACTAGCAACAGTTTCCGTTTCACTGTCACGACCATCATCTTCTGCCGGGTCTTCACCAATGGCACCAAGGTGATCTGCTGTTCGTGAACCTACCGAAGATGCTCGTCTTCTTCCGGATATGTGGGCATGTGGATCCACAGCTCTGGATAAAAAAATCAATCATAAAACAAAGATAAAGAAAAAAAAACAGAAAACGAAAAACTATACAAAAACAATGTTCCTGATAAATCTTAGCTCTTACTTTTCAATAGTGTCAAGTCGCTTTCCTAAATGCTCAAGTGATTCAGCGATCGCCACAAGCTGTTGTTTCTCAGAAGAAGGTTTGCCGTGGGTGCATAGCATGCACTTGAATAACCCTGCCAAGGAAATTTCTATCGAACCTTCATCATCATCATTATTCCCAGCTCCGTTTTGCAAGAAGCCCAACAAAGATTTCTGCTTTGCTTTTTTCTTTGCTTCCTCCGCTTCCTTCTTTTCTTGTTCGATTTCCTATTTAAACCAAAATCATTAAAATATTCATCAATTCTCATTCAGGATTTTATTTTAGCTTTGCTGTTAGTTAAAACTACACAAAAAACGATCTACTACCAACTCAGTCTTCTTTCCTCGTACTTCTCTCGTGCCCCAAGTTATATCATTGAGATTATAGATGGAGAAAATAATTAGAAGTAGGTACATGGAGGGAACGCAAATGTAGTAAATTAATCCATAGAGCATGCAATTTAGTTCCTGGGGATGGAGTAACCCTGACACCAGTATTTGAAGAAAAACCATTAGTAGAAAGAGAGGAGATGGTGAGAACAAGCCATCTTCGACAATGTTAATCGCTATTGCTGTAATCACCGCAACCATTATCAATCCGTAAATAATACTGATCGTCGCTGCTGCAGTAATCTACCATGAGAAACGAGGTGTTTCAATTATAAAAACGCTGCTGGAAGCGAATCAGCTAGACAAAAACAATCACCATCACCAAAGCTTTTATGATCTCCACTAGGTGATTTCTCATCTGACTGAGTGATGTTAGTTGTTTATCTTAGCCAACTAATTTTTCCACCACACAATGCGACATCTAAGACGAACCTTCTTGGTTTTCTTCACTTGGACTTCACGAGTACCCCAGGAGACCACGTTTAGATTAATGATGGAGTAAAGGATCAAGAGAAGGTACATAGAGGGAATTGAGAGAAGGTAAATGAGACCCGGAACGATGCACCAAAACTCCTGGGGATGAAGACAAGCTGCTATGAAGAACGAAGTCGAGAGGGATGTCAAGAAAATAGCGGACGGAGAACCCATTCCGTCCTCGCCAAGCTGGAGGGCCGTTCCCACTATCACAGCCATCATAATCATCGCGTAAGCCGTTGATAATATTTGCGCACATATCAGCTGAAAGGATGGATAAGGACGTAACACAGTTTTCAAACGAACACAAAAGCCAAATAAAATTTGGAAGACAAACAGTAGTAGCAGATTTTGAAAACAAATATGTTGGTGAACAAAAAATGATGTCTTTAAATTATCGAACAAAATAATATAGACTGTTTATATACTTAGTGAGTGAGGCTTACCTGAACATTAGCCTTACACGTAAAACAAATAATCATGAATAAAAGAATTGGAATGATATTGTAGTAGAAACTGGTCCAGTTGTCAATCTTAAAAGCGGCGACGAAAGCTCCCACCAACATAAGGAATATAGTTCCCGGTCCAAGAATAGTGCCACCTGAAAATTTCAATTTGATAGTCTTTGATTCTTATTTTCAGGAAACAAACTTTGATTTTGAGATTGTATCGTACCCATGAGAAGAATCTGGTAGGATATGTAAGGTAGAGAGATGTTGTCATTTATTTTGATTGTACGTTTCGCATCCATAAGCAAGTCCATAATGTTGGCTATAGTCGAAGGCACCCACCGACGACGTTGATTGTAAAATTCATTGAAACCTTCCGGAGCGTGTGTGTAGGCATCACTTGCAGCTGAATACTCGACCTTGAATGAGAATTTGTTTTATTTAGTCTGACGAATAATCTAAAACTAGAGGCAAATCTTGACAACAATTGTAAACTGATTACATACTCGATAGCCTCTTTGCAACAGTAAAGTACAAAGCCATCTATCTTCTCCCTGATCGTATTGCACATAATGTCTAGCTTCGTCAGATCTGGTTGTATACTTCTTCATCACGTTGTCGTCCATCAAAGCCTTCCCTCTGAAGAGGGAAAAACATCCAGGGCTACAAAGAACGCATCCAATCATATGTTCTGTCGCCTTTTGAAGCCAATGACCAATCGCATATTCGAACATCTGGTACCAAACCATCGGACCTATAACACAATTTTACATTGAGAGATTCTCGTTTAAAAATTCTTGTTAGATTACATATGTTTCTTTTTTTTTAATTTTGTTATCAGAGTTTTATTAATTCCTTACCAGATCCAACGGGATGAATTCGTCCACAAGCTGCTCCAAGGTTCTTATTTTTTTTCATTAAATCCACTAACAATTTCACAGCTGCAGGTTGAAAATCGATATCACCATCTAGAGTTAGCAAATAGGTGTTTTCTGCGATAACTTCTTTCCGATCAACGCTGATTGGCAATTCCATTAATCGATGACCAAGTAGATAGTACATGTACATCACCTGGAAATTTTGTTAGAATTAGGTCTGTTCTAAGACATTTGCAAATGAATATTTATAATAGAACATCATACCTGACTCCAACGTTTTCTGTGACGAATTTTACTCTTGTCTTTCAAATGAGCTATCATTTTCGTTTTTCCCGGCAAAGTCCAAAGTAATCTTCCTCCATAAGGAGTTGGGATTTTCTTCGGTGCTCTCACATGCATCCGAGTTTGGTGAACATCAGAAGCTGCCTCGTCTAAAGTTCCGACCATCAATTTCACGAATCTGTTTACCTGAGATTCATTCTCGTCGTGGTCAGAAAGCTCGAAAGCGTCATCGAAGAATATATGAGCTGCAAATGAAGGAAATATTTTATGAATAATATGGAATATAGAATCTTTAATTTAATGATCATGATACTCACTTTCGAATTCATAATAATCAGGATCGACGACTTTCAGATACTTTTGAGCTACACGTCTCGCACATTGATCTTCATCTAATCGTAGGATGCTCTTCAAAAATTCTATCATCTCTTCTTTATTCTCGTGCCACATTGTAGCACAAGCATATATCCTTGTCACGTGATCACTATTTTTAACTGCCGATGGAGGAGTACTTGTTCCGTCAGTTTGTTCGTAGATTGTTTCGTAATCCCCATCGCCCTTTTCTTTTTCGATTTCAGCCAAATCCTACAGAGAAATACGTAGTTTAAGAAACTATAGATTGAAAAATTGATCTTAAATTCTTACCTCGACTTTGACTTCAGGCTGATCGTCCCTCTTTCGATTGAGTCCCATTGACTGGTCAATTAGCAAAGAATCGTACATCGGCACCACAAAAAGTTTCTCCGTTGCAGCCAAACGTTCGCATTTTGGAGTCCAAATATGAAGAGTAATCCAAGTTTGGGAGAGCAGCCAGAGCAGCCAAACCCAGGCGTATTGTTTGGAAATAAAATCGTTAAGGAAGTACAAGGGCGGCGATACGTAAAAGAGATAATCAGGTATTGTCCCATGGAAGAAACAAGGGTCGCCATTGCGAATACCACAAGCAGCGATGAGCAATGATATGGTAACTGGAATCGTCAGGCTCACTGGGAAAGCATAGCTGAAACCCTGAATCAGGATCTTGCAGGCGAACTTTCCTGAAAAGGAATTATTAATTCAAAGCCTGATAGAATTGGAATAAATCTCTTCAGGTCCATATAAAAGAACAATTCTTCCCTTGTATACATTAGCATATTACCTATTTCTGTTAGAGAACAAGCTCAGTTTGCTTACCAAATACGTAGGCGAAGTAGGCCCCGAAAATTTGCAATAAGAGGACGTAAAGTGGAGTATTGAAATCGGAATCTGTTGCCACCGTTTCACCATTTAGAACTATTTCTGCTAAATCAGTTAATGTTGCAGTTCCAGTTTGCCTGACAGCTTGTACGATGATTTTGTGTTTACCAAAAGCCGCGCCCATCATTGAAAAAAGGTGACCGACGTTTTCGCCTTTTGCTTGGAGAATTAGAACCGAGGTGATGAAAAAGGCGATTATTTTCCAAATGGAGATGAAGAGATAGGTGAAATATCTTGTCACTCTTAGTTCCTTTTTTACCCTTCCTAGTGTTCTTACTATGCCTGGAATAATTATTTTGGTTTTTTAGAACTTTAGGATTGTTATTTTAATTCAGATAATCTGTTTTAATATTACATTTTCAACTAGATTTGTAGATTTCATTACCTAAGGGGCTTCGTATCGAGACGTAGTTTTCCCACCATCCACACGAAACCATGATTAAAGCTGGCGGAATTAGCCATAAAGAGGGATTTGAGCTGTCCAGTAAAGGCCATACTACAAATCCCGTTGCTTGAGCAGCTAAAGCTGCTAAATCCACCAAAACTAGAACACATCTCCTCGACTCGTCTTTGTTCTTGTTTCTCGAGAGAAGACCTGTGAAATTAAATCCATCGGTGATGTAAATTTCATTTCAGAAAATAAAGTTTCAATTTAGTTTCTAATATTTTAGAAGTTGGATCTCAGAGTTATCACATAATTTGTATTTAAAATTCTCTTCAATATGTTAAAAATTTATTTTGTTTATTTATATTCTGTATAAATACTTACCAAGCAGTCCTGGAATGAAACAGACACAATTTGTAAGCATCGCGCCTTTGACTACGTCCAATTCAGGAAGAATTGCTAGGAACATAAAAGCTAAACCAATAACGTGAAAGCTCTCCATCAAGAAAACAAGCAAAAAGTGTGAAGAAAGAGGTTTCTTCCAAGATTTGAATATACACATTCGAATACTACGAATAAAGGTCCCAACTTCGGGAACAGCAAAGGCTATGATGATGCACCAAATCCATGCTATCCTCTCCTCTTCTGGTAACTTTACTATAAATTGCTCACCCCGGCCTGAAAAAAAAAAATATCGATTAATTTTCATTTTTCCCTAGCTTATTTTATTAACAAGCATTGAAGATTCATTGAGAAATAATAAAATAATAAGATGAAAAGAGCAAACATGACAATCCAAGAACTGATTTAAGTAAGAGAATCCGTAATCCTTAAGTGGAAACTGAATGTATTAGAAAGCCGAAAACTAGAGACATTTTTTCTTAATACTTTGAAACATACTTTTTTGTACATTATGAGCTATATTTATTTGAGAAAATTAATTTCTTTCTCCTTGTATAAAATATCCATCCATTTGAAATAATTTTAATGATACCTATTAGAGTTGTAATTTAGCAAATTATGGGAACGTTGGTATTGGTTTCACTTTTTCCTTCCTTTAGATCTTTAGGAATTTGAATTGCTGTTTTTTTCAGGCAAAAAAGAAATTGAGGTACTCATACCTACGAGAGAGATCTTGACTAATCTAAGTCCCGATCTATACCAATTATCCCATAATTGCGTGGATTTCTTACCTAATTCTATATTGCAATAGACTACAGCCCGATCGGCTTTCAGCTGTGAAGTCATGAAAAGTATGGTTCCCTTGGCGATGACCCCACTGCCAAGAACTATGACGAAGACTAGTAAATAGACGATAACTTTTGTAATTTGAACTGTTACTTCGGCACATCTTTGATTTGCCATCGACCCCGAGTCAATTTTTGGAGGTGGATCTCTGAAGACGTCCCATGCTTTCGTCTCAACGACTGTTCGGTGGCTACAAACATCCCAATATTTTTGAAATTCATTGCTTACAATAATTAATTTAATTAGTACAAAAATTGATCAAATCGATTAAGTCGAAGGGTTCACAACTCGATCGATGGAGTGTACACTGACTTTAAGTGATTTCAGTGACTTCATGTGAATTCAAGTCACTTCACGCCAGTGACTTCAGCAAAAGTGTACACCTGACTTCACAATTTGTTGACCCCTCGGTTAAAGTAATCTTATGTAAATACAATAATTTATAATAATAATAATTAATATAACAAACTTATACTTGGGGTTTAGAGGGCCTTTTCGGCGTGCAATTTAAAATAAAATCAGCTATTTTTCTCATTAGAATTGAATTATAATAGTTACGCCCATACATTTCTGCTTTAAAATTATGCAGCAATGAACAAATGCTCTATTTTCGTCGATTTTATATACAATTATAAAGGCTTGATGAATTTAAAAGTTGACTCTGCGTAGAGTACATCTTTAATATTAAATGAAATAATTTTTTTTCAAACATTCTTTTTTTTTTAATCGGAACCATCGGAATGGAATTTACCGTCTGGGTTTCTTATATTTCAGATAACTTAGTCAGTAAATGTCGCTCCGATTAAAAAGACTGAAAAATAATGAGAATGTCCTGAATTGGCGGTGGCTGTATGGTCGCCGATTTAAATTATTAACATTTGCGTGAGTCGGCATTCCTAAATTTTTCGATTCAAATAATTTTCATTAAATCAATTCTTGTTTGCTGGCCCTTTTCGCGCAAAATTTAAAAATTTCACCCCACCCACCTTCGTTAAATATTTGTCCAAATGGGAACAAAAACTTCCCAAAAACTACCATACAATAGGAATACTCTTTGCCTAACTTTGACTTTGATATATTTTTCGGATGGGTACCCTTGAGAAAAATGTCCCATATACTGGTCATTTTCATATCATTTAAGTTTTTACGTCTTCAATGTTTATTGCCTGTGTTTTTTAAATTTATATCGCATATTTTTTTAACACTCATTCGGATGTAACCTACTAATTTCTATAATTTAAACACTGATATAAAAGCATTTTTGATGTGATTGTTTACTTTAATGGTACCATTTCTTGAAAAATAGTATTGTCCCAAGTACATATTTTCAACTTCAAAACGTTTTACTAGCCAATTTTAAAGAATATCCAGAATATAATCAATGAACATATTTCAGAAAATGTATAAGATTAATGAAAAATTTATTACTCATGTAAATTCCTTAAATCCAAAGTTAAAGCATCATATATGTTTGTCTATAAAACTTAGAACAGCCGCATCCCATAACGTTTTCGGGGTATATTTTTTTAATTAAATTCGAATTGGCCTTTATTTTCGTATAACATAAGCTAAAATGAATAGTCGTGTCCCTTTATTTTCAATCTCTAGAAACTGCATTTTTTGGAATCGTATAGAGATTGGAATTACTTTTTCCCATAAGTCGATTAATAGTAAGTAAATGATGAGTATTATTTTATTAAATACAGTTGGATCTAAGTAGTGTCCAATAAGAGGAAATTTTTTCATGGTGAAATTACCATTAAACTCAACTTAGTGATATTTCACAACTCCTATTTATTCTTAGGTTTTGTTATTTTTTCAAATATTATAAAGGGAAAAGTTAGTAATTTGGATGTTTCTTAGGGAAAGTAATTTTATGAAACTTCGAGAAAAAAAAGTTGATATAGAATAATTGTTCCTTTGATAATATTACTCCTACGCTTGAGCAAGCTCATCAGTCGTGTCTCGTCCAATATGAAAAATTCCCTTAAAAAAAAAATTGCTGGATATTTTTTGACCACTATCATTATTGTACGTCTAAAATGGACCTCTATCATCTTTCCTAGCAAAGCAGTCCTAAACCTTTTATATAAAATCTAACTAACGCCTACGTGAAAAACTGAAGTTATGTGTAAATAACCCATGTTAATAACTATTAAAAACAGAAGAAGTGAAAGATTAAATAAAAATTGAAATTCCTCTTCAACATTCTATTCAATGTTTTTATAAAAATTGAACAATGGATCTCTTATTAATTTATTGTAAGTACCGACTTGATCCGATTGTGAGAGAAAAATTCCTTAGAATACTTTTCATGCTGGAAAAGCTGTGATAACTCTGAAAAATAAATTCTAACACTTCAGCATGGTATGCAATATCAGTGCATAAAACAACTCTGATATTATCAGAAATTCATCTCTTAATCAGCGCAAAAATCTTGATCTGTGGGCCTTTCTTTTTACATTTGAAGGATATGAAATGACTCAATTACACCAGCAATAGCAATCTTATATTTGTCGTGTTCACTGTGTGGAATTTTTCACTTGGTGCGTTCTCTACTCAAGTGATTGATTGCCGATAGAAATTTTATCTAATTACTTTAGACCTGCAGACAGACTCCAAGTCTACTGATGATTTAAACTTTTGCTATCCTGTCTTCATTGATTACTGTGAATCTGGTAGATTTTAAAATCTTCAAGTTATCAAGATTATGTTATCTTGCTACTTTAAGGATCATCCATGAACTACGTTACCAATTTTTTTATATTTTCCCCCCCCCCCCCACACCGGACCCCCTCACTGACAACCGTAGCCCCCTCCCCCATGGAAAGAAACGAAGTCGTTGATTATACGCGGAATTCGCGTTTATTCTGAATTTTTTCGAATTTTTAATGAATTGTCCTACAGTGAGTACAATTTTAGACCACAAAGAAGACTTTCAAAAAATAGTTGAATTTTTAACAAAATAATTAAATTTTTAACAAAATAGTTTCATTTTTAACCAAGTATAGTTGAGTTCTCAATCGAAAAAGATGAATTTTCAAAGAAACATTTAATATTCCGTATTTCATGTATGAATGTATGCATTTTTAATCTAAAAGGATGAAATTTCAACAAAACAGTTGAATTTTGGACTAAAAAAATATGACTCAACAAAAAGTTGAATTTTAAACCTAAAAAGATGAACTTTTACCAAGAATGTAATTTTTAATCAATAGAGATGATTTTCAACTAAAAAATATAAGTTTTCAACCAAAAATGGAATAGTTACATTTACAGTTTAAAAAATTAATTTTCAACAAAAAAAACATAAATTTTCAACTAAATAGTTGAATCCTCAACCAAAATAATGATTTTTCAAAAAAGAAACTTAATTTTCTGCTCGAAAAGACCAATTTTCAACAAAATACATGAACTTTCCAAAAAACAGTTGAATTTTTAAACCGACACTATGAATTTTTACCGAAAAACTTAATTTTCTACCGAGTATTTAATTTTTTAAATTAATAGTTCAATTTTCAACCAAATAGTTGCATTTTTTACCAAAAAATATGGTATATATTGAGATATGAATTTTCAAGCCGAAAAGACGAATTCTTCTACAAATTAGTTCAATTGTCAAATCGTAAAGATGAATATTCTCTACGAAGCCTGTCATACTTGATGTGTCAACAAAAAAACATTTTTATTTGAAATAAAAAACAGTTGAATTCAACCAAAGAAGTCGAATGTTCAACAAAATAGTTGAATCCTCACCAAAAAGATGAATTTTCAAATGAGAATAATAATTTTCTACTAAAAAGTACGAATTTTTAACAGAATACATGAATTTTCAACTATAAAAGATAAATGTTTAACAAAATAGTCGAATTTTCAACTAAAAAAGATAAATTTTCAACTACAAATGTGATAGTTAAATTTCAGTTGAAAAAATGTTAATTTTCAACCAAAAAAGAAACAAATTTTCAACGAAATAGATCAATTTTCCACCAAAGAGATGAATCTTCAACCAAAAAGATAAATATTCAACAAAGCAGTACAACTTTCAATTTTGACTTTCAATTTTTGACCAAAAAATATGAGTTTTCAACAAAATAGTTGCATTTTCAACAAAGTAATTAAATTTTCAATCAAAAACGAGAAAATAGGGAAAGAGGGGAATATGGAAAAGCAAAAGTTGCAAACTTTCTTAAAATTTATCATCAAGAAAAGTACTAAACGTTATAGAAGTTCGTAAAGTTACTTCCACTGGAGCCCCCCCTCCTCAAACTGTTATCAACCGTAGTTTTTGGCGTGACCCCCTCCCCCTCAAATTGGTAACGTAGTTTATGGACAATCCCTTACGATTTATCTCCAATTTATAACCCAGTATTTATTTTTGTTGCTAGTAAAATAATAGGTATCTTCACTTTACGTTCACTATTTAATTTTTTTTTGCAAATTTGAGATCATTTTTAAATTTTACAATCAGAAATACCTTTCAGCATAATCTTGTGTTAAGGGTGCACTTTCATCGTCCGAAAAGTCACCGACTCCGCCGTTTCCTCCTCCTGGCACCACGCCATTCTGTTGCTGAATTTTGGCCATTCTGGTTCAAAATTGCTGAAATAGAAAAGAATGTAATAATTTTTTTAATTTAAAAATTCTCTAATCACTTCTTATCAATTAAATTTAAACGTATTTAATCCCAAGAGAGTTTTTGTTTGCGCTGAATTCGAATCTGTCCACCGTTTGTTTATACTAATTCTTATTTAACAGGTAAGTGCGAATCAATTCTTTCAGGCAAATTCTTCATTCTTAGTGAAAATGTAAACAACAAAAAACACTTTTTGTCTCTCAGTGTTTCGTAAATTTTTAAGAAGGGTAAGAACAGTGTTTTTTTTGTTGACATATTCACTTATATCAAGAATAGAAAATACCAGAATGGATTTCTGCACAATTTTCTTAAAATGGATCTACATTATTTTGCACTAAAAACCAAGATTAAACAATATTATTAAACAAATTAAGTTCAAAATATCTCTTAAACAAGAATTAAGTGGAAACAAATGGAGGACAAATTTGAATTCAGTATAAAAAAATACTTCTACTAGAAATTTCTATCTATTTATAACAAAAAGCATTAAACATTTGAAGAATAAATATATTTAGGTAAATTTCAGGGTCCTGCAATATGGGAAAAATATTGCGTTTTAAAAATGAAGAAAATAAACATCTTAATGAGTTTTTTTTTAATACCAGTTAACTCATCATTGATTTTTTATCTCTGATCAAGTTATTACAAGATAATGTAATGCAAATCAAAATCATTCGCTTGAATTCATTTCCTCACACGCAATCACTTTAGAAGTTGACCCAAGTTGCGATATTTACCGCTATTTTTCTGAATTTGAATGTGGAAAACCGGTTATAATAAGAATAGAATTGTCTAAAGGTGGATAATCTTTAAACTTTTCAGGCTATAAAAATATAAATGCCAATGGAAATAATAATTTCATCACCTTTACATTTACAAAATAATAATATTATAACAAATATAATAATTATAATATAATATTTATATTTAACAATCGATGAGAACTTGAAAACCGGGACATCCAGAATAATGTAATCCCATTGTAACGATCAAAAGACTTTCCTGGGGATCATAAGCTTTGAAATAAGGACAGCCATGGATAAAGAGATTTCCATGAATGATTCCTTATAAAATGAGAAACATATTTATGGATTCCATTGAAGGGTAATGAACATTCCTGAGAAAAACGTGTCGACACGTTGTTTGATAATAAATCCTGTGGGAGTAATGAAGAGTAATCACGGTAACGAGGGATGATAGTATTACGCGCATGCACATAGGTGGAAAAATTTATAACCGTGAAAAACAACACGTAAGCGATACGCTGTTTTCCTTGCGCAACTTTCTATGTCCCAACTTATATTCTACGCCTTGCATATTTTTCAATTCCTAGTTTTATTCGCACCTATACTATGAAATGTTACAGAAAATTCCTATTTTATCTGTAACTGACTAATTTAATTGCACTCAATTTTTTTCATTAGTTTTTGCTTATTGATTCGATCTTTCTCAAATTAGGAGGCTTTCCAATTTTGAGGTTTTGAATTTTCAAATATTTTTAATTTGAAGTACCGTCACCCGAGGTAATCATGGATCAAAATTCGTGAATTTTTCAGATCAAATATTCTTTTTGAGACAAATGAAAATCCTCTCAAACTTAAGTTTGAGAGGAACTTCCATTCGTGTCAAGAAACATCCTTTTAAAACAAGAAGAAATTTCATATGAAAAAATATTATAAGAAATTCAGTATAGGCCTATAATGATTTTCCTGTAATGAATTTCTTATCACATTTGCGTGATTCTAGAAAACTCATTATTGAAAATTATTATAGGAAATCCAGTATAGAAATAAATAATGTTAAAATTTTGAAATAACTGATGCAAAAAAATAGAAAATCTACAAATTAATGATTTATTTATTTACTCAAGGTAAGATTTCAAACTTTTTCAAGGAATTTCTACAAATTTCAACCAATTTCAAGAGCAATGAAGGAACTTACAAAACTCAAAAGAATTTTGTATGATTTCCAAAGATTTTAAGCTCGATTCTAAGGGATTTCTAGAGGTCTTTGGAAAATGAATGAAATTTCAAAGGATTCCTAGCGATTCCAAAGATTTCGAGGGATTTTAAGGAATTCTACAAGATTTTTTTAATCTTCAAGATTTAAAAGATTTCTATGGTTTTGAACGATTTCTTACAGGACATAAATGAATAAGTTCAATTTGATTTATATCCAGGGCATTTCCAATGATTTCTACTTATTTTATTGGATATTTACGATTACCCATTTATATATTTTAAAGGATTTATCGTTATGAATTTCCTGTAATCTCGATAAAATTGTGGAGAATTCATAATAGGAAAAATTTTCAGAGAAATTTTCAGAGATTTAAAAAATGTCAAGAAACGGCAAAGAATTTTGAAACATTTACAAAGGGGATTTCAAATTATCTCTATGTATTTTTCAATAGATTTGTACGATTTTCAAAAATTTTAACAGATTTTAAGGGATTTCAAAGAATTTCTAGACAACTTCGGGCAATAATATACGTCTTATTTCAAGGGATTTCTACGTATTTCAACAGTTTTAAGAAATATGAAGAAACCTACAAAATTTAGAAGGGTTTAAAATATTCGAAGTTATTTTAAACAATTGCAAAGAATTTCAAGAGATTTAAAAAAATTTCCAGAGATTTAGAAAATTAAAAAAGATTCCACAGAATTTTCTAGAGAACTTTGGAAAATAAATGAAATGATATTTCAAGGGATTCCTATCAATTTCTAAAATTTTGAAGAATTTTAAGGTATTTTGAGAAATTTCATAAGATTTAAAGGATTATACTGAATCTCCAAGGGCTTCAAAGATTCCCAGAAATTTGAACAATCTTTTTTTAAAGATCTTTAATGAATAAGTTTCATTTCATTTACTTTCAAGGAATTTAGAATTGGTTTCTTCGGATTTCAACGATTTTAAGGAATATGAAGAAAGTAAAAAACTCTCAAAGGATTTTAAAGATTTTCAGTTATTTTAAAAGATTCCAAACAATCTCAAGATATTTCAAAAAGTTCATGGGATTTAAAAGAATTTTGTAGCATTTTCAAAGATTTCAAGGAATTTCAAAGAATTTCGCTTCAACCTCCAAGAATTTCAAAGATTTTAAGGGATTCTACAAATTTCAAGGGATTTCCAGAGAACTTTAGGGAATAAATTTGATTGATATTATTGCCAAAGGATTTTCAATTATTTCTAAATATTTCTAGCTTTTCCAGAAATTTGAAAGGAATTCAAAACGGTTTAAAAGGATTCAAGGGATTTCCACGGATTTTAACAGATTTCAAAGATTTAAATCAATTTAAACAAATTTCTAAAGGTAGTCGTTTACCATATAATTATTATACGTAATGAATTTCCTGTAATGTCGATAAAATTGTGGAAAATTCATTATTCCATAGTCGATCTCAGTTTTTTAATATATGTTATAATAAAACAATACATTATCTGTTGTCAATAACTCAGGGCCTACCCACATTTTTTTGACAATCTCAGGCGTGCGTATAGTCCAATATAGAACACACTTTACGCCACAAATTGACCTAGAGCAAAGTTTCAAAATTAAATTTAAAGGACCTATTTAACTTAGAGGAAATAAATTCCTAAAAAATGTTTGACTTCTTCCTTTTTCCATTTAAAACATTAAGAACTTTTATTTCTTATTCTCATTCAATTGGAGACAGAAAGAATTCCTATTGGAACAATAAACATTTGGATAGAAGATTTGTTCTGAATCAAGTATAGAATATAATTTCGAGTGTATTCTTGTACCGTGGGGTGTAGTAATTATTTGAAAAAGACTATACATTATTATAAGCCATCTCTTGGATTTATGATTGCAGATACTGAAGGTGCTGATATAAAAGGAAGAAGCTAAAATAAAAAAGTTGAAGCTGGCGCCTATGATTGTTTGCGCCACCTTTCTCTCTTTTTTCATTTGCTCCCGCCGAACAACGATCTGGCATCGAGATTTCATTGTCCGATTAAACTTCCGATTCGCGTTCATACTTGTACACGCATTGCTACTTCACCTCAAGATATATTTTATTTGAAACCGACATCGCCGGTCGGCACTTTTCAAGTGCAGGTCGCGATAAAAGGAGAAGATTATTCAGATAGAAAATAAAATGCAATTTATAAATGGATAAGTCTCTAGATTTCACGATATTTGTTATGCTGTTTCTTTCTCATCTCAAAATAATAATTTTCAAATTCATTCCATTCACTTTGTCCACATTGAAGCTCCTGTGTTTCCGTTCATTTTTCGCGAATTTTTTTCTCGCGGCTTTTGCTGTCCTGTCAATTTGACAGTTTATAATAGCAAACGTCAGTTTGACATCACTCTCTTAAACTGAACCAGTGAAATTATCACTGGTTGAATCAGTATTTTGAATTATCAATGGTGAACCAGTGATTCTCCCAGTGGCGGGTTTCCCATATAGGCTACATAGGCTGTATCTTAGGGCGGCGAAATTTGGGGCGGCAGAATTTTCCTGCCATACATTTTCAAAAATTTCGGACTTTTTCTACACAGATGCAGTCTGAGCGTGGTGAAAAATATTATCATAAAGATTGACTGAAAATATTAATTTTTATTTAACCCACTTATGTAATTCATTGAGTAATTCAAAACATTACATAATTTATCTGATGAATTTTAACTTTACCGCTCATAACGCTTCCAATTAGAAATCATAATTTGTCACGTTTTGAGATTGATCAAACATTGAAGGTTATAAAATTTAAGATTCTTTAATTTCGACCGAAGAAAATGACAGTAAATGTTTTTTTGTACAGAAAGCTAATTTTGTAATAATAAAATCCATCCAATCACTTTGAATGTCATTTGATACTAGGTGATATGATACCTCTTAATAACTTTTACCATCTTGAAAATTTCTATAATTTCAATTTAAAACTATAGTTTTCAATGTGCAATTCTGAAATAGTTTAATTGTTAAAGACTTGAAACTAAAGTTGTTTAGCTTCAAAAATTAAAATTTGTGATTTGCAAATATTTGTTTTAAGGTTTCTTCATTTTTGAATGCTCAGTCAGGAACGTTAATGATTTTTTAATTTTCAGTTTGTTATGTTAGGTTTGTTAACCAGACAAAATTCATTTAAATGTACAGTTCTTAATGCTTTTTTAGAATTATTAAATTTGAATCCAATCAGTTTTAAAGGCTTTCAATTTTTTAATTTAACTATATAAAAACAAGCATTCTTCAATATTCATTAAAAAAATGTAGCCCTTAAGATTTAAGAAAGTTAAAAACCATTTAAATCTTGGAAATCCTATTAAAATTCCTTAAATATTATAAAATTTCTTTTTATACCCTGAAATCTGATATTTCCTGAAATCCAGGAAAATGTACTGAAATACCTGGAGACTTTTTAATTTTTAAATCTCTTAAAAGCATTGAAATTCTTTCAAATCTTCCGCAATTCTAGTAAATTCTTTAAAATCGCATACAATTTTTTTATCTTTTTATAATCATTTAAGTCATTGGAAATTACTTCAAATTTTTAAATCTATTAAAAATTCTTTAGAATCCTTGTAAATACCGTAAAATATTTCAAATCCTTTGAAATCTTTTGAAATACCTTGGAATTTCTTTAAGCACTTACAAATTCTTGGGAATATTTTAAAATACCCTAAAATCATTCGAAGTCCCTTATAATTCTTAAAATCTATTGCAAATATTTGAAAATATAAAAATAAGAAAAATATAAAAATCATCGGTAATCTTTAAAATTCCTTGAAATAATTAAAAATACCTTCCATATAAAATTGAGGAAATTCTTTGAAATCCCTTGAATCTTGCTTTCACTTCTCAAACGCTTTAAAAATCTTTGAAATAATATTAGATCCCGTAATTAATTTTTGGGCTTTTGGGCCGATCTGTTTGACCGGCTAATTTAAGTCCATGGACATAATATATCCATTTTATTAACTTGAAGATATTTAAAGGAAAGAACCTACCCTTTTTTCAGACAAGAGAAAGAACCCTATAAGTTCGAAAAAAGTCTACAAAAATTGTTTGATGAATTGATGGATTAAAAATGATTTTATTTTAATTGTAAATTATTTAAATTTAGAGAATTCTAATGCTTCGAATGCTTTTATCGGAATCGGACCGATTTCCTCATCATATTACCTTTAACGTTTTGCAGAATTTTAAGTTTTTTATAACAAAAATAGCATGTTTTTTCAGAACTAATTGTGTATATATATATAGTTAAAAGTTTGTCATAAGGACAACCGCAGAATTTCGCCGGGAGTAGGTGCTAATATTAAAAATTGCACCCGCTCCCAGCGAAATCGCGGTAAAATTTCAGCTGTAACCACGTCTCACAACCGTGAGATGGGTTATTTAATTTAAAACAACTTATATTTTCATTCAACTTTATCACACTTATTCTTTTTTAAAATATTCTCAGCTCTTCTCTATCGATAACTCAGTCTGCATGTCACGCCGCCAACCCAATATTGTCGGTGCAACTCACTGACGTCACGCTACTTTCTAACTACGCACACGACCCTCTTCCGAGCAACACTACATGCGATGCACACACTATAGATTTTTAGTTGAAATGGCATTTAGTTGAATCGATATTTAGTTCGATTGTATAGCAACCAATCGATTCTTTATGATTCGATTCAGAATCGATTCTGGAATCGATTTTTCTAAGAGAATCGAACATCCCTAGCTTGCGATCAAGGTGAAAGAATAATTTTGCTAGGCGATATGAACGTATGGGTAGGGCCGTAAAGTTTCATGAAACTTTGACCAAATGAAAAGTTTCATGAAACTCTGGAAATGTTTCAAAGTTTCCAAAGTTTCAAACAGTAGGGCGGGAAAATTCACAATATAAAAAATACTATTAGGTATTAAATATAAACATTTAATAGTATCTTTTGTGTTTCAAAGCAAAGCGTTTCAACTAATTCAAATGAATAAATCGCGTGTTAATTATTAAGAACATGTAATTTTTGCAATACTTTATTTGAAAAATTTGAAAATTGATTTCAGTAAAGTGAAAACAAATTGTTTTCTTTCAAAAACATGCTTTAATTTTTATTAGTGCTATATCTCTTAATATTTTGAATTAATATTTGATATAGAAATACATATTTGCATAAGAAACATCAGCTAGATCAGGATTAGGAGTACACGTTTCTGTACTCATTTCTTATTTAACTACTGCCGCGTACTCTTTGCATAAGTCTTTTATATGAAGAATCATTCTCGTCCTATTTCTTAGATTCGTCCACGTATAAAAATTGCATTCAACTTTTATAACACGCCCAGTAAAAAGAAACTAATTGCATCACTACTTTCTAATCGAGCAATTCACGCCTACCCCTAAAGGGAAACGGCTTAATGGTATAATAATAATAATAATAATAATAATAATAATAATATGCATTGGTATTGAAACAGACATATTTTAATTGTCTTGTTTCTATAATTATAAAAAAGTATGCGTCCTATGCAAGAAATGTTTTTATTATACATTTTATTGCAACTTGTGTTGTTTCTCCATAAGTTTAATTTGTTCATATTCAACGTTAATTTTTATGATTTAAACTGAAAATACGCATGCTTGCGTCGTTTTTCCAAAAAGTAAATTTTTAATTTTTGATGCATTTTTATAACAAGAGTTTATAACAAATTTTTAGATCTTTTTTAAATGAACAACCTTCGTTTTTCATTTTGCTCGTCTTCTGTGTTGTTTTTCCAAAAATTTAATTTTTTTATTTTCATTCTTATTTTTTACGATTGAAAAAAAACTACTCGCTCTTTCTAACTATTATAAATAACAAATTTGCACATCCTCTTTGAGTGAACAAGTTTGCCTATTATTTTTATTTATTTCCTTGTGTCGTTTTCCAAAACATTAATGTTTTTATTTTTAATTTTATTTTTTTACGATTAAAACAAAAACTAAGCGTCCTCTCAAAAAATTGTTAGTGAAAAATTTGTAGCTGTTTTTTGGATGGGCAACTTCTGTCGATTCGTTTTTTCTCATAGCTTGTGTCGTTTGGCCAAGAATGTAATTATTTTATTTTTAATGTTGGTTTTCACGAACAAAATAAAAACTACGCATCCTATTGAAAAGTGATTCATAACAAATTTCTAGATCTTTTTTAATTACACAATTTTTGTCTCTTCATCTTTTCTTGTATCTCAAAAAGAAACGTTTTTCTCTTCTTGACTTTTTTTTCATATCGTGCGTTGTTCGGCTTAAAATGTTAATTTTCGTTTGTTTTTTTGAATTTTGAAAATGCTATAACTATGATTATACAATAGTATACTATAGCATACTACATTATCAAAAAATGTCACGAGGATAAATTGTTTGTCTTTTTGAGTACTACTAATAACCGTTTATAAAATTTTCAAATCTTGAAAAAAAGTGGTCTCGAAAATGTTCAAAATGTGCTCACTTTTTGAATCTTTATCCAAAATAGCTGATGAACGAACTCGTTCTTTCTTTTTAGGCCTCAAAAAAGTGTGCCAAAGCACAATCCAATCTGATCAATCTTTCGAAAGTTATCATGTCTACACGATATGAAAACCGACTAGGTCAAATTTTACATAAAACCAAAACCTTCTCATTAGGATTATTATTATTATTGTTATTATTATTATTATTATACCATTAAGCCGCGTCCCTCTCGGAGTAGGCGTGAATTGCTTGGTTGGAAAGTAGTAGTTTGTGGATGGGTATATAGGTATAGGGTAGATAGATATATAACTATAAGGTATAGATAATTTAGATTGATCTAGAATTCTCGTGTTATTTATTTAAATAACACGTTCATTCTGCAACACTGATATGACCCAGGTTTCTGATCAATCTCTCTAGCGATCACCCTACGTGGAGAGCCTCACGAAATCGTTATGTGTTGTTCCCCACTTGGGTCCATTAGTATCCAAGATCTTTGTTTCAGGCGTCATTCACTCTACGCACATTCTTTTTATAAACTATTTGCCGCCAAACTTTTCTGTCCTGGCATACTACTCTAGCTTCCTTCACGTCCATGCATTTTTTCATGCACGCTCTCGTGTTTCTATGGCTTCTTATGTGCCCAGATTAATGTCTCATTCACAGATTCTAACCATTCTTTCGGCGGTTTACCTCTGGGCATTCTGCCATTTATTTTAACTTTATACACCTGCTTGGTCAGTCGTTCATCTTTCATTCTTTGAAGATGTCCGAACCACCTTAACAGATTTCTTTTCCATATATCAACTAGTGTCTCCCCTGTACCACATTCTTTGAGGATTATCTCGTTTCGCACATTTTCCATCAGTGTTTTCCCGCATATTGTGCGCAGAGGTTTCATGCCAATTGCATTAATTTTAATCTTGTCCTTTTCTTGTTATGTCCATGTCTCGCTACCGTATAGTACACCCGGTACAAATAAATATTTATATACGGTCATTTGATTTGTTTTTACAATTAGCATTTTAATATTGATAGGAAAAGTGGCTTTCGAGTTTCAAATTACGGAACGTTATTGTAAAGAGTTAATATTCCATGCGGTAATATTCCAGGACAATGCTTGTTTTTGAAGGGCTGTTAAACGTTCTGAGGACACCCGGAATCGGATGAAACTTTAGTTTAGTGCATTTACTCGAAAAGCGAGACGACAAAAGTTTATCCAATGGGAAGCTTGCGGCATGTTCTGTTATAACGAAACACTGTACATGTAACCAGAGACATAAGTTTCACTTCCTGTATCCCCGGTCGTACTTCCGTAAGCCCGAGGGGTGCATCTCGCGTTCCCTCGCCACGAGAATTATCTCTCGGAACCTCTTCTCTTGTTCTCTCTTTCTTTTTCCCCTTCCCTCTTTCCTCTCTCCTCTCTCCTCTTTACACTCCCTTCCCACCTCTCCAATCACTCTTTTATCTCTTTCCCTTCTCTCCTGCCAACGAGGTCTCTCCCTCTCCGCATTTCTCTCTCCGTGAGAAAATTATTATTCGTCGTGCCAGTTCGCCTCTCTCTCGTCCCTCTCGTTGAACGCCATACAAAGGCCTCTATTCGCACTCTCTTTCTCTCCCACTTCGTGTAACTCGATTGCTGTCTTATTGCTTCCTTAATGCTCCATTCTCTTTCGCTTTATACCCACTTGGCGCCAAGACGTCTTTACCCTTTTTATTATTCCATCTCCAACCTCTCTTTATTCATTGAAATCCTATTTGGCACCCTTCTTTAACAGTGAAAAACATCAAGTTTTTCTGATGTCAAGATTCCTACATTATCGACTGCGAGACCATTCTACAACACAAATGGTTTCTGTTCGTGCTAAGTTTTTATAATGTTCTCGAAGGCTATTGAATTAGTCGCCAATATTCAGAGAGGAAGCGATAAATATTCACAATATAATTTTACGACGCCGCCGGGACCTGCAAGAACATTCTAGAAATTTAGCACGGACATGAACCACTTGAGCTGTAAAATGGTCTCGAAGTAGGTAAGGCAGGAATCTTGATACAAAGTCCCCCTGTCTATAGGAATTTTCTGTCAAGATTCCTACCTTACCAACTTTGAGGCCATTCTACAGCTCAAGTGGTTCTTGTCCCCGCTAGGTTTCTATAATTTTCTCCAAGGCGCGAGGGGAAAACAACTCCTGAAAATGCGGTCAAGCGAAGGTTGGTTACTCAAGTTTACAAGTGGATTACCTAAGATTATAAGTGGATTACCTAAGATTATAAGTGGATTGCCTAAGATTATAAGTGGATTATCGATCAAAGTATCATTCTCCATATTAAGAAGAATGGAAGTAGCATCGTACAAAGCATCATCATACATTCTAGAAATTTAGCACGGACATGAACCACTTGAGCTGTAGAATGTTCTTAAAGTCGGTAAACTCTTAGAATGAACATTTTGCACACTAAAGAATACAAAAGTGCTGAACGGTATTTTTATCTAGATTACGTCCCGATACGAGAAATTGATAGGATTTCCCCTGGTGCAACGAATTTTACGTTTTTTGTCTTACACGGCCTCCGACGCCCTGAGAATGGTAAATGCCGAACATCCAATTTACAGAGATTCAGTCGATCGAGAGATTACGGCGAGACGAGGTGGAAACAGAGGAGTATAGATAGACACTGGGGTAGGTAGACTGAGACTGACTGCAAGAAAAAGAAGAAGATGAAGAAGAAGAATAAAAATAAGGAGAAATTGAGGGTAGATGGTGGCCGGGGACGTTACGTTCGGTCGAATTCCTAAACATAACTTGATCGAATACTGGCTTCTCCACGATGCAAGCCAGTCTCGTAGATTTTTCTCGATTCTCCTGGACCTTATTCTTATTTCCTCCCAACTTGTTTCCTTTTATTTTCCTTATTGCCGATCCGTTTTCGTCACGCTTGTCCTGGAACAAATAGCCACAATACTTAAAATTTTAAACATACCCAACATTCACATTCCTCATCCATCCAAAGCAGGTTCATTTGATCTTCTGTATATTGTTGCAGCCTTCGGTCTCACGCCGCTTAATTGATACTTCTTGATACTTTTTTTAAACAATGCAACTATTTTGCTGCTATTTTGAAAAAATTAGACTAATGCTACTATTTTATCAATTTGCTCGATAATCCAATTATTTTTTCACTTTGCCATTAAGAATAATTTCAAACTGGATTGGTTAGAATAATATATCCGCCATCAGAAAAATAAAAATTTCAAATATTTAATGGGATTTCATAGATTTCAAACATTTTCGAAACTATTAAAAGGATTTATAAAAATCTCATGAGATTTTAACAGATCGTGACCCTAGAACCTTAGGGATATCACTTTTTTGATACAAATTTGTTAGTGACACCAAAAGTTAGTTTAGTGCAATCTCTTCACGTCATTTTAATATTATTATAAAAATCAGTCTCTAAATAGGTAAAAATGATCATGAAATGCACATGAAAAATTTGTAAAAATACAAGGTGCTATCTAGTGGCCGGTTGCCACATACCGAAAAAAATCGGCTATTTGTCCCGAATTTTCGGTACAAATTGTCCCTTTTCCAGGTTCTGATATTCGTGCCGAAAAAACCCTGGCTATTCGTACATAAATTTCGGTATACCTACCCACAGCCTTCATAAGTTTGGCTAGTCGTCCGAATTTTTGGGACTTTTTCGTTTTTTTTTTAAATTCGACTTTTTGTAGTTCGCTTAGTTTCAATTTTATTCAGAATGAAACTTTAAAAATAAAAATTGAAAACTAGAAAAAATTATACCATTTTAATTGAGAACATTGAAAATGGACTTTTTTAGTCGAAAAAATTCAAAATAGATTAATTTCAAATTTCATTACAGTCTTCTCACTCTTTCCCCTATTGCCTGTTTTTAAATAATTTATTTTTTCCCCCCTGTTTTCAAGAAACTTCCCCCTTTTCTCGTTTTTTGGCTTAAATGCGAACTGATAATTAATATAACCCCCGATGAAAAAATCCAACTTTTTTTGTTGAAATTTCATTCCTCTTGGTTCGAAATTTGACTATTAAGTTGAATTATTTTGTTGCAAATTCAATTTTTTTGTTAAAAGGTCATCCTTTTTGTCGAAAATGTATAACTGGTTCGTTGAACATTCGCCTTTTTGGCATAAAAATTTGCCTATTAGGTTAAAAATGCATCTCTTTTGTTGAAAATTCGTCTCTTTTGATTGAAAATCCAATTATTTGGTTGTAAACAAAACTGTTTGGTTAACCATTTTTCTATTTTATTTGAAAATTCAACTGTTTAGTTAAAAATTTATCTTTCTTGGTTGAAAACGATCTATGTGTTCAAATTTCAACTTTTCCGGCTGATAATTCAACTACTAAAAAATTCGTCTTTTTGGCTTAAGAATAAACTATTTGGTTGAAAATGCAACTGTTTTTGATTAAGGGTTAATTTCTTTTATTCTGAAATTCGACCGCTTGGTTGAAAATTCAATTATTTTGTTCCAAAGTAATCTTTTTTGGTCAAAAATTCAATTATTTTGTTGAACATTCGTCTTTTTTGATAGGAAATTCTTCCTTATGTATTAAAAATTCATCCTTTATGGTGGAAAAGTAATCTTTTTTGTGAAAAATTAAAGTTCTTAGGTTGATAATTCAACTGCCTTCTAAAAAACTCGTCTTTTTGGCGTGAATATTCAACTATTTGGTTGAATTTAAACTTTTTTTAGTATCAAAAATTCGATCACTTGATTGAAAATTTACCTTTGCAGGTTGATAATTCAACTATTTGGCTAAAACTTCAATTACTTTGTTAAAAATTCGTCTCTGTTGGTTGAAAATTCAATTACTTTGTTGCAAATTAAATATATTTTGACCTGAAATCTTAGGAATTTAAAGTGTTTCATATTGAGTTCAATATTTTGTATCTTTATTAATTTTATTTAAAAAAATTTATTTCCCCTTATTCACCACTTTTTGTGAGATATTCAAATTATACAGTCTTAAATTTTAGCCCCTAATTGTTGAGTAACTTCAAATTAAAAATGTCCAAAATGGATGTTCCTGAATTTCAGAATGAATGTAAATTATAAACTTTTATTTGTAAATAATCCAAGTTGACAAGTTTAATAGTTCAGAAAGAAATGTTTTAAACCCAGATGCAGAATCCTTTCAAGGTGAATAACTATTGTTGAAAAATTGTTTTAACTTTAAAGTTTATTTTGTGTGTTCAAGGAATATTTTAAAAATCAGTGTGAATTATATACTTTATATTTCTAAACAGATAAAGTTATTATTTTAGTCATTCAGTGTCTCATACTGCTTTTTTCGTTATCTTTAAAAATTGTATGCAACTTTCTTTGTAATTCTTTGCGATTGTTTTAAAGTCTTATAGACGATCTGAGCCCTGAAGTGGGTTCTTAAATTTAGGATGACTGTACACTGTTTGGGCCAACTTTTGTATGATGTGGTAAAGCTATTTTATTAGTCGGGACGACCATTTTCTTAGTTGCTGCTACTAATTGAATAGTTACTGCAACTAATGGAATTGTTGTGCCAACTAATAAAATATCAGTATCATATCTTGCTAACTAAATAGTTGGCCCAACTAACCATTTTTTCAATTAAAGATTCAAAGTAGAGCCTGTAGAGTGTAGATTGAAATGAAGTCGAAAGAGGATCTAATTTTTCAATCTGTAGGAGTTAAAAAATGAAAGTAGGGGCTATAGGTTTAAATTCAAAGTAGGTTCAAAGTAGGTTATAATAAGGAGTTGCATATTGAAAATAGGTGCTAAATCTCGACCCGGGATATCCGTTTCCGAGGAAAATTGAAGGATGATAAGGGAAAAATTGGAGGAGATTGCTTGACTCGTAATGTGTTATAGTACATGGCACGAGTAGATCGTGTGTTATGCAGCTAGTTAGCTGGCTTAGCTCCAGCCTCCTACGCATGGTATCGCCAAAGACTGCACCGCGTGAGACTGAGACCAAGCCCAAGCTGAAGACGAAGATGGTACCGAGGGTGGTGAATCTCGACGAAGCGAGCATACCACCCACATTGGCATGATGCCGGCTAGAATCAATGACCCACGCCTGCTTCGGTATTTTGGTACCTACTTCGAATACTGGTACCACCGCATCATTGCATATTGAAAGTGACTGAGAAATACTGATTTGTCAGCCCAAGAGAAAAAAGTTGGGAACGCGCCTCTTGGTCTACTCCCACTGGATCGAGTCGCTACCACTTTCAGCTATGGGAATTAGCTCTGCAAAAGAAAGCTACTCAACTTATCAATATATACAGATGTTTCATATTTTTTAAAACGCAATAATGCCCAGGATATTAAACAGTTGCATATCATTCTGATTATTAACTTCAGATCAAAGTGATCCACTTTTGTGGATCCAAAATTAATTTTGACATAACTTCATTCATGTCAGTCGAGTGGCAGTTGTTATCATTTTTATTGACAGTCGTAGGTTAGTCATGGACAACATAATATTTATAAAACAAGGAATTGTTTTAGATACATTTGAATTTTAGGGTACGAGAAAAATTCCAATTTTCCTACATTTTGGGAAAATTAATTTTTCTTCTTTCTGCTCGAGTGTTTCATTAGATTTACTTAGTTTCGACTTAACTTTAGCAAGATTCACATCTTCCTTGCGCTGACAAAAAATGTTTTAGAAATCGTTGCATTTTTTAGAAAATACATGAATTTTCAAAAAATAGTTGAAGTTTTAACTATAAAAGATCTATTTTTAACCAAATATTTGAATTTTTAAGCCAAAAGAGCGAATTTCCTACAAAGCAGTTGAATTTTCGACCCACAAATATGAATTTTCATTTAAAAAAGTTAAGTTTCAACTAAATAGTGGAATTTTCTACCAAAATAGTTAAATTTTCAACCGAAAAGTATGACTTTCGAACAAAATTTATGAATTTTCATTAAAACAAATGAATATTTCAACAACAATAAATACAAATCTCAACAAAACATATAAATTTCCAACCAAAAATATAATCTTAGCCTTTTCAAACAAAAAGAATTGACTGTAAAACAAAAAATAGTTGGATTTTTAACCAAAGAGATGAAATTTTAACTCAAATGATGAATCTGTAAGTGGAATAGTTAAATTTTCAGCCTAAAAAATTAATTTTATACAAAAAACGCAAATTTTCAGCAAAATAGTTCAATTTTCAACTAAAGAGAAGAATACATGTTAAGGAGAAGAATTTTCTACTAAAATGATCAATCTTTAACCAAAAAAATCATTCTCAACAAAGAATTTCAACTTTCAACCAGGTATAGTTGATTTTTCAACGAAAAAGTTTAATTTTCTACCAAAATAGAAGAATTTTGTACTATAAATAATTGTCTTATCAACTAAAAAGGATTGATTTTCAACAACAAGAAATGGATTTTTAACAAAGCAATTTAACTTTCAACTAATTAATCGAAATTTCAACAAACAAAAACAAAAATGAATTCTCAGTAAAAACTTTTATAGTTCATATTACAAAAAAAAAAGAAAAAAAAAAGATCTTAATTTTAAACCATATGGTTGCATTTTGAATTAAAAACTATGGATTTTTTACCAAATTGTTGAATTTTCAAACCAGAAGGGTGAATTTTCTACAAAGCAGTTAAATTTTCAACCTGCAAATATGAATTTTCAACCAACAAGGTTATTTTCATCTAAACAGTGGAATTTTCTATAAAAAAAGGTGCATTTTCAACTAAACAGATGAGTTTTCAATGAAGAAGATTAATATTCTACCAAAGAAGAAGGACGAGTTTTCAGCAAAATACATGAATTTTCAACCAACTAGCTGAATTTTCAACTAAAAAAGATTAATTTTTAACAAAAAATAGAATAGGTTCAATTTTCAGTTAAAAAGATATGTTCAACCAAAAGAAGGCAAATTGCGAACGAAATAGTTAAATTTTCAAGCAAAGAGACAAATTCAAAACGAAAACTGTAATAGTCAATTTTGATATAAAAAAACGAATTTTCAATCAAGAATGATTCTTCAGTCATCACGGAGAAAAATATATATTAAGACTCAATATCTGGATTCAAGACAATGATCTACATATTTAGGTGTAATATCTTGATATTAAATTCAATATCCAGATAGTAAAGTTTAATATCTCAATATTTTTATATTCAGAATTTTTTATGCCTGGATATTAAATTTTAATGTCAAAATATTCCAGCTTAATATCTAGATCGTTGTCCTATAGTTAAAAATCCAGATTTTGAATCTTAATATCCATTCTTCTCCGAGATGAGAGAAAACGAAATATAACAGAATTGTGGAATTTTTACCCATAAAAGGCGAATTTCGTACAAGACAGTTGAATTTACAACCAAATAGTTGAATTTTCTACCAAAATAGTTGGACTTTTAGCCCAAACAAAGCCATAATTAAAAAAAAAACAGTTGCATTTTTCACCAAAAAGAATGACGAATGAAAGATTTTCAATTTCCTGGGACCAACAATATTATATTAAGCTATAGATCTTTATAGTTCTAAAATGAAAATGTTTTTTTGACCTTCAAAAACTGTTTCTTTAGATTTACACAGTTCATGTGTTCGTCGAAACTTGATGATTTGTCGTAAAAAAAATGTAGTAAATGTCTTAGAAAGTTCAATTTTCGAAATTTCAATGTGCATGCAGACGGTCATGACTTGGATGTGGCATAACAACTGACACTCGACAGATGCTACTAATCAAAATTCATGACAATTTATGACAGGCAATTGACCTTAAGAATCGGATCATTCTGATGGGGTATTTACTGATCATATAAAAAATTCTAAATCTGTATAAAAGTGTTACGTATCATTTTGATCCAATTTCGGGATCAAATTGATCAACTGGCATTAATGTGTGAACTTACTTTTTTTCTCTATGGAGAAGTATACTTCCCTACTACGTGTGCACGGGAAAAAATTTCTTGAGACGTATGAGCGAATATAGAATATATTAAATTCAAATTAGAATATGTTCGCTCAGAATATGTAAAACGTTTATTTAGTTTAAGGATAGCGTTTAGTTACTTTACGTACATTCTTCACGTATAGATCAGTAATTTTGACCACGTTGGTCACCAAGTTGGTTCTAGCTATACTCATAAAGTGCATAGGGAAAATGGTCAAATACGTCCAAAGATATTCACTTTGGCTGATCCAGGGATCTTTCTAAATTCCTTCGTTCGTTCCCAGCTATACCTTGAGCTGTTATAAGGAATAACTTAGGTCCCACAGCTCATCTTTTTTCCGTGTATATTTCGAATCATTGAAACTGCCCCAACTTCCTGTTCCCTAGCATCTTCTTTGAAGGTATGAATAAGAATTTTGAATTTGAAAGACGACCAGAAGATGGAAATTTGCAAATCAACACCCCGACAGCTTGAAATTTCTTTTGTTCGGCGTCGATTGTTGATCTGACTCAACTGGTTACTGCTCGTGTAAGGTATTATTGCCCCTCATTATCTTTCAGAGAGAACGATCTGCTCTCATCGTTATTCGTCGTTGTTCCCCCTGTTGCCATATGCGATGACTTCCACTCGACTCGCGACTGTTCGACCTCTCTTAGAGGAAATTCCACACCGGCAAGTTGAATGTCAAATTCAATTTGGAACACCTTCTGTGTGTTGGTCGTCGTGAGAGAAAACTGGCAAACTGAAAGGCATGAAAGGAAACGAGAAACAAGGGAAGCAACGGAAAAGCTGAAGCCACATCGGTTCTAGAAAATGGAATATCGTTTATTCAGCGCTTTCAAAGGCACGATATTGTAGTGTATTTCAGCGCGTTGAAATTGTTCAGAGAATTTAACTATTTACCATAAGCAAGTCAGTGCAACACGGACAGGGAGAAACAGAACGTTATTCCAGATAATAAAATCTTTCCATCGAGTTGACAGTCGACACATTGTCATGAGGAAGTTCTGGATATTCATAATCAAATTAACAAATTTCTCAACTTCTAATTAATTAGACTTTTCACTCAAACAATAAACTAGGTCGCTTCACTTCCGGATGAGTTACAATACCAGGCCTGAGACTCATTTGACAAATTTCAAAATTTTGTGTCAGTAGAAGCATCTGTTTTGAAAAATAGTGTCGTGCAATTTTTCAAATATTACATCGAGGAGTTAACTATTTTTGAAATCTGGCACACGTGATCGATCCGGAAAGTATTCGACCTCGTACTATAACTTTGTACCTAGGTGTATTATTGTCAAAAGCAGGTATTTACTGAGTGAGGATGACGAAACGCATCGAACAAAGCATGTGCATGGAATTTCGACAAAAATTTGGCCATTCATGTTCGGAAACCATCGTTATGAATCAGAAAGTGAATGGCGATGCCTGCAAAGACCAAAACACATCAAAATGTGGAATGGTTGCGAATGTTAATGATTGGAAATCGTGAATTTAACAGTGAGAGAGATATAGGAAGACCTTATGATTCCAAAAACTATTGTTTCGGAAATTTTCAGCCAAGATTTGGGGATGATCTACGTGATTTGTGGAAAAGTGGTGACTGGGTCCTTCACCACGAACATGCACCTGCCCATTCATCGCAGCTCGTTTAGAAATTTCTGGTGTAATGCGATCTTACACAACTTCGACAACCCCTACACATTCCTTACCTGGCTCCCTGTGATTTCTGGTTGTTTCCTAAATGAAAGTATCCTCTAACTCTAAAAGGAAGACGATTTTCAGACGCAGGGGAAATGAAACAGAATGCGACAAAGCAGCTGTTAGCTATTCCGAAAGGTGATTTTGAGGTGTGCTTCCGAAATTAGGAGGTTCGCTGGAAGAAGGTTGTGGATTCCAAAGGGAAGTACTTTGTAGGAGATATCATTGCCATTAACTCTTACTGCTATCCGGTCACAAGGTCGGATACTTTCTGGACGGACCTCGTACAACATAAATCTTTAAGATACCCTAAAAGCTTTGAACTTCGTTGAAATCCTTTAGATTTTTAGAATCCTTAGAAATCTGTGGAGATCCTCTAGAAATTCTCGTGAAAACTCGTTAATTTTCTTAAATCTCCTGAATTGAATCCCTTACATATGGTTATTTGTTCCCTAAAGATCTGTAGAAATTCGTTGGAATATCATTGATATCCTAGATACCTTTTTAAAATTCTTTGGAATTTTCTGAAATCCTATGGAATTCTTTGAGAACCCCGAAAAATGTTGAAGTCTCGTTTAAAATCCTTGGAATCTTGTAAAATATACTTAACTCTTTAAAATCCTTTGAAATCCCTCAAATTGATAAAATCGCTACAAATCCCACAAAAATCGAGTAAAATCCAGTAAAACATCTTTAAATGTATAATATTTTTCAAAATTCTTTCAAAAATGATATCTTTTAAATCCCCTAAAACCCCGTAAAATCCCATAAACTTGATAAAATCCCTTTAAATCCCTCACAATCTTTTAAAATGCCATAAAGGTTTTGAAATTCATTGCAATACACAGGGTATTTTGAAAATGAAGTTTTGCGGCCACCCTGGACGGATAACCATAATTAAAAGACCGGGAAAATAAAAAATGGACTGAAAGAAAACCAGGAAGTGGGCTAGAATTTAAAATTATCCGGGCGAAGTTGACTCAATAATGCAAGAATTTTTTTGTATGTATTTTAATTAAAATACATATTTCACCGTGTTCGTACTTACAAATTATTCATTTATTGTCGAGTTTATTGTGCAAAATTCGTGAAAACATTCCGACTTTTCTAAGAAAGGAGCAGCAGAACCGTCTCTGAAAGATTTTTTTTTACTGCCACTCGTTCAAGTTTCTCAAGAGACTTAATTTGAATTTAAATGCATTTCAAATCTGAAAGCATTCCTTTTTGAGTAATATCAGAGTAGAAAGTACATCACGATTTGAATATCAGGCGTTTAAATACCAAGTATTTGATGTTTAAAACTGAGACTGGTATAAATGTTTTGAATTTTAAAGTATATAGCAAAAGATACATTAAAAATTCATTCCAAAAATAACTCTATAAGGTTCTTGAATGTATTTCAATACATTTTGATATGCTATTTATAAACATATTTCGCTGATTTACTAGTCTCGACTAGAATAAATTTGTTCTTTTTTGATTGAAGGTGAGCCCATCCTTTTTTTTTATACACTTTGACTCAAGATCTCAATCTTTTGACTAGAATATTTATTTAAAAATTTATCAGAATCAAAGTGCAAGATCTCTCAACTCAAAAACTTTTCCTCAAAGCAATAAATCGTCCTTTGCAAGTCATTACCGATAGATTTATTACAGCGACTTAATTTTTTGTCGCCTCGAAAAAAAAGTATCCGTATATTTTTATAATTTGCAGCTGTGCAAACATTGACAAATCTATAGAGATAATCCCCGAAATTCCATAAGCACCGAACATCTTTTTTTGCGTCAAGTCTGCCTCATCTTTCACGCCTCTCGCAAATTCTTTCGAATTTTAATTAAACCATCATAAAGCTTCCAATTATGAAAAAAAGGGGAAATTAAATAATCAGGGGAGAAATAGGACATGTCTAGGGTGGAAAATTACGTCAATAAATTAAGTCGTAAAGAAACACGTACTCGACAGGAATGCTGACCTTGGCGTTTTTCTTTACGAACTAGCTTCCATCCACCTTATCGGCGATAGAACGTAAACTTGAGCAAAATTCTTGACGCTTCTCTGATTTAGTGTAATTGAAGGGCTTCGGGCAACCGGTTATCTTCTTAGCATTTTTTAAAAGGGTAGGAAGGAAAGTGAGCGAAACGTAATTTGTAAAGGTTGAAACGTTCACTTTCAATTTTCTTACGAAATCCTCCTGTTCTCTGCATAGTTATTTGTTTCACTTTTTACGTGTAAGAATTGTTGATTGAAGAGTGATTCATCCATCGTAATATCATAAATTATATGATATAACACACTCTCAGGTTAAATAATGAGATGTTTTTTTAGATAGTACCTGATTATAGTCGCATTAGGATTGGACGTTTAGTTTTGAAATATCTACTTCAGGGTGGCCTCAGGTCAGGGGAAATCTGGGGAATGGGGAAAGTCAGGGAATTTTGTTGGTCTGGGAAAATCAGGGATTTGGAAAATGCCAAGAATTTTCTAAACCTTTCAAAATTTTTAAGGCATTTCTGTTGATTTCAAATGATCTGAAATATTTTCGGGTATTTTAAAAGAGTCCGAAGAATTTTCAATAGATTTCAACCATTTGAAGGATTTTAAATATTTTAGGGTATTTTAAAATGTTCCAAGGCATTTTTAAGAGATTAAAAAATTTGCAATGAATTTTCAATGATTTGAAGCATTCTAAGAGACATAAAACAATTTTCATGGGGTTTTAAAGAATTTACTAGAATTTTTGAAGATATGGTTGAATTTTATAGGATCTATATAAAGTTTCAGGATATTTTTTTTAATTCTTAAGGGATTTTATTAGATTTCTGAGGATTTCACTAATTTAGATTTTTATATATTTTTTGCAATTTATTAGAATTAACTTAGAATTCATTCTGAATTCTTAATTATTTATACTGATTTTTTTTCAATTCATTTGATTAAATTCATAGGCATTTCATCAAATTCTTTTGAATACCTTTAAGTTTTTCTAAACTCATTTCAAACTTACTGAATTCAATAATTTTTTTCATATTTTTGAATTTTTTTCAATTCACTTGACTTTTTTTTAATTCAGTATGAATTTTTATAAATTTCATCGGTTTCTTTTATTTCCCTTAAATTCATCTACATTCTATCCAGTCTTACGTAAATCAGCCGAATTAAAAAATGTATATAATTCATTTGATTTCTTTTGAAATTAACTTAAATTCTTTAGAAGTCTTATAAATTTATCCTGATTTCGTTCAATTTTCCCTGTAATCCTTATACATTTCATCGAATTATTCTGATTTTTTTTAATTCAAAAGAGCATTAGTTACATTATTAATTCACGTTAGTCACTTTTTGGGTTCGTCAGGGAATTTCGAAATTGAACTTTTTTGACCATTTTTTTAAATTTTGACTTTGTACTTTTCTTTTCACATTTCAATTTGCTACTTACCTCCCGTATATAAGAGGAGAAATCTCGCTTTGGTGCCAAACTGTAACATATATGATATTTAATTCGTCCGGCATAAATATGCAGCTGTTCTGGTATTTCGGTGCTTCTACGTTTCTTGGCACGAATAAGAATCGGCGCCCGCTGGTCTGCCATGACCAACAGGCATAAGATCTTATTCACCTTCTTCCAATATTTTATAATCCGAGTTATAATCTCAATGTTTGAAGTACAAACTTTTGTTTTTAAAAGTGACGGCATAAAAATATGTAGTGCTAACAATATTCTAATAATTACACTGAAAAACGTTTATAGTTCGAACAGAAAAATACTGAAAAATCCAACAAAATAAACTTAAATATTTAATTTTGATATTACGTTTTTTGTTGACTAGCGTAGTGTAATTGTTTTTTGTCGATGCAATGACGGTTTTTGATTTTCATAGTCCAAATTAGAATGGTTTTAATCTTTAGCTGTGAAAAAATTCATCTCTAGCTTCGCTGGGATTCGAAACCAGGACTCACAGATTGCCGGTCTGGTGCTCTCGTTCTCCTCTGTAGATCTTTCTTAGTTGAAATTCATGTATTTTGTTGAAAATTCGTGTTTTTCGGTCGAAAGTTAATCTTCTTTGTTGAAAATTCATGTCTTTGGTTAAAAATTCAACTCTGTGTTGAAAAATTAATGCACTTTGTAGGAAATTGAACAATTTTGTTAAATTCATTTTTTGGTTGAAAATTCGTTTTGTTTTTTGCATTGACAATTCAACTATTTTGGTGGAAAATTTATTTCTGTGGATGCAAATTTAACCAGATTTAACTATATTGTTGAAAAATCGTTTTTTTTTTTTGAGGTTGAAAAATAATTTTTTTATCTGAAAATTTAGGGAATTAATTGAAAATTCATGTATTTTGATGATAATTCGTCTTTTTTGGTAAAAAATTAATCTTCTTGGTTGAAATTTGAACTTTTTTGTTAAAAACTCATTTTTTCTGTTTAAATATTCTTGATTTCGGTTGAAAATAATTTGTGTGAAAATTCTTTTTTTTTATATATATTTTTTAAACTAATTTTTTAAAGTGAAAATTTAACTTACACATTTTGTGTTGTAAACTTATTTTTTTTAGTTCAAAATTCAACTGTCTGGTTAAAAATTCATCTTTTTTAATTGAAAATTCAAGCAACTGGTTGAAAATTCATGTATTTTTATGATAATTCGTACTACATATTTTGTTGAAATTTAGTTTTCTTGTTTGTTGAAAATTAGTTTTTTCAACTGAAAATTTAACTTGTACGTTTGTAATTGTAAATTTGGCTTTTTTAGTTGAAAATTCAACTAGTTGGTTGAAAATTGATGCATTTCGTTAAAAATTCGTCATTTTAGGTAGAAAATTAATCGGTTCGGTTGAAAATTCAACTGCCTGGTTGAAAGTTGAACTATTTTGATTAAAAAACTCATTTTTTCGTTTTAGTTGAAAATTCCTCACTTTAGTGAAAATTTAAATATATTTTTTTAAATTGTGGTTTTCTGATTGAAATTTTATTTTTTATTTATAGATCTGGATTTACATACTCCAGTTGACGATTCTTCATTTTAGTTGAAAATTCATCTATTTGATTGAAAATTTGACTATTTTGTTTAATATTCGATTTTTTTGTAAAAAAAAAAATAATTTTTGGAATTGAAAATGTAAGTATTTCATTTTTGGTTCAAAATGTATATTTTTTAGTTGAAAATTCTACTGCTTGGTTAAAAATTCCTGTAGTTTTTTGAAAATTCCTTTTTTTTTTTGTTTTGAAGAAAATTATCTTCTCGGTTGAAAATTTATGTTGTTGGTTGAAAATTCAATTATTTGGTTAAAAATTATTCCACTTTGTAGAAAATTCAATAATTTTGTGAGAAAGACTTTTTGGTTGTAAAAAGTTCAACTTTTATGGTCCTCTGAAAGCTGAAAGTAAGTTTATTTTTTTCACTTGCGTTAATCCCGCAGATTAGATGAAAGTAGCCTCAAAGGAACTGAAAATGTTCATAATCTAAAACATTACAGGAAATTAAAACGAAATAATTAAAGAATTTGTATAACATTTTAATATCTAAAGCTTTTAATATTTAACGATGAGTTGCTCTTAACAATGACTAATTACAAATAAATAATAATTAATTGTTGAAGCAATTGGTAAATGCTTTAAACAAAGATCAGTCTTCCGCACAACAAAAAAAGTACCTTTCAATGAATTAGTAGGAAATAATAATTATTTAAATAAGTAGAAATTGTTTAAACGATTGTAAATTCCTTTGAAAAATACTTAAAAACATTTCAGTGCTCGAATAAAATGATTTATGGCAAAAAGGTAAAAACAGAGCTCGTAGGTATCAATTTTGGACAAAATGCTCAATATCAGTTTTTCGGGGCATTTTTGGGACTACATGAGGATGAGTGTGGGCATCAACATTCAAATTTGTTTAGCGGAAATTAGTCGTTGGAAACTCCCCAACAAATTCTGATAATCTGCCGCAAGCTAAGTTTAAACCCAGAAACTGAATCTCATTTTTCAAAAAACCAAAGTTTTTTAGATCACCGTGGTGTAACACCTCCTCCCTTAGTTTAAACTTAAGAGTATGAAAAAATTCCGAAAAATGTATAAGTAAATATGTTGAGTTAATAGAAACGGTTCATAAGATACATTGATTTGACCTGATAAATTAGGGAAATTTACCCTGGGAAACCCTCCAAGTGACCTGAAATCTGAAGTTCCATAAATCGTCACATTGTATTGTGAGGTATTTGGAGAAAACGGAAAGTCGATGTCGATGAGGAACAAAAAGGAAGAAATATAGGTAGAGATGAGAGGAGACACATACGGCGAGGAAAAAGAGAAAAAAAGAAATTGAGAAGTTAGAGCAGATGAGAGATTGCAGACTTTAGATTCTTTAGAGTTTAGGTACTAGGAATGTACCTATATGAGTGTAAGAGAGATTGTAAGGTGTTTGGAGAGAACGGAAAGTCGATGTCGATGAAAAAAAAAGGAAGAAATATAGGTAGTGATGAGAGGAGACACATACGGTGAGGAAGAAGGGAATAAGAGTAAAGAACAAAGTTAGGAAGTTCGAGCAGATGAGAGAGTGTGTGATGAGAGTATGTACCTATATGAGTGTAAGAGAAAGAAGGTTGAAGGTAGGCGGAACATAGTTCGCGCTTTAGGCGGCTCTATTTTCTCCGTGTGGTCTAGTCCTTTATTTCCTTTTCTCCCTATAGTCCTATACTATACTAGCTACATTCTCGTCTTGCTCGTCTCGCATCGCGTTCAATGCCCATCGGCTCCATCGAGATATAAATCGCCCTTCCACATAAAGGATATGCGTTTTTTGGATAATGAACATTTTTTTTATCTTGCTTCTCCGCACCATGAGGCGTCAGAATAGAAACTGGCGATCCACCACCGGAAATTGCTCTTCATAATTTTCCCTTCCTCAGATTATCATAAAAATCCGATCTATTCAATGAGGTGCAAAAATCCCCTCTTTTCTATAGCCCGATTCATCTTTCGCTCTCCTTTTTATTCCTCTCTTTTATAGTTTCTTAACAATATTGGATCTATATAGCAGGCCTTGGACTTTTAACACTTTTTTTTTTAATGATGCAACTATTCTGCTACTATTTTGATAAAACTGATACTAATGCTACAATTTTCTGAAATTACTCGCCGATGCAACTTTTTTTTCATTTTGGCTTCAAATTTCAAGAGGTTTCAAGAGATATTACCAATTTCATGATAATTTACGGAGTTTCAAAGTATTTCAAGGGATTTCTAGGTATTTTAGCAAATGCATGCAATTTTCTAGCATACCCAAGGACCCTGAAGATTAAAATTTTTTTTAGGGACATAGGATTTGAAAGGTTTTAGGGTGTTTTACAAGATTCAAAGAAATTTCAAGAGATTTCAAACATTTTAAGGGATTTTAAAAGGATATCGAAGCTATTTTTATTTTAAGAGATTTTTACGAATTTTGTTATGTCTCAGAGGATTTTAAAGATTTAGAAATTTTTAAAGGAATTTTAAGAGATATCCAAGATTTAAAGATGTTGTACGGGATTTGATAAGATTCTAGTTCATAGCATTTTAAAAATCTCAAAGGAGTTTAAAGAATATAGTGTATTTTAAAATATTTCGTTTTGTAGAAAATTCATATTTTTGGCTAAAAATTTCAACTGGTTGGTAGAAAATTCAACAGTTTGGTTAAAAATTAACTCTCTTGTTGAACATTCATCTTTTCGGGTTAAAAAATTCTACTATTTTGTAGAAAATCCGTCAATTTTTGTTTGAAAATTGATCTTTTTTCAGTAAAAATACAACGATACGGCTTAAAATCTGTTTTTGAATACCAATTAAAATAGTTTTAAGTAGAAATATCAATTATAGTATTCTTCGTTGAGAATAAATCTTTTTTGGTTAAAGATTGATCAGTTTAGTTAAAAATTCATCTTTTTTGGTTGAAGATTCATCAGTAATTATTTTGTGCAAAATTCGTCTTTTTTAATTGAAAATTCAACTATTTCGTTGGATTCGAGGTTAAATTTTTGGTTTGGCAATTTATCTTTGTATGTTGAAAATTTAACTATTTGGTTAAAAATTTGATTCTTTGGTTAGAAATTCGTCTCTTGCTTGAAAGTTCAACTATTTGGTTATAAGTGCAACTGCTTGAAAATTTAACTATTTGGTGAAAATTCGTCTTTTTGGTTTGAAAATTCATCTTTTAACTCCTTTGTTGAAAATTCTTTTTTTAGGGTTGAAAATTGATCTCTTTTGATTGGGTCTTTTGAAAGGGTTTAAGCGTTTTCAGGTTTCGTCAGTTTTCATGGAATTTCAGATAATCTGAAAGATGTCCTCATTTTTTAATAAATTTTGAAAAATATAATAGACTTCGAGATCTTTTACGGAATTTTACTCGGTTTTTGTGGAATTTCCCCAGATTTTAAGAGAGTTAAAAGAATTTTAAAGAGTTAGGTTTCTATCTTGAATATTTAAAACAATTTATCATTGTACTAAATACTAAGGTGTGGTTTTATTTTGTGTTTCAGGTACGTATAACTCATACAGTGGATTATTTTCTATTTCAAAATAGAAATTGATGATCACATTGGTATGTAAAAGATGGTATATTGCCTTCTGGCAAAGCATGCCGGATTCAACTTTTCTATTTCCGGCATATTTGATCTACAAGTAACTTCTTTGTCGGCCGAATTCTAAAGAATTCCAAAAAATGCATAGCGAATTCAAAAGAATTCTATTGTTTGTACAGAAAATTTTTAGAAGACTCTTTTTTTAAATTTAAAATTAGGTTTTTTTTTAACTGGAAATTTAGCTATTTCATTTTTGGTTAAAAATGGATTTTTTTAGTCGAGAAAGTCAACAATTTGTTCAAAATTTCTGTATTTTGTTGAGAATTGGTCTTTTAATGTAGAAAATTAATGCATTTCTTTCTTTATTGACTGAAAAATCTTTGTTGAGGATTGAAGGATTTTTTTAATTTCTCCTTTTTTGATTAAATTCAATTGTTTCTGATTTAAAATAAAAATCTTCCCTTGGTTAGAATATCAGCTATTATATTTTTTTTTGTGAATGCATCTTTTTTGGTTAAAAATTCACAACTACTTATTTAAAAATTGAACTACTTTGTTCATTGATTAAAAACATTAATATTTGACAAACTCTCCTCCCCCAAAATTTCAGAAAAAAAAACTAAAAGTAACGTCTGATAATTGGGGGGCTCAAATTTTTCAGTGGAATTAAGAGGGCTTAAGTACTTTATGTATCTGATATACAAATTTTCACATTTTAAATTTGGTGTCCTAAATCTCCGACGGGGAGGGGGAATCGCCCCAATTCACCCCCTGGATCCGCCCTTGGGTACTCCTCTATCTCTCTTCGGAAGAGAAAAATATGCCCGAAGAGAAAAATATTCCGGAAGAGAAACATATGCCGGAAGAGAACATTAAAATCCGGTAAAATATGCCGGAAGAGAATACAATTGCATGGCACTATTTTGTTATTATTGACACTATTTTGAATTTCTCAAATGAGCCCAAAGCTTGATACAGTGCTAAATTTATGAAAAATTGACAGAATAAAAGGAGGTTTTTGTTGGAGAATTGACCAAATTCACGAAAGCATGGTGAATATTTTGTTGGCACGCGAGGGCGGAAGGGAGGGGTGCTTTCTTAAAAGGGAGGCCAGGCGAACGAACCTGTTATACCTGAGCATCGAGATCGAGTTCTCTTTCTTTCTCTTTTCTCCTCTATCTTTCTCTCTCTCACTCTCTTTCTCTCTCCTTTCGTTTCCACTTCCCTGATCTTCCCTTCTCCTTCGCAACCTCCTTTTCCGTCTTTCCCTTTCTCTCAAACTCACTCCCAGTCTCTTTTACTCCTTCTATTCGGAGAGACTGGGCAGTGGGCAGTAGGCAGTGTCCAGTGGGCACTCGAGATGCAGTCGATATATGTTGGCGCTGGACCGCGATGGAATATAAAATAGCTGAATGGGAACGGGAAGGGACGACGAGGGAGTTGCAGTTGAAGAGATTGCTGTTGCCATGTGATTTCATTTGGAATTATTGCTCACATGCAGTCATTTGTAATATTTATTTCTGCATGGCATACATTTTCTGAACTTTGTTATTGCTACTTTTGAATAAGAAGGAAAATCGGGAGCTCGAATCTAACCCGAGGTTCCTACAGAAGTCCGGTTTAAAAATTCCACAAATTTCCCAGGTCTACTTTTTTTTTTAATCCAGTTAATTCTATTGAATTTCAATAGATTATACTAGTCGCAGACTAATTTACCAACCGACCAAGTACTAAAATGTAGATGACGACTTTTATTTATGTGCGACTAAAAAAATTCCAATAGCTTCTTCTAAATTCTATAACTTTTCCGGGTTTTGTAGAACTGACCTTGAAATTTCATTCGTTAATAGGGGTTTACCAATTTTTACGGTCGTAAAATGGTTAAAAAAAAAGTGTTAGATTTCCGAAACCTCCAGGGCAATTTGTAGAGTGGGAGGTGTTTTCGATCTCAGCGAAGCGGAACGAAGAGGAAACGAGATCTTAACCAGACTGCCCTTATCGAGGTTAGACTGTATCTCGAATTATTATCACCATGCATCGCAGCTCTGAGGCTGACACCTGTGCTGACTGCAATGCACTTTTTAATTGATTAATATTTATTTTTACTTTAATGTCATTATTAAAAATAATTTATCTTTTTTTTTTTTGCAATTCATTGAATAATTTGAGTGTTCTCTTCCAGCATATTGTGCTGGATTTCAATGTCCTCTTCCGGCATAATGTGCTGGATTTTAGTTTTCTCTTCTGGCATATTTTGCTGGATTTTAATTTCTCTTCCGGCATATTTTTCTCTTCCGGAGAGAGGAGTACCTAATTTTATTTCATCCTGAGGAAGCGCAGGAATCGGGCCTAGGCGCGCTCTTAAATTTTCTATTCGTGCATATTCAGAGCTACGACACAGTCACTTGAGTCACTTTTAGCCACTTTTTTTTCGCAAATTTATTTAGTCACTGCTTTCTATCAGTTAAAACGGAGAACCCAAGGATTTCTGAATTTTATTAATTTTTTTTTTTTATTCCATTGAATTATTTTGAATTCACCCTGAATTCTTAGTAATATTCTAGAAATCTACTGAATTCGATGGATTTTTTTTGGATTTTCAATTTTATTTAATTCACCCTAAAGACTTTTAAATTCATCTTGAATGCTTATGGATTTTATCAGATTCTTATTCATTAATTTTATTCACTCCCATGTATCTGAAATCTATGGATTTTTTTGTAATTAACAAATTTTGTTATATTTACTGAAATTATTTTTATTTTATCTTGATCTCGTCTGAATTTCATCGTATTCTCTTGAATTCCCTTGAATTCTTCTAAATTCACTCCAATTTTACTTAAATCAATAAAATATCTTGTATTTTTTTTCAATTCATTTAAATTCATTTAGAATCCCCCCTAAATTCTTATTAATTTATCCTGAATTCTTTAAACTTCTTTTGAATTCTTTGGAATTCTCTTGAATTTTTCTAATTTACTCTGCATTTTTTTAATTAATTTAAATTCTTCCAAATTAACTTAATTCTACTCAATTCAATGAATTTGTTTTTCGTTTTTTTTTAATTCTCACTGAAGTCTTTTGAATGCAAATGAATTTGGAGAAATTGAAGGGAAATAAATTTATCTAAATTCACTCGCATTTTTTTAAGTGGTTGGTTTTTTTATTTGTGGAATTTTTTTAATATATATTTTTTTTAATTAACCAAAATTCTGATGAATTCACCCTGAATTCTTATTAATTTATCCTGAAAATTTTAAACTTCTTTCGAATTCTTTGGAATCCTCTCGAATTTTTTATTTATCCCAAATTTTTTTTAATTCACTCGAATTCACCCTGAAGTCTTGAATGTGAGTGAATTTAAAGAAAATTAAGGGACGTAAATTTCTCTAAATTCACATCAATTTTTGTTTAATTCGTTGGTTTTTTTTATTTTTTGAATTTTGTTTTAATTCACTTAAATTCTGAGTAATTCGCCCTGAATTCTGTTCACTGCTATTTTACACAATTTAATGGAAATGCAGTGATTTTTAAAAAATTTTGTTATAATATATTTTTTCAATTTCTTATGAATTTTAACAAAGTCACTTGAATTCCCCTAGATTCTTCTAAATTCAATAAATTTTACTCAAAATTAATTTATACATTTTTATTCTGTGTTTTTTTTTTATTCACTCATAACTCTTAAACCACCTTTCATTCTAGACATTTTATCAAAATCTTTTACATTTCCTTGAATTCTTGTAAATTCACTTCAATTTTACTAAAATCAGTGGAATATTTTGGATTTTTTGAATTTTGTATTTTGTTACTTCACTTGATTTTTTTTTTAAATTGACTTTGAATTTTTTTAAATTTCACCTTATTTTTTATGAATTTCATCGAATTATTCTCATTTCCCTTAAATTCCTCTTAATTCACTCGAATATTATTTAGTTAATTGTTTATTTTTTGTTTTTGAAATTTATCCTAAACATTATTAATGAACATTAGTCACTTTTGGTCAATTTTAGTATTTTTTGGATTAGAAATTAGTCACTTGTTGGAATGAACTTTGAATTCTTTTGAATTCATCATAAATTCTTTGGAATTCTTTAAAATTCCTTCAAATTCAATTTTTTTTTCTGATTGAATTTTAATATCCCGCAAAAGTTGTCCACCAATACCAAGGAACATTCTTTGTAGGTACCGTTTTTTTAATGCTCGGCAGTGTGCCAAAAACATGTTTTTTTGATTGAGTTAAGTGTATTAAATGAACACTTTTTTGGAAAAAGTTGATTATATCGAACCTGAAATTTCTTCAGCTTAAATCGAAGAAACATGCTATTATTCTGCCTTGATATAAAAAATTTGTTATTTTAGAGTTATGGGATTTTTAATTTTTTCGCAATATCGTTGGATTGAAGATCGACATTTTTGTCTATTAGCTTGGCTGATAAGGTCATACTTTATCGCAAATCAATTTTTTGTTTCGCTAATTAATTAATAACCGCGAGAAAGTAAGTTTTAAAAAAATCACTGCGGGCTGGGTTTGTACCAACAACCTCCTTATTATTACGCCACCGCAATCCATCAGCGAAAATTTTAGAACTTGTATTTCCTGAATCTTAGTGGAAATTCGTATTTTCCTATTTTTATTAGATCTTTGTATTTCAAGGCTAGTTTATTAATTTTAAATTAGGTTTCATTCTGACTGGTTAAGTGATGACAAATTTGTTGAGGCCTATTACCAATATGTCGATATCAACTTTTTGCAATACTGGTAATAGTAGGCCTCAACAAATCTATCATCATTTAACCAGTCAAAATGAAAATTAATTTAAAATTAATAAACTGGTCTCAAAATACAAACGTCTAATAAAAATACGAAAATACGAATTTCCAGTAAGATTCAGGAAATATAAAAAATGTTCACTGATTAATTGCGGTGGCGTAATTTGTAGCGCACCTCACATGTAAGGATGAGGTTGTTGGTTCAAACCCAGCCTGCAAGAAATTTTTCAGAGCTTATGTTTCTCGCGGTTCTTAATTAATTTGCAAAACGAAAAATTGATTTGCGATAAATAAGAACCCTACTTCTCAGCAAAGCTAACAGACAAAAATTTAACATCGACGTACTGGTAAAAGCGAGGGTATAAGGCCTCAACAAATCTATCATTATTTCTATATATTATATCATTTTTATCTCGATTTAATTTCTCGTATACCGTAACTTATTTTTTTTATCATTTTATATGTTATATATTTCTGACAGAAGTGAATAACGTCTCGCCTCTCGACGTGCAATTTCTCCACGTCGACATAGAATAAATGTATAAATGCAACTCGAAGGAAAAAGAAAAAAGAAAAACTATTTTTCTCTCCTTCCTTATTTCGTCTCTGTCAGCTTGTCGGGCAGTAAAAGTTTCGATTTGACTAACGACCGACATATAAAGATACGCAAGTGGATGAGGAAATTTCACGCCATTTCGTAATCCCCTGAATTTCTTCAGGGGATAAAGAGGGCCAAAGAATTGCCGAACTCTTAAGACTGAAAGTCTGAACGATCGTATTTTTTTCTGATAGGAATGGAATATTGCTAAACTTTTCCTGGTAGAACGACAAACTGCAATATCGTTTTTCCTTTGATGAGGGCTGTTCTTCCATATCCAATAGAAAAAATTATTCAAGTCTTCTGAAGAAGAATATTTTTCTGAAGTCACTTCACTTTTACTGATTGTAGTTTCTTTTTCAGATTCCGAAAAGTTGAAATTAGAAAAGCTTTCAATTTTGAAGGTGCGAGAATTTGAATTTCTCTATCGAAGTTCCAACAAATTGTTTTTCCATACGAGGAATAATTATTATTCCTCGTATATGGAAAAACCGTTCTATTTCAAAATTGCTCTTCCTATTTGGTTGTAAATGCAACTGTTTGGTTGAAAATTATTTTTTTTTTTAATTCAACTGTGCGATTAAAAATTCAAATATTGTGTTAAAAATTCGTCTTTTTTTATTAAAAGTTCAACTATTTGGATGTAAATGTAACTATTTAATCTAAAAATAATTTTTTCGACTGAAAATTCAACTATTTGTTTAAAAGTTCAACTATCCGGGAATTTTGAAATAAGGTTTGCAGCGATCCTGAAATTCTATTATTTCGTCGAAAATTTAATTATTTTGTTAAAAATTCAACTATTTTGTTAAAAAGTCAACTCTTTTGGTGGAAAATTCAACTGCTTTTTTCAAAATTCGTCTTTTTAGATAGAAAATTCATCTTTCTCGATTGTAAAATATCTATTTTTGTGGTTGTTAAAAAATGAACTTTTCAGGTTGATAATTCAACTTTCTTCTAAAATTTCGTCGTTTGTCATGAAAATTCAAATATTTGGTTAAAAATTCAACTGTTTCGTTGAAAATGTAACTACTTCGTGATAATATCATCTGTGTTGGTTGAAAATGATCTTATTTGTTGAAAATTGAAATTTTCATGTTGATAATTCAACTTCCTCGAAAAACATTCGTCTTTTCGGCTTGAAGATTCAACTATTTGATTAAAAATTCAATACTTTGTTGAAAATTCGTCTCTGTTGATTAAAAGTTCAACTGTTTGGTTGTAAATGCAACTGTTTGGTATACAGTTATTATTATTATTTTAACTCTTGGTTGAAATTGATCTATTTTGTTGAAAACTCGACTTTTCAGGTTGATAATTAAACTGTCTTCTAAAAAAGTTGTCTTTTTGGCTTGAAAATGTAACAATTTGGTTGAACGTGCAGCTGTTTTTGGTTGAAGTTTAATCTTTTTTATTTGAAAATTCGACAATTTGGCTGAAAATTCATCGTTGTAGGTTGACAGTTCAATAATCTGGTTAAACTGTCAAATTTTGTGAATGCAACTGTTTGGTTGAAAATTGTTCTTTTTTTTTTTAATTGAACTATTCGATTTAAAATTTATCTTTCTTTGTTGAAATTGATATTTTTTGTTGAAAATTCATCTTAGAAATCTTAAGAATTTAAATCATTTCATATTGATTTCACCAGATAATCCTATATTTCCCCTGTTTTGAGATCTTTTTGGGCTGCGAAGACCGTTTTAGTTCGATGATGTTTGAGGCTGACCTTTTTCGACTAAAATGGCAAAAACTGGTAAAATCTTCTTCTCTAACTTTATTTTCCTTTTTCAACTGTTGCCAGTGAGTCAGAAATCAGAATGAGACCTGACTCATGAAGAAAACTAAATTGCAGGATAGCCTCTGGCGAGGACAACTTTGCTGGTGGAAGTGGAACCTCGAGAGTGCGAGAACGGCTTTATAATTAAAAGCTCTCCTTTTAATAGAAGTCAGATCCGAGAGTGTCGATAGCTGATGCATCGGAAATCGGCGATTTCGATTAGAGAACTATATCGAGTGACTGTAATTGGCACGCGGCTTTGTCGGACAGTGCCGGTTCTGGTGGTGTAGATGTAGAACTCTAGACTCCCAGACTCTGCTTAGCTTTTAGCTTTTAGCTTGAGCATCTCAGCCACACAGCTTCCTATATGAGATTCTAAAGCGAGCAGGTTTGATTCTTGACTCGGTTGGAGCGGCGCGGCGCGAGTCAAAGCAGCGGAATGCGATGGGCGCGCCGCGGGGTGGTGCGTTCTCCGGGTTCGGTCCCATGGACCCACCAGAGTTTTTCTTTCTTTCTTTCTTTCTTTCTCCCTTGTCTCATTCTCCCTACTTCCATTCTCTCCCTCCCCTCCCTCTACTGCTCTCTCTCTGTCTCTCTCGGTCTCTCTCTCTCTCTCTCTCTCTTGGAAACTTCTGCACTTTCGCGCGATCCAACTTTCTTCGCTCCTCTTCCTCCTCATTCTCTTTCTCAACTCCTTCGCCATCTATGGAAACAATAATTCGCTTTTTTGCAATCTCCCCTCTTCACCCCTTCGAGAGCTTTTTACAAAGACCTCCCTTATCACCTTTTCATTTTTCGTTGGGACCAAGATTCCTTAGTACTTCGGGAAGAACAATGAATACAATTCCGTTCATTCAAATCAGTAATTAGAATTTTCTTCAAGTATGGAAGGACGAAGTAGGCTAGTGAGAGAAGACTAGGTTGGTCCAAAACCCGTGCTCCCGGGCCTCTGAAATTACCGTGAGAATTTAAAAGAAAAAAGCTCAGTTTTCGAAAAATGGAGAAAAGATGTATCTATAATTAGCTTTTTGTAAGTTAAAGTTTAGTCACATCCGAGTGGAAAACTTTGGAAATCCAATGGACAGTTCGGTTATCCGCGCTGATAATTCGAGGTAATTCACTGTAATGCTAGGTAATCCACTGTGATCCTAGGTAATCTACTTGTAATCTGGGGTAAGTAATCCACTTGTAATCATGTGAAATACAATTGTAATTCGGAATAATACACTTGTAATCATGAGCAATCCACTTTTAATCTGAACTAATCCTAGTAATCCACTTGTATTCCTAGACAATTCGCTTGTTGTCCTAATTAATTCACTTGTAAATCGAGTTAATCCACTTTTAATCTGAAGTAATCCCAGACAAACCACTTGTAATCATAGTTAATCCACTTTTCATCCTAGATGATCCACTTGTTATCTTAATTAATCCAAGTAAATCACTGTAATACTAGGCAATACATTTGTAATCCTCGGTAATCCCCTTGTAATCGGGATTAATCGACTTGTAATCCTTAGTAATCCACTTTTAATCCTTTAATACTAGGAATAATGAATTTTTAATCTGGAGTCATCCTAGTAATTCACTTATATTCCTGGACAATCCACTCATAGTGCTAATTAATTTACTTATAAATCTAGGTAATCTACTTTTAATCTGAAGTAATCCTAGATGTTCCATTTGTAATCCTAGACAGTCCACTTGCAATCATAGTATTTCACTTTTTATCCTAGATTATCTACTTTTTATCTGAAGTAATCCAAGTAATTCGGTGTAATACTAGGAAATGCACTTGTAACCCTCGGTAATCCCCTATGTATCCTAGGTAATCCCCTTGTAATCCAAGGTAATTAATTTGTAATCTGCAGTAATTCTAGTAATCCACTTTCAATCCTAATCAATCCATTTATAGGCATAGTTATTTCTCTTGCAATCCTAGGTAATCCACTTGTAATGTGAAGCAATCCAGTGTAATTCTAGATAATCAACTTGTAATCCTATATCATCCACTTGAAACCCTAGGTAGTCCACTCGTAGTCTGTAGTAATCTAATGTGATCCTAGATAATCCACTTGTTATATAAGATATTCCACTTGTAGTCTTAGACAATCCACTTGTAATCATAGAAAATCCGCTTGTAATCCTAGATAATCTACTTGTACTCCTAAATAATCCACTTGTAACCCTACGGGCCTAGACAATCCACTTGTTATCCCAGATAATCCACCTTTTATCTGGAGTAATCCAAGTAATTCAGTGTAATACTAGGCAATCCACTTGTGATCCTAGGTAATTCACTTATGATCTGGAATAATCCACTTGTAATTCGAGGTAATCTACTTTTAATCCTACTCAATCTACTTGAAATTCCAGGTAATTCAGTTGCAATCATTGATAATCCACTTGTAATTCTAGCCGATCCACTTCAAATTCTAGGTAATCCACTTGCAATCCTAGGTAATCAACATTTAACTCTAGACAATCCACTTGTTATCCTAGACAATCCCATTGTAATCTGGAGTAATCCTAGTAATTCAGTGTAATACTAGGCAATCCACTTGTATTCCTAGGTAATCCCCTTGGAATCCTAGGTAATTCACTTGTAATCAGGAATAATCCACTTGTAATGCTAGTTCATCCACTTATAATCCTAGCCAATCCACTTTCAATTCTAGGTAATCCACTTGTAATCCTTGGTAATCCATGTTAATCCATAAGAATGGCCATACGCGTAATTCTAGTAGGGGCTGAGTAATCCACTATAATTTTATACACATAATCCAGCGTAATCCTATGTAATCCGCACTACTCTTGGGTAATCCAGGGTAATTCTGTATATGGAGGTAATTCGATATAATCCAGGGTAAACCACCTCCGCTGAACCGAATTTTTATGAGTTGCTTCTCCCACGATCTCTTCTTAAAAAATGTTTAAGTAATAAATATGACCCAATAACTTTAAATTTTCTTCTCATATTAACAAAATCGATTTTGTAACACTATCCATAACGTACTGATAAAAATTGTTTAAAAAAGTAAGGATTGTTTAAACAAAGTATTTAACAAAAAAATATTACACTCAACATTTGTTAACTGTGGCATTAATTCCAGAAAATAATCACTTTTTGAGATTCGATGGAAAAACAATTTTACAGATAGAAATTGTTTAAATAATTGTAAAATAGTTTAAACCAAAAAATATTACTCTTGAAATTCATCAGCCGTATCATTCATTCCAAAAAATAATATCTTGTTTCACGATTTACAGGGACACCAATTTGTTTAATTAAATAATAATTTATAAATTAATAAAGCATTAGGCTTCTTCATCTCATCTATTGTTAATTTTACCAGGTTCAGTATTTTCGGTGGGCTTTTAAAGTTAGTATGGGATGCTGGAAATTATTTTAAAAATTTGCAACCAAATTTCAAAACTTTTGCAATCTTTGTGTTAGATATATACTCAATATAAAATGTATTACCTTAATGTAGAAAAAGTATATTTTCCGTGCAACTAAACAGGTTGCAAATTTACACAGCAGTACTGTTGCGGACCTCTAAAATGTTTGCAAATCTAATAAGTTGTTGGAGCGATCTTAAAAAACGTTAATGTTAATTAGCAAAAGTTTTGAATTTTTGATTTACAGTCCAAAGCTCGAAGAGGGTTGCAAAATAGGTTTGTTTTCTCGATACATGTCCTCATCATTTGAAAACTTTTCTAATGTTACTTAATTTGTTTTACTGACTGTCCAAAAGGTTCTGTCGATTCGTTCATGTTCGAGGGTGGCCAAGCTTTCAAAACTTGAATAGATTTCAATTTTTTAAAGTCTAAAGCCAGACAAATCTTAGACAGCTCAATGAGAAGCTGACCCTGAGATGTCTCTTCCTCTAAAGTCTGAAGTCTAATCCTAAACCTCTATCACTCTTTTCAATTTGAAAAAAAAAATCTTGTCTACTGCTCTAGACATGAAAAATAGAGACACATTTTTAGGCACTTTGTCAGTCCTAAAGTTATTGCAGCTTGTCATTGGATGACCGTGTGATCGAGTGAAACACTGACTGCATACAATCATCAGCCACAGCTGATGATTATTGACGTCATCGTTGCTAAATTGGATGAACTCTGTACTCGGTGAGTAATCGGCGTGTCGCTCTCCACACTCTATTGTCAGAGAGGGAATTAAACGGGAAACTAGATGTACAGTAACATATAAAGATAACTGTCTGCTTTACATGAATTGTAGGAGAAAAGTCTGCGAAACAAGTTGATCGGAAGATGCCAAAGTTAAATTGGCTGTGGAAGTTAGGAAAGGCCTGAAACCATAATATTGGGCGTCAGAACAAGAAGGGGGATTTATTCACCCCATCATTGATGCCGAAGGAAGGAAGTGGAACAATCAAATTATATTAGATGAAATGTGTGTTAGACTTGAGAAATTGGCTCTGATGATATTACATCTTTTGATAGATTTATTGACGACATGGTGGATAATTAGATAAGGGTGGTCGCTGGACCGGGAAACCGCGAAATGACCGGGAATTTTCTGTGACCGTGAAAAACAGGACATTTCTTTTTTGAACGGAGATTTTTAACATTTTTAGTTCGAAAACGCTTTTAGTTGTTTGAAATGTCGCGAATAGAGATTAGTTGAAATATTTCTAATGTTTCATTAAGTGAAAAAACCGAGAGGGAAACAACTCTGGTAATTCGTATTTTTGAGTGATCGCTGTATGACGGAGTAATCCATTTGTAATCCAGAGTATTCCACTTATATTTCAGGCTAATTCACTTACAATCCAGGTAGGGGAGAGTGGGGTATGGTGTCGGTGCGGGGCATGGTATCGGTGCGGGATATGGTGACTATTACAAATAACGCCCGTATTTTTTGATATTCATATTAGTTTTTCACATGAAATAGTTTTCTCTGTTTTCCAACCGAGCAATTCACGCCTACCCCGAAAGGGAAACGGCTTAATGATATAATAATAATAATAATAATAATAATATTATTATTATTATATAAAGATTTAATTGTTTGAGAGTTCCAGTCTCGTGGTATGTACTAATCTGTTTGAATAAACTGAGATTAATGTTCTCTATAAATTTGAATTATTAATATAGAACAAGAACTGGAACTTGGAATTCAGATAAATTCTGATCGGTCCTTTCTGTAATCAGAATTCTATAATGCACTTTAATACTCTCCCAACTTATGCAATCGATCGCTGCAGACGCTCATAAAGGTCCGACCTCGACAAACTTATGCTTTTCTTCCTTCTCTTTCCTCTCTGTTATCTCCGCGTGTTTCCCAAAGATTTATAGACCAACCAACGTGACCCAATTTTCTTTTCAAACCCGTATGAAGGATATTTCACGCAACAGTGATCAGAAAAGTCAACGTCACTTCCAATCTTCCCCCGTGCTTAATCCCTCTTAATAATTGGTTTTTTCATCCGATTAATTTTCGTAAGTCGACATTGGGTTTTACTAGAATTCTTTCTATAGTTCAATTTTGACACTTTATCACCATTCAACGCAGACTTAATCCCATTTATTCACTGCATTTTCAAGGGCACGATTTGATCTCGATTTCAAAACGAACAAGTTTTCAAGTCTAATCTGTAATAGTATAATACGTTGGCCGAGTTTCAGTCCAAAGAACCTAAAGTATAATAGAGCTGAACGTGACACACACAAGAGGCACAAATGACAACATGAGAAAGAAGTAGCGGTAGCGTTGAGTCACTAAAGCATTTACGGACACAGCAAGGGAAAATGGTGATTTGTGTTAGAGGGGGCAAGGGGAAAGGAGGAGATTTAAGAGAAAGAGTTACAGACGAAGACTAAAGGCAATAAACCTTGTTACTTTCCTGCAGAAACCAGCTTCAGAGTTGCTTGCGCAACTACTACTCCGCCTCTACCAGTCTACCTGGACCCCTCTATCTTAGTGTTTTGTAACGTGTAACAGAGCAGGAATGATCGCTTCCAAGGAAGAAGCTTCGCAAAAAAATTTGCTGCTTAGGCTTAGGCTTTAGTCAAGTACCTATTCCCTCCCATGATCTGGAGTTGACCGAGAAATAGGCTGTTTGTAAAACTATCCTCCGTTACGAAGGAAATTTACTTGAGAACACAGAGATGGTCATGCTATTTATGCTTTGGTATTCTCTCAAGCTGGAAGAATGATTTATGATGATTTGTGTCTTCGAAGAAGATCAATGGCCACTGATACTTTTGTTACCAGAACAGAAGTGCACTTGGGCGTTTGAAGTGTATTCGATTAATTTTTGAATACTCGCACAGTCACGATGCATATGTGTATGATTTGTAGACTTTGGCATCTTTTTTGTGCCTCCCATTCAATGTAATACAATCATTGAATTTCATTTACTTTCGGATGTCTACCATATGCTCATAAAAAAGAGTTATTAACCGTGGTTTAGTTTTACGAACCTTTCGACTTTCTTATATTAAGCCTCCCTTTTTTCCTTGGATGATCCTGAGAGGAAAAAGGAAGATCAGCTGACCAGGCGTCAAGTTTCATGAAGATGCTGGTTTTGGGTTTACATTTGACAATTTACAACATATGGTTCGAGAGAGCAGGTAAGGCAACTATACTGCTGGGAAGAACGTGTTGCTATGTTGAGGGAAATCAGTTGTAAAGTAATATAAGGAACAGGAGAGAAAGATCAGAGTAAGGGTCGGGGACACGTGAATCTGTCCACCCTCGTCTCTGGAATGCGTCGCGTCATCATGTCAATCCCGAGGGTCAGAAAACCCCACCCTTGGAGTTTCGAGGGTGGAATACCCCCTTTGGCTTTGACTCGTGAAACTCAACCTAACGTCCTAACCTTCCCTCGGTCATTGTATACTCAGCTTCAACTCAGCCGGCACAGCTGGCCTTACTCTTCGCACACAATATTATCATACTACCGACACCGTAATTCTCCCTTCACCCTTCCCTCCGGTTTTTTAGGGTTGAAATTATCAAGCTAGAATCATAAAATCCAGTCATTGAAATCGTCAATGGTTGTCGCATTGTAACGAAAACAATTTTAAGATGATTATCAGAACCACTTTTATTGTTTGATTAATTAGGTTGTGCTCTGTCAATCAGAATTTATTACCGAACTGATTTTTATTTTTGGCGAAACATGATTTACAAGCAAATGTCATCTCAAGTCTCAGCTCTCTTTCTATCAACAAAGTTTCATGTTTATCTCTCTGCACTATTGCCGCTATTTTTAACGGCTTATCAATGAACGTTAGAAATGTGGTTACGCTTATCAGCTTTACACTTTGGAATGCCTCCCACCGCTCCAATGGCCCTGATTAGTAATTACAGATACGGCATAAGGTGATATTTAAACATTTTTATCCTGTGGTGTCAGTGAACAATTTTACAATCGAAAGCAACTCAACTACGTTGTACTGCTGATTTCCTCTAACATTGTATAAAACCATCAGAACCGGTTCTGTTTTTGACCTGTTTCTATGCACCATTAATCAGTTGCGGTTTAATATGTTCTGCTGAAGGCAACTGTAATTAATGTCTGTATACAGGAGGATGAGGATTCTTAATCCAACTAAAATTCTCTAATAGATTTCATCATTTATAGACTATACGCCATTTCTGTTTTTGTTCAATTAATGGTATATTTATATGAATAAAAATAGTAAGAAAGCATTCAATAGATTTTATTTTTTACGATGACCTAAATAAATTCAGTGAGCCAAAAAGAAAAGAAAATAAGAAAAAAAATATATTTGGTCAGGATTTTAATATTTCTATGAATGAAATTATTTTTGAAAGACTTTTTTTTGTGATACATTAAAACGATTTTTGATTAATAATTCATGCGTCATCTCGCAGAGGAATATTAACGACTACTGTCGTGAGGCAATCATCATCTTTAGCTTACACGACGGTCTTTCAGAAAACAGTTTGTCGATAGACGAGCAGGATTTAGGCCAAAGGTCAAACTCACTTCTTGCAAAGATAACGCGACAATAATCGCCTCGGCTCGTTTGTCTTTCTGAAAATGTCGATTTACTTGAGAAAATTTCATCTCTTTAGTCGCCATACTAATAAATATTATCAGCCTTTCCTAACATTTATTACTTGCAGTTTATTATTTATCAATAAGAATGACAATCGACTCGTCACAAGTAAAACTCCCTTGACGAACCTGTTGTTCAAATTAGATATACAAATGTATACGTAAAATATTGATTGCATTAATTGCCATTTCTAAATATGTAACTAAATCTTTAAATTTATTGCATACAATATCGAAATTTATGCAATATAAAATGGTTTTCTTCAATTGAGCGATGGCGACGATTAAAAGGATTGATTTCACACGCGTATGAGTATTGATCGATTCGTGTGTACATTCCTTTTATCGTGAGCTTACACAAATACTATTAGAGGCTTTCTGTATCTATATAGACTCTCCAGATATAATCGTAACATAACTATATGCCAGGGAGTGTTACGTAGTAGCAACTGACCAGGATGACTAATTGCTCTGTTTTTGTGTTGTGCATGAACTGTGCTCGAGGCAAGTTTTTTCCCCGTTGTGAATTAGAAAACACGCCGTAAAGTACAAGGAATTGTAATTCCTTTTGAGAACTTGCAATTAATTCTTTCATTTTACTCGAGTTTCCTTCTAAGGACAGTGTAATAAGCCAGATACGAATATACGACTCGTCATACGGGACTTTAGCTCATATTATTTTAGCTCATTTTCGACAGAGAGATAGAGACAAAAGCATTTTTTAACATTCTAAAATTAAGGTATTACTTAATCCTTAATCATTTATAACATTCCGAATTAATTTAAAATTCTTGGAGTTAACCACTGCTGACATCAGCAGATGTTACTGTGTACACCTGTTTCTGAATTCCCATGAGCTCAGTAATAGTTAACTCCTCGTTAAAATGCTGTTTTATGTAAATGAATTCAAGTGAATTCGGAAAAATTCAAGTACTTTCGAATATTTTCTCTTAAAGTCCAAAGTGCTGAATTTTCAGTAAATATGGAGTTTTCGCTTTTCCTCGGAATGTTGCCAAGTAAAAAGTTTCTGGTTTATTACGTTTCGCGGAGTTAACCTTCAGGCGTAGTAAAAATTATGTCTCGTTTATTCAACGAGTTGAAATGAATATATGAATATGCCTTCTGTTTACCGAGTCACTGACAACCAGAGATACCGTTCAGTCATTACCTACACATGAAAGAGTATTTTCCAACTTACTTATCAGGGACGGTGTTTAATTATACCGAGTCAAAATGTAATTCATACTGGCGTGAATGTATAGCAGTTGGATATTATTACCGGTAAACGTTTCCATTACCGGTATTCATGTTTATTGCCGGCAGTATCTCTGAAAGGATTATCTATATATCGCAGTCGCTTTACTACGCCTTGAAAACACAGTCTTCCTACTAAGGAATTTAGAACCTGGAATAACCACTTCTTTCTAAATTATAACGTATTAGCAACTTAGATGACCCTACGGCCTAAATATTTTTAATTATATTTTTTACACGTTATGTCTCTGATTTCTTTTCAGGTTTTCAGTTACTTAAGCTGGCGTTTGAGTAACTGAATTGCTTATTTCAGCACACTCTAACTCTAAAGTCTAAAAGTCTGAAAGTCTAGGTCTAGAATTCTAGATTCTAGAAGTCTGAAAGGTGAAAACCTTACCTCCCGTGGCTCATAAGTTTCTTGTTCAATAAAACCTGGAATGACCGCAGGTTTACAATCGTGCTTACCAACCGGAACCAACGGATTTTTTGTGCCTTCGATTCCAGATTTTATATCTATGTCGAGGTTTAAAGTGCCAATGGCCATGAAGAAAACGGACATTAAGGAAGAATCTTATTTCTTTATTCGGAAGATGCGGATAGCGCCTTCAATACTACGCCTTGCCCTCTTGCGGCAAAGTGCTTGACAAGAAATACATTTTTCGCGCCTGAAAACCTAATTCATGTAAAATAGATTAAATTTTTTTTATTCGTGAATTATCTATAAGTTAGCATCCGCAAGGTGCTATTGAAAGCAAACGAGTCTTTCAGTGGTAATTAATGTTAATTAATGTTAATGAGAGGTCGTTGGTTATCTAGTAATGCAACTTGATTGATTGATAGCTAGGTGTTAGGTGTTACCATGGAGAGGATGACGTATCACAATTTCCCGAGTGTATGATAATAATTTAATTTAGTTTTTCAAGATGCTGTCTCGCTAAGAGAAACCAACGAATATCGTAGAAAGAAATTATAATATTTAGCCAAACAGTAGTTAAAGATTATGACAGTGATTCATAAGAAAATTAATCCAGTACATAAAAATTAAATATTATACTGTAGAAAATTACATAACCAATTAACACTGTTTCTCAGAAACAAATATGGACGCTCTGTTACGTAATAAATCAATTTTATAAACACAATAAACTCCTGTAAGTGAGCGCAGGAAGCAGTAAATTAAATTGACGAAAGAGAAAGAGCATCAACGAGAGAAAGGTTGAGTGAGAGGGTACCGGGCCGGGGGCTGAGTAATGAACTATTAATTGAGAGAGACAGAGAGAAAATAACAGTGCTCAAGGTTCACTGAGTCGCTGAGTCGCTGAGATATCGATCGAATGCCGAGTGGAGATGCTTCTCAATAATTATTAATTAAGACCGATAGGTCCAATGTCTGTTTTGTGCCGATTAAGATCGAATTTGTGTACCATTTGTGAACCATTTGTCAACTCTAGTCTAGTCTACATCCATCCTCCTTACCGTTTTGTGTCAAGACTGGTTTTCTCTTTTGGAATTGATAATTCTACGCGTCACTGGGTGCGATAAACCAGCATCTATACAATTTCTTCAATGGCGTGGCGCGACCAGTTATAAAATCGAGCTAACAAAAACACTCTACGATATAAATGAGTCGGTTATAAATACTTGTGTTGGTGCTTATGCGTGTCCAAACTCTCCCAGGCTCGTTTAAATCGTGATACTACTTGCTTGGGAGGATTAAAAAGAGTTACAGTCGAGAATTAAAAAAGAAGAAGTGAAAACTTGGGTGAGTCACTTTGTGACGACCAAAACCAGACAAGAATTAGGGTAGGGTCTTATAAATCTTAAATGGTCGGTTATCGTATGGAATAACTTAAAATATTGTTTCTCTGTTTACTCAAGTATTAGAAATTAGTTTTGCAACCTTGAAGAACGATACATAAGTTAATGATTTACAGTAAATAACATAATTCATATACAGAAGGCGTACGTTATTAGGTTTAAAACTGTAGAGCACTCGTTCTAGCATAATAAATTTTGTGTTTCAATTAGCGTTAGTGGAATAATGTTGTAATAAGATAGCAGACCTACTTCCTCATCAATGTAACATGTCCTGAAGTTAATTAGACACAATGTCTCACTTTCGCGTTGCACTAGCAATTCCTCATCGACCATGAAATTCACGGTTTGTTTCTTTCAAATCCAGTCTCTGACGCCATAAAACGAGTTTATTCTCTTACAGACGTTTCTCATAAATGACATTAATCGCTGAACACTGAGGATACAATCATTTGTTGTAAATACCCAAGTGCTAGATATAAATAATCTCTTGGCGCTGGCTGCTCAAGTAATATCGAAAATTCAAGATAAACAAGTTTTATTAAGCTCATGCTTCATTTCGTAACTTTATTTTTGATAAAGGATTTAATATGAAAGGTGTTGTCTTAATAAATATTGATTGAAAAATATGCATTGCAGAAAGTAGATTCTTAACTGAAATTAACCAGTCTTATCATCGATCCTGATCGACTCCATTGCCCAATCGTCTGGAATAGCATCAACACTCAACGCTGTCAGAAACGTGAGATCCCGACTTCCCTGCGTGTTCTTGATAATGCGTCGACCTTCTCCAGAAACACTCTTGCTGCCTTCGTTTTTGCTCGCTGATTCGAGACGCCGACGACACTCGTATTATATTTTTCCCCCTCGAAATGTCAGTCCTCGTGTACAATACCCACTGACGTACACAGAATTCCAAACAAATTATATATAACTCGAAGAGCAACAAAAACAGCACAACTTTGTGTTTCTTGATATATAGAGTTGTCAGGCTTTCATTTGCGATAATTCGCAGAGTTGGCTAATTCAAATACGTAAGCTATGAGTAATGCTGATTCCGATTTCCGACATGAGACGAAAATTGTCGAATTATTGTATGCCCCGTTAGCTACGCCAATGAGCTCACGTATATGTGCCAATACCGTACGTAAATATACGCGCATATTTCACCAGGTACACGATTGCACGAAAGTATGCAAGTGAGAGTTCGTGTATGCCGGTGCGACGATCTTGTATGTGGAATACATTATCGACGAATGGTCGGACTAGGGAGAGCGAGAGAGCTTCCAGGGGGTAAAGGAGAGAGGATGGGGTAGAGTAGAGTAGACTGCAGAGAGGAGAGAAGACTAGAAGAGTAGAGTGGCTCAGTTGTAGAGGATGGTTCAGTCAGTGGTTACTCATGCACATTGCACATTGGCACTGTGCAGAGCCAGGCGGAGGCCTTTGACCTCCTCGCTCTCCTTCTCTTTCTCACCAGAGCTTCTCTTATCATCTCTGTCCCATCTACGCCTCTCTCGCTCTCCTTCTATTCCTTCCGTACCGATCTTCCTCTCCCTTTTACCCCTTCCATCCTTCTCTACCCCTTCCATCCTTTATCCCCACCCCGCTTCCAAGTTTGCTCCGCCGCGCCGACCTGCATTCATCCTACAATACAACCTCCACGACAATGATAAACGAAACCGTGCACTAAGTGCATTATAACCTCCCACGTTCCCGCCGCTAAAGGTCATGCAACGAGCTGCTTTTTTTCCCTCTCTTTTCCACCTCTTTCTCCTCGTTTCTCGTGAACCAGCGCGTTCCTATACAACGCAGATTATAGCACCCGATCAAGCAACTTCCTTCGAGGCGATGTGATGATACGTCTTCCTGATTCTCGCACTAGTCTCACTTTCACGAGGTCTCGCCAATCTATTTATATCTATTTGATGTATCACTTTGATGAGCCTCTTATACTTAGACCAAAGGCATTGATTCTATTGTTTGATTATACATGCAGCATATTTTTATGGAATCGAAAGTACCCTTATTACCAGAATTTATTCCGCATTTACCCTATTGTCATGCGGAAGCGCAACATTTTTTTATTTCAAATAAAATCCAGTTGACTCGTCAGTGGTGGAGTAGTTCAATTGTGGGCAAATTAGCGGTATTTTTCTTCGAAAAAAGTGGACCTTTTTTCTTTTAAGAATGCCAGCGAAAAAAATGCCTTTTTATTTACAAATTTAATGTTATAAGAACAAAACTACCTTAATTAAGCATAAGATCTATTTTTTCTCTTTCGCGACACAGCTGATTCAATCAGGTAAGATTTTCATTTTTCTGATTGCATTGTTATATTTTCTGATTGAATTGTATGAAAATATGAGAATGACAACTGGATAAGGACCAAAAGGGTGAAATGATTTTTGTACATTTCTTATGCGTATCGATAAATAGTTTCCTAAATTACTTGAAATCGTTAAAAACAGAATTTCGAAAAATTGGTACTTAACCAAAAACAGTTAAATTTATTAATTCAGTTCGAATTTAAGCGAAGCAACGAGAAAAATGGGAAGTTTCTTGAAAAAAGGGGAAACTTTCTTTAAAAAAAGAGATAGAGGGTAATGGGGGAAAGAGTGTGTGGTCTGAAATATTACATTGATTTTCAAAATGATCCGAGTTCGTAAACTTACTTCCACTGAGCGACCCTTAACCCCCCTCGAATTGGTGACGTAGTTTGTGGACGTAGTTGTGGGAATATCTTGGGCATGTGGTGGAAAATCGGAAAGGAATTGGTGCTAGTTTGTACCCAGCTCATTGTTTTGAAAGTTAGCCTTTTCGAGTTCGCTTTCAACTCTGTAACTTTACTTAAAGGTTAAGGTTCATCCCCAAATATCGAAACCTGAAACGCTCAACTTGAACCTTTCCGACGGGAGGATTTGCGTCAATTAAGGAGACTTAGCATTGCATTGATCGTTCGTTAAGGTCACCGACTTCCCTTCAGCGACAGCTGCTGAATTATTAATTGCTGCTGAACCTGTAGATGTGGATTCTTTTGTCCCTTCATTTAGCGTCTCGCTGTAAGATTTGAAGAGATCTATCCATGTGTTAAATAAGCATCGATTGATTGCAAAGAGTACTTGCGAATCTTGCGATAGAATTAAAATAAGAGGAGGAGAGGAAGAAGAAGTTGTGGAAAGGGCAAAGACTTGGGAAGAGAGAAATGCTCGACGGGGAAGGAGACAGAAAAGAGTAAAACATGATAGGAATAAACTGAGGACAGGCTGCAGGGGGAGGAAGTGTGCGCGCAGGTATTCATGTTGCCGGCCAAACAGGAAACACGTACGAGAGGCAACAAATAGTAATAATAAAATGGGCTCGTTGGCTGGCCTGCTCGAGACCCACAGACCACAGCCCTTGTCGTTATCTGTGTAAGTCATTCTGCGAGAGTATATACGATGTACGTAAAATGCGGCCGACCCCTCGCAGAATATAGAGAAAGAACTGCACGTAGAGAGGAACTGAGTCGAGTCGCGAGCTGTATGTAACGTTCGTGGCAGCGGCACGGGGTCACGTGGTAATGACGGCCATCTTGTAAATAACGATTCATGCATCTGCCTGGCATGGTATGGTATGGTATGGTATGGTATGGTCTGGTCTGGTGTGTAACGACCAACACGCACGATACCAAGCCCAACTCCCAGCGAAAAACCTTTCGATCAAGATTACATTAGTTGATGATTGCCACTATCGGTTCCGCATTATTAGACGAGATAAAAGATCATATACTGTTTATATAACGTTTGGCAAGAGCTATTTTTACACTTGTAAACTGGTATCGAATATCTACTGAGCCATTGAGTGTAATTGCAAATAGGAAGAGGCGTTATTGCTGAGAAGAAAATTCTATATTGTTCATTGCAGAAATAAGACACCAGCTGTATTGTGGCTTTCTCTGTAAATGGATATAATGGTCGTTTGATCCAGTGATATATAGAGGAGTGTTCTATATTAATGTTTCAACCCTTAAAACTGAAAACAATTAACAATGTATGTTTTTTTAATTATCTTATGTAATTAATGGCTTCATATACCTACATTATGTTTACTGAGTTCGTGAATCATGCCATGAGCGTGCAAGTTATTTGGCGTCTTTTTTATATAATCGTACCCTCACACGAACACCACTTATTTCGTCAGCATTAATTATTTTGTCGTGAACCTTTAATAATGACAGAGCAGGTGTTAAGCATATGTTCAACAGCATATATACCCACTTTTCATGCACTGTTTGCAATATGCTTCATCGGTGATATAATAAGAGATAAGAGTTGTTTGAATAATACGTCTCGAGACTCGTTTTAGTAGAAAATCATATTTTTTATCAGTTTTAAACAAAAGAGAAGCTTGAGGCCAGTTAATAAACGTGCCTTAATATTTAAGCAAATATTGTGAAAAGTACTTTTTTGGTACAAAAATAGAAGATAACGAAATTTCATTAAACAAGACCAAAAAGTAAACAGTGAAGTACGTACAGTTAAACAGGGTTCATACCAGTTTTAATAAGCTTCAGTTTAACATTACAGGGATCGCAGTCAGTCTCCTATTCCCATTTTTGCATGATTTTAAATAAGAAAAATTGTGGACATAAAATTATAAATATTGACCTTATTATAGCAATTACTTTTCATTTAGCTCCAAAACATATAACAAATTTACTTGTTACCAGTTGCCTCTTTTTACCAAAAAAGATCAAATTTGTAACAAAAAAGATTAATTTCCAACACCAAAAAAAAAAACTAATTTTCTACTAAATAATTCATTTAAAAAAAAAAGTTAATTTACAACCAAATGGTTGAATTTTCAACTCAAATGATAATAATTTAAACAATAATTGGGTTGAACCAACAAAGACGAATTTTCTAAAAAAATACTTGAATCCTCAACTAAAGCGGATTAATTTTCAATCAAAAGCTTCATCTTTGCCCAAAAAATTGATTTTCAACCAAAAAACAAAATTTCAACATAACACTTTAATGTTTTAATTTTTCTCGGTATCTCAGAATATTAATGTAGTGAAGGCCTTTTCCGTTTTTTTTCTACTGTTTTTATTTAAATATTGCCGACATATTTCGACTCGGATCCAAATCCTTTTCAAGGCGTAGTTCTATTGGTAACCCATATAATAGCGAGTATAATAGAACTACGCCTTGAAAAGGACTCGGATCTGAGTCGAAACATGTCGGCAATATTTAAATAAAAACATCAAAAAATCGGAAAGGCCTTCACTATATTAATATTATAACACTTTAATATTCAACCAAATAGTTAATTCTATTTCTATTTTTTTTGTTCCTGAAAATTTGTAACTAAATAGTTGAATTTTCAAGCTAAAACAGATCAATTTTTTTTTACAAAAAATAGAGTAGATAATTTCTGAACAAATAAATAGGAAATTTTATAATTTATAGATTAAATAAAAAATTTTCAAATAAACATAGGATTTCATTTTAAATTTTCAAACATTTTAGGTTTTTAAAATTACGTTAGACATACGTTGGCTATACGTTGGATATTTTGTAATTTATGGAAAAGATTGTGAAGCCTACGATAAATGAATATAATTTTTTATAATTTATAGATTGAATAAAGAATGTTCAAATAAACTTAGAATTTCATTTCTAAATCTTAAAAGAATTTAGGTTTCTAAAATTACGTTGGATACACGTTAACCATGCGTTGGACACACGTTAGCCATACGTTGGATACTTTGTATTTTAGGGAAAGTTTGTGAAGACAATCAAATATAAATTTTTATAATTTATAGATTGAATAAAATTTTTTTTAAATAAACATAGAATTTCCTTTTTAAATCTTCAAAAGTTTTACGTCTTTAAAATTATGTTGGACGTGCGTTAGTCATACGATGGACATGTTGATCTTTGAACAAACATTTTTATTAAAAATTCATATATTTGGGTTGAAAATTCAACTATTTTATAGAAAATTCGCTTTGTTAGATTCAAAGTTATTATTTTTTTATCTGAAAATGTATTCCATTTTTGGTTCAGTAATTCTCCTGTATAAGATGAAAATTCAACTGTTCGATACAAAATTGATGTATTTTGATGAAAATGTATCTTTTTTGTTGTCAATTCATTTCTTTGGTTGAAAATTGACCTATTTTGTTGAAAATTCGTTTCTTTTACTGAAATTTAATTATTTTAACTGAAAATTCAGCTATTACATTTTTCGTTAAAAATTTATCGTTTTTAGTTGAAAATTTTGTTAAAGGTTGGTCTTTGTTCGTAGAAAATTCACATTTTTTGTTGAAATTTCAACCATATTAGGTTAAAAATGCATTTTTTTCTGTTGAAGATTCATTATTTTATTTGGATGTTGATGGTAAAATTGGCTTTAGGGTCACAAAAAAAATTGAAATCAATTTATCATTGAGTCAGACGTTTCGGCCTCGATTATGGGCCCTCATCAGTGATTTATTTCTGAAATAGTACAATTTACAAATAGTACAATTTTTTGTTTTTTTTTTGTTTGTTGACTTGTGGATATAATTTTATAGTAAAAAAAATTCATTATTTTAGTTGAAAAAATTATTTCTCAGTTGTAAATTCAACTATTCCGTTGGAAGTTCGTTTTGCTTTGGCTGAAAATTAAGTTTTTTAAACTAAAAATGTAATTATTTGATTTTTGCTTGAAAATTAATGTACTTCATTAAAAATTATTCATTTTTTGGTAGAATAATTTAAATGATTCTTCTTTGTTGAAAATTCATGTATATGGATGAGGATTGAACTATTTGGTTGAAAATTTATGTTTTTCAGTTTAAAATCCAACTATTCGGTTAAAATTTCATGTATTTTATTGAATATTCGTTTTTTGGTAAAAAATTAATCTTTTTAGTTGAAAATTCATCTTTGTAGGTTAAAATTTCATCTATTGGGTTAAAAATTAAAATATTTTGGTCAAGATTCAACTACATATTTTGTTAAAGGTAACTATGTTGTTCTAAATTTAATTATTCTGTTGAGGATTGAACTATTTGTTAAATTCATCTTTCATGGTAAAAAATGTAACTGCTTTGTTAAAAATTCGTCTTTTTGGATTGAAAATTGAACTGTTTGTTTAAAAGTTCAACTTTTTTTTAAATTTCGTATATTTTGCTTGAAAGTTCAACTATTTGGTTTTTAATGCAACTTTTTGTTTAAAAATTAATTTTTTCTTTGAAAATTCAACTGTTTTGTTGAAAATGCAATATATTTTGAATTAAAATCAGGAATTTAAAGCGATTCATATTGAATTCAATATGGTATCTATATTATATTTATTATTGTTATTATTATACTATTAAGCCAAATCCCTATTGGGGTAAGCGTAACTCACTCGGTTCTAGCCTTGTTATATTAACGGGGACCAAGGAATTCATATGAGAAAAGTGAAAAAAGGAAGTGTAGGAGGAGGTATAAAGGAGGAGATATAAATTTTATAACAATCTATAGAATTAAAGTGTTGCTTGTTTCATCAACACGTTCGTTCCGCAATACCGCTCCGACACAGGTCGCTGATCAATCTCTCTAGCAATCACCCCAGGCGAAGAGCTTCACAAAGTTTATCATATCTCATAGATCGCACAAACATACACAAACTGACTGATAATCCTATAGTAAGATCCATACTCTTTACTCAAATCACACCCACTAGGTAAAGCTCTCCACGAGAGCCCATTTATTGAAAAAAAGCGCGAAACCCCGTAGAATAAACGTGAAATCCGTGTCTCAGTTCATGACTCGTGGATCACTAGAATCACGAAGAGATCCACCGAATCTCGATCTCACATACCTCTTTCTCTTCATGCACTCTTGATCTCTGTCTCGTCTCCCGAGTCGAAAGTCTCGTCAAGAACGCGATACAGTTTTAAAATAGAGATGAAAGAATTCGAGGATGGTGACTTGATCGGACATTCGGACCGTTGAATCCAGTGCGAGATTCAAAGAGGTTTTTAAGGTAGGGAATGTATTCGACCAAGAAAAGTCATGGCCCATGAGAACAACATACATACCACTTTCATTTCTTCCTCGATCAATGAAATACAAAGCAAGAAGGCAAGGCAGGGAGACTGGAGAGGGAAATGGGGTAATATGCATTTTATTTGAGGGTGGCTGAGCATGCGGTTCCGTATAGGAGGGCATAGGGCCTATGCCCTCCTATACGGAACCATAGGCTATGGCTATAGGCCTAGGGTACGGACGGACTCACGGAGGGGATGATGATGCCCTCTGTGTAATAATACTCTATATAGAATCGATACTGACTTGCGCAAACACATTCCACGCAACAGTGAGACGCACGCTCTTTGTAATGGGAGCCTGCAATCCTGCATTAAGTGGCATAGTCTCGATCAAGGTCGTTCGCTCTTTAACGTTGCTTGGATTCGACGCCATTCGAATTCACTTCGTGCCAGACGGGACTGAGACAGAGGCACTCTTTCAATACTGCTATATATGCATTCTTACCATTTTCATTTATCGAATTCAACAGACATTTCAAGTGTATCATACCACAAGGGTCTAACTCCCATTTTTACGATTTTACAGGACAGGGAAAACTTTCTCAAAAATCAAAATTTTAATTCTACATCAAAAATCATAAAGTACTTTAGATATAAATCAGTGCTGAATTGAACCCTGAAAAGTTTGATCGGAAAATGTTGTTAGGTTCCGAAAAAATTTAAAGAGAATTTTTTTTTGAAGTGGAAGTTCTTTCTACTTGCTGAATCTTTTTAAAAAAGGGTTCATTATGAAATAGTATTAGGTTTCGAGAAAATGGAGGGGAGTTTTTTTTGCTCGAGGGACCAGTTTTCTGAAATTTGGACGGTGATAAAACATCCAATTTGCAATTGAAAAAAAAGTAAGAATTTACTTTTTAGCTATTGAGTTATTGCTGAAACAATGCATAGTTAGGCCCTTATGGCATGCTAACCAAAAAATAAAAAATGAGATTATCAAAAAGTTCTTTCGACAGGAGATGTACTAGAGCTTGTTTCTGAATTTCCGTGAAGAATGATAATTTTTACTTTGGGACAGGAAAGTTGAGTAAAAATTATAATTTTGAGTTTTGGGACAGGAAATTTCAATAAAGAAATATAATTTTGACAATTGGGAAAGGGAATTTCAGTTAAAAATTATAATTTTGACTCTGGGACAGGCAATTTCCGCATATAGAATTAGAATTCTGACTCTGAGACATATTTTCTAAAAGAATTTTCATTTTCATTTTAGGTTCACTTTAAAACAAGAAATTTCGTAACGAATGATAATTTTTATTATTTGACTTGGAACAGGGCATTTTTTACATGGAACGGGTATTTTTGGAAAAAATTTTAATTCGGATTTACAAGAATAAGAGAATTTAAAAACCCCCTGTTTAAATTCAGAATTACAATTATTTTACAAAAATCTCTGTTCCAAATAATAATTTAATTCTTACGACCAAAAATTATCTGATGGTCCAAGTAAGAAATGTCGGAAAATTTTTAAAAATGTTTAGAAAGTTTACTTGATCTGGGAAATAACTAGCAGTTAAAATTTGTTATTTAATTTTTTTACCGGATTAGAAGTGTTTTGGAAGGATTTCATGGAATTTCAAGGGATTTTAAAGCACTAATGGGTTTCAAGAGATTTCAAAGAATTTTAAGGGATTTTAAGCGTTGACAAAAAATATTAAGAGATATGCAAATATTGCCTAGGTGTTTCAAGGGATTTTATAGGATTACAAATATTTAACGGAATTTTAAGTCTTTTGTGAGGATTTCATGATCTTCAAAGAATTCGCAGGGATTTTGAATAATTTGAAGGTATTCTGCTTTATGAGTTTCCATTGTATATTTTAAACATTTAACGGGATTTCAAGTTTTTTGAAAAGATTTAATATGATTTAAATGCTGCATACGATTTTAAAGGATTTTATGTGATTGCAAGGAATTTTATCAGATTTTGAGTGCTTAAGCGTGGTTAATAAATCAATAATAAAATAATCTGAAATTAATTTTAGATTCCGATATTTTTATAAAATCACTTAGGTCACGCGTGACCCGACTGTGAAAATTATACCATTGTTTCCAGCAGATGAGTTTGAGTTGTCATTCGACGTTGGAAGGCATAATTGCCTGTGCGAACTTGTATGATTCACGCGGTTGGTAGAATAAAAGGATTTCAACTCATTGCCGTGGAACAATGAGAGCACTTAGCGGTATTTTAGCTTATGCCTTGAATTCCTCCAAAATCAACTTCTTTGGCCTTATTTTACTCCTAGATTCTAAAGTTCATTGTCTCGCGTTAATTAAAGCACTTGAACTATTTCCGCGAGATCTCTGTTTTTATTATAATTGTTTATACCTTACGCACCACTGGTATGTGATTTTTTGCATTAATACTAATGATAATGTTTTCTTTGTTACAGGTGAGTATATACTATAAGGAGCATAAAGTTTATCTAAGAACCTACGTGAGTATACGAGCTTTTCTATTCATGTAACACTACAATTTAATTAAGCAGTCTAATTGCTAAATTTCTATCAAGAGTATCAAGACCAATTTTGAGATTTTTAGATACATTTGTGATTATACTAGTTACTACAATATAAGTGTGCTGTAAGTCCCTGATGTGAATAGCGTGACGTTAATGGGTTAATTATAATTGGAACGCGCATCGGTCAGGTATAAAATGCCACAGTAACTGTAAAGTACTTGTGCTTGTCCTTCATACGTGAGTCAAGTAAACTCAAGACACAGGGACATCATATTATTCTGATGTCCTGGGTTTACTTTACAATTTGTGTAAAACTTGAACATATTTTCGCCATCAAGCACTCATATATATATAAAAAAACAGAGGCGAAACTCGCAGCTGTCGTGAATGCGAGAGACAGTACACTTGAACCCAATATTAACTCCACTCTTCAGGCGTATTACATAAGCCAGCCGGCCTTTATGTCCTTTATGAATAAAAGGGGTACATATGAAGCTCCAGAAGATCAGCTACCGTAACAAAGTAACAAAGCTATGATTAACAATTTAGGCTCTAGATTGTGCTCCCCTTAAATTCCTAAAGCTGTTTTACCAAATCACGAGACCTATTATGGGCACGCCCAGTGGGTGAAGTATTGATTCACATTAAGATACTTTATTACGTTCTTCGACACGCAAAGACGCTTTGATGTTGTTGTATGACTAACCCGTACGAAACATTAGTCATGGTCATGCTCCAAGCTTCGCAGTGTATAACGATGAGGACTGGAAACCAAGCTAGAAACCCAGAACGTTTCCACATAAACCATATAGGATATTCGAGTCTCGAATATTAATACTCTAGAAGCTATCTGAAACGGGTTAATGGCTTGTCGATTGAATATTGAACGTAACACATCTTGTTATAAGTGTCGGATGTTATCGTGACGAGGCCAAAGCTTCCTTATATTTGTATAAGCGTAAATGGGATTTCAATCATTCAGTATGATTACTAATTGACTTTCAAGAGCAGAAATGTCGAAATTATGTTTGTTAGATTCCCCTCTCGCCTTAATATCTTATGTAATTTGTGCACGACCTTTCATGTATGTTCCGAGACTCCCAATGTCAGTCAGCAACTCCATGGACGTGCTTGGTGACAACAACTGTGTTGTGTCTAAAGTGACAGATGTTCTTTCGAGAATGCTGACTGTGAGATAGTCAAAAGACATTTCACTTCATTATTCAACTTGAGTCTTCCGATTCTATGATTTTCAGATTACATAGTCAGTTTTTTCCGGATTCTTCTTCTCGAGGCCGAGCTATTTAAATCTAAAGTCTATAAAGCCAAAAAACCTAAGATTGTAATAGAGTCTTAGATTCTTATATCGTTCTGTCGCACTTTCTCAGCGTTCTCGAAGTAATTTATGCCGTGTGAAGCGACTTCCTCCTGTGTTTGTATAAGGAATACATTTCGCAAACAGGAGTGGCATGCATGCAAAAAAGGCTTCTGTAACCTATGAACGACGGAATTCTTTACATCGTTTCGATGGAAACTTATGCTCAAAAACAAAAGCCATTTTTGTGAAAATCAGCATAATGGTTATAACACGCTGGAATTCTTTGAGGAAATCATATTGTCTAGAGTACACAAACAGATATGGTATGATAGGAATAATCAGTGGAAAAAAAAAGATAAGAGTAATCAGGAAAACGAGTACTTCATAGATAAAAATAGAACAGATTAGCAAGGGTCAAGAAAATAAAAGATGGAATTCTTTTAAATCGAAATGTGTATTGTTGTGATTCTCGGGATAGAACCCCGTCATTTTGACAGGTAGATTTTTTTTCTTCTAATATTGGATAGGGAATGTTCATTGATGACGTAATGATGATTTTTGAAATGTTAGACCCCTATTGTAAGGATTCGTAAATTTTCTGACCCCCCCCCACCCCTTCCTTGAGTAAGATTTTATATTTTGAACTCAATATATAATTTTATTTTTTACTGAAAACGAGACTTCAAGGGATTTCAAAAGTTTTATCAAATTTCCAGTGATACAAAAAGATTTTAACAGATTTCAAGGAATGTTAAGGTATTTCAAAGTATTACGAAGAATTTCTATAGAATTTGAGGGATTTTTAGGATTTCCACCTTACACCTATATACCTATCTACCCTATACTTATATACCCATCCACATATTACTACTTTCCAACCGAGCAATTGACGTCTATAGGAAACGGCTTAATGGTATAATAAAAAAGGATTTTAAAAAGATTTCAAGAAATACTGAAGTATTGTAACGAATTTTGAACGATATCAAGGGATTGTAATGGAACTTCGCAGATTTTAAGGGATTTCGATAGATTTGCAAAGATTTCAAAGCTATTTAAGGAATTTTCAAAGATTTAAAGGGTTTTGATGATTTCTTGAAAGGATTAAGAGGATTTCTAAATATTCAAAAGTATATCCACGGATTTTGGAGAATTTCAACAGATTTAACATAATTTTAAATGATTTCAGAATACTATAAAGGATTTAAAGGGATTTCGTGTGATTTTAATGGTTTTTTAAAGATTTCAAGTGATCTCAAAATATTTCACGGAATTTCAATCGATTTTTAAAAGATTTTCTATGATTTTAAAGTTTTCAATCATCTTACAAGATTTTGCGGAATTTCAAAGAATTTTCACAGTTTTTTTTTTAAATTTCGAGGGAGCTCAACTTTTTTAAAGGGATTTCGCGAGATTATGTAGTATATCCATGGAATAGAGTTCAAGGAATTTTCACATTAATAAAACAATTTTCAAAAGAATTCATTGGACTCTAAAGAATTGCAAAGATTTCCAGGTATTCCACGAAACTTAGTGAAAGATTTAAAGAATTTCAACAGCCAAAACAGGTTTTAATTAGCATATTTAAGGAAATAAATAAAAAGTGGAAACTTACGTAAGAAATGCTTTGGACCCCCCACCCAGTAAGGATTCGTAAGATTTTCTGGAATCCTCCAAAAAAAAAATCTTACGCATGTCATTATTTAATATTTTTCATCACATGTAATATAATGTGGTGATTTGATGTCCTTAAGGTCGTGTGATATAACCTCAAAATAAATGTTACCCTCAATCTTTTTGCCATCCTCCTGTCCACGCGGAATGAGATATCAATAAGTTAACAATTTGGGCAATTCAATATAGAAGGTTTATCAAATATTAAATGTTTATAAATGGAATAACAATTTATTACACTTTTTTGTAATTATAAAGTTTCAGCAGTTGATAAACCTTCCTCAGTGCCTTTTATTTAATTATCCAAAATTTCAACTCGATATCTCATTTCGCGTGGACAGGAGGACGGCGAAGAAATTGTCGTTGACATTATTTTGAGGTTAGTATCACATGGCCTTCATCCTTAATACGACTTATTCCGAAAAGCCGCAATATTGTTCCACGAAATTAAACACGCCCTTGCTCGCAAAACACTATTTGCACTTAAGGTAGCAAGCAAACAATACGAGACGAGACGAGAGTAAGATTTGAGGCACACATGACACAATTGGCAGGTCTCGCGCAAGGCGCAACGGGTAATACGACATGCACCATATACCATCATAGCGAGAGAGGTACGCACCCGCACACGGATAGTGCGTATCCGACCGCATGGATAATGCGCACGTGTGCATCCAATGCACACATGTGCGTGAACGCATGCGGAGTATTTTTTGCAGTGTGAGTTCCCAGTTGTCACGGCGGAAGGGAAGGAGGATGGAAGAAGTGGTGGGGTGCATGTCAGCGCATTGCCCGTGGGGGGGGGAGCAATACGATGGCGAGTTGCCGATGGCGAGGGGAAAGCCGACTGTTTTGCGGGTTGAGGGGGATCAACGGTGTGGCGAGCGAGGGGAAACCTGGTGGTGGGGGCGAGCTCTCCTCGCCAGTAGAGTAGCGGCCTTCGAACTGGGTTGATCTGACGTTTCTCCGTCCTGATTTAACGGGATTATCTCACAAAAGACAAGTATCGGATCCAATAACCCTTTGCCGTGAAGATTCAGTGCCAAAACTACAATTTACGTGGATTAAATCTTGAAGGAGTGACAAGTTTCATGGGCTAGGTCGTATCTCGTCCAAGGTCTTTTGTTCTCGGTGAGCCCAGTGGTATACGCAGTCCGGTGTAGCGAATTCCAAGTGCTTCGAAGTGCAAGAGCTCTACATCGCAGTTGATTCTTAAGGCGCTACCAATGCAGTGAAGTGCAGTTGTTTTTTTGCGTAGCAAGTCATAGTCGGGGTGTTTTTAGGTGTCTAAACGTTGCTGGATCGAGTGGAGTAATATGAAAGGCTTAACCGGGAAATTTCGTGCTCGTTCGACCAACTAACGAGTGCGCGTCGCGCGGCCATTGTTCGAGGAAAGGTACCGCTCTCTGTGCGCACCAGCCCGTCGAGTTCGTGCCAGGCCAATTATTTGTAATAGGTTTGCGAGTATATATCCCCGTATACTTGCTTCTTCGATTCGGTTTCGCATTACGTGCAAGTGCAAGGTGGAATTGAGAGTGCCGGGAAAGACAAGCAAATTGGATGCTTATTTGTTCCTCGGAAAGAGCAAGATTGTTCTTCTACGGCCTACGCCAATAGATTAAGATACTGATCTCTCGCGGCGAGAGATGCGTATTGCACGCACCTCAGCTGAAGCAGACACTGGTAAACGTACGATGATATTGGAACAATCTGTCGCCGATTCGACGACGGAAGCATGCCACCAGTGCTAGGAGGTGCGATGGCGGTCCTTCCGGCGAGCCCGCAAACAGCCACCCAGGGTACCCCGCACCCCCTGAGCCAGACCCAAGTTCTGGGTAGCCAGGCCCAGCCCCAGCTGCTGTATCAGCCGTACAATTTGATGCCAACCAGTGGCTCGCCCTCTCATCAGAACGCAGCCTTTCAACATCGTCATCATCTGCATCATCTCGCTTCCGCCCAACAGGCTTCTTTTTTGCAAGACTCCAACAAATCCACCTCCGCCCACGCTCTGTAAGTTTTTCTTCCGTCAGGAAATTTTATTCTTTTGTTGTATGGCGAAAGTCGAGTGATTGTGAAGTGCAGATAAAAGCGCGTGTTCCCTCCAAGTTCTTCCTTATCAGCAAACAGTTTCACAAAGCGTATCGAGTTGTTTCACAAAGGTGTTACGTCTGTTTCCAAGTCGAAGAAAACGATATGTCAGCTTGACCTTGGTGAAAGAGCAAGCAGCTCAAATTGTTTTTTAAAGCTCAGAATAATGATATTCTTGTCGTACGCTAAGTTGATGTAGTGTAGATGTGATTCTAGTGGATGTAAAGTGAATTTTGATGATAAAAAAAGTTCGGAGTTCGATCTAGATAATCTAGAACGACGGGTACAACAATCTCGATTCCGAAACCCGATATGCGGTTGACTAAAATGTATCACCATTCTAATATACTGTGAAACTTGATTGTGAACTTTTAAGATGTAACTAATTACACAATCAGGGTTTTCGAAGTTAAATTAGTTTCAAACGAGTTGAATGACATTTCCGCGTAAGTGTACTATTTTGAGAATCCTATGTTCGTGCCATGGAACGTTCAACGGGTTGCACTGGGGCCGCGCGCGAGAGAGAGATAACAGTTATATAAACATCTGTCATCTAGATAACTTAGATTCCATCTTCCAAGTCTAATATCACTAATAGCTTCAACTTTTACATTACATTAGTGCGCGAGTAATTCCAATTATTCTATTAAAAATATTCTTTTGAAATAAATACATTTTCTTCAATTATGACAAAAGAAGAAATAAAACAAAGAAAGACGCAGGTTACAAATAGCTGCACTTATTCACAGTAAATAAAGCGGAAGTTTCGGTGACAATTTCAAGTCGAAGAACGAAATAAGAGGTCTTTAAAAACAGCATAATCGATTACCCATGAGGCTTCGACGCGTATCTCTGGCCTGGAACGAATTTTGTTGGGAATCGAGTTGTCGATGGATGGTCGACCCTGAACCGGAACAGGGAGAAACGTTCTATACGTGAGCAGCGGAGTGAAACTTGGAATGACTCGGCAGGCACGTCTAATTACTTGCCTTTCGTTTTCGAGCAATTAGTCGTATCGCCAGGACGCTTAAAACTGGAACTCGGCAGTTTTTTCACGGCACATGCTTGCAGGTGGAAATTTAGCGATCCATCGCGATTATATCATTCGACATAATTCTGCGTGACTCGTAGACCAGCAGTTTTTATTTCGTATTAGTTTTTCTCGTCTTGGCTTCGAGATTTCTCAAACTTTCACAGAAATGAAACATTTTCCTTTAACTGATGTGATCTTTCTCTCTCAAGCGTGATATTCTGTGGGGGAAAAAGTGCTTAAATTAAATAATATTTAGATTTCAAGAAATAGCCGGCCTGAACTTGGCTATGAATATATTCATGCGACTGATAAAGATTCATAATACAGTCCTCCAGGTGTTGAGTTGCTAAGTTGTAATGAAAAAAGTTTCAAGGTTTTATTTCTTTCGGAGGAAAAGAATCAAAGTTTTTAAATTCCAAGGAGACAAATCATCCTTTTCTAGATTCACTTTATCTTGGCGCCCCATCGATGACGAAACGAGAGACGCGTAAGTTGATTCTTTGATGGTCGCTGAATATTTCTCGAGCACACGAATTTCCATAATGTCTCGATTGTGAAATCAGCATCGTGTCGACTACGTCCATTTAAAGATGTCGAAGGTCGAAGTCCAGGTGGGAAATTAATAGAGCCTCTGACAGGTGGCGGGACAAGATGGACGGTGCAGTGCATCGGATTCTTCTGACCGAGAAAGGAGAATTCCGGTTTGTACTTCGTCGAAGGCCACCGTCTCCAGATGAATTTCGCTCGCAGACAGTGTTCTCTTATAATGCATAAAATGCCTCGGACTCATAATGAACGTTCGAAAAAGCGTAACAATACGGTTAATCAGGCGCCCGACTGTTTCCATTGAGTTGAGAAAAAAACCTTTTAGACATTCTCTTTATTGCTTCGTCAGGTCGACGGGGCTCAGGTAGAAATATTTCAAGTCCACCTTCGATACCCTGGATCTTGACAAAACCTCACCGCAGAGACTTCTGGTGCTTTTGTGCCGAAGAATCTACTACCTGCTCCTCAAACTTGTGGATTAAAGTTTAGGTATAATGTAACGTATTTTGGTTGGAGGGAAAAGCCTAGTCATGCAGATTGTAGCGGGTTTTACGTGTAGTTCTTTTAGAGGTCAGAGAAGGTCGTTGCTCGAGGCATCAACATTTAAAAGGTTTAGACTTTAGATTAGAAATCCTATTAGAGTATTGGACAATTAGACCTGGGGGTTTCTTCCAGGTGTGTGATTAGTTGAATTGTATTGACTCACACATTGCGGTGTTACGTGCGGTTGGTCAAGTTAGAGAAATTAAGACGACATTTTGCAAGAGATAAAGGACTTCGCAATCCCGAGTTTCAATTCTTTCGATTTCTTAGTCACGTCTTTCTATAGCAAAGATGTAATGCTTGCTTTCCTTTGTTCTCCGCGTAGAAATAAAATTATCTTGTCAGACTGTGCAAAATTTATCGCGTTATATTCAGGATATTGATCATTACTGAGGCCTAAAAATACAGGAAAAAATAAACTTCTTGAAGGTCGTATTTCGTCGGGACGGAAAAGTCAACAGCCCTCTGCCTGCCATCAAAACTTGCTCTTATTTTTAGACTCCAATCCTAGAGTGGAGAAACGCCTCGACTCGTATTACGTTCGACTTGTCAAGCGCAGAAACGAGATTTTAAATGGCTTCTCAGTTGGTTCTTGGATGGGAGCAACTGAGCATGCATCTGGTGATTTAGTCTGGAAGCGGTCGGTTTGTCTTCCTTGACTTTATTCTCCTCTGTTCCCCTCGCCTTACTCGCTTCAGCACTGCACTTAATTCTCTTTTTCTTGCTCGTTCTCGTCCTTATAGATCGTCTTGTAAGAAGCAGTGAATCACAACCGTAAAATGTAACTGTGATCGTCAAGTCCAGGGGATTCGATCTAGGTCGATCGAGACCTGCCTCATCGCGTGCTTACCTTTTGCGTAATACCGAAATATCTATTAGCATGGGCCCCGAGCGTTGAAACACCCGCTCTTCGCACAAACAAGCCGTGCAAAGTTTTAATTAAAAAAGCAGTGGGAGGTCTTAGAATCGTAACATTCATGATCTTAATATAAGTTTCTCCATTCTCAAAAACATGAATTTATTCTAAAAATACTTTTTTTTTGCAAACAATTTGTGATCGATTGTTCCTCATTTTGTGAGGCACTATCTTCTGTTTAAGCTTGATATCCTCGCTGATATCTAATCTCGCGTTTTATGCAACGAGACACAAAGATTCTTGGGATCTTATCAAAGAAGGCAATAGCGACTTGCGTTATCCGAGTCGTTCCGTGCCTCTCCCATTTCCACTTTTCCTCGCATGTTTCTTGTATCGGCACGTTTGCTTCTAAATAAAGAATGTTAACTACATGTTAACAAACCCGAAGAGCCGGACCCAGTGTAATCTGAAATCAACCTTATCTGTGTTACCTCGATATCATTGAGGAAATAGGTCGTAATTACGACTGTACGTGACTCAAAGAAAGGACACAGTATTTCTTGTATAGGTTGAATTGCTGTATTAATGTTGTCAACATTTTATCTTGCATTATTTGAGTGCTGAACTAATTTTTCATGGAATTTAGCCAATTTTACTATTTCACATTTGCGCTCAGAGTTCAAATGATGCACGATAAAATGGCAAATTCAGCCATTTACTTTTTTCCGTGAAGAGAATTGATTTTATTGCAGAAATTTATTTGACCAGCAGTATTACTGACACATTTAGATATGTGTATCTCTTTCAAGGACACACGGTACAGTGATACTTACGTGATATTTATGTAATCTAGAGCAGCTTTTTTCCCCCTGTGATTTTAGTTATGTATTTTTTGATACTGGAATGTGACACAGGCATGTGGGCATATAATAATAGATACTTTTACATTACATGCGAAACCTTGTGATGAACGTGCTCATAAACTGCTAAAGTATTCTTGTTCGTGTATTTTATTCGACATGATCTCGTCACTGATAAACACGTACAATAGCGACTGTTCATGATACGCACTTTATTACACGAGTCAAGGCCAAATGGCCAGCAAATTCCCAAAGACTCTCGTTACATTGTGGAAGTGCATATTTTAGGTCAACTTTTATAACATCACTTTCTTCCTTTCTTTCATTCGATGGACCATGAAGTAACCCGTCCTCTTGGATTTGATTAATTTTATTTCAATTCACGCAACAGTTTTCACTCTTTAACCTTTAAGTCTCTGAAGGTTAAACGATGAATGTTGTATAACGCCAAGTCCAGTATTCTTTTCCTCCCATGCATTTTTGATACTCGACTTTGTAACTATGTACATTGCATCGTAATGTGAATGCATCTGTTGTTCATCTGCCCTGTGAAACTGATAAAACATGCGAGGTTGTCCAACGCATAAAAGAGCGATTGCGTCGTGCGATTTATGTCAGAGAGATTAGAGAAGCATTAAGTGCGCATAAATTGAGCCCAGCGCTAACATTCGCGATGTGCGGCGTCGTCAAGTGACCTCCAAGGATATGTCGTGACGCATAGTATCGCGCAGATTTTTCTCAGCCGTTGTGTCTAATCGAGGCGTTATTTGTTGATGGGATTCAACTTGGCTTCGGGCCCATAACTCTTCCTCTGATCTTAAACGGGGGCAAGGATTTCGCATTTTGAGTATCGGGAAACTAACGTTGAATTCCTCTGTGGATTAATTTAGCTTTTCTATCTTGGCAGCGTTTCCGAACTCGGGTCAGCGGCAGAGAAATGTTTTATGTGCAATTTAAATCAAACGAACAACAATAATTACTTACTAACAAATATTTACTATTTCTCGTCAGGCAGTATTTTTTATTTTACGTAATGTACGACACATTCTTGGAAATATACCCGCATAAAAGATTAGATAATAGACACAGAATTACAAAAATAATCACGAAACTTGTTCTGGGTGTAGGATTTCAAGAGAAGAGGCGTGTTTTGCAAAGTAATTCGCATTAACATACATTTTGGGTTTCCAAATTCCTGAGAAGGAAAACATGAATTTGTCGTGTTGAACGCGTATCAATTTTCCCACGGTCGAAGGCTATTCAGAAGATTAAAAACAGGCTGGTTTGACCTTCGAGCAACTAAAATTGAAAGTTTAACACATATGGTCGAGCGTAGTGCGTTCACCTTCTGTTCGGCTTTGTCTCTCGAATCTCTGTTATTTCCTGCGACATTGTTGTCGCTTACGCAAGTACGTGTCTTCCCCTTTCCTCTCCCTTGTTCTTTCTTCAATCTGCTCTTTGCATACCCATTCAAACATTCAAGCCTATCTTTAGAGTCGCTTGGCCAAAGTAGTTTGGCAGGTATAAAAAGTAAATTATAATATATACTATGAATAAGAAAGGCCTTTACGGCGTATGTAATCAAATGACAAACTAAAATACTCAAACCTCGAATTATGTGGCCTTAGAAGAAAGTAAGAAGTATCATTTTATTCCCTGTAATAACAGCTCTTGTTTGGCGTTTGGAAATATATTTTGCCAGCGACCCTGAGAGTAAAGCTCTTCCTGAGTTTTGGTATTCTCCTCGGTATTTTCATAGTGGCACATGGATGCTTGCCAAATTTTTACGGAAATAGAGAAAGAAAGTAACGTGAGGAGGAAACAATTTAAAGAATAATATGTTTATGATACTTGTACAGTTAATATTTTGATCAAACCAAATGACTGCTCACTTTTTCGCGTTTTTAAAATAATCTTGAGTTAATATTATCTTGATTTTTAACATTGGCAATTCGTAATTACACAAAATCATGAAACAACCTTTCAAAGAAGCTTTAACGCAGTTTCGCAAGTCTAATTTGACTTGGAAGCTAGACTATTTCTATACTCCACGTGTAAAGATTGCCTCAGGCTTATTGGCAAAGATCTTGCCAAGAGTTCGATAACCCCCCTTTAAAATCCAGAAAGTAGGGTATTTTCGAAAGTATTTACTTATTCTTATTAAAAGATATTATACAGTGAATAGATATTAGTTTACATTTATTGATGAAAAATATCGTATTTTTGAAATGAATCCCTAGTTTCCTTTTGATGCAAATTTGATTGTACAGTACATGTATCGGTTTGTGATGGAGTATCAAATTATTCTGGCAGGCGAGGACCGAATGAAAAATTAGGGTCGACAGATACACAGTTGGAATGAATCGATCGACTCGCAGACGATTAAATTTCCGTCCACCCTCGTTCACTGCTATTATTCTGCTTTACGTCCTTCCACCGGAGCTTCCATTCAGGATTTGTTCGTTTGGTTATCCCGACCCTCGCCTGTCATCGATCAGCATAATCGATATCTCCAGGAGCACCCTTGCCACTTTCAACCTCACCACCTCCTCTACCTTTTATACAGTCGTTCACCCCCTGCACCCTATCTTCGAGTTATCGATTGCCCTCCTCTTCTGAAATGACTACAGTGTACCTTGGAATATCACAACACGGCCAATCCCCTTAACCTCCATTTTCACGAGAAAGGATTGTCGGTAATTGAGGAGAATAAATTTAAGAAGATTGTCCATCGTTTTTATTGACCGCTCTGAAATCAAAACAAATCTCCTAAAGGACTACTTCTATTCTATATGCAGGTTCTAGACAATTTTCGGAATCCTGATGTGAATTATTAAAAGATAAGATTCAGTGTGTTTACAAATAATAATACAATAGGTAAATAATCAAACGGTATCTATATTGTAGTCTTCAACATTTAAAGTTTTAAGTGTTGTCAACAGGAAATAATTTATTAGCAAGTTTATTAGTGTTCTGAAGAAATATTTTAGAAGACTTAAGTATGCATGTGGCATTTATATTTACTTTAAAAATTAACAATTCATTGATGTCTAAGTGGATAGTTAGTTACCGCTATAACATTATCATTCTTATATTTGAACGATTTAAGCTCTTTATCTAGAAATTTTTTTGTTGGCAAAAAATGATGACAAGGGTCGGAAATAAGCACGCAAAAGAGTCATTTACGTACTCATAATTATTGAGCCAAGTAAAATTAGATCCACTATAGCGGGACTGTGTTGGCTCAGTTCATCGAGTGAACGTCACCGCTCGTAAAAGATTGTGAACACAAATTTGTCTCCCTATTTCATTTTAGAAAATATAACATGTTTATAGCACGTCTCAGCCATTAAGACTCAAATTTTAGATTTAATAGAATTTAAAACAAGTACATACTGAGTCTTCAGATTTCGTTTAATATTACATAGGTGTTTATTGGAATATAGAGTAATTCCCTGGGTTTTTTTTTTTTTAATTTTTGTATGTTTTCTGATATTTTGGACAAACAATGTTGTCGTTTCTTTTATGAAAGTAATGAGTATTTTAGCGAATGTAAAAAACAGTTGTCTTCATATTACCAGAGTTGATGTACTGTAGGTGTATATTTAAACTGTAGTTTCGTTCCCTGGTTCATGTGAAATTTGCATTCGTATTGTACGCCTAAGCTTATCTGAATGATGCATTGAATGTACTGGTTTCCATTGGCGCCGACTTGCTGTGTTTTACTTCAGACTACGTGGCACAGAGACTTTTCCAGTGAACTTGGTGAAAGGTGCTTTAATACAACTCATGAATCATGGAACATTTCTCGTGTTGCAACTCTAGTCTAGAGTTCAATAGTTACGATGGTAAATAAGATTAAGGTCGGTTTGTGTAACGCAATTATCCTGAGTACTGTGAAAATAAAGCATTTTGCAATTCAAAACTAGACCTGTTATAGACATTCTCAAGTAGTGTTTTGCATTGTAAATGCGTTGGACACTTAATTGTTAATGTACGTGATATAGTAACTGGATTAGATTAGATTCTGTTTACTCCATGTATAGTGTACTTTCGGGTTTTTACATATCTAAAATCCCCTTCTCGTAGGAGATCGTCAGACATTAAACGCCTTATGTCACGTCCCTTCCCAAATCTACAATCATCCCAACTCTCATAATAAGCCTTCAAGTAATGCCTGACTCAGAGATGTGGAAAACTGCAAAAAAATAAAACTCTTGAGCGCAGTCGGACGTTTTCTTGAATTAAAATTCACATGATAATAGCAAATACAAAATCACCAGTTTGGAGCATATTACGTCAGATAGAAATCACGACGAGTCTGCTACTCGAGTGCAGAAAGCGTAGGAATGCAAGTTTGCAATTCTTATTTAAAGAGTCATCACGTGTAGGAAAACATACCAGTCATCTGTAATTCACGCTTATTAAATTGCTCTAAATTTAATCTCTTGAATTAAAGGCTTGAATGTATTTCATGAAAAATTAAAACTATAATTTTGTAATCACATGGCGCGAATTCTACACCTTTTTTCTTCCTGATTACGCACGTAAACTGTGTCAAGCTTTAAAACTATTCAGATTTCGTTTTTGAGCATTGAATCTCTAATCATAATTTGAAATTCAGAGACGCAATCATCAACAACTTCTGAATTAAGATTTGAGTCGTGCTCAATATTGCGTCATTCCTGGTATCGCATTAGGCTTCTGAGAGGGAAAAAATTTCACAATATTACGATTGGTTCTGAATCCGACAATGATATTCTTGGAATTCAGTGTATCTTCGAGCAGAGTCTTTTTCAGATTTAATCCCAACGGAAGGCAGACCACTTATCGATTCGCTCTGCAAGTATCAGATAGATTCATAGAATCACAGATCATTGACTTTCTGATGAATTCAATCAGGTCGTTTACCTAAACTTTGACTGGCGAAAAAAAATGTCTGAGCTCTTGACTTTTCGATTAGGGTCATGGCTCGAGTTTGGAATTAATTATTTTCTCACTTATTTCTTGGAATAGTTGAAACCAGGATGAACGTAGGTCAGGAAAAACCCTGAAAATGAGGGAAAAGTCAGGGAATTTTGTATATGAAGTTTTTCGGTCACCCTGGTTGGAATATATTTCAGTTTTAATTATCTTGCTCTCCTACTCGGAGAATCTATATAGTCTCGAGCAAGTTCCGTTAAAACTTTCTCTCAATGCTGCACAAAGAAGAACGTAACTGACTTACGCAATAAATCAGAGACAGATTTAGTTCCGATCACAGGTGCCCGAGCTTATTTCGAGTTACAGTTATATACTACTTAACTTGTTCATTCATTGAACTTTACGACCATCGTATTTCTTTTTATTTGTATAAAATGCATCAAGTCGTGACCTTCGATGGTAAATCAATCGATAAGGAAATCTTATTTGCATTTTATAATTTCTCAATGCAGTTATATTATTTCTTTAAATTATTATCTTGTACTTAAAATAACTAATTGATTGGAATTCCAAATATGGTAATGTTGCGTGGGTCACTCAATTCGCAAATAACAGGGTTAATTAATTAGATTAACATTTTTTAAGGGTACCTTATTTTTCTATCTCTCAATCAAGAAGAGACTCTTGACTCTTCTATGATCAGATAAAACGTCTACTTTATATACTTGTTTTTTTTTATCGCATTAGATTGACATAAAATACAATCACGGATATCGGTCGCAACTCGCAGTCGCAGTGGACAGGTTTGTTTTGCAAACCGGTTGGAGGGGAAAATGAAAATAAAAAAAAAAGTCCAGGCAAGGATGCGTAAGTCCTTTTTTGGTGATCTGGGATCCGCTCGAGATTCTGGTTTCGGATCATCGAGACAGGATTTTTTAAATGTTGTCCTGTTCACTTTACCTACCTGTCCGGTTTTCTATAATACTGTCGTTCGGGTTTTACTGGACTCCATTCGCTGAATTTCAAGCGGCATTTAAGGAGAAAGAGAAAGAATTCCTGCTCTTGACGGCCTTCGGTCTTCATCGAAGATTAACCTTCTCACAATTCTCGATGATATCAAACTTGTCGGATTTGTTTCGGTTAACCCTGACCTCATGTGTTGCGGTCTAAAGATAAATATTTCTCGAAGAGCATAAGTGATTTACATAATTCTTCGTTTATGCCTACCCTGCTAATCCGTAAAATCTCATTCCGTATCTGCCTTTCAGTGATCAAGGTAACGTTATGAGGATTTCAATTATGCACGTTTTCTAAGAAAAGGTGAGAGCTGTCCATTCTTTTGTATTTATAGTCTTCATTATAGCTAGTGGAATATTTCTCGAAAGGAATAATTGATTTCTGAAATCTTTCATTTATAATTTTACAGATATCAAGCTGTCTTATCACTGAGCACGAGTAGTGTTTACTACTTACATTTAAAAACAATTTCTAATCTACATTTTTATCATTCACAATATTAATGTCAGTGATGAAACGATTTGTGAAAACCTACTTTACATATCTATATTTAAATATCAATCAAGTAGAGTACATACCTGTTTGATTAAAAATAGGTTTTATCCTGCTGATTTACATTCAAATGATCAATTTATTCGTCATTATACTTAATGCATTCAGAATCTAAATGTATTCAATATTCAGCCACTAACCATTATAAATGCGACGATGGGAAATCGAGTCTCACACATATTCCGCAATCTAATGGTAATTGTGATTACGCATTCAACCATCCGTAAGTGTCGCAATGAATCCGCTTTTCTCGCCTCGATTCCTGGATGTGGATGAGTTACCAACTCGTGTATCTCTTTTTTTTTTTTTTTTGTTTAATGCATGCAAACGTTCACGTGTGTATAATAATGCATGTATAAAACATCCACATGCTTCGTTTAGGTCCAGCGACCGAGCATAGAGATAAGCACGCGCGTTGCTATAACTTGCGCAAGCGTTAATCAGAAGTCGTTAAAATTCACGATATGCGCACAAAAGCATGCATTCGTCCGCGTTATTGCATACGCTGGAAAAGAATACCATTAGGAAGGCAATGCCTTTTCACTCATTCTCGTACTTCAAGATGTATAGAATTTAATTGTCGAGCTAGCACAAACATCTGCCTCTCGTTTCGCTGCAAATTTGTTTCTGAAAAGAAACATTCAAATTGCTCAGTCAGTCATAATGTTTTCAGTTTTGCGTTTGTGACTTTTTCAGAATGTATAGGTGATACCACTCTACAGTAGATAATGAACCTACAGTAGATAATCATTAATTTAAAATACTAATGTATGTAAAAATCTGTTTTTGGGAAGAAAAATGGATCCAAAAATCAAGTCAAATCTTTGAAGTTCTACTTGTGAACAGAAAAATGTTTATTATACAGTTGAAAGTATTTCATGTTTTAAATTATCCAATTTGACTACATTGAAGACGTGACGAAATTGGTTCATCAGAATTAACTTTGCACGATTTTGAAGAAAACAAAAGAGTTTTTCTCGTTAATTTAAAGCGCAGCATCCGTATTAAATTAAAATCTCCCGTCGTTAAAAGTTTGTGCTGAGTTTGCCGAGTTTACCAACTCGAAATCCCTCTGAAAGTATTAAGAAAGACGTCTGAAACTTTGAACTTCGTGGCTCGCTCCTTGGAGAAGAACAAGTTTGAGCCAACTTTTCATCAAGTTTCCTGCTTACTTAATTCGGTTGCTTTCGGACACCCTGTGCATAAACGTGCTGGGTATATATATATATATATATATATATATATATATATCTGGAGGGTCTTGGAAGAGTCGAGATGGGTTAGACAAAAACTGTTGATTTTCTCTGACCCACCTCTCTCTCCGCTCTGGACTTCTCTTAGCGTTAGATATTAGTCGTATTCTGTCAACAATATGCTGCCTGATGGTCAGTAGCTTTGACTTTGTGAGTATGTGATGACAGACACACAGTTCGCGCACGAACTGTCGAACCTTGGCAGTGAAACTCCTACCAGAAGTTATGTAGTCAATCACACACTGAATACTAGAAGCGTACTGCCTTGCCCAGCCTATCTTTGTTCTGAGTTGATGCATTCGTCTTTTGGTCTTATGATCAACCGTTTGTTTTACAATTTGATTATAAATATAAATATATTATCAAATTATATATATATTTTTTATATATTTTTTATCGCGATTTCGCTGGAAGCGGGTGCAATTTATAAGATTAGCAACTGCTCCAAGCGAAATCCTGCCGTTGTCCTTATGACAAATTTTTGACTAGTAATTATGAAGACCATCAATATAGTGGAGAAGCAGGTAGAATTAGGTTAAGCTTCATTTATATTTTGATACTGTAATAACCTCCATCTCATCTCTAGATTTAACGACCATATCCCTGGTGATGAACTCTATTGTCAATATTAAATTATATTTGTTCAGTTTATGAAATCCAGAGTAAAGTCAATTCAAAAATAATATTAGAGAATATTCATACCCTATGGAGAGCACATAAATAAATATATATATACATATGACTAGTCTAAAATTTGTCATAAGGACAACGGCAGGATTTCGCTGGGAGCAGGTGCTAATCTTAAAAATTGCACACGCTCCCAGCGAAATCGCGATAAAAAAATATATATCAATATATATATATATTAGGGTGGTCCAAAAATGCTTGGCAACCTTTTTTTTCACCCTGGAGGGCGAGACCCCCCCCCCCCAAGTTTCCATTTCTGGAGAAAAAAATCCCAAATTTCTTTTCGAAATTGGAATACTCACATGTGTTACCGGGCACTTCAAAATCCCATTTAATTAACATTGGAAAAATTTGTATTTTCGAAAAATTGAACTCATACTTATAAAACCATACTAATTACGTTTATTTTTAACCCCCCCCCCTCACACACAGCGCCCCAAATATGACCCAAAAATAAAAAACTACATTTTTACGTATTATTCTTACTTTTTAACAATTTTTGTCGCCTTTTTCATATAAATAATTACTAATGGACAATTGAAATTTTTCCCATGGCTCTTTAAACAATTTTTAATTGTTCCAACAAATGTGACTTATTTGAAAAATTATTTATTCCCAAAAAAATGAAAAAGATTATCGTATTTTCTGATTGAAATGTAATATTTGGTCCTTGTTTGGAGAAATAATTTTTTTTTAATCAATATGTTCAGTTTTTTCTCAAATTGGTATCCTAAGCTACTTTCTGTTGAATAATTATATAATTTTGATACATTTCTTTCAATTTTTAATGAATTTATATTTTTGTAAACAATTTGGATTTGCTTAAGCAGTTTTTTTCGATAACTTTAAGAAAATTAAATAAAATAAAATATATATAATTAATTTTCTGCCTGTATAGTGCATCGAAAGAATATATTAACCACTTATTAATTGTTTGAACAGATATAATTCGTTTAGACAATTACTTTTCCAAAGATACATTTAAAATTGTATTTTCTGAATTGAATATAATATTGAATGATTTCGAGGAGTAATAAATTCTGCTAAGATCTTTGTGTTATTGGTTATACAATTAATTATACTTTTTTTCTGCAAATTTTCTTCAAATTGAGTTTGAATATTTTCAAAATATTTATCATAATGATATTATGAAAAGGCATATTCACTAATGCTAATTATGATTCAAGTTTCAACAGATTGCTTTTTTACCTTTCCATACTCGCTGTAAATGTTAAAACGTGTCGTTGCTTCTCGCTTTAGCTTTATACAATTATTTATAAGACTCTTTTCAAGATATTTCTGTAATTCACGCATACAGCGTTAAACTTGTTTCAAAGCTGCTCGAAAACCTATTGATAATTGAGGTGATTGTACGAATCCCTGAGGAGCATTTGATTGGTTTACCAAAAACAGTACTTACTGAAAGTAATAAACAATTATAGAAAACAGTTTCCAGGTATCAAGAAGAAAACTGCTTTGACAAATAAAAATTGTTCAAACAATGACACGACGTTTTTAACAGAATTTACTACTTCTCGAAATCATACAATATTATGTTTAATTCAGAATATACGATTTGAAAAATATTCTCAGAGGAATAATTGTTTAAACAAATTATATTCGTTCAAACAAACATAAATTGGTAAATATATTCTTTCTATGCACTATACAGTCAGAAGAATAATTATATGTATTTTATTTTATTTCATTTTTTCAAAGTAATCGAAAAGAAACTGGTTAGGCAATTTCAAATTGTTCAAACAAATAGAAATTTATTGAAAATTAAAAGACATGTATCAAAATTATATAATTATTCAACAAAAAGTAGCACAGGGTACCAATTTGAGAAAAAACTGGACATCTCTGTGTAAATTTTTATAAATTTTGAGAATAAACAATAAGTAATTGTTTAAATAATTACGTAATGTTTAAAAAAAATTTACTACTCCAAACAATGACAAACTATTACATTTCAATCAGAAAATACGATCATTTTTTACATTCTTTGGGAATAAATAATTGTTTAAATAAGTTACATTTGTTTAAACAATTAAAAATTGTTCAATATATCATCGGAAATGTTCAAATTATCTATTAGTAATTATTTGTATGAAAAAGACGACGAAAATTGCTAAAAAGTAACAATAATACGTAAAAATGTAGGTTTTTGATTTTTGGGTCATATTTGATTAAATGGGATTTTGAAGTGCCCGGTGGCACGTGTTAAAATTCGAATTTCGAAATAAAAAATTAGGGATTTTTTTTCTACGGTAATGGACACTTTGGGGGGAGGGGGGACTTGCCCTCTAGGGTGAAAAAAAATGTTGCAATGCATTTTTGGACCACCCTAATTATACTCCCCTACAGCCCCGAAAATGGCAATGCTCGGAGTTTGGACTGTATAAGAAAAAAATACGTTTTGTGTAAATTTCGGACAAAATCATCAATATTAGGCATATCAAATTGTCCCTTAAAATATCTTTTTATAATTAGCCATAGAATGAAAATCAAAAATTACTTTTCAAATTTTGTCCCTAAAAGCTTTTTTTATAGGATACCAACAAACTCCATGAGTGCAAAAATTGGGTTTCGCGAGTGTTTGGCGCTAATTCTTTTTTTTCTGTCTTTTTTAGCACAAATTGTGTGTAATACTTAAAGTAATATTTAGCGAAAACAATTGTTTATAAATTTTATTTTTATTTATAACAATATTATCTAAGAATAATGCTATGAGGCTACTATTTTTTTTAATTTCCAACCTTTTTATCAACTTTTCACTTAGAGCGAGGTAATAATTAATCAAAGTTAAGTGGAAGCAACTGCCATCCATGAAAATGACACTGACTCTCAGTAGGACCACGGTAAATCACACCTATGGCCACGTCTTACGACCGTGAGATGGGTGGCCACAGGGAACGATGAAATCCAAATAACAGGCCGGCTAAACCCTCGTGTGTCTTAAAGACACGGAGCGAGTGAAGGATGATAGCCCTCTGAATCCATCTCGCTAGTGTTTCGAGGTTACGAACCAGTAATAATTTCGCACCTCTGAGAGCACTGATCCGAAGGACAATAATTTTAACCAAATATTCTGGATAAAGTTGCCGCAGCTCCTTTCGAAGGTCTCGATATCTCTCCTTCTTTTCCTTCTCCTTGGCTGTGATGTTGTAGTTAACCGGAGCCAAGAATTCGATCACGAATATATTTCATTTCTCGAAGACCTGAAGAACGATGCCAGGCCTCGAGTGTGCAATGAAGACTGCTGTCCGAAAATGGTGGTTCAAGAAAATTCGCCACTTCTCTTTCTGTACAATTCACAGTCCGGATGATTTGATGAAAACAAACTCTACCTCCTTCGACAAGGGCTGATATACATTTCTGTAAAAGTTTCCGTATATTTTCTTGTCGAGGAGCTGTTTGTGGAAGTTTTCGACCACTGCTTTCTTTACTTCAGCTTTTGAAAGTAAGGTATCTAGATGGAGTAATGCACTTTCCTCACTTCTGACGTTAAGTATCAGACCAAGTGTCTCCGCAAACCTGCTCCACGGCTTTGTAAATGAACGCTCCTTTGCCAAACATCTCGTGATTCTTGACCATTTTTAGGAAAGGATCTCTTCCATTTGCGACTATGTGAACTGTACCCAGGATAATTTTGTTATAAAGACATTGGAGGTTTAAAAGTCTGCACCCGTTGAAGGTCGTGAGCTCGTGCTTCGCCAATGAAACCACCCCAAACGAGTTCGAAGGAGAGGCTTGTATCTGCTTCGGAGAGCCTCCTTCACTGATTTTATATCCTGAATGCGGCTATCAGGCTCGCGTAGGTATGGATAGGTAAGTCCCTTCAGCGTCAAGGTGTCTAATAACACTCATACCCACGAGCTCGGGATCCTCGGGAAAGCCAGTAATTCGTCCTTGCTTCAGATGAATCTTGACACACTTGACCAATTGAAAGTCTATACTAATCTCTCTTGTGTAACTCTCGACGACACTTAAAGCACTCTCAAGCTGCCTTGCATTACAAGCATAGATCTTCAGATCATCCATATAAAATACATAAGTGACCTTATGCTCGCGATGATTAGTTTTGCCGCAGAGGTGTCCGGGAGAATTGCGTAATGGGAGATGGTGGCAAACGTGTGATGCAAAAGACGAGAGGGCTCATGGTGTCGCCCTGAAAGACGCCCCTGTGGAAGGTGACGCTGTTTGTTGTCACACGATAATTTCCAGATAAGATAGTGAACACAGGTGTCCAAAGGAACATCAATCTCTCTATGCTATGCATCTTACTATGGGTGGATGAACCTTCAAGCTTTTTAACAGACAGATGATAAGCATATGGGAGGTTGAAGCAAAAGCTTTCAGGTAGTCAATTCAGGCCATTGACAGGCAGTGCTGGTGGGATGATGCATCTTTGCAGACCACTTGTCAATTAGCAGGTTTTCTTGGCAATCTTGTCATTCAGGATAGCTGTAAAAATTTTACACAGCATGTTCAGACAAGTTATTGGCCAGTAGATCCTTGGGTTAGACAAGTCGCCTTTCTTCAGTAGGAATACAATGCGTCCTAACACCAGCCACTGCAGAATGGCCGTTTCCGACTTTAAATATGAGGCGAAGATGCGGGCCAGATGTTGGCGTGGTAGAAGTAAACTTCTTCCACCAGAAGTTCTTGTTACCACCTGGCCCTGTAGCAAAGAAGTTCGTGCCCCTCAGTGCTTTCTTCACCTCTTCGACAATGATTGATAGACATTCCTCCTCAGATGTTATGAGTTTGTCACGAAGCTCCTTGAAGCAGATAATATTCTCAGTTTCTTCCTACAATTTGTGTTGGACCTCGTAAACCTCTCTTCAAAAAATCTCAACCTGCTCGGGCTTGGGTGAATTTCTGACAGAAACAGGAAGATCACTGAAGAGGCGCGATGGGTCAGCGAGAAACTGTTGATTCTCCCTGACCCATCCCTTGCTCTTCTGTATTTTCTTCCTCGCGTCAGAGAACACCCGTATTTTGTCGACAGTGTGGTGCTTGATTTTCAGCAGCTTTGACATTTTCAGTGTGTGATGGTAGATCAGTTCGTGTGCGAACTTTTGGACCCTTTCCGTAAACGGCCTACGAGATTTTGTGCGATCAATCACACACTGAACACGGAACGCATTCTGTCTTGCCCAGCCAATCTTCTTATTCAGTGGATGCAAGCGTTTTTTATTCTTTTGATTCATCGTCGGTTTAGCCCTCGATTTGAATCAGCCAAAGCTCTCGCCGCACCATAAACTGAATAATTGATGGTCTAGAGGTCGGACTCCTCCGAGATATCCTCACGAAGGGAGCCATCCATCTCAGCCAGATCTTGGGGCTTAGGAGGAACCTGGATGTTAATGTTCCTCCTAATCCTGAAATCGCTATCATCTCTCAGGGGGTGTCTGCTTTCCTCCACTTCTTCTGTAGCTTGTTCATTAATTGCTATAAAGTCTAGTGTGAAATCAGTGGTAAATTATTAATTCTCAAGTGTTTATTTCAGAAAAAAATATCCGCAAAGAAAAAGAGATTATTTAACAAAATGATTTTGTTATGTTTATTTATTATTTGTTTATAATTGAAAAGCCAAAGGAAAGTTGAAAATTTAAGGAAAATCATCATTTTTAAGCATTATTCCCAGAGAAGATATTTATAGAAAATAATGAATAGTTTAAACGAATACTTTGTTAACTTTGAATTATTATTACTTCTCTCTAGGTGAAAGATTGACTTCATGGGGTTCGCCGAACCTCTAAATATCAATTTTTTTCAAAACAAAAACATAGGTATTTATTTCTTTTTGTATTCAAAGTAATTTGGGGGAATGGGGGGGGAGAGCATATAAATAAAAAAAGAAGAATTTTGAATCAAATTAATCTATACCCTATTCGCTTTGCCAGCTTTGTCAGTACTCTTAAAGATAGGCTTAGAAACCACAAATATTCTATTATAAATTTATTTAATTATTATAAACAATTTATTTGGACAAATTCAACAGTCTATCAGTTTGTTAGTGAAAAAAAATTATTTTATAATAAAATCATTGTCATTTATTATTATAATGGTATTAGTAACGAAAAAATGGTAACTTGAAAATTTATAAACAGCTTATAAATTTATTAACAATTTTTTGACCTATTAAGTTTCACGGGCAGACTAATTGGCATAGTAGAAAATATAATATTGAGATGAGAATATATAATTAAAAAATGATTTTTCATGAAAAAAAATTATTTTGTTTTTGTTCAAAAAAGTTTGGTTTGGAACTGAGTCAACATCCATATTCGGTATTTTTTCAATAAAATAATTACATCTTCTACAGTTTTTCGTGCAAGATAATCTTTTTAATGTTTACAGGATTTAAAAAATTTAATGATAGCCTTGACTTATTTCAAAAGATATTTCAAAGTTTTAGAAGTTTTGAAAGATTTTAAGAAAACGATTTTTTTTCAAATTCCAGGAAAAATAATAATTGATTTTTTATTTTCACAAATTAATGTGAAGAAAATATTTAAAAACATATTAATACATTTCAAATGATTTTCTAAAATTTTGGAGAAGAATATATAAGATTTTAAAGCACAATTTTCTAGTTTGCAAGATTATATTAAAAGGATTTCAACAGATTTAAAACAAATTATAGATTTTTGAAGATTTCGAAAAAAAAGTTAGAAGCTTTTCAAGAATTTTGAAATCTTTCATAAAATGAAAAAAATTGCCTAAGATTTCTGGGAAAATTTACAATGATTTTTGTATTTATCAAAATTTATTCTGAGGAAATATTTAAAAAGATTTCAAAACATTCTAAAAGATTTTAGGAATTTTCAGAAAGGAATCTAGAAGATTTTAAGACAATTTTTTTAATTTCACAGAATTTCTTCAAAATTTTAGGAAAAATGTGAATCATTTGAAAAAATATTTTGAAGTTTTGATGAAATTTAAAAAATAATTTGTAATTTGAAAAGATTTCAAAATAATAGAAAAATTTTGCTAAGATTCCTGAGAATATTTAAATTGATTCTTTATTTTGAAAAATTAATTTTAAGAGAATATTTGAAAATATTTTAAAACTTTACAAAAGATTTCCAAAATTTTCAAAGACTTATACGAAAGATTATCAAATATTTTTTTAAAATTCCAAACGTCAAAAAGTAAAAAAAAATTGTTAGAAATTTTCTAGACAATTTTTCGACATATCTGAAATCATTAAAAAACCCTTTTTGAATTTTCTTGAGAAACCTATAGTAGAATTATATTTATATACAACCTGAAAGAAAATAAACAAAAAAACTTGAAAAATAAATTTTTTATTTTGCATTCAAGATTGGGGTTTCCTTCAAATTATAATTTGCCTAAATTTTTTTTTTCTTCTGACTAAAAAATCTTTTTTGGTTCAAAATTCGACAATTTTTTCGAAAATTCGTCTTTTTGGTTTTCAAAATTCATCTTTTATGGTAGAAAAGTTATCTTTTTAGGGTTTCATAGCCTTGGGCTGAAACCCTTATAGTTTCGGTCAGGTGTCCGTCCGTCGTACATTTTTCCAATCAGGGAAATTAGGGGAAAATTGGGGGTGGTGAAGTTGCATAATTGAGGCAAAATGAGGGGTAGGGAAGTAGGGGAAATGAGGGGAGGGGAGTAGGAGAAGGGAGGGGAAATAGGCAGAAGGAAGTAGGGGAAATTTGGGAAGGGAAGTAGGGGAAGCGAGAGGAACTTGAGGAGAGGAAAAGTAGTGAAAATGAGGGATGGGGTAGTAGGGAAGTGAGGGGAGCGAAGTAGGGAGAAATGAGGGGAAGTGAGCGCAAAAGATAGGAGGGGTAGTAGGGAAAGTGAGGGGTGATGAATCAGAGGAAATTCGGGAAGGGGAAGTAGGAGAACGGGGATTAAGATAAGTGAGGGGAGGGCAACTATGGGAAATTATGGGAGGGTAACTGGGGAAAGTGAGGGGAAATTAGGGAAGCGGAAGCACAGGAAGTCAAGGGAAGTGAGGGGAAGTAAGAAGAGAGAAATTATGGAAAGAGAGGGGAAATTAGGGTAGAGAAATAGGTTAAGTGGTGGGAAATGTTAGGTGTTGAAGTAGGGGCGATTACGGTAGGGTACGTAAGGGCAAATGAGAGGTAGGGAAGTAGGGGAAATGAGGGGAGAGCTATTAGGGTAATACGGGCGAGTAGGGAGGGGAATTCAGTCTGGGAAAGGGAAGTGGGGGAAGGAGAGTGTTAGCTGGGAAAGTGAGGAGAGGGAGAAGTATAGGAGGAACTTGATAATAGAAGGGAGGGGAGACAAAGGTTGTAGTTAGGGAAGGGGGAGTAGGGGCGAGATAGTATGGGAGCGGGAAGTTTGAACAGCTTAATCAACGTCTTAATAGAATACGAAACCCTTGTTTGTAGGCGCATGGCACCTACTTTCACTAATGTTTTAAAATTAAAATTGCAACTGTTTGGATTAAAATTAAAATCTTTTTTTTGATTGAGGATTCAACTATATTGTTGGAAATTAGTTTTTTCATGAATTCAACTGTTTTTTATTTAAAATTAACATCTCTTTAGATTAAAATATCAAATATTACATTTTTCGTTGAGAATTTATGATTTTAGTTAAAAACTCGACTTTTTTGTTAGAAAATTGATCTTCTTACTAGAAAACTTATGTATTTATTTCATAATTAAACTATTTGGTTGAATATTAACATTTTTGTTGAAAATGCATATTTTCGGGTTAAGAAATCAATCTGTTTTATAGAAAATTCGTCTCTTTTTGCAAATATTTTTGTTCTAAAAAGAGAACTGGTCGAAAATTAGACTTTTTTAGTTGAGAATTCATAGAATTCATCTCTTTTGTTTGAAAATTTGATTAGTCAAAAGTTAACTTTCTTGTTGAAATTTTCATCTGACATATCTGAAATCTTCAAAAATCTTTTTGAATTTTCCCAAGAATCTCGGGAAAATAATATCGATATAACCCTTAAAACAAATAAACAAATAAATCTGAAAAATAGTCATTTGACATTTTTATTTTGTATTGACCATTATTCTGCCTCTCAAATTGAAAAACAATACGCGCGCGTAGCTCGCGATTGATAATGCTATTTAAGTTTAAAATATTGAATCTAACAGTAACGTTAGGAAGTAACATTATTAGGATTTGGTAAACAATAGTAAAATATAAATGAACTCTAAATCGTGCCGAAAATCATAACAAAACATCGAAATTTCGAAATTTGTCGCGCAGAGACGGAATTCTGCTTATTGAAAATTTTCAACTGGCCAGCAATCTCCTGGCATTCACGCTTAAGTGCACCACCGCTAAAGAAAGAGCCATACCTATGACGCCATTTATTATCACTTCAGCAAGACAGCACTTATTCAATATGCACCGGCTATTCACTTAGCCTGGGCTTCCCCCATAAATTTAATGTTATCTCTCCTTGGCAAATATGTTTTAGAGAAAATCAATTGCCAGACTTGAATGGATTTAAAAATCGAAATTTTAATCTTAACCAATGTTTTAGATAAAAAAAGCTAAGACTAAGAAAAAAATAACTATACACCATCAGCTTTCTATAATATTTTCCAACGTTTATTGTTGTACCCTTGCCTTATTATCTGAACTCTCTTGCTTATAAAACGGACTGAAACATGCAGGTCAAAAATAAATTTTATGGTTTTATTGCTATATGTAGACCACCGTTAGAAAAGGACGCAGTTGTTGGGATTTAATTGCCGAGATATTTTCGCGTTTGCGGTTTGGTCGTAGTTCACTTTTCAATTTAAAAGAAAAGATTCGATTAAAACAAAAAAATTTACATAAACTATGGAAAGTTTTTTTTCTGAAACGTACCCCCCTTGTTTAGGGTCCGTAAGTTTGAACCCCCCACCACTATCTTACGTAATAGTTGACATTTTAATCAACACAATAGTTTTATTTTAAATCAAAAATACTTTTATTGAACCAAAAAAGACAAATTTTGAATAAAACAGTCGAATCCTCAAACAAAACTAATGCATTTCCAACTAAAAAGTTGCATTTTCAAACAAAAAAGATGAAATTTCGAACAAATGAGATGAGCTTTCAAATAAAATAAAAATTTCAACTCGAATTGAATTTTCAACCAAGAAGGATTTTTAAATCATAAAGAAAAATAATTTTATCCAAAATGTTGAATCTTCGAACCATAAAAACAAAATTTTTACAAAATAGTTGAATTTTCAACTCGATTTTCAACCAAATAATTGGATTTTCAAACAAAAAAAATGAATTTTCAACTAAGAAGATTAATTTTCTACTTAAAAAGACAGTTTCTCAAATAATTACATAAAGTAATAAAATAGTTGAATTTTCAACCAAGAAGATTGATTTTCTACCCAAAAGAAAAAACAATTTTCAACAAATTGCATAAATCTTTAACCAAAAAATGAATTTTTAAGAAAGTATTTAAGCTTTCGACCAATGAATTGGATTCTCGACTTAAAAAGATTAATTCTCAACTAAAAATGTAATATTTGATATTTCAACCGACAAATATTTTATTTTTTATTCGAAAAAATTTGAATTTAACATTTAACCTAAAAAGACGAATTTCCAACAAAATACTGGAATCCTCAATTAAAACAGATTAGTTTTTAACCAAACAGTTACATTAAAAAAAAATTGATTTATCTACCAAAAAGGGAGAATTTTCGAAAAAATTCAAAAATTTTGAACCAAGAGGATTAATTTTATACCAAAAAATACGAATTTGTAACTAAGAACATGGATTTTCAAATAAATAGTTGAATTTTGAACAAAAAATAAAATAGTTTAATTTTAGTTGGAAAAATTAATTATCTAAAAAAAAATGAATTTTCAACAAAGTAGTTCAACTGTCGACCGAATAGTTGAATTTTCTAACAAATGTTCAATTTTTCAGAGGAAAATAGTAATTTTGTACAAAAAAGTTGAAGTTTCATTCCGAAAATGCGAAGTTTTAATGAAAAAGTTCATTTTCAACCGAAACAGGTTATTTTTTTAACAAAACAGTTGTATATTTCATAAAAAATATTGAATTTCTACTAAAAGGGTTGAATTTTTAACCAAACGAAATTTATAGTCACGAAAGAAAGAAATGTCAAAAAAATTGTTAAAATTTTAAGCCAAAAAGGCTTTTTATCAAAATTGTTGAATTTGAGAACTAAATTGAACAAAAAAAGATGAATTTTTAACCAAAAATTCAATAGTAGATTTTTCAACCTGAAAACATTTAACTTTTCAACCGAATAAAGTTGAATTTATAAAAAAAAAAACGACTTTTTCACAAAATATTTGAATCTTCAATTAAAACAAATTAATTTTCAACCGAAAAGTTGCATTTTTAACAACAACAAAATAATTTTCTACAAAAAAAAAAGACGAATTTTCAACAAAATACATAAATTGTCACGCAAGAGGATTCGTTTTATATTAAAAAATACGAATTTTCAACCAGAAAAAAACAACTAATTTTGAACAAAGTATTCCAACTTTCGAAAAAATAGTCGAATTTTCTACAAAAAAGTTAAATTTTCAACCCGGACATGTGAATTTTGAACAAAAATGTTCATTTTCAACCGAAACAGATTATTTTTTAGCCAGACAGTTTTATTTTTAATCGAAAAAGTTTAAATTTCTACAAAAAGAGATGAATTTTCAAACCAAAAAGACGAATGTTGAACAAAAAAGTTGACTTTTTAACCAAAACGAATTTTGTAGTCACGAAAGAGAAAAAAACGTAGATTTTTAACCGAAAAGAATTAACTCTCAAACTCTTGCTAGATTAAGATGATTGAATTTTTAAAATAATGATAAACAATTCAAAAATTAATCATTTTTAACGACTTAGGTTCAAGATCATAATTTCAATAATTTTGAAAGTTCCAAATCGGAAAGCATCTAATTTTCAACGTTTTTAGAATAATTTAACTTTGAATATTCATAATATTCAAACTTCTTCAATTTTTGAAAGTGAAGATATCAGTGATTTCTTTTGATAGAAATCACATTTCTTGGTAAAAAAATCTGTCTAATCACTTTGAATGCCACTTGATACTATATATGATACTTATTAATTATATTTAATAATTTATCTCCGCCATATTGGATCCGCAATTGTAATGCTTTCAAGGAATTTCGAAGTAATTTGTCCAATTTAAGACGAAGAAAGATGAGCCTGATGAAATTACAGGATTTATCGTTGAAATAAGGACAGCATATGTTTTCTATAAAGCTTACCGAATTTTCTGCTGAATTTATTGAATTTTCAGTAATTTTACAAATTTACGGATACTTTCTGTAACAGTTATACACGAACACAGTCTCGGAAAATTGAGGAAATTTTATTTAGATATACAATAAAAATGAAAAACTTTTTTTATAAAATGAAAAAGTCACTATCAAAATTACGTAGTAAAGTATTCAAAGTCACGAGGCCAACTAACTTTCCTTTCTGAAACGAAAACTCTGAAAGCATAGCCAGATTTTTGAAATAGTTCCATCCCACTTTTTAGAGAGAGAGAGAGAGAGAGAGAGAAGCGTAATATATTACTTATTAAAGTTCAAATTTAATCTAATTGAATTAAAAACATATATGATAAGTAAAAAGCAGATTTTAAATGATTAATATATAATAAATTACATAGTTTAGATAATTAATTGTATGATAAATAATAAAATAATAATTGATTATAATACAAATTACTATTTTATTAGCATTTTGTTAGAATCTGAAGTTTCAACAATTTCAATGCAGCTTAATATAGCACTCCTAGCGCCATCCGTTAAATTTTCTCAATTTTTGCAGCCATTTTGAATTCGCCATTCAACTTTTTTATTTTTGACCAAGGATTCGCAGTTAGCAACTACAAAAACGTCCAAATGAACATTTTAAGCCTAATATGTCAACTATTCTGAATTTTCGACACCATTTGAGATCCTATATTTTGAATTTCAAGTTTTTTACCGAAAATTCGTAATCAGCGACCCTGAAAATCCCCGAGTAAGAACTGTTAATCCCATTAATCAGTGTTTTTAATTTTGGCCGACCTTAGGGTCTCCTGGTACCCCTGTGCGCCATTTTAAATCCGCCATTTTGCATTTTTGACTCGAATTTCGTAATCATAGATTCCTAAAACCCCCGAGTAAGCACTTTCAGCTAAAACGTCAATTTTTCCAAATTTTTGCTGCCATTTTGAATCCGCCATTTAGAATTTTTAATTTTTCACAAAGCATTTGTAATCAACCTTGAAAACCCTCAAGTAAGCACTTTTAGTCCGATATTTCGATTTTTATAATTTTGGCCACGATTTCGGGTCTCCCGGCCCATTTTGCCCCGGCAGTATAACGAGGTTAGACCTGAGCGAGTTACGCTTTCCCCGAAGGGGATTTGGCTTGTCCTCCTCCTCCCATCATCACCAACCCCTCTCCCTATATTATTACGCATATATCCGATCAATCCCTCCCTATTCTCTTAGCTTCACCAGCGCTAAATATACCAAAACATACCTCTGTATTATTTCCTCATCTTTTTCTGTACCCATTTCCCTTGTTTCTTTCCTTAACCGATCTTAAGTCATCCCCCTAGTCACCTTAAATCATCCTTCAGTCATCCCTCTCCCATCGTCATCACTGGCCTCTCCCCCTATGTACTTACTCATATACCCGTGACCCCCTACCCATCATCTTCAGTCATCCCCCTTTCATCGTCATCACCAGCCTCTCCCCATATATAATCACTTATGTACCCCTTCACCCCTCCCCATATTGTGTAATATAATTCAGGCTGTAAAGTGTCTAGAAAAAATGACTTTGTAGGCTAACGTACAGATACTTTTTTTGTAACGTCTTTTATAACCCTCCCTCCCTCCTCTCTCACATGAGCCACTTACGCCCTTGACTGATACAGTTATCCCCCTAACATCGTCATCACCAGCCCCTCGCTCTATATAATCATTCATATAACCGTGAAGCCCCTCCCTATGACCTTATAGCTTCCCCAATGTCAAACATACTGAAATATACCTCCTTCTTTTATTTCCTGATCTTTTTTCTAACTCTTTTATTTCCTCAACTTTTCTGATATCTCTCTAGATTACCTTAAGTCATCAAAAGTCATGACCTTCCCATCGACATTACTAACCCCTCCCCATATGTAATCACTCACATAACCGTGCTTTCCTCAACCCATCTCATATTTCCCTTCCACAAATCCACTACATTCTCCTCACGCCCCTCCATCAACTACCCCTTTAAACTTTTAAATATACGCCGTTCTCTTAAGGGCCATTCATAAATAACGTAACAGATGTTTGGGGAGAGGTGAGAGAAAATGTTAAGATCTGTGACATGGTGGGAGGAATTGATATTGTTACGCAATATTTAAAAAAAATCCAATTCTAAATGTATATTGGTCAAAATAGAACTGATTGAATTAAGCAAGCATGCTTTGACTGCAAAGTGAGTCATACATGCTGACAAGACTGTCATTTTAACAGATGAATCAGTCAACATTGCTGACTACATCAATCAGTCAAAGTGACAGATTTATCTGCTATAATACAATAATAAAAATATTTCTAAATTAAAGTTCTCAATTCGATTGCTAATTTTTTATAAACGATTTAAATTAACCATAAATGACTGAATAATACATTGAAAGTTATGGGCAACATCAATCAAAATTACTGATTTAATTAGTCACAGTTACTGATTACGTCAATAAAAATGACTTTGTTTTGATCATTCAAAATTACTAATTTGGTTCGTGGACGTTACTGATTAGATCAATGTTTTATTGGCAGAAAATAAATCTTATCGGTAAGAAATTCATCTTTGCAATTAAATTCGACTGTTTTTGACTCAAAATAGAACAATTTTGGGGCTGAAATATTAAATATCACATTTTTTGGTTGAGAATTCATATTTTTTAAATTAAAAATTTATTTACTTGGCATACAATTATATTTGATTTACTTATTATTCTAAATTCTGATTTTATTTTGAAAATTCAACTACTTGGTTGAAAAAAAGGTTTTTTTGTTATTGAAAATTAATTTTTTTAAACTGAAAGTTCATCTATTCCATTTTTGGTTGAAACTTCATCTTTTCCGTTGGGAATTTTATTATTTGTTTGAAACTTCATGTATTTTGTTGAAAATTCGTCTTTATTGGTAGAAAAAAATATATTTTTCGCTGCAATTTCAACTTTTTAGTCAAATTCAACTATTTTTTTATTTCAAATTAAAATCTTTTTGGTTGAAATATGAACTATGTTTATTTGGAATTTAAAAAATTATTAGGAAAATATCAACTATTACATTTTTTGTTGAGACTTCATATTTTTTATTGAAAATATTACTACTCGGTCGAGCTACTTAGTTACAAATTCATTTTTTTGGTTAAAGATTCATGATTTTGCTTTAAAATTCATCTCTTCGGTTGAAAATTTAATTTACGGAAAATATATTGGTGTTTTAGTGGCAAATTTGGTTGCCATTCGGTTGCAGAAAACTAATCTTTTTGGTGGAAAATTATTTTTTTCTTGTAAACTCAACTAGGATGGATTGGAAGTTGAAGCTATTGATCCATTAATTTGTTATGAACAAATTCTCCAATAGTGTTATTTTTCGCATAATTTTTTTTCTAAAACTACTTCTTATTAATGTTGGAATGATATTTATTCACAAAAATAATTAAATGTTAACAATAGCTTTTATCGATATCCAAAAAAATTCTTTCTAATTTCTAGAAGTCTGTTAAAATCCGCAAAAATCTATTAAAATCTTTGAAATTGTAATATCTGTAGAAATAATTTGAAATTTCTTGTAAAATAAATTAAATTTATTCCCTAAAGTTCTCTAGAAATCCTTTGAAATTTATAAAATCACCTAAAATCTTTCAAATACTTGGATGTCCAATAAATACCTTAAATCTTGTAAAATTTGTTCAAATTTTCAAGAATCTTACAACGTTTTTTGAAATCCCTTGAATTTTTTTAACTCTTAAATGAAACACCTCCAAATAATCACGTAGATGACACATGGGGGCCGTTGGACCCCAGCTCAGAAAACATATAATGATTCTGAAAGTTATTAAGATTTCGATCTGAAATTTTTGTCCATATATTTCAAACATTTCTTTATTGTAATAATGCCTCATAGTTTAGAATCTTTTAAAATAACTTAAAATTTTGAAAATACATTAATATTCTGATTTCCTTCATATCGCTTGAAACTGTTGAAATCCGTAGAAAAAGTCTTCGAATAAAATTTAATTTATTCCATAAAGTTATCTGGAAATTAGTAGAAATGCCTCAAAATCTCATGAAATATTTCTAATCAGCAGAAATCCCTTTAAATTTTATTCTCTAGAACTTAATTATTTAGTTATATAGAAATCCCTTAACATTTTCAGAAATTGTTTGCATCTGTTCTTTTAATATTTTAACATTATTTGTTCCTATATTGATTTTTTTATAATGATTTTTCTAGAATCTTTAAAAAATTATAAGAAATTCATAGTATGGGAAAATCATTGTAGGCATGTACTGAATTTACTATAATATTTTTTCATAAGGGGTGTGAACTACATTTCAAAATTAACTGAAAAAGTAACGATTTTTATAATTACTGTTACTGAAAAGAATGTAGCTGATTAATATTTGGAATATTTTATTAAAAACGATTACATCGGGAAAATCATCTCAAACTACCCAGGCCTCAGTAGATCTGTTCTTGTTCTTCATAGTTAGCTTGTTACAAGTAAATAATAAACGTATTTCTCTTCTGCGAAAAATGTACTGTTTTTTGTTCAACATGGGGTTAATCTGGTTAATACTTGGAAGATGTTATTACCATTTAAAGATGTTGACGTCCGCATTTTTAAATTTTGATTTCATACAAATTTCGATTTTAAGACGATTACTTCGGACAAATAAATTCTGAAGAACAAGAAAAAATCTGTCTTACCCCGGCTTTAAACCAAAAGGTTAACATCTTTGAATGATCGTTAAATGTGACGGTCTAGTAATTTACACTCGTTTATCTTGGATATGAGATACTTTAGTTTATTAAACCGAAAGATACAAAGACTGACCTGTCCGTAGACAGGGCGCAAGGACTACTGAGGCCCCGAGGGCCTTGAATAGGCGTCGTAGGCGAACTACCCTTAGCTAGAATCTAGGAGAGGGGAGAGTGGTTAAGTACAAGTATTACATATGGATATATTAGATTCTAAAATCTTGGATTATAGATTATATTATCTCAGATTAGTTTTATAATTAGTTTTAGTTTTATAATTAGTTTTATAATAAGTTTTATAATCCAAGATATTATCCTGTAATATCTATTACTTAATATCTATAGATTTTAGTTCGAATAATCGGGATCGCTGTCATATACTTAATAGTCCATGATTATAGCCGGTAACATATTTTTTATTAGCGGGTATAATCCATTTTTCTGAGTGTAATTAGCTAAATTTCACCAATTTTGATTTAGAGATACCTCAAAGTATCTTCTGAGGCAAATCATTTGTATAAGCTTTGCTGAATAATTTTAAATTCAAATTTCTATGTAGAAATGGTAATCGAGATCCGACCGGGAGCAGGCCGGATAGCCCCAGTTTAAACCGGGCGCAGGCCGGGGATACTGGCCGGGATCCATCTAGACACGTTACGGTAAACTAATCGGATTCCGCCTCATCGTAAAGAATACGTTGAACTCTAAATTTAAATTCAAGTTAACAAATTCTCGCGAGGAAATTAGAGTAGAGTTTCAATCACTGATGCTAGAATCTTCTAGCAATTATTTTAATTTGGGAACCATGTGCTGATTTGAGGTTAGGAAGGAAGGAAGGAAGAAATGAATACACCACACTATACTTTAATATAAACTAATAATTATTCACGCAGTAAGTGGGGTTTCCAAACTGATAACTGAAATAAGGTTGATTTTAATAACGGCTTTTATTTGCGAACTTCGAGAAGACGACGCGACATGCGTGTAACGTGTTTTCTCGTTCAAGGTGCTGCAAAACTGAAACTTGCAAGTGTCTACGCGGAAGCCAGGCCCAGAAGGCGTCAGACATGCTGGTAAATTTGAAAGTGTACAGGCTAAAATTTTCTGAAAATAGAACATTTTTTAAACATTGTAATAATTCTCCTGTTGCACATTGTAGAATCGATAGCAGTTTTATTTAATAAGTTAAAACATTGGAAAGAATTAAATGTTGTATTTTTATGAATTTGAAAAGCTAGTTTCTGTTTGACCGATATAATAAATCTTTAAATCATACTTTTCAAACAATAATACATCTAGCATCTGTATGTTCATTTTTGATAATGTCACGGCTCTTGAAAAAGTTGTGTTTCTACAAAAAAAAGTATCCTGACTAGTGTCCGGTTGGCTCCCAACCATGAAATCTAACCAGGGTTGGCCCGGCCAGTAACCGGCCGGCTCTCCACTAGGTGATTCGAGATAAATATAGCCCGGTCGGTTCCCGACCAGTGCCTGACCATTACTTCCAATCAGGGGTACCCGGGCGGGACCCCGAATATGTATGATTAAATTTGAGGCCATTGATTTATTGTAATTTAAAGATTCTAAAAAATTCTTATTTTTATAAATTGAGACAAGCTACGTCACGCTTACAATTTCACGATATGACCTTATTATTTCAATAGAGTTAAAAATACAATACCATCGCGTTATTTTAGTAAACTTTTCTATTTTTCAAGTACTGATTTAGCAAATATGTCAACTAATCAAATTATTAATTTTTTACTAATAATTGGCTGCTCACTTTTCGCTAATCAAATCTGTAAAACTTAACTAGTAATTATTTAAATTTTACTCATTTTTATTCAGAGAGACGTCAAGGTATCTTTTGCATAAGGAAGGAAGCGTTGCAATTACAGTAACTTCTTGAGACACTCAATCTCATACTTGTTCAAGCTGATGCTTATTCAAGTCAAATAATTTTTATAACGTTTGCTAAATAATTGCAATATTCTATGGAAAATAAGAAAAATATACACAAGAAAAAGAAAAATTTTCAATCGAAAACAGAAATCTGCTGAAAAGTAGCGCATGAGGATTCTGAATATGAATAATTAAATTAATATGTCGATCCATATTAATTCCATATTGATCCATTATAATTTTAAGATTGTAAAAAATGATTTTGTTCTCTAACTTTTTTCAAGGAATTAGAAGGCAATTTTTGGAAAAGGAATTTGACTAGTTCGCGTTAAATATTCTCAATATGGCCTTCTTATTGTTTCAATAGAGTAAAAAATGTTACGCCATCGCGTCGTTTTATTAAACTTTTATATTTTTCACGATTTCCATTACAAACTTTTCAAAATTATTATGTACAGTTCTAAATAATTCTCTTTATACCAAACAGTTAGTTACTTTCCACTTCTGAATTCGCAAATATTTGAACTAATCAAATGATTAATTTTCTAACATTTTTCAGTGGCTCACTTTTCGCTAATCAAACATGAAAAATTTCACTAGTAATTAGTTAAATTTTACCAATTTTAAACAATTTTATTAATCCCTGGCACAAAATAAAACTCTTGTAATATTTTTTAGTACGGAGAGTTATTACTTATTTACAGCCTTATAAACAATATATTTTTCATGAATCTCCGCTCGCCTACAGGCCAGATTTGTCATATTATCAAAAAATATTTATCTCTCACTGCCTATTGCGCTAAAACTTACAAATACCTAATTGAGTCTAAAAAGTACTGTCGCCCGCCAGCGCCAGCCTGTTGAAAATTTAAAGTAATAAACCAAATTTTTCTTCTCACGACGTTTTGAATGAATATTTTAAAAGCATGAGATCCAAACTATTAAGAGTTCAACATTAAAGTAGTTTGCGAACATCGGTATTATTATTTAATGGTCTTTTTTTAATAAACAGGTTGGCAGTCTCCGGTGTAACGAGGCAAGGGATTGCAATTTGGGCTATTTCTAAGTTTTTAGCGAATCATAAAGTCACGTACCCTACATTTTACGAGAAGTACTTCTTTGCTTCGCGAACTCCTCGTTTTATAACGAACGGCCAGTCACGGTGTCTCTATCCCCATTTTTCGCGAGTGGCTAATCGCCGGTTTGTATGCCCCTCTTTTCCCGCGGCAGCGAATCCGCGGCGGAGCTCTCCCGCTCCGGGTTCCATGTTCGGACCGATGGTGTAAATATGGACCGATCTTGCGTTTAATACACAGTATGTCTTCGGTAATCGATTTTTCTGTGGTACGCAATTCGCAGTGGACTGATTTTTTCTTTAAAACGAAACTTTACTCATGCCAAGTGAACTGATGATCTTTTATTCTTTAAAGACAAATCGTGCCCTGAGTACAATGAAAAAGCAGCAATACAAAGTAAATTAGGTCCACCTATCCTTTTAGGTATATCCCCGAAACTATCATTTTAGTTTCCTTCAAAATTATAGGTCTCATACCACATTCAGTTAAGAGTACAGTACGCGACGCGACGTGATGTCTACCTAAGACATCTATTTAATTAATATAATCATACACGGGTCATTCAACATATTTCTTTAAAATCCAGCCACAATTCTGCTTGACCATGTCAACGATTTAGCAGGCGATTTTTTCCAAATAGTAGGTGCCCAAAAACAAAGTATTATATTTTTCGTACCAGAACTTTATGTGAATTTTTATGTTTGAAATTTGATTTTTTTTTGTCAATTTGACTTTTCTTTTTGAACTTGCTTAAAAATTCTATTTATAACCGATTGCCTGATATTTGCAAGCAGGGGACTTTTTGTGACCTTTTGAACAAAAGGTATCTGGGAGACCTATTAGTGTATGCAGAACTATTAATGGCGACTCGAATATTAAAAGAATACTTCTCTGGAATTTATGGTCTACGGTTAAATACAGCTTTCCGAGTAAGAGTTCCATGTTGTGGCCCAAGTTCGAACCAAGTTCGATTCCTGCTGGAAGTAAATTTTTTATCGAATTTTTCTGTTTTCGGTTCACTAAGAATACAAATTATGTGAATTGTTTAAATTAAATATGTATTCTAATAATAACAATGTTAGTTATAATGATTATGTTTATTATAATGATTTAGGCCAAAGAAATATTTATTTGAATCAGTGGGATACTGTTGTTCTTCAAATATTCAAGAATTTAATGTGTGGAATCAGTTTTGTGAGCCTATAACTATAAAATTTGCTTCACTTGAAAATGAATTTCTTTCTATCAATTCGCATTTCATTACTTCAAAGGAATATTCATTTCCATTAATGGCACATTCGTTTGCAAAATTTATATTTTTGTCTTCAATTGATGTTTTTTTAATTCAAAGAAATATTCATCTCCGACAAACAAGTCGTACTATACTTTGTTAATTATTTGAAATTCAGTTACAACTTATATTAAAATTTAGATACATTCTTATATTAAAAGTATATTATTTTAAACATATTTTCCACAGTGTTTAAAATGCAACTGTTTTTGGTTGAATTTTACTGTTTTTTTGTTGTTGAAAACTTAACCCTCTAGTTTTTTCACCTTTGAGATATGTATTTTTCTTCGTATCTTCAAAACCAATTTTCAGTTTGCTGACCTGGCAGAATTAAAAAATGTTTAAAGATGCACCCTGCTAGGACACATTCGATAAACTGGAAGAAGCAACCAAAATAAGCAAAATTTACTCTGTTTACCTTCGAGGACAATATAATCATTTTGAATTTGAATATATGCAATAATTAAAATAGGTGTTATGAATGTTTGTATTGTAAATGGTTTCTGAATGAATAATCAAAATACGAAGAAAGATTTTGTACTTAATTAAATTTAAATGGGTTAAATTATATTAGATTTAAATACATATATCCTTCTAGACAATGGTATTATAATTTAGAAAACAAGGTGAACTTCAGATGAGTGCACCCTGGGGACACGTAGCGACCCAAGGACGGCCGCCTTCTGGATTTTCGCCGCAAGTGTCTCAGCATTTTGTTGACACGCAGGGATGCTTTTCAGGCTATTAACCAGTAAAAACCTTGGCGCCTCCAAGAGCACCGATAATCAAGACGATTAGCTCAACAAAATATTCCGGGTATAACCGTCGCAACTCCCTTATAAGGTCTTTATACCTCTCTTTCTTTTCATTCTCTTCGGCTATGATGTTTTTGTCACCTGTTGCCGAAAATTCGATAACGAACATGGTTCGTTACTCGAACTCAAGAAGAACTATGTCAGGCCTCGAGTGCTCAACAGAAACAATTGTCAAGAATATGAAGTTCCAGTATATGCGGCACTTCTCATTTCCGACAATTGACTCTATTTCCCCAGGAGCGTTCAGCGGAGCGGTATTTGGGCCGATGCCGTACGAGTGACAGAGATGGTAATAAGGCACTCTCATTGCCGCATTGTGTCTTTGGATGTAGATCGTTCCCGCATGAGTTGGGCAACCGGATAGTATGTGTCATAGATGCTCGGGGTGTGCATGGCACGCTCCGCAGCTATCATCGGGAATGTTTTGGCTCAAAATGTAGCGATGGTATACTAGAGTGAAAATGACACCGCCTTGACATGCCAAAATGAAACCCTCCGTGACCGACTTCAATCCGGGTGATTTAAGGAAAGCAAACGTTAGCTCATACGATCGAGTGTTCCAGCAGCCTTCTCTGCTGCTTTGTACAGAAACGCTCTTTGCCACCTTCTCCGTGTTTCCTGATTGTAAATAGTTCTAAGTTATTTTTAAGCAGCACTAATCAGGTTTTTTCACTTTTCCCTACGTAAAAAACTAAATTAATAATGAGCTGTATCCAAAACTATGATCAATAAAGAATATTTTTTGAAACTGAACAATCGTCACTCGGCCCTCACACGGCACTCAGCAAGCATCGACTCTCTCGATCCCTGCTCTCCGACGCTTCCCGTAGCGGCTCTACTAGCCTCCGTCGGACCACTAGCTGCTTCACTGAATTTCTCTCTCTCTCTCTCTCTCTCTCTTTCTCTCTCTGTGCCTAGGGAGTTTGGAATAATAAAGAGAGATAATACTGGAAGTGGACTTGTGGTCACCTTACTGCTAACTCATCCTCATCGGCTCTTTCAAAGGAACCATCTTGTAGCTCCTTCAGTCCTTTTTAGGACTGAGTCGTTTTACGAATGTAGACTAAGAGAAAACCTGCTCTTTTCAGAGCAATATTCGCTCGATTTATTTTACTTGTTGAACGAGTTACGATCTTGCACTTCGGTATTCGATCGAAGTCTAAGCAAGGAGGTTAACTCTTGATGTCCCTCGGGTATCATCCTTTTTAATCTTCTGACTAAAGCTTCTTGGGAGTCTCTACACTCAAACCTTTTGAAAGAATTACGATCTTGTACTTCGGCACTCGATCGAAGTCTAAGGAAGAAGGTTAACTCATGCTTTACCTCGGGCATCATTTTTTTAAATCTTTTAAATAAAGGTTCTTGAGAGTTTCTGTACTCCACCTTTTGAACGCAATACGGTCTTATACTTCGGTACTCGATCACTTCATCTGGAACGCCCGAAAACTACGGATGGGACTAAATTCGAAACAAAAGAAGGCTCGGGCCATTCGACGACTCCGTGAAGCAACAACAAAGGAACAACGGAAAGGCTGGAAACGGCAACAAATCTATAGCAGCTGGAAGTGAAGACCACAGAACAAAGGCTGGAAGCGGCGACAAAACTGAAGGAGTTGGAAACGACGACAAAGTTGAAGAAGCTGCAAACGGTGACAAAAATGAAGAAGATGGAAACGGAGACAAAAATGAAGAAGCTGGAAGCGGCGACAAAAATGAAGAAGCTGGAAACGGCGATCAAACAACGCTCACCACCGGGATCAATCAGCCCAAGGAAGGTGCGAGTCACCCGCCGAGCGGTTCGTTTGAAATTGGCCCCAGCCAGGCTAACCCTGTTTCCGATACGGGCCGACTAAATAGATCCTTAGTGATCAACCTGCGTTTCGAGCGGGGAGTATTTTATCATCCCGCCGATCCTACCCTGGACGGGCATATAACATCAACCCGGAAACCGGTTTCAACGTAATAATCCATAGGGAGGACCCAGTGGAAGTGGAGAGAAAGAAACTACGGCATAGGTACCGTTTCTTCATCCGGACCACGGATGGGACTTAATCCAAAACAAAAGAAGGCTCGGGCCATTCGAAGACTCCGTGAAGCAACAACAAACGAACAAAGGAAAGGCTGGAAACGGCGACAAACCTCAAGTAGCTGGAAGCAAAGACCACAAAACAAAGGCTGGAAACGGCGAAAAAACTGGAGAAGCTGGAAACGACGACAAAGTTGAAGAAACTGGAAACGGTGACAAAAATGAAGAAGCTGGAAACAGCGACAAAATGAAGAAACTGGAAACGGCGACCAAAGCACCCTTACCACCGGGATCAATCAGCGTAAGGAAGGTGCGAGTTACTCGCCGAGCGGTTCGGTCGAAATTGGCCCCGGCCAGGCGGACTCTGTTTCCGATACGGGCCGATCAAGATAGATCCTTAGTGATCAACCTGCCTCTCGAGCGGGGAGTATTTTATCATCGCGCCGATTCTACCCTGGACGGGCATACAACATCAACCCGAAAGCCGTTTTCAAGATAATATTCCATAGGGAGGACCCAGTGGAAGTTGAGAGAAAGAAAATGCGGCATAGGTACCGTATCCTCATCCGGACCATGAAACTGGGTATTCGTCGCCCACAGACGGCTGGAACGTGCCCCAGCGAAGAATTTTATAAATATCTTCAGCTACTTAACCCACAGGAAGCGGTCTACTCCAACCACCTGCGAAGGGCGACGCAAAGGGGGCTCGCATATCCCGCGAACCTACAACGACGGATTTTTCCGTGACCTGAAGGCGAGGTTTTGATGTAACACAACATTCCTTTTGCAACAGCGATTCCTAAACCGCGTGAGGGGAAAGAAGCCCTAAAGGACTCATGGAAGCAGGGAACCCGTGGAAGCTGTTTCTCCAAGCCAGGGGAAAAAGAATCTTCCTTCCGCCCCCGACTAGCCAGCACAACTCGCCGAAGGATTAGAGAAGTCTAGACGCTTGGCTTCTCCGGACGCAAGGGTTCATCTACGTGGAGTTTCTACAAGAAACAAAAACTCCCTCTCAAGGGAAGAGAGGCGCTATAATACCATCAAACTGTAATTAAATCAACCACTCCTTTCGGGGCCACCAAACAATTATAACGAAGAATACTTCTGGTTAGAAAACAAACAACCCAGGAAACGTATCAATTGTTAAGTATTGAAAACTAAATATTATTTTATGAAGCGTTGAAAAACATATCTTTACTTCTTATCTGCAACTTTAGAGGTGGATATTATAAAAATAAATTTTTGATCTTTTAAAGTTTCACCAGCTAAATTTGTTTTACTTGATGAAGAAAGATTTTCCTAATTGCCTGAGATATAAACACAAAATGTTTAAATATGGGGCATGATCGTTAAAGTACTCCCACGGGTTGAAAATGCAATAAATCCCTTAATTTCAAAAATTATCGTTACAGCTTTAAAAAGGTGGTGTGAGATTATTAAGGCTAGAATTCGATTTTGTAAATAAATGCACCCCCTATTTTGCAAATTTTCAGCACTGAAAACACTAGGCGTCAGATTTCAAGAAAAAACGTAAAAGTTTCGCGGAAACTCACCGATTAGAACACTATAATAGTATATTATGCTGCAAGGGAAGTAAGCCAGCAGGTTTTCGCTAAGTCAGAAGTTTGCACGCACGGAATATGGAAATTTGAAAGAAGTCGGGAAAAAAGTAATTTTTTGACTATATCAAAGTTACGCCATAGTGTCTTAATAGAGTTACGGCGAAATTAGGGTTGAATTTATTTGAAATTTGAATCTTTCATGCTTTGGTGTTCTTGGAAGATTCCTTATACCACAATATTGAGTTTATTATAAAGGTTTAAAATACAGAATAAATTCTTAAAACAATAGCAGACCTTAAAATATGATCCATGTTGAAAAAAATGTTATAAAATGTCTTTGTATATTCTACTAATTTAACTAATGTGAAATTTTGAAATCCGATTCTAATTAACTAGCTAATCACGTCTCAAATTATTCAAACTAATTTCAAAATTTTCCGGTGAAATTGGGTGCTAGCTTTAGTCATATTATTATTCTCAGAGCGAATCTTTGAGCCACAAAAAGTCTAGAAAGAACTTTCTTATTATATTTTAGACATTTTCACGTGCCTTTTTGTATCTGTCTGGTGGAGAAACTTGGTACCATGGGTATAAAGCAGCCCTACAGTACTGCTGAGCAGCGAACGTTAAATTTTATGCATGGATTTATCTATGTTTTGCTTACGGCTCGTATTTTATGTATATACCTGTATGTCCTGACGTTATACATGATCCAAATGATTCTCTGTGCCAAAGAGGCTCCCACTACCTAGCCGTTGTCGGTTCTCGTACTTCGCTGTATTTCTTCAAAGTTAGTGTTTCTTTTAGGTTCTATTCTGATTTATTACATCGATTTATTTCACGGAAGACATATTTTTTTTAGTAATTTGTTACCTTTAACGATTTTTGTAGATTGATAGGTAGTTATTCATGTGTTGAAGAGAGTTAATAAAATTTAAAAATGAGAGATTATGAAAAGATACTGTTCTCAGAATATTTTTAATATTCTGAGAAAGTTGAATTTTTCCTGCTACTAAATGAAGCACAAAGTGACGAATTGTAGTTTTGATATTCCCAACACATCGCGACAAATTTTTCGGTAGTCCAGCAAGAATCTCCTGGGAGTCCAGCGCTAAACTCTCGGAGCGTTCAATCCGTGCAGTTTGCATTAGTAGAAGCTATCCGAAAATTTCTGTCTGAATCTCTCAAATGCCCGATCCGGTATTATTCGGTTCGGGTCTCTAAATGACCTGCCCGAAAATCTTCGGATCGGACCTGTACGCGATATACTAACCAGACCCGGTGTTTCTCGGTTCGGGTCTCTAGTAGACCCGACCCCTTGAACACTAGATTCATTTCGCACTTCCGAATGCGCAGTAAACTTATGTGGCTTTAGTGGTTGCGCACCAGAGTTATGTCACACTTTCGGCTGCGCAGTAGAAGTATGTGGTATATTTAGATGCGCACTAGAGTTATGTAGCACTACCAGCTGCACAGTAGACTTTTGTGGCTTTTGTGGTTGCGAAATAGAGTTATATAGCACTTCCAACTGCGTAGTAGAATTTCTTGGCATATGTGGTTGCACACTAAAGTTATGTTGCATTTATGAATGCGCAGTAGACTTATGTGGCAGTTTTGCTTTCGCACTAGAGTTATGTTGTCCTTCCGACTGCACAGTAGAAGTTTGTGATACATTAAATTAAGCACTAGGGTTATATAGCTTTTCCGGCTGCACAGTAGACATTCATGGAATTTGTGGTTGCGCACTGAAGTTATGTCGCATTTTCGGATGCGGAGTAGACTTATGTGGCATTTGTTGTTTCTCACTAGGGTTATATCGCACTTTCAGCCGCGCAGTAAACTGTATGTATGTATGTATGGTGGTCCGTAATTATGTATGTATATATGTCCGTAATCATGTATGTATGTATATATGTTGGTCTGTGAGCACGATGCCTTTCGAAAGAATTGACAGATTGGATTGAACTTCGTTAAACTCTTTTACTGCCCTAAAATGAAGGTCAAGTTCGTTAGCCAGCCATTTAAGTTAAAAATTCAAGAAGTTAGAGCATTTACAAAATTTTTTAGACAAATCTTTTTTTAAAAATTAAAATGTTAAGCCAAACATTGCACGATATGAAAAGGAGTCAGAAGGGGAAAAACGTTCCTTTTTGAACACCCTATAAAATTGACATAACAACTTTTTGAATTTTCTTGAAAAATCATAAATTAAAATTTTGATCGGACAAAAAACAAATAAAAAATTCCATTTTTCCGTCGAACTATATAAGATACGTAAAAGGTGTTGGAACCAAAATGGTGCACTCGAAATAGATCTACAAACTTGTTCAAACTCACTTTTTGATACGAGGCGTGGTTTTTGTATACATTCGTAAAAGACAGCATTAAAGATGAAAAAAAAATTAAATTTTTGGACAAACGACACAAGCTACGAAAAAAAATAATGACGCAAAAATTGCTCTCTCAAAAAAGAGCTACAAATTTGTTACTAATTATTTGTTAATAGGATGCGTAGTTTTTGTTTCATTCGTAAAAAACAACATTAAAAAAAAAGTTTATTTTTTGACAAACGACACAAGCTATGAAAAAAAAGAATTGACAGAAGTTGCTCACCCAAAAAAGAGGTAAAAAATTTTTCTGAATGATTTTTTTATAGGATGCGTAGGTTTTGTTTTATTCGTAAAAACTAACATTAAAGATTTAAAAATTAATTCTTTGGAAAACGACACAAGGTACGATAAAAAAATTAATAGACAAATGTTGTTCACCCAAGAAGAATCTACCAATGTGTTATTGGTAATTTTTGGATAGAGAGTAGATTTTATTTTAATCTTAAAAAACAAGAATAAAAATAAAATAGTTAAAATTGGAAAAAGGACACAAGAGACGAAAAAAATGCAAAAACAAAAGTTGTTCAACCAAAAAAGTCTACAAATATTTTATAAGTTCTTGTTATAAAAATATATTGAGGGTAAAAAATTACATTTTTGGAAAAAACACAAGCTACAATAACAATTTATTGAACAACATTTTTCGACTGAATTATATCCACAAATTTCCTCAAAACCACTTTACGCTAGGATGCGTATTTTTTGTGTAAATCGTAAAAAATAACGTTGAACATACATAAATTTAATTTATGGAAAAACGACACAAAATGCGACAAAGTGTTTAATAACAAAATTGTTTTTTATAGGCTGCGTACTTTTTTTCAATTATAAAAACAAGACAATAAAAATACGTATGTTTCAATTCCAATGCATATAATGAATTGTAATAATATAAATTTATTGAAATGATACATTTTTCAGGATAGCTGAGAATAAAATTTAATGCAAAATAAGAAACATATATTAATGTAATTATGATAAATAAAATTTTCACTTTATATTGCAATATCTGAGAAAGCAATCACAGGCCGAGGTACATAAATAAATGTAATATACATTTTACGTAAAAGTGTTGAACCTAATGTAGTAAATTTTACATTGTGTACAAAATCAAGTGCGAAGCACGAGGTACGTGATGAGATTGTGTGCGTTAAAGCCGAAGGAGCTTAAACAAAAAAGAATTCACAATCACCAAATTACACTTTTGGATGCTTTGATCTTTAATTTTAAAAGGTCTGTGCACAAATGTGGGGGAAATACAATGACCGAGCGCGTAGCGCGAGCTAAATACATTAGCGAGCGCGAAAAGCGAGATAAATATATTATGGAGAGCGGAGCGCGAGAACCAACAGTCGCGCGCACTAGACGCGCTCAAACTTGCGAGCGATATCTGCGCCTGAACTGCAGAGGACCCACTGGCATTGCTGGGGATTTACAATAAACCTTCCCAACAAAGGAGATCTTGAATTTCCCACCAAGGCGAATAAGTTATTTTGGAAAAATCAAAGTATTAGACGAAAACTTGAATCCTTATAGCATTCCAAGATGACCATTAAGTATTGGGGTACGACTTGAAGGATAGTTGTAGGTTGGCACACAGCAGTAGGATTGGCGGGAAATTTCATATAAGTTGAGTTACTTCAATTGATAAAAGGCAAGCCAACTGCTTCTTGAAGTCTCTCGTTATGTCTGGATGGTAAGGGATTCTTCCAGACGGTCCAATTTTCCAGAAAATACAAACAATATGAAAGGGGAAAATAGGCAGAATAAATTCTTGAACTTTAGCTTGACTTATTAAACCCAAGTCTTGAAAACCGCGCTGCTTCCGGATTCACGAGACTAAAAGAATCCAAATATTTAAAATAGAAGTGTCGAAATAATCTGAATCTGAAAATTAAACAACTTGTGACTTGCAAATATTTTGCCACATCACGTCGAATTTTAGGGCAAAAACGTGTTGAAATTCCGAAAATTTGCAATTTTGTCAATTTAAAAAAAATGCATAGCGGATGAATCTGATGAGCTTGACAACTCAAAAAAGTATGATTTTTCAAACATTGCCAAATATGCGATTCTTAGGGATTTCAACCTTCGTTTTCTCGAAAACTATACGTCATGGCAATATTCTGAGGTCTGATTTGACTTTAGCGCACCCACTTCACCCTAGAAAGCACCTGAGTTTCAAAATGTAAATTCATGAGTGGTCAAATTTAAAATAGTGATTTTCTATTCTCTTTCGTAGCATATTTGTTAAATAATAAACGAGGTGATGTAATACAGTGTATCAACATATACTCGCAGATTGAACAAAAATTTTAACAAAAAAGATTTTTGTTGATACAACATAATCCCTGTTGAAGTTTTGATTTATCATACCGGCTACTACTGTATTTATTCTGAAACCGAAATTGCTCCTGTATACATTTCAAATATTTTTTTACAGGGAAATATGAAGTATACTCGGCCGACCTACTTTTGGATGATGTAATAAATTATATGGAACAGCTATAGTAACATACTTGTTTAAAAAACGCATGTATGTTTGTATGTACGTATGTATGTATACCGTATTCAAAATAATTTATCCGCACTTTGACCGTATTGTATCCTTGTCAAATAATTTCTGTATTACATTCGCTTACTCAAATTATTAACCTATTAGTCATAATATGTAAGATTGTATGGGAAATTAAGTAAATTACTCTTGATTGACAAAAATCTTTGCCCCACGTGCAAATGATCTCTATATGATTTATATTGTGAAATATGGAGAAACGCCACAGTTGACGTTGACAATGACATTTTATGCGTAGATCAACTTCTCCAAACATTATGTAGGCTCAATACAAAATTGTTTTCAACTATGAGCAATCACTGTTTATTTTCCGTCACTAGTTTGGAACGTGAAAGATGACAAACAATCAATGCCACCACTATTTCAGATCAATTAATTAAACCTAGAAATGCTTCTGTATGATAAATATGCATGGCGAGCTAGGTTATATATATATGACTCAAAACATTCTGAAAAAATTGTCACTTTCTACTCCAGAAATTATAAATTGGTCTGTTCACTTATTTAGAGAAAATGAAGTTCATCTTTGCGTCTCTGCTCCTTGCCTTCGTACTTTTCTCCAGCTCCATTGGTAAGCATAATACTAATAAATCCATCTTCAATTTTATGATGATTATACTAACAAGTCAAATTCCTTTCGGGGTAAGTATGAGTCATTCGGTTCTAGCCGGGAATCAAAAAGCTTATTTATACGAAAAAAGTGAGAAAGAGAAGTGTACGAGGTGGTATAATGGGAGAGAGGGAGGAAGGGGATTAGATTTTTAGATAAATCTAGAATTTACATTTAGTTTATTTAAATAACCCGTTCGTTCCGCAACACTGCTCCAACACAGGTCGCTGATCAATCCATCTATCAACAAGGTAGCCAACTATCTAGACCCAAAATGCGGGAAGGCCGGACCTTACCACTGAAGACCTTCTTTTAGGGGGAAGGCTTCTGTAGCAGACTGTGAACAAACATGTAAAAACTAACCTCCGTAGCATGACTAGTAGGCACATATTGCTCGATGTATCAATACTAGTCATTTTGGGTCTAGATAGTTGGCTACCTTGGCCATAGTACGAAAAACTTTATGTTACTCATGCACGCGTATTATAAACTTAAAAGACTGTAGCGTGAGTCTATTGAATTTTAATTTTTTTACCAAGAAAGTATAGATTTCCGGGACCCTTTGCGGGACAAATTTCAAAGCGGGACAGAAGGTTCTAATGCGGGACCGTACCGGCGAATGCGGGACGGTTGGCTACCTTGTCTATCAAGCACCATACATTTTCTCATGGAAGCTCTTGTGTTTCTATGGATTTTTATATCTTTTTGATTAAGGTCTCATTCACACTTTCCCACCATTCTTACCCCGGTCTGACTCTGGGTATGCCAACATTAACTTTACCTAGGTTCTTCTTCCGTCAGTCGTTCTTCTTTCATTCTCTCAACATGCCCAAACCATCTCAACAAACTTCTTTCACTGTTGTCCAACTTGGTTCATTAACGTTTTATCGCACACGTCGCGTAGGTATAGCATGTCAACCACGTTAACTTTACTCTTATTCTTTTCTTGGTAGGTCCAGGTCTCGCTACCGTACAGCACAGTGGGTGCAAGTAGGGTAAGGAGGGGCAGCGCCGACCAGTTAACAGACAATGATTTTTTTAAAGTTAATAAGATGTAGAATTGATCCATTTTTTCCATTTCAAGTCCTACATTATTGTATATCATATTTCCATAAGTATTAGTTACATGAATAAAACAATGATTTAAGAATTTAATTATTTCTAACAATCTGTATTTCGTCGGCTTTCCCCCACACTGGGAGGCAAGACCGACCGCAGCTTTTTATAAAAATCAAAACATTTGAAGATGGGAAAACATGATGATTCGTATCTGTGGTATTTTATGTACTAGAAAAATTACCTTTAAACATATCCAACAAGAAGAATAAGGTATTTTTAATAAAAATAGTGATAGCTGTGATATAACCTCTTATTCGTTGACATTCCACTAGAGACGGACTACGGGCAATTCTCTTTTGTTAAAGCTCCTTCGGCTTTAACGAACACATTCTCATCACGTATCTCGTGCTTCGCACTCGATTTTTGTCCAAAATGCGAACTTTTTTACATTATGTTCAACTCTATTATATCAAATGTATATTATATTTATATATGTATATATCTCGGTCTGGGGCTGCTTATTCAGATATTACAAAATAAAGTATAAATTTTATGTTTGATGATTATTTTAATATTTGTTTCTTATTTTCATTAAATTTTACTCTCAGCTACCCTGAAAAATGAATCATTTCAAAAAATTTATATTATTACAATTCATAATGTGCATTGGTTTGAAACAAATGTATTTCCATTGTCTTGTTTTTATAATTAAGAAAAAGTGCGCATCATTTAAAAAAAATGGTTAATAAACATTTTATTGCAACTTGTGTCGTTTTTCCATAAATTTAATTTGTTTATTTTCAATGTCATTTTTTACGATTCATACTAAAAATACGCATCCTAGCGTAAGATGGTTCTAAGAAATTTAGGCGAAAAGTTTTGTTAAATAAAATGTTATTGTAGCTTGTGTCCTTTTTCCAAAAAGTTAATTTTTTTATTTTTAATATATTTTCATAACAAGAGTTTAGAACAGATTTGTAGATACTTTTTGATTGAACAACTTTTTATTTTTCATTTTTTTCGTCTCTTATGTCGTTTTTCCAGAATTTTTTTTTTATTTCCAATCTTATTTTTTATGATTAAAACAAAAACTACGCGCCCTATCAAAAAATTATTGGTGAAAAATGTGGATAAGTTTTCACTCTTTTGTGGAACAGCAACTTTTGTCTATTCATTTTTTTTTCATAGCTTGTGTCGTTTGTCCAAAATTTTTAATTTTTTTATTTTCAATGTTGTTTTTTACGAATAAAACAAAAACTGCGCATCCTATCAAAAATAATTAATAACAAATTTGTAGCTCTTTTTTGGATGAATAACTTCTGTCTTATCATTTTTTTTCGCAGCTTGTGTCGTTTATCCCAAAATTTAATTTTTTTATTTTTAATGTCGTTTTTTACGAATAAAACAAAAATTACGTGTCCTTTAAAAAAATGATTAATAACAAATTTTTAGCTGTTTTTTGGGTGCAAAATTTTTGTTGATTCATTTTTCTCGTATCTTCCATAGTTTGACCGGAAAATGGAATTTTTTATTATTTTTTGTGCGATCAAAATCTGAATTCACGATTTTTCGAGAAAATTCAAAATGTTGTTATGATAATCTTACGGGACTTTCAGAAACCAACGTTTTTCTTCTCTTGGCTTTTTTTTCATATCGTCATAAGGATAAATTGTTCTAGTTTCTGAGTACTACGAATAGCCGTACATAGAATTTTTAAATCTTGAAAAGAATGGTCACAAAAATTTTGATAATGCTGTAACTTTTTGAATTTTTATCAAAAATAGCTGGTTAACGAACTCGATCTTTCTTTTTGGTTTCTAAATGCGTGTGCCAAAGCACAGTCCAATCAGATTAGTCTTTCAAAAGTTATCCGGTGTACAGACGACAACAACGACAATGACAGACAGACACTATCGTAAAACAGGGCTTTTTCGGATTAAATTGGACTCGAAACGTGGAGATTTAAAGAAATCCGCGATAGTCAGTTTTCACATAAAAACAATATCTTCTCATTGTGATGAGAATGTAAAAATACGAATTTGCAATAAAATAGTTGATTTTTCAAACAAAACAAAATAATTTTCAACCAAAAAGTTGCTTTTTTAATCGGAAAAGATCACATTTTTACCAAAGGAGATAAATTTTCAAAATAAAAAGGCGAAATTTTAAGAAAATAGTTTAATTTTCAACCAAAAAAGATTTTTCAACCGAGAAAAAAAATTCAACTGAATTGTTGAATCTGCAAGACAAAAAAATTGAATTTTCTACAAAACCATTAACTTGTCAAACCGAAATTAGGAATTTGCAACAAGACAAGTTATTTTTCAACTAAATGGTTGAATTTTTAATCAAAAAGGATAACTTTAACGAAATTGTTAAATTTTCAACAAAATAATTGAAAATTCAACCAAATAATCAAATTGTTAACCAAAAAAGTCGAATGATCACCAAAACATAAAATAGTAGACTTTTCAATCCATATGCAAAAAAGTAGCGTGTACTCTTACTAGGATCCTTCTAATAAAGTGCAATGAATTTGGAGTTCATTATTATATGGTTTGGTTTCACATGTAAGCAAACTGCGTACTTAAAAAAGTTTTTTTCTTCATATTCTTCTTATTTATGTGAATAATGATTAAAAAAATTTTTTTTTTTACTCTGTAATCTTCTTTTATCTGACGTTCAAAATTTTTTTGATTATCTGAGAGCTTTTAACTGATAAAAATATATTAGAAACAAAGTTAAACGTATGAGGAAAAGAAGAGAAAATGTAGATATTTCAGCTATTTGTGTGTGTGTGTGTGTTTTCTTCAAATTATTTATTCCTAGATTATAAAAATACTTGGAACAACTCAGGGTTCTGTACTGAAAAGAATACACGAGAAAAAAAAGATGAAAATAAAAGGCATCAAAATCTATCTGTTGATAGAAATACATTGACAAAAATTCAAATATGATCATTTTGCAATTCTGTTGTTCATCTATTTTTCCATCTTTGATCTTGAATTTTTTTTCATATGTATTTTTATCCATAGAAAGTGCTGAAATATTAAACAGATTTCTCACAGATAGGTAAAAAAAGGTTTAAACACAGCAATGACGAGAATCGAACCTAGATACCCATATGATATAATTTTTTTTTTTTAATTTAATCTGATAAGGAAATATCGTTACGTAAACAGGAATGTCAAGTAATTATATCCACCTTACCATTGACCTGGAATACAATAGGATACTGAGCTAATAACCATCATGAAAGAGAGAGGACGAGCCTCCTACGACGATTTAATGGCCCTCAGATATTTAGTCACGTGAAATAATCAGACTATAAAGTTAGGCAGGTGTTTGCTTCTCATTAAATTTGCATTAACGCGTCGAAAATTTTGTTTACCACGATTATAATCCTCGGTAATAAAATGCAGGTTCGGGTCAACAGGTTCTTACAAATTACGCCTGCAAAGTAGACTTTCATCAGTGAAAGTATAAAAGGCGTGAGTAGTGTCTTTCAAAAAGAGACAGTGTAAGGCTGAAAAGGGGGTCCCGAATTTTGTAATTGTATTTAGGTACATTGAAATGTCGTCGAGAAGGATGAAACCAGCGCCAAACCATCTTGGGCGTTTCATTGAACACGAGGCCAACTTCTGTCGATTCTTATTATTCAATGCACTCGGGTCAATGCAAATCAATTATGCAAAGTATTCATCGAGAATTAGCTTGTCGCCTGGAAAGGGAGGAAGCGAATTTAAAAACTTAATTTAGGGTTCGCCCTGTAAATGAACTTGCAGGAAATTAAATATGATAATAAATTATTTTATTTGATTTGCCATTTTGCCTAGTTCTGCAGGTTAGTTTGCTGTCGAGTTCGATAGCCTCAGTCAGCATCGTCATCCTCGTGAAATTTTGTGCAGAAGGTTGAGTGTTACGAGAGCAGGTCGCTACTTATGAAATATTGATGGAAAGAAAATGGAGATAGAGTCTCGAGTCTTTTGAAGTGTCGAGCAGGTGCACTATCCAGCGACACGTGAGATGCTTTTTTTGTTCGTCATAGTTTCCTAGACGTGGCAAATGGACCAACTTTATCCATGACGAAGGTGTTTCTTATCGGCGTACTTTCGTCATTTTGAGTGAAAGGATGACAATTTTTCCCTCGGTCATCGGCTTTCTAATGAAAGCTTGCTTTAGGAGTTGTCGTGCAGAAAAATGTATGGCAAATATGTATAATTATTCTCCAGTAATAGTAATCAGTCGGAAGCTTTTTTAAAATGAAGATTCGCTATACTGGAATAGTTGTGGAGTAAGCGAACAAAACAAAATTAAAGGGTATGTTGTAGCTTAAAATCGATTGATCAAAATTAAATTTGAAATGGGCTATTATAATCTGTTCGGCTGTTAAACAAATTGAATGCAAAAAAAATCTTTCTAATTTAATATTGTCTTGAAGTTATTAACAAAACGAAAATGGATTTATTCACTTTTGATTCGACAAAGGCATATTTCGCTGATTATTCATGTTCCAATGATATCAATTTACAATTTCTTGTTTAGTGGATGTTTAGATTAGATGGTCCAATATAACATCATCAACAGGATCGTCTAAAAAAAATCGACGTATAGAATCATAAATTATTCAAGAAATCACAGAAAGAAGTCGAATCAATTTTAAGTAAAATCACAGAAGTACAATATGTTTGTATTTAATTTAAAAATGATGTTACAAACTTGTGAATATTTTTAGCGGATATAGAAACAATGAGAAACCTTTCATCCGAATCAAAAAGAAAAAGTTAATTATCTTCATTATTTTCAAAAGTACCGGATTCGAAAAACAATGAAATTGTTTTCAGCTTTCTGTATTTTAAATTATAATCTTTTTGTGGATATGTAATATAACTTTGTTCTCTGCACAATCAAATAATGATTAAAATATTGATACTTCCTCATTCTTATTATTTTTATTGCAAATTTGTCTCCTCAGAAACGAAAAGGTTGGGAAATAGCCAGGCTGGTAAAAAGTTCCTTCCACTCTTCTATAGGTGGTCATTGCCCTCACCATGCTCCTTTAACTTTACAGGTGGCTAAAATTGTATGGTTTCAATCGATTAATCCTCCTACCTATAAGATATCCTAGGTTTCGTGGCGATTAATCATTATTCTCTTGCAAGGAATCTGCTTAAAGAAAGAATTATTATAAAAGAGAAAAAAATTATAAAATTCCCCTTTTTCAAAGAATTCATATTTTTCCCCTGTTTTCAAGAAATTTTCCTTTTTCCTCGGTTTTTCAAATAGTCGTCTATTTTATTTTTGGTTCAGAATTAATCTCTTTTGGTTTAAAATTCTGCTGTTTGGTGGAAAATTCAACTATTTGTATTTGAACATTCGTGTTTTTGGATAGAAAATTGGATCTTTTGGATTGAAAATTTATCTTTTGGAAGAAGTCATTTTTTTGTTGTTGTAAAAAGTTAATTTTTACATTCTCCTCTTAATGAGAAGGTATTAGCTTGATGTGAAAACTCACTATCGCAGATTTCTTTAAATCTCTGCGTTTCGAGACCGCCTGAATCCGACAAAAAAACAGGTTTTACGATGATTTTTTTTCTTCGTTGTCGTTGGTTTAGTTTGTATACCAGATAACAGTTGAAGAACTAATTGGATTGGATTGTTCGGTGGCATACGTTTTTAGGGACCAAAAATAAAGGTCGAGTTCGTTAACCAAAATAGATCTAAAAATTAGTTAAGAATCATTTTTTGAAAGGACGCGTGGCTTTTGTTTCATTCGCAAAAAAACAACATTGAGAATAAGAAAATTAAATTTTTGGAAAAACGCCACAAGATACAATAAAATGTTTAATAACAAAATTGCTCGCCTAAAGCAGATCTACAAATTTGCTTTTGACTATTTTTTGATAGGACGCACATTTTTTTAAATTATAAAAACAAGACAATGAAAACACGTCTGTTTGTCAATATCAATGTATGTTATGCATTGTAATAATTTACATTTATTGAAATGATACATTTTTCGAGGTAGCAGCGAATAAAAATTAATGCAAAATAAGGAAAAAATATTAAAATAATCATGAAAAATAAAATTTTACTTTATTTTGCAACATGTAAATAAGCAGTCCCGGGCCGAGGTACAGTAATTAATATAATATACATTAATTGTGAAGTAAATAATTTGGTGGTAATTCTTTTTTTTCTGCTGGTCTAATATCAATATACTCGCCAAAAAGGCGACTTTTCATCAAACTAGTTAAATTTTCAAGTCAAAGAGATGAATAATTTGATGTTAATTCTTTTTTTTCTATGCTGGTCTAATATCAATATTTTTTTAATATTGATTTTATTCCTAAGTTGTGAAAAAATGACTGTAGAGCAGATCTAAATCAGATCTAGATCAGACCGGCAATCTGAAGACCTGGGTTCGGATCCCAGCGGAGCTAGAGAATCATTTTCTCACAACTTAGGAATAAAATCAATATTAAACAAATATTGATATTAAACCAGTGTAGACAAAAAAAAATTAACATCAAATTATTCATCTCTTTGATTAAAAAATTTAATTATTTTGATGAAAGATCGCCTTTTTGGCTTGAAAATTCCACAATTTGGTGGATTTTTTTTCCTTCTTGATTGAAAATCTTTCGTAGATGCGATCATCTCTTTTTAATTTGAAAATGCATTTCTTTTGGTTAAAAATTCAACTTTTTTTTGAAAATTAATTTATTTCGGTTGATTCAAGTTTGTTTTTGTTTGAAAATTTGTATTTTTTTTTTTGTATCCAACTGTTTTTTATTCAAAATTAAAATGTTTAATTGGTTGAAGTGACAACTATTACATTTTCTGTTAAGAATCCATCTTTATTGGTTGACAATTTAACTGGCTTCTTGAAATTGACTGCGTTAAAAATTAATTTTTTTTTGTTGAAGCAGCCCTATCCGACTCTCCAATTTTTGCTGTAGAATCTGTTGTTGCTTGCGAGTTGTCTTATGGAGAAATTAATAATTAATTAAAAATAAGAATGTTCCCGATTAGTTTAGTTCCCTAAATTAATACTGAACATACTTTGATGTGTAATTGATATTTAGAAAATATTAAATTTATCAAATTCTACAACAAATATTTACCATTTTTTTTTTGGTAAAGAGCTATATATCGCCGTATTCCATAGAATAATCTATGTCTTAAAATCCAAGTGCTATATATCGCTGAATTTGGTGGAAAACAGCGATATATACTATTTCGAATATGGTACCTGCATTCATTTTATTGAGAAGAATTTATTCCCCCTTTTTCGTGAAAAACCGTGTTTTGAGAGCATTTTGGACTGTGAAGTCTGTAAATAATTATGATTTGAAATCTGAAGCGGCTCAAGAGATATTTATGAAAATATGAATGTTATCGTTTTATTATTGATTATTTTAATCGACGACCCTACTCTAAAGAAGCCATATTTTTTATGAATAATACAAAGATAAGATGCACCTCGTGTCTTATATCTGATATTGATATCATTGATCTTGTTTCTGCAGGGAGTCGAATTTCCAGACATCCTTTTTAAGTCGAGTATTATGGGGTGGGTGCGTTTCGGAAGTGTCCCCATTTTTGAGCCACCCTATATTCTGGACACGCACGCGATCCATGCGTCAGGGTTGGGCCTAGGTGCCTAGGACAACGCAATGGTTGAGGAAGATAAAGGGAGCAATGCGACCGCGCGTTGGCGGTTCCCGTGTCCCGGTGCCCGAAGTCCCGATCGGGTGACCTAGTTTTCCCGAGATACAGTGGAGGATCTGCAGATGACGTGGAAAGCCGAATGAGCTGGCATGGAACTCGAAATGTCTCCGCACTGGGCATTTTATCTTCTGAATCTAACTTGTCCGCGAAGACATCCTCGACTCGAGATAAGTCAAGATTCATTATTGTGCGCTTTAATAGTGGCTCATCTCCAAGCTGGAGATGAGGCGCGTTCTCGGCCTCTGCAACAGCTGTTCCGGTCCTCTAGAGGTACATACATACGAGCTTCTTCTTTCAAGTCAATTTCCACTTCCCAGCTGCTTCTTCGCATTTTCTCATTTTCTCTCGCACTTAAACGTTTCGATCAATGCAGTTGGTCTTTTTGGTTTAAACAATCATCTTTTTAGGTTGAAAACTCAACTATTTGGTTAAAATTTGCAATTTTTTGTTAAAAATTCATCTTGCTTGAAAGTTCAACTATTTGATTGCAAATGAAACTTTTTGGCTGCAAATTATTTTTGATGTTGCTGAAAAATCAACTATTTGGTTGGAAATGCATCTTTCTTGCTCGAAAATTAAATTTTTTGTTGAAAATTCATTTCAGTGGTTATAAATTGAGTTTTTTTTGGTTGAAAATTCAACTATTTATGTTCATTATTTTGTTGAATATTCATCTTTGTTGGTACAAAATTAATCTTCTTGATTGAAAAGTATCTTGTTGAGTTTAAAATTCAATTATTTGGTTGAAAAATGGTTATAAACTCTTTTTTTTTAATTCGTATTTTTGGTTTAAAAATTCACCTTTGTTGAAAATTAAACTATTTGATAAAAAATGCATCTTTTTTGGTTGAAAGTGCAATATATTTCGACTTGAAATCTTAGGAATATAGTACCAACATTAATTTTTATCAAAAAAATGTATTCCTCTACTATTCCTCTTTTTTCGTGAGAAATCACCCTGTTTCGAGAGCATTTTAGGCTGTGAAGTCTTCGAGTATATTCTTGAGAACAATTTTAATTTTATAGATTGGAAAGCCTCTTTTCAACTTTGACACTTTCAAATACTTTTTCTACTTAATAATTTAAAACGTTTACAAAGTAATATACAATTTAAGTTTCAAGAGACCGCAGTTGCAAGAAATTGTACGTAAGATTCCTTCTTATTCTTAACTGTAGCTCACATCAGCAAATTTTGATATTTTTTCCTCTACTACAAAATCGAGTTCTTGTTCAATCTACCCCGCGGGAAATGGGAAGCGAATATAATTTCTCCATGCCAAGAATCAGGCTTCCTGCCATGTTCTATGAAAGATAACAACGCCCAGCTCGTTAGGATTCAAGACCTTCTAATTTTGATGATTAGGGCTGGAAAAGAAACCGGATACGAAGAGATATACTTATTTCAATAGTATTTGTGAGCACTGGTGAATGAGGAGATAATAATCTGACATTGGTGGTGACAGTCGGTGTATTTTTATGAAATAAAAGTTATCAGAAGACGTATGGCACGCTCAGTAACTCTGAAAGAAATGAGAATGTCATGGAATGTTTATGAAGTTGGGAAGACGAGAGGAAAATGCGCAATCGCCCTCTGAACACCACTTTTAGCTTGAAGGGCACATTACTTCCTTGAAAATACTATATAATTTCATGGGAACTTCACTCGACTTTTGCCAATCAAAATTTAAAGCATTGCTCTCCATTCTTCTCACGAAATTATTAAATACATTTGTTTTTGAAGGTGTGGTTGGATTATTTATTGCATTACAGAACTGGCAATTTGTTGAGACCAGGAAAAGCCGGATTTTTTTTCATTCTTATTTTAAGTAGAAGAACTTGTCCATTAACTTAAAATATCACTTGATCAATTATCACATGAAATAATGTGAGATGTTGAAAGAGTTTGTTTTGAAATTCTTTAAAATGGGTACAATTCCAATGGGCAATTTTATACGGGAAATTTGTCACTTTTTTACCTTATTTAAATTGACAGAGTAAAATTTTATTGACAATTTTAATCTGCAAAACCTTGTGAGACCGTATCCATTTTAATAAGTCGCCGACGAAATGTGTTGTTTTTTAAAGAAAAGGAGACTACACGAATTCGAACTATTTATTTGAAAATGTTTTGCCAAAGTTATAAATATTTAAATTTTATAAAGAATGACGCAAATTATCAAAAAGATTTGCGGATATTTACATTGTCGTACGATTTAAACTAATGCAGGAATTTAACTTTTCCGTTTTGCATCTGATAGAATTTTAATTTTATTTTCTAGATCGGACGAAAAATTTTAAAAAAGCTACAAAATTAACAAAGTGGTGGCGAATTTTCAGACAATGTAGAAAGACAATTGATTAAAAACCCCTTAGCAGTTTTCTATTTTTAATTTGTACTTTGGGGCTATAAAAATAAGGTTCTTGACACTTTTTTCTAACATGTTGTGTTCCAAATTTTTACTAAAATATTAAAAAAATCGCTTAAAATAGTTGTTTTTTTTTTCAAAATAATAATTTCCATTCTGTCGTAAAAAGAATCTTTTACTTAAATTTTCTCCCTGGAAGTCTATTTCTGATGATAATCAAAAATAGACATTTCACTTATACTCAATTTGTTAAAAAAAATTTTTTCTCATCATGTTTTCACCAAAATATTATTGTTTGGAAAAAATAAAATTTTATCCTGTATTATTCTCATTTGAGAACAAAATTTGTGCAATAAGCGAGATAGAGAGAAGCGTCAACAGACTTTAAGAGAAATAATTTTGTTCTTTTGCCTGTTTTCGTATCTTGTGTCGGTTTTTTTGTTGTTGTAAAAAACGTGGATTTTCATGTTTTCAAGAAAAAAGATTGATGTAGAAACAACAAGTTCGTATAAAGAACAAAAAGTTAAATACCTGCATTAGTTAAAAAAATAATACATTTTAAAGAAAATTTGCGACAAAGTTTGTTAATAAGCATTGATTTAATTTTTTACTTGTACAATTTTTTTGAACTGACTACCATCACGAAATTTTTCGTAAGACTGACCCGATTTCCAGCTCGTTCAGGGTTAACGTTACCGAAAATTGCGTAATAATAGCCCTAGCGTTATACTTGATCAGTTAGTTTTACGGATAGTTCCGTAATACTAGTCAGTGCCAATTTTTTTTGTCATGTTTTGAAAACAAATTTACCTTTTCACCGTTTTGAAGGAGAATAGTTACTATGATGACTATACTTGTGAAATTGTTTGATTGTCAAATCTTGAGTGTAACAATTTTAATTTTTAAATCTTTAAAGTTTTATTTATTTAATTTGGAACGTTAGCCATTTGAAAATGAACAATTTAGAATTTTTACTTCAATCCTGCCAGCCAAATACGTTTTCATTTTTCGAAAAATGTTTATTTCATGGGAATTTTCAATTAAAAGCCTTATTAGTTGCCTAATTTTAAATTAAAAGTCTTCAGTATTGAATTGATTAGAAAAAAAACTTTTGAAATAGAAGAGCTTTAAATTGGAAGTTTTGAATAATTTTTGATTAGAAGATTCAAAATTATTGACTGGTTTTAAATTTAAATCATTCAAACTTCCAGAATTAGAAATAAAAGCCGAATCGAATAATTTAAATTACAATTTTTTTAAATTGGATCATTTTACATTAGCGTTTGAAGTTTGAAGTCGAAAAAGTGTGAATATAAACGTTATTGTACACTTTGCAATTGAAATCCATCATCAGGTCAAATAATTTTAAATTGAAAACGCTACAAATTTAATAATTTCAGTTTAATACTTTGTAAGTTGAAAAAATTGGAACTGCTATAGCGTGTGAAATTGAAGACTCAAAATAAAAATTGTTCAGTTTGGAAGGTTTGTATTTGAAAATTGAAATAACCGAGAAGAATATGTAAAAATCGGCTAAACCCTGAGAAATGAACGGGTATTTTTACCTAAGTTTTAAGTGAATCGGAAATTTCTAGGTTTGATTGGCTTTTGTTGACTGAAAACGGAAATGTCAGTGTTGAGAGAAGTTTGATCGCAACATTAAAAAGCACTTGTAATAGATTTCGTTGCACTTGGGTTTCTGGGAATAATAAATTCACTGGATCGAGACAGTCAGGTTCTTAAAACTAGCAAAAGTAACGGGACCGTTGTGCAAAACGAATATGCATTTCGAAAACAACTTTCAGCTTGTTTCTTGGAAACATCTTGAAAATCTTCAAATTTCCTTGAAGATATTGCTGCTGACCTATATTATTCTATAGATTGAGCAGATCAAGTTGAATTTGATATACCACGACTTCCTTGTGTAAAAGCGGTAGCTGAGTGGACAACATTCGATTGCAAACAACCGCAATTGCTTTTCAAGTTACGAGTTCTATACAGTCTATAGTTCAACTAGAACGTTCTTGTGAAAAAATAACTCTTAACCTGCTCTATGCATGACCAATGAATGTCTCGAGCTTCTTAACTTATATAAAAAAAGAAAAATGTGCGTAATAGGGTTCTGCATGTTTGCCAATGTTTGCTGATGAGGCGTGAACCGTTATGATCAGTTATGATTTACCTTGTTATTCGAAGGAAATACCTCGCTTTTGTTTTTTCTTCAACAGAGTCTGATAATTGATAGTCGGCCAGGACTGGGATACTTGATACGCTTAAACATTTCTTAGAAATACTCCCGAACACTTTCAGTTTATTGTTTCGTACTTTGGTTTCATCCAAGATAAATTGTGGGTAGTAGCATTCTTTAAAAGGATTTTTATTTTAACCCAGGCAGTGATCAATTTTGAGTGTGTAGTTGTTATCTTGGGCTCTGTTCATTTGAAAAGCAGGGTGGCCAGTTGGCCATCCACCCTGGAGAACCGGGAAAAAGCCGGCACTGAAATATTATACCGGGGCATTTTCCGCATTTCATAATTCGCGCGTTTTGTAGCTTGGAATTGTTTAATTTTTAACTCTTCAAATAATTCATTAATTTTGAAGGTTTCCAGTTAGAAATCATATAATTTTTAAAGTTTTTAGAATAATTAAACTTTAAAGGTTCACAGTTTTTCTGGTATTAAAAATTCTGCAATTTTTAACGGTGAAAATGACAGTGATTTTTTTTGGGATGAAATCAAGTTTTTTTAGTAAAAAATTCTATCCAATCACTTTGAATGTCACTTGATAATACGTGATATGATACTTATTGATAAGATATTTCTCGTCATTAAAATTTCTATAATTTTAATATAAATTATAGTTTTTAATCAGGGATCCGTCCGAAACTTTCATTCCATTACGTTACGTTATCCAAAAAGTACCGAATCTTTTGTTTCCTTTTCGTTACGTTTTGACGTATTGGAACAATATTAAAAACGAAATTGTTATAACGTCATATTTTACCCGTTTGCCTTTTAATATTTACGTAAGATGCACAAGGATTCAAATAAACTATTTTTTTTACAATTACGCATGATTAAAAAATTTCGTTACAATTGCAGTATTATGAATAAGGTAACCTAAATCGAGTGAATATATTTAGGTTTTGGCAGTATAGAAACAGAACAAAAATCATGAAAGTATTTTATTTTGTTTCTGTAGGGTCCCTGTTTTTAATGTACAATTCTAAATCAGTTTGATTTTTGAGGCCCTGAAGCTAATTTTTTGTTGCTTCAAAAGCTTAAATTCGAAAATATTTGGTTTGAAATTTCTTAATTTTTGGAGATTTTGAGTTTAAAATTCAAATATTGAAAATGTTAATATTTCAAGTAAAAAATATTACATTTTCAAGAAAATAGATGAATTTTAAACCAAAGATGTGAATTTTTAACAGAGTGGCTCAACTTTTAACCAAATAGTTAAAATTTCAAAAAAAAAATGAATTATCAACGAAAAATGTAATGTTGATATTTCAACCAAAAAATATTTTTATTTTAAATCACAAACAGTTGAATTCAACCCAAAAAAAGAATTTTTACAAAATAATTGAATTTTAATCAAAAATATGAATTTTCACAACAAAAAAAATAATTAAAAAAAAAAGATTGGAATTTTTAACCAAATTGTTAAATTTTCAAGCCAAAAAGACGAATTTCCTACTAAACAGTTCGATTTTTAATCCGAAAATATGAAATTTCAACAAAAAAGTTAATTTAATAAAAAATGTATTTTTAACTAAAAAACGAATTTTCAACAAAACTGTTTTTTCAACAAAAGAAATGAATCTTCAACCAAAAAAGAATTTTGTATCAAGAGAGAAAAAAATTCAACTAAATTTTTTAATTTTCAAGCCAAAAAGACAAAAAAAATTTACGAAACAGATAAATTTTCCATGAAATATTTAAATTTTCAACCAAATCGTTGAATTTTCTACCAAAGTCATTGAATTTTTAACCCAGAAAGACGATTTTTCTCAACAAAAAAAAGTTTATATTTCAACCAAAAAATATTTTAATTTTAAATTAAAACAGTTGAATTCATAAAAAAAGACGAATTTTCGTTTTAAAAAGTTAAATCCACAACCAAGACAGTTTAATTTTCGACTATGTAGTTGCATTTTTAATCAAAAAATATGAAATTTATACCAAGAGATGAATTTTCATACCAAGAAGACGAGTTTTCAACAAAAAAGCTGAATTTTCAACCAAACAAGATTTTTCAGTGAAGAAAGAAACAAATATTTCGCTACATTATGAAATTTTCAAGTTATAAGGACAAACTTTCGACAAAACAGTTGAATGTTCTACCAAATAGTTGAATTTTTTTTTATAAAAATAGCTGAAGTTTCAATCCAAAAAGATGAATTTTCAACAAAATAATTAAATTTTTGAATCAAATAATAAAACTGTTAACGGAAAAAATGAATTTTCAATCAAAAATATAATAATAGACTTTTCAACTAGAAGAATGAATTTTGAACCAAAAATAGTTTGGTTTTCTAATTGATTTCTAGTACATCGAATTTAATAGAAAAGAACGATAAAAAGGGTAAAGAAGGGAATAGGGAAAATAGGGGAAAACCGTGAAGGCGCTAGGAAGAAATGGGGGTTTTTATTTATTCTTTATTTATTTTTAATACTTTTAATATACGTAAAACGGTGTATCAGTCAATAGTATGGTAGTTTTGGATGTAAAACCAAAATTTTGGAAATCGTGAGTAATATACAAACAAGTAGCGTATACTAGGACCCTTCTAATAAAGTGTAATTAATTTTGAGTTGATTATTATATGGCTTGGTTTTACATGTTAGCAAATATATTAGAAGAAATTGTAAACATCTAAGGAAATTTATTAATAAAAATACATTAAAAAAATTCAAACCTGAGCATTTTTCAATTCTGTTCTTTATCTTTTTTTTCAAACTTTAATTTTCTTGAATTATTTTCTGATTTGTTTTTATCAGTAGGAAGTTCTAAAGTGTTCGACAGATTTTTCAAAGCTAGCAAAACAATGAATTTCAAACACAAAACTGACTAGAAAACTTGTTAAAGAAAATGCTCTATAAATTATGATTGAAATGTGATTTTGATGTGTGTATTTTTTAAGGTGAAGCTTACATTACAAGGGAACATATGTTATTACTCCGAACCGCTTTGTAATTTCTTCATTATTTGATATTTAAATGATTGATGGATGTTGCATTTCAGTCAGCGTACACCATACATTGGGGTGCGGAGACCGTTATATCACTGCTGTTTATTTAAACAATATGAACATTGTAAAATAAAAATTATATAATATAATAATTCTGGAAAGCGTAATGTAACGAAAAAAAATTACTCCAGGCATTTTCAACACTAATTTAATGTTTTATTATTAATCATAGTAAAGTATGTGGCGAAAGCAGTTATAACCTCTTACTCCCTGCTAAAATAGGGCACGCCGCGGAGCGGCGTCATGCCCCATATGTGACGGCCCAAGATTTAATTAATTTTAATACATTTAAAACGTTCATAGAAACAAATCATGATACAAGGAGTTCAATAAAATACTTTACTCAAAAAACTCTATCCTTTGTATGCTTCAAGTATGTCAAAATATGCTGTAAGTGCTTTATTGTCAGCCAAAGACTTTTTCATCGGTTTCGGCCAGAACTGTTTTTAGGCCAGCATTTTGAAGCAACTTTTTCTTCACGACATTTATTAGTTTCAAGTTTCTGTCAAATATTTGTCTATTATATCAAAAAAAATAATTTCGATAGATTTTCCATAGATTTCATATTTTAAGAAGATAGGAAAAAGACATGGTATTTTATGGGAAGTCAAGTGAGTCAGGATGCTTCAAGATGTGTGGTTTCGATTCAGAAAACCCACTCGAGCTTAAGGAGATAAACCTCAATTTCCTCGCAGATTGTAGTATACAATATGCACTCTTGGGATTCAGAATGAATACTCATTCTTTATTTTTTAAGAATTTTTTCAAATTAAATATATTTTAAAAGATCTTTATATAAAGCGATAATAAGTCCAAGACCAGAAAGTATTTGGAAATACTTGTAATTTAATTTTAAAATTGTATACATATTTCAATATAAAAGAACTAGGATTAATTATATTAATATCGCAGTAAATACAAATTACTTTTTGATTTCTTCCTTTTTCTTTTTCTTCATTTGCAAGATAAAATTTGATCGCATGGACGTTTTGTAAGATGCATTGTGGCAAATAGGACTTTGAGAGTGAAATGGAGGCTTGAAAGATTGCATTTTGTATTCAATAACTAAGCTGTCAAGCCAACCGGCGAGCTTCTATAACTCATACTGCATTTACTACTCACTCGCTTTCGAATCCATATGGATCGATCCATCACACGTGATGTTCAGAGATGAGTGTGAGTGGATGTCAAGTTGACTATCGTCAGGGATGCTCCCATGGTATCATTTTTTAAACTCTCGTTTCTTTTTTGTTGTTAGTCAAAGTAGAACCAATCTCCAAAATAGTTTAGAAGAATAAAATTCATTTTTGTGATACAAGATTCATTTTTTATCTAAAGATTTATTGAAAAATTTGGTTATATCATTGAACTTAAGAAACGCCTATATCAGGAATTTTTCAACATCTTTAGGGATTTATTTTAAGAACCGTGAAAGATGCAATATTTTCCTTACAGTGATGTCTAATTTATTAAACATTTCTTCGCAGAAATAAAAACCTCCGGCCGATAGATTTCAAACGGGTAATTTTTTTATCCCTATGGTGTTTTTAGCAACTGTTTGAAACCTCGAAAATGTTCATGATTTGATAAACCATTCGTCTTATGATGCGTGACGTATTGACACCGAAATACGTATATTGCTGAGAAATTAATTTGCCAATGATAACAAAGTGTGTTTTTAATCTTTAGGGATTTTTCCCTACCATTTTTCAATATCTTTCTTTTTCAATGTTTTTAGAACATCCAAAAATTGAATATTTTACTATGAGACGACGATCTAGATACCAAGTGTGAAAATTATATTTTATCATACATAGGGGTTTTCAAATTTAAAAAATTTCGCATTTGTTTTTTTTTTTAAAGTGGAAGCTTTTTAGATGATGTTAACTTTACTAAAAACGCTTTTTGATCACAACAATTTGATCCGACTTGGAGTAAAAGGTGTTGCTTTAGAATTGAAGGTATCGCTAAAGTCTATACACGCGAATTTCAATTGTAGCAGTTTCGATTTGGGCGTTCCAAGAATAACGTCAAAACCAAACCCGTACTACAGTTGAAATTCACTTGTATTTTAATAGCAATGTATTTATATTTGTATAGAAACAAAAGAAAATCAATAATGAAACAAAAAACTTACATTATTTATTGCACCATTTGAAGCAGAAAAATTGTATTCTTTCAGTATCCACTGTCCCAGATCCAGAATTTGTGGACGAGATCGGGAATATAACTGTTCCAGCTGGACGGAGTGTGAAATTGGGTTGTACCGTTAAGGACTTAGGAACTTATAAGGTAAGCCGCATTTTTTAAAAATAATTTCAATCAAAAGGCTATTTATTGCAGGATAATTGAGGAAAACTAGATTAAATATTAATTATCATCTTTTTTCTACTTATTTTTTCCAGGTGAGTAAAAGTTTTATATTAATCAACGTCTCTCAGGCTTGAAATTTCTATTTAATTAATCAAAAATTGCATTAGAGTAGTGAACTTTTTTCGTGTATAAAAAATTTATTGTATTATTCATTTAGTGATGCCTATGGTGCTTAGATCGATTTGCTATTAAATATAAAAAATGCCACGGAGGCTTAAAACTTATGAGGAAAAACTGAACTTTTCTATATAGGAAAACACGCTAAAATACTGCAAATAACTAAAACTTAATTGTTCAAACAATTCGTGAATGTTTAAACTAAAACTTATGTTTTCAACAATTACTAGTTGTAATATTTATAGCAGAATACAGAAAAAATTCTCTTGAAAAAACTTATCCACACAAATCTGATATATTCAAATAAATAAGGGTTTGTTAAATAATAAAGCTAAGGCATAGAAAACGTTCAATAAATATTAAAAAGGAAACTTAATTTTCATTCTGTTATGAAGGAACTGACTTTTTGAAGGAAAAGAAACATTATTCAAACAAATGGGCGTTTCTTAAATAATAAAGCTGAAGTATCGAAAACGTATGAAATACATAAAAAGGCAACGTTGATTTTGACTCTGTTAGAAAAAAGCTGAAATTAAAGAAAAAAGATTATTTAGGCAAATGTGATGCGTTTGTTTAAACAAACCGATATGATTGATACAAAGAATTCTTAGCTGGAAAGTCCTCTGCAAGTCCTATAACTTTCCGGTAACATTTTACCAAACCCACGGAAGTTATTCCAAAAACTACAAGAAGCGATTTTTTTTCAGGTATTGCGAATGGGAAATTTTTTGTGCCCAGAGGTAACTGTTAAAATCATAATTTCGAAAACAACAGAAATATATATATATTTTTTTAATTTGGAAACGAATTGGGGGTATTAATTCCCTCCAGCACGAAAACTAATTTTTAAATGCATTTTTGATTCACCGTAAAGCATTTTTTTCTGTCATCATCAGCAAACTAGCAAGCTTATTGAACTAAAACCTAAAAGATATTATCTGATTTATGAGATTATGGACTTTAACCAGTTTTGACTATATTTATATAACATGATCTGATGCCGCTTCACATTTCAGGCCTTTAGGGATTAGGAATTAGGCTTTAATATTGCTATTGTGAAAAATTACAAATTTTTCTTTGTAAATTTTAATGCCTATTATAATCTCAACTGTCAACTGCGGACCCCAGCCACAGGAATGGCTATTTTCGGAAAATATAAGATCATTCTAAAATACTGGAATGTCTCATCAATCACTCCAATAAATGAATCTGGACCAAAAAAATTTGTAAGGAACTAAAGGTGCATATCTATACTGAATGCCACTTCCAAAATAATAGATACTTTTATAGCAGATTGTCTGTAAGATTCTTTCAGTAATGTATTTATTGATAAACAGCATTGCTCCCGGCCTAGTAGATCCACAGCTACAAATCTAACAGTTTTCAGAGAATTTGTTACAGGAATGATGGATAAGGATCATCAGATTGATGCAATATAGACTGATATCGCAAAAGCATTCGATCACTTTGAGCACGACATTCTTTTGTATAAATCATAGGAATTCGGTTCAAAAGAATTACTGCTTGATTGTCTCGGTAGTAATGTTTAAGACATCAATGCTCATAATGCGCAATATATAACCTTTGTACGATTTTTTCTTTTCGCGGATGATCTGAGGTTGTTCTAGGGAATTAAATCAATTGAAGATGCAGAATTATTACAAAAAGATCTAAATAACGTGAGCCATTGGAATCAAGTAAATGATACGATATATTGCATTGAAAGCTTAATAAATGTTATGAACTATTTTGAAGAGAATATTCCAAAAAATTTACTTTAAAACTTAAGATTCAATGGTTCGCTAAAGCAGAAAGTCAAGTGAGTTTTACTTACATATTCAAGAGGGGCGTTGTATTAAACGCTATAACTCATGAAATGGTACTCGTCAGTTTCAATGGCTGTGATTCATTGGAGGATCTCATTAAAATCGAAATGAACAGAGAAAAACGAACATCCGGAGGTCCTTATTACATATGTCTATGTCTGGATTTACGGTAGCAGAAAATATAAAAGTGCATGAAATATTTCTGTTCAGTTCAATGATCCTTTAAATGTCACGAATAAACAAAGTAAACATTGCTTTGAAAAATTTAATACTGTTTCCAAATTTTTTGCAATATGTACTTTCCGATTCATTTAAATTTGATTTAAACATTTCTTTTTGATTTTGCTGTCTCGGAGAGAAAGATTTGTAGCCGTAGCAATTCTGAATATATTCAAAATGATTTAATTGAGTGTGTGTGTGTGTGTGTATGTGTGTGCATGTAGCTATTTTTCCCAATCGAAAACTTGAAGTCATTTGCAGATGAAAAAAAAACAAGGTCCTACCCTAGGTAACTTTCAACGAGTTATCCAACGGTGACCTTGCATTTGACCTTGAACCTCATTTTCAAGGTCATTTTGAGGTCAGCTTTGCTTTTTTAAATGGGTACCCCTATTTTTCGAATTTACATATAGCAAGTTTATTATTCCTTTCAATCCTTCATGCACTCTGATTTTTCATCTCTGCAATTTGGATGCTAATTTTGTGTGGTTCGAGTAGGTCCGGAAATAAGGTACTCGTAGGTAAAGTTGGTAGGTGATTCTCGTGGAAGACCGGAATTTCAAAGACGGTCGACCAGTTGAAATTTTACATCTACAGAGCGCGCAAGAGGATTGAATTGATGTTTTCTGGCCTTTTGCCAACTACTACGTCGCACCACGATAAAAGTCTTCTCGACCCTCTTCTCGAATTTGAAATTGAAGAGGCAAGTCACCGGAGAGAGTTCTGCTATCACCAAAGTTTACACGACAAATCCTCGTTCTCATCTAACTTATATTATCGGTAATAAAATTTATTTTACGTCAAATTAATTATAAATTTTATTTCATCAAATATAATGATAAATGTACCAATCACAATTTCATATATTTCTCTTCGCGAATAGCTAAATAGTTTATAACATTAATAATTAAAAAATGCTGTTAAGGTTTGTTGTAAAATAATTTACATTTTGAGATTCATGAATTTATTTTATAGGATTCGTTGCTTTAGAGAGAACATAATAAATTCAACTAGAATAATTCTTGAATTTCTCATGCGAGAAGCAAAATAAAATAAAGAAATAGAAACATCGAGAGACTTTAAATTTCGTATGTTACGCTTAAAAACATTGGCTAATTCAGCTAATGCAATTGGACTAACGAGGAGCTTGTAATCAGTGCAAGTATTTACAAACCCTTAGTTTCCTTGCGGTACTGAAGCAAAACTCAATTTGTCCTTCATAAAAAAAGGTCTGGGAATTATCTCTTTTGAAATAAGAGAACAAACTTTCTAAAAGTTTTTAAGAATATAAAAGACAAGGAAGTTAAAACAGATAATTAAATTTGTTGTAAAACTGCTAATTCTGGAATTTATAGAAGAGTGTCATCACGTTTTAGTCTATAAAAAATAAAAAAAATAAATCAGTTTCCAGAACAACAAATTATTAGATGACTCAACGGTTTCTAAGTCAAGAAATGAAGCCTTGGTGTGCTCCGGAGGAAGGTGTGCTCCAAGTTTTTTTTTCGTCTGGGAAGTAATTAATGAAACTTTTGAATCGAAAAAATAAAAACAAATGTTTTTAATTCTTAACGACTCTTCCAGACTTTATAGATAAGGTTAATATTCATAACGCTACGTTTCCATTGCAGACCGCTATCCTCATCAGGCATATACCTAGTTGTTAGTTACAATTTTGGATTGGAAGAGGATTAACATGTTGGATGAAATCAATCAATATTTATAAAATTCGGTTGTCAGTGTTGAAAACATAATTTGGAGGTTAGAGTAGTTTCAAAAACATTCGGTGCTTTGGATTACTCTTTCCAGCGGGGATCCTTTGTACTTAATGAGAAATAAAATACGAAAAAATAAAAGTTTTTAATTTTGCAACGAGTAATTCAGAAGCTCAATTTGGAATGCTTATGCATATTTTTGTTGATCCAATGTCATCTTTGACGAGGATACAAATGATTAAGCAAAAATTAACGACGTGAATATCTTTAGAGGGGCCGGTTAAGATTCCATTCTTTGAAAAAACATGAAAATAGCATCTTTTATGATTCGCAATTATGATTACATAAAATAAATACCAAGTGGTCACATTGATTATTTCAAAAAAATGAAAAACGGTACTAATGTGCATTTGGGAGGAATCGAACCTCGATTGGTTCTATTCTAAATGCTTATTAGTTAACAATAAATGATTAATGTTATTCCAATTCACAAAATAAGAGTTTATTATAAACATAAGGACGTATCGTCCACTGCTTTCCGAATAAAATTGTAATCATTCGTAAATTGATATTCTTTAATTTTGAGCGATTATCATTTAAATATATTTATTTTTCTGAAATTCTAGCCTTAAAAGTTCTATTTTCGATGTCTGACCTACCAATTAGAATTTCAATTTGAAAGTGAATTAAATATAACATAAAAATTGAAAGCTTACAATTAATAGGATTTAAATGTGAAGAATTGGATCCATTTTTCCAAATGCCAATTTTCTTTCTCATCGATAATTGGAATTTTTGAATTGCTTCCTCCATAATATAGTGAAAACTATTTTTAAACTAAAATTGTATATTTTGTCATAACATTTATTTATGTATTGTCATACGATCCAACTTCTACTATTCTATGAATTCTTGATTGAAGATTCTGTTTCATTTTTTTTTTATTATTGGGAGTGGTCGTGTTTATCTAACCGAGGACCCTTTTTGTCAACCTCAATCGATCCTCTGCGATAGGTCAGGGAGCATACTGATAAAAAAGAAAATTGATCCAGATACTCAGTAACCAATTTTCACTTCAGTAACAATTGCTGGAACATTGACCTTAAATAGGTGTGGTGAACTACAATTGAAGATGATCAGATTTATATTTTAAAGCTTAAAATTTATTATGCTTCTGTTTGACAGTTTTGATCCCTGATGATTTCAAATTAGACATTGTCTATTCATCCCAAAATTTTAGTGCAAATAGCGCAGATAGTTAAATCGGCCATTTATACGAAAATTTTTTGATTGATAACCCAGATTGTTGAATCGGCTATTCCTACAGAAAATTTCCATTTTTCAGAATATTCAAAAAAATTAACTGAAGTATATACTTGCATATGTGATTTTGCATATTGCATTTTGAAAGTTCAGATTGTTTAATTTGTAATTATATTAAATTTGTTTATCAGACATTCTTTAATTTTATATATTTGTAATGTGATTGTTCACTTTTTTCATTATTCACATTTAGAAGATGCAACCCTTATAGCTTAGTTAAAAATTTCGATAATTTAGTTTTAAAATTGTTTAATTCAAAGTAGATTAAATTTTTAATCTCACAATGTAAAGTATTTTGTTGAAATTTTGGAGATTTAATTTGAAGAAGATTTTAGTAAATGTTAAATTTTGGAAATTCAGAAATTTTCAATCGAAGTGCACCATCTCAAATGTTTTTGTTCAATTGCGAATTACGATGATGAAATACCGCAACTTTTTACTTCTTCAAAAAGTTAATTTAAATAAAACTGATAATTTCAAATTCTTCAGTTTTAATCATTCAATTAGAACACGCAATTTAAATTCACTTAATTTAGATTGGTTGAAATTTATAAATTTTTTTCTATCTTAGACACTCCCAACTCCTATAATTTCACTTACTTTCAAACTTTTACAGTTTAGAATTGAATTTTATTTTTTAATATATGTATGTTTTGTTTAACTTTCATATTTTTCTTCTAATTGTTTTAAAGTGTTTCAAATGTGGAGCATGGCTGATTACAAAAAGTACTTTTTGTAATAAGTGTACAAAAAGTCTGAATTTTCGTGTTTGTAAAGTGTGCCGAAAGTGGCCCTTTTTCAAAAGGCATGAGAGAAAACCTACTGCGCATACGCAAATTGGCTATAGTTCCTCTTTGACAAAATTTTTCTTCTTTTGCACTATCTTTTCTTCTCATGCCTTTCTAGATAACTCTACTTTCGACGTACGTTATAAGCATGGAAAGGAAGACTCCTTGTCCACCACTAAATATGTTACAAAAATTATTCACGCCCAATGTATTCTGATATGTAATTATTTAGAATCGTGCTAGGGCTAGTGTTACGGAAGTTTTCGTAATCCTAACGAAATGGAAATGAGTTGGGTATACAGAAAATTCCATGATAATAGACATTATGTATTTAATTCTTAAATTGTTTTCTAAATGTCAAGATTGTATTAAGATAAAATATATTTGTATATGGATAATTCAACGTTTGGATGAATGATCATTCTGATCATTTAAACAATATTACGAAACGAGAGTTCCGGACAGTAAAAAAAAGATACGGACCGTTCTTTGGGAAAAGTAAATGTATTTCAATCAAAGATTTCCATTCAATGCAAAATAGCCTGTTTCTAAAGAGAAATATATTATGGTCAATAGTTTTCCGTCGGAGATGGGGACGAAATTGCAAACTTGGCTTACCCTCCTATGCTATGGCTTACCTCGCACGTCGCTTACTACTCCTTAGTACCCTTTAGAGTCCTGTAGAAGGGTCACTGGGGATCGCTGCCACTAAACACGCTTTTAGTCCCTTCTCACACTCTTGTCTGAGACTGAGATCATCGTTACTACCCTACAATCAACAGAAATGTTCCGCTACATCGTCTGTAGTCTAATCCAAAAGCTGAATTATTATGTCAATATGTGACTTATTTTGTAGAGTTATTTTTTCTGGAAAATTTGAATGCTTCAAAATTTGTACTCGTCAAAACATTACTAATTGAGATCTCAGGGAAACTTTCTTAAAAATTTGAAAGATTTTCACCATTTTTTAGAATTTTTGGAAAGTCTTGAAGAGCTTTCAAGAATTATAATAAAACCATAGCTTAAGATTATTTCAAACTAATATTTGAAGGATTCTAGAGAAGGTTTTGATGGATCCAAAAGTTTTTTTTATTATTCAAAAATGCATTAGTTGAACAAAATATTTTAATAGAATCCAAAATTATTTTGAAACATTTTATGGAATTTTGCGGAAGATATTAAGTAATTGCACACTATTATTATACACGGATTTTAAATTTATTTGATAATATCAGAAAGGATTCATTTTGTAAAACTAAAAGGTTTCTAGATATTTTTGAAGTTTAAGTCATTTTATTGAAGTAAATCAGTGAATTAGAAATATATATTTATGGATTTACAATAATTGCTGAACATTTTTGGAAAATTTGAGAAATTTCGAAAAAATGTTGTAAGTATGAATGATTTTTGAAATTAGAATAGAGTCCGAAAGGTTTCGAATGATGCCATTCGATTTGAAGATTTTCGCATTCTGTTAATAATTTCATCATTATATGAAAATACGAATAACATTTCTGGTTAACAAAGTTTAAGTTATCTACTTGAAGAGATACAATTGTTTAAGGTTACTTGTTTGATTGCTGGAGATAAACAGCTAAATAATATTTATTTGATTTCCAAACAAATTGTGGCTGTCAAAAATATACACTTTTACTAAAGAAATATAAGTTTAACAAAATAGTAAATTAAACGAATTTTTCTCAATTCAATTTTTGTTCATCTGAAATCTAAGGCCATAAAATTGGTGCAGGTGATGAAGCCTATTTACAAGAATCACAATAAATTGCCTTGTAATTTCATCAGCAAAGTTAAAAAGGTTACACAATTGCGATCTTTTATTTAACATTTCTGTATTCCACATTTCCCATTTTTGTAATTTTTGTTTGAATTAATACATACGTATATTAAAGCCCTGGCGGTCAAATATATATTCTCATTAGTTTCAATTAGTAGTTTTGCTTGATCGATAAGTAAATATTTCGACTAATCAAATAAAGTTATCGTTTAGGTCGCCTTTACCATTTCCAAGTATAACAAAATAGACCGAAATCGCAAAGTCACTTGCGTATGTTTTTCCTTAGTCCTCCAACATCTCAAACGCGATTTTCGATTATGAAAAAGTCGACTCTTTGCATAAAAAAGTGCAACATTCCAAGATATAGTTCGTGCATCAAAAATCTAAAAAAAAATGCACTAGAATTCATCAAGTCAATTTACCCTGAAATTTGTAGACCAATCAATTGACTAGTGTAGGTTCCAGGTCGACTGAACTGTGAAGAAATCGAAATTTTTTATAAAAGGGGCAATATCTTAAGGAATATAATTATTAATTCAAAATTGTCTGAAAAATAGCATTGAAGCCTAATCTAATCTATTTATATTATAATTTTTAGACTAATCAGTTAAACAGTGTGGGCTCTAGGTCGACTGAACTGCTGAAAAATCAAATATTCGTCATAAAAAGTGTGTATCTCGATAAATAAAGGATTAATCTAAATTTTCTGGAAAATAGCACTAAAACTTCATCTCGTCAATTTGTGTTGGAATTATGAGACCAACTAGTTGAATAGTGTAAGTTCTAGGTCTACTGAAGTGCTGAAAAGTCAAATTTTGGGCATAACAAGTAAAATATTCATATAAATAATTTATGAATAAAAATTTCCTGAACAATGGAAATTGTTCCTTGCCTAAACAATGACAATAGAATTTTTGAATAAATTAGTAAAAAGTAAATTAGAAGTAAAAACTTGGATAAAAAATAAGATTGTTTGGCTAGTCATGCCACGTACCCGTGCAGAAATCTTTATGTGCTCTTAGTAAGGTTCTGACTACTTTTCCCTACTTCTGGTGTGGCCTTCGTCGGGTAAACTGGGAAATTGTCAGGGCCTTTCGAGTCTTTTCCACGAATAACATAGTTTCTAATATTATAATAATTGTACAAAATGAAGATCAGTTTATAATGAAAGAGTACTTTTGTTACTTTTTAATAAAAATACACTGTTTTTCTTACGGCCGTTTAAATAAGGCTCGAGGTTCAGGAAAAGCCTGTTGCCATCCGGCCAATATATTTTGGTTGATGTAGAAGCCGATCATTTCTCTCAGCATGTTGCAGAACTTGTTTCCTAGACGATGAATCAAGTTAATATAACTTATTCACTTTCCATCTTCAACATTGATATTCTTTTACTGAAGCTAGTGAAATAACAAAAATCGCAGGGAATGCATATAAGTATTCTTACTTCGTTCAGGCGTTTTTCATGTACAACTTTCTTTAGCGCAAGTTTTGTAATGCTGTTTCTTAATTTATGGAGTCCATTTTTTAATTAAAATATTACTTTTATCAGGATATTAGTTTAACTTCAATAAACTTAAAAATATAATACGAATATTGAGAAAAAATTACTAGGTTTAGTTAGAACTATGGCGTAACAAGCTATCTTTAGTGAAAACCATACTTCGGACAAGCCTTGCCAAAACCCCACAAGCGAAATGATTAATATCATTCCTACCTAGATGTCAGGGCTTTGTGCGGGCCTGTTTTTAAATGGGATTAAGTAGGGCAATTTCTGCACGGGAAATAATAGAAAATAAAAAGTTAATTCTTTTTTCATTTCGACAATACGGAATATTTTCACAGGTACAGGGATTGTGGGGAACTAGAGCAGTGGATGAGAGGGAGGCAATCTTGCCACCGTCCCGCAAGCTTAGATAATTTTTTTCAGTAAACTGTCTTTAATTATAATTTTATCCAAAAGCCACGTATTTAATAAGAACCAAAAACATTTTTCACCAAATCTTTCTTCATTCCTTGAAAATTACAAAATTGAATAAATTAGCCTTGTGGTAGTTAACAGCAATAACTTCAAAATGAAAACATTTAAAAACTGATTTATAATAATGCACTTAAAATTATATCGTGAATATACGTGAATAAAATAGACAATAATGTTATTATCATAATGGAACAATTTCTCATAGGAAAGTGTGAGAAAATTAAAAAAATTAGGTGAAGATCCTATAGTCTTTCTTCTTTCATTTATACAAATACTTTTAGCGACAAAAGCTCAACTTTCAGATTGTCGGTAATCTGATTTCCTGTTGAAATCAGGACTATTGCATGTGTTAATTGTTTCTCCCTTTTCTCAGAAAGCAAGCAAATATTCTCGGCAAGAAGTGTAGTTTCAAGCAGAGTTTTCTCATCTCGTAGCTTTCCACGCGACTTTCGTGTCTTGGCGAAATTGGCTGTAGGAACGGAAAACTCGTTGCGAGATGTTGATACTTAGGAGTACCCACTTAAGTGGGTATCTGCTGGTTCACGAGCTTGTATTACAGGACCCGGTGGAACGAAATATCGAATCGAACCGCGGCGAAAATGTAAATTTTCCTGGAGCGTTGCCCTTTGTTCGACGGTAAACGATACAGTTAGAGTTAAGAGTGTATTTCTCGATTTACCGGTATTATTCGATTTACCGGTATTATTCTGCGATACCGGCGCTACAGTATCTTGTGCAGCGGTAACGTGAGAGATTGACTCTCTTCTGGTACGACTCTGGAAAATAGGATGAAGAAACGGTTTTAGATAAGGAAATACATTATTTGATCCCTGCACGAGAATCGAATTATTTTAGTTCTTTTCTTCTTTTTTATACTTCTTGGGACTATCAGGAAATCATCTCTTCAGCTTCTTTGTCATATTCTTCCATCTCTCTCGACTCGCTTTTTATAATTGTTCAAGAAGATTACTTTTTATACATAATTCTCTTCATTAAATTTAATTTGCATTCAGCTTGTCTTATACGTTACCTTCCAGATCATAAAATATTTTCTTCGCAATATTTTCGCAAGATACAAGCTGATGATATTAACTAAGTCAAGTGACATCCAGAAGAATTCTTTTTTGCCAAGAAGTAAAATAATTTTGCATCGATATAATATATTGAAATAAGGTTAAAAATTTCGATCACTATTTCAGTTCCAAAACCAATAATGTAAATTATAAAGGCACTAATTAGTGATCAATTAAAGAGGCTCAGAAATATTTGAAGCTCCCTTCCTGCAAAAAGGAAGCTTTATCATACGCACTGCAAGGCTATATTGGTTAAATATTCATTTTCAGCACTGTTAAATGAATTTATGCTTCTGCATTCTTATTTCCTTGAGTTATATATTTTACTTACACGGTTTTTAAAAACTAATTATCTCTCCTAAAGATATGAAAAAAACAGTAGGTTAGAGAAGTGAGGTTATAGGGACACAAGTTACACTTTACGGACGCCTCATTAAAGATATTTTGGCTCCAAAGTTTCTGTCATCAACATATTGAGAAAAACAATAGCTTAGATATGATAAAAATGATTACAAAAATGATCCACGTTCGATGTGAACATGCTCCAAACGCTCAAGTGCAAACTTCGATTTTGGGGTTCTGTTCTGCTAACCAGGGGTAAACACAGATTAACTCTGTTAACTGGCCAAAATCGATCGGTTTAGTTAAGCGGAGATCACCTCTCTTTAATCATACTTTAGAAGATTCCGGAAGGCAAGGTACTGATTAAATTAGGCTAATCGAGGATTAACATTTAATTTAGTCAGAGTTTGTAAAATCGGCCCTAAATGTTTGTTTCCATTTTTGTATTAGCAAGCAATTTTATATACAATAAGTAAATTTAATTCAGTACTTCCTATTCATTCTTGAGTACAAGTATGCTCGACCTGAATGCTTGTTTCTCTAGTGATATTCCAATTTTTCTTTGTAAAATTATTCTTCAATTAATTAGCCGAAACGATTTTTCAATTGATCCTTCCGGGCCGTTCGTGATGCCTACAATTCTCGAGAGGTTCGTTATCCTCGATTTGCTTTTACCCCAGACAGGAATGTGTAATGAACTTGAGCATAGTTTGTAGTCAGCTTGTATTATCAAGACGTTATCTGTGATGCTAGTTTATGATTCTGATACTAATAAGGATATAATCTAATGTTATATGCTAAGTTTGATATTGTATTTTTAAAACGAAAACTTATTCCTAAAAATTCACCAACTTTTCAATATTTGAATATAAACAGAACTAAGGGAATTTCGTTCAAGCTTAGTTTTTCATTTTGAATTTTAAAAAAATGTTCTGGACCTTTGAAGACTTTGAAATTTAATCGTCTAGTTTATAAGATACAGAGTTTAAAAACTTTAGCAGCTTCAAATATGAGAATTTTAAGTATTTATAATGTAAGATTTTTTAAATTATACAAACGTCAACTGGAGTAATCATTAATCACGGTAGATGATTAAGGATCAAGTTTTCGGTCAGGGCTAGCTTTAACTCTGTGAAAAACTTTTTTCCCAATCACTTTTTACGCCAAGCCTCGAAAGTAGGCCAAATTCAGTGTAGTTTCAAGTTGAAATAGTTTTGAGACGAAGAAACAAAGGCACAATGAAAATTTTTATTGTTTAAAATAAGATGCAACCAATTTCACACCAAAGAAATTCTGTGGGATAGGATTTTACGGTTTCTAGCATTTGCAGTGAGGCAAACTTCTTATTGAAAATCGTAACAATCAGCTCGACTTTCTGAAGACAGCTGCTTCCGTCTAATAATTTAAATAAATAAAAAATAAACTTATAAATGTTTAAAGTTCGGCTTCGGACCAGACCCTTATTTCAAAAGATTTCAATTATATCTTTCTAATCCACTCATGTCAGATCCTTCTTTGATCTAGTGTTCACTTCCATTTAATTTCTATGTTAACCAAAGCAAACACCATGACTGCAGGCATGAGTAGAACTTACGAACTGAATAAGCACTAAACTGAGAAGAAAACTGAAAGCCAAACAATTCATGTATAGTGAAAGCCCAAACTTTTTTGTTTAACTGGATAGAAACGCAGCAGACAGGTGATAAGTACATGAAGAGTTATGAATGCTATGGTAATTATGAATATTAGTCAACATAGTGGTACAATATTTGCAGCTTTTTCATCCGATTCTTCTATCAAAATAAAACTTGAGGCTTTTCTGCATGGCAGAAGATAGAATAAGATAGCCCATTTGAAAATTGCCACCAGAAACTTTTCAATTATTTGAAAGTGCGTCGTTTTTGAGTTACATTTTCCACATTGTGTAAACAATCTTTTGAATAAAATAGTCTCAAATATTCCTCGTGGGATAAAAAAGTCCAAGTATTTTCTGTGTAATTAGCATGGAAAATTGTTGTTTTCGAAAACAATATTCTTTTTAACAAACACGTAATTTCCTTAACATAGAAACTCCAATAAATATAAAGGGGACATTTTTCTCTATAAAGAATATGAAATGGTAAGAGTAAAATAATCAAAAATTCTTAAAAATTTGAAAAGAATGCCGCAAAGCGTGAAACTGAGCTTATATTTGTTTCTTACATTATTCTAGACGCTATTACAGTGAAAACGTGAATGGGATTGAGTGTTACTACTATTGTTAACGAATCTATCTCGATGAATGGAAAAAAAATCAGGTAAAATTTCAGTATATTTAAACTTTAAACCCACTTAAGGTTCTGGATTTTTGTTATTGATTAATTTCACTAATTTAAAATAATTTTCTCGTTAGATATTTTCCTAATTTCCGAAATTTTACATCCCTAAACATAATTAGCTTTTGCCCATGTTAAAGAGTCATTTTCACATCCAACTAGCATACATGTGCGAATATAGTATTAATTGTGCTTAGCAATGGATAAAATTCTGTCAGAGGGATGATTTCATTCAATGGTTCCTGTGTATAGGAGAGATTACCCTACAGTAGATAATGATCCTACAGAAAAAATGATTTATTTAAAATACTAATGTATGTAAAATAAATAATTTAATTAAATTAAGACTCAAGACACAATACGTGTAAATATTAAAATTAGAAATACTGATATTTGCGCTTTTTTTTCAAACTTGTTCTCAGATTAAAAAGAACCTGGTTCTCCATTATGGCTACGAACGAAGTCAAGTGACTGATGCGATAAGAATATAATTAGTTAAATTAATACGATGTATGAAATCATTTGCGATGATGTTTTAGGTAAAAATTAGGAGCATAGTGTAGTTTGCAGGTCGTCTTTTACCCCTGTTATGCTTACACAGCGGCCTTGAGAGTTGGAGGTGACAGCAGTTGCCTCTGGATGCTTTCTTAGAGCTACCATGTATCACTCTATAGGTTTTTGGTCGCTTGCTTCCTGATGGTCTAGAAAGTTTCTCACAATGCGACAGGTGTTTTCTGAGCTGCTGCCAGTACCCTACTGACTCCTAAATGTTCCAGATGCTCAGTGCATCTTGCGTGCACATTGCCTGTAGCCGAAAACACAATAGGATGAATAGATGCATGTTTCACATTCCTCCATACTGTCTTTACTTCATGTATTAGCTCGCTATACTTGTGGATCTTGGTTGTATAGTTTGCGTGCAAACTTCGGTTAAGTGGACAAGCAATGTCGATGATGTAGACTCTTCCACCTTTTTTTTCTCGCATTACGATGTCCGGTCGGTTAGCTCGAATGTAATGATCCGTCTGGATAGTAAAATCCGAATATAAGATGTGATCTTCGTTTTCTAAAACGGGCATTGGAATGTATCTATAGAAAATCATCCATTCTGTTAAGAGTCTTAGGTGTAGGGCAAGCTGTTGATGTATAATTCCTGCCATATCAGTATGCCTGTGTGTATATTCTCTTTGAGCCATTAGGCGACAACCATCAATAATGTGCTGGATGGATTCGTCGGTATCTCCACATAATCGGCACCGGTCAACCACGTCTTAATGTAGCACGTGTTTGTGATAATTTCTGGTGCTGATAACCCTGTCCTGTATCGCAATAACGGTTATAGGACGCCCTTTCTCAGCCAAATATTGGATGCCTCTATACACTTCATGTTGATCTAACGGTTTGGGGTGCTCGCCGTGCATGGCTTTCTGTCTCCATTGCGTTTCGAATTCCTCTATGGTTTCTGCTCTGGTACTCAAGGCCTCCTCTGAGGACAAATTCAAGGGCGTGTAGTCAAGATCAGGTTTACAGATTGTGTTGTAGAGCGTAACATCTCGCTTGCTGTTAAAATAGTCTCGCAACTGTATAAATTGTGACTCACGCAGTTTCCTGACATCTACAATGCCCCTACCCCTACTATGTCGTGGTAGAACTACCCTTTCAATCGCCGAATTACTGTGGTGTATTCGGTGCTTCGTCATTTCTACACGGATGATTCTGCTTAATCGTTCGAGGTCGGCGTTCGACCATTTGATGAGCCTAAAGGAGTACGTGAGGATTGTCCTGATCTTTTTTACCGAGTTAAGAGAACTCTTCAGAACCAATCTGAGTCTTGTAATGAAGGCAGTCGTTAGATTTTTCTTAACTATCGTATGCTGAGTGCCCTTAGATTCGAGAATGACCAGGTATTTATATGACTCCCCCTCAGGCATTGCCTCGATGTCATTCTCGAAATCGTTCTCTAACTCTGCGGTCCCTAATTCTCCTCTGGTTGAATGCATTGTTCTGCATTTATCTATTCCGAACTCCATGTGGATATCATTTTAAAACTGCTTTGTGATATCGATCACTTGCTGCAGTTTCTGGTCCGAACTAGCGTATAGCTTCAGCTCATCCATGTATCGAAGATGGGTCACTTGATGACTATCCTCATTATCATGTATTTGGAACCCATGAGACATGCTATTTAGTGTTGTGTTCAGTGGGTTCAACGCTAAACAGAACCATAATGCACTGAAGGAGTACCCTTGGAATATACCCGTCGTAATGCGTATTGATCTAGTTATCCTTCATTGTCCATGATCAAAATACTTGATTCTTGTACCCCAAAGCATCATCGCACGACTTAAGAAGTCAATGATGTGTGGGGAAATTTTGTATATTTTCAAGACTTTAAGCAAATAGTCATATGGTACGGAAGGAAACGCTTGTTTGTAGTCAATGTATGCCATGTGCAAGTTTCTTTGCTGTTTACGAGCTTGCGTCATGGCAACAGCGTCTATGGTGACAGTAAGTTCATGAAATTTCATGAAAATGTTAGTGAAGCTTTTTACACTACGGTTAGTGAAAAACTCATTGAAATTTCTTTTTTTGAAGTGACAAAGTAAAAACAATTTTGTATATGTAATTGCAAAACATGTATCAATCAATAGAAAAATATATCACATACAAAGCTTCTAAATTTAATTTCATGAATTATTTTTACATTTTGTTCATATTTTCATTCAGGTTTATGGAATTTAATAAAAAATGTTACTTTATTTTCAATGCATGTTTATAAAATTTATGTAAACCACAGTGAAATTTATTCAGCCACCAATCATATTTTATCTACAAACAATTGAAACAGGTTTCAGAGTCAATTTTATGAAATTTGAATAACTTTTCCTTCAAAATTAAGTTTTGTGTCACTGAAAATTAATGAATATGGTCTCAAATTAATTTTCGAACCCAAATTTATGTAATTTCAGTGACATAAGTGATTGAAAACTTACTGAAATTTCAGGAAATTTCTAACAGTGTTGTGTCGTTTCTCAAAAAGCTTAAACTTTTATGTTCAATGTTATTTTTTACGATTCAACAAAAAATAGACAACCTTTCAAAAAGTAATTAATAACAAATTTTCAGATCTTTTTTGGGTGCACAATTTTTGTATATTCATATCTTTTTGTAGCTTGTGTCGTTTGTCCAAAAATATTCATTTTTAATGTTGTTTTTTACGAATAAAACAAAAACCACGCGTCTTATCAAAAAGTAATTAACAACAAATTTGTAGATGATTTTTGGGTGGAGAACGTTTATGAATTTTTTTTCGTATCGTGTGTTCCTTTTCCAAAATTTTTTTTTTTTATTTACGTTATTTTTACGATTAAAAAAAACTACGCATTCTTTCAAAAAATAATCGTTGTTCAAAAAAAAAATTATTTCCAATGTTTTTTACGAATAAGACAAAAAATACGCGTCCTATCAAGAAGAGATTGCAAAAAATGTTGTATATCTTTTTCGGGTGCGTAATGTTTTTCAATTCATATTTTTTGGTAGCTTGCATAAATTGACCGCAAAATGGAATTTTTTATTTTTTTGTGTGGTTAAAACGTTGGTAAAGAAATTAGAATTTTAGATTTTTTAAGAAAATTCAAGAATTTGTTATGATAATCTTGTAGGTCTTTTAAAAAGCAACGTTTGTCTTCTCTTGACTTTTTTTCATATCGTGCATTGTTTGGCTTATTAAAATTTTTATTTTCGTTTTTTTTTTAAATTTTGCAAGTGCTGTAACTCGGCTAATTTTTATATCGAAAAAAAGTGATTAGGATAAACTGCTAGTCTTTTTAAATACTACGAATAACCGTATATAGAATTCTTTGATCTTGAAAAAAGTAGTCCTAAAAATTTTGAAAATGCTCTAACTTTTTGAATACTAAAGGCCAATCCAATCCGTCAATTATTTCGAAAGTCATTGTGCTAAAACACACACCCACATACACACGAGCAGACAGACACATTCGCGAAAACCGGATGAGAATGTAAAAAATCCTGGAACCAAAGTCAAATTTACAGGATATATGATTCGAGTAAGAACTGATTGAAATACCCTGTAAATTCCCGACTTTTCCGTTTCCCTTTCTATGAGATATGCATCTTGAAAAATATGGAAAACCTCTCAAATTTAAAGTCACAATTTAAAGTCACTGGATAACAGAACTAGCAAAAATTAATCTTCTGTCTTTAAAATGACTTTAACTTTAAAAATAAAGTTTTTATATGAAAGCAAAATAATTCAATACATTCATGTGACATATATGCCTAGAAAACGCGGTAAATGAAGCCTTATAGAATATTCGAATCAAATTTAAATAGTCGAACTTAATCCTACCTTGATGAATAGTTAATTTGGAAATACCATGACGATGTATTTTATATGTTTTTTAAATGTTAAAAGAAATATTAAAAGTAGGGTGTCAGATTATTACACACGCGCGTGGAGAGTCATATTTTGTTAATGAAAAAAACTTCTGTAAATCATATACAATGTTCTCAAATCATATAAGATTTTCTGTAAGATCCATGACAAAATCCATTATTATTTATAGACAAATACTCGCAATCAATTAATATTCATTTTTTGAATACCATTTTTGTCATATCTTTAGAGTATATCAATAGTGGGTTTCAAAATTACCCAAAAAGTTTCAAAGCAATTTACGTTTTTGTAATTATAAATAATATTCGGACGATATGCAGTCGTATGATGATGAATGAATTTTGACCAAATCCTTGTTTAAAAAATAGTTGTGCCAGGAAAATCTCGAAGGCATTGTTGTTGCTTTTCTGCAAAGCTGATTGGGCAATTCGAAAAACTCGAAGAAAGGAATGTTGCTAAATTCATACACATAATGAGGAATTAAGTTCCAGTTGGCGCGTTAAAAAGAATGTCACATTTATGTGTATGATAAAACTGACAATAATTCAAGATTTATTCATGTAAAATTTTAGTCAAGCAAAGACAGACTTATTCAGCAGTATTCAAATTTGTATTTCTCTGGTAGAAAAATGTTTACAAGAATATATAACTTTTTCCCAACTTTTTTTTTACTAAAACATGTACTTTTTTGTAAAAAAAATGTACAAAATTGAACAAAAAATACTATTAAATACAAATTTAGGAAGGTGTCTGTCTGTATGTCTATCTGTATCCTGTAGGCACGATAACATTTGAAGGACTAACCTGACTGAATTGAGCTTTGGCTCGCGTTTTAAAAAAATAAAAAATTCCATTTTCTAGGAAAACTATACAAGATATAAAAAAAATCTTGAGAAGCTAAATTGTTTATATTAAAAAGTTAAACAAATTTTTTCAAATATATTTTTTGATAAGTCATATTTTTCGTTTTAATCGTGGAAAATGCTTTTAAAAATAAAAAATTCCATTTTTTGGCAAATCTATAGAAGATACGAAAAAAATGAAATTGTTTAACCAAAAAAGTACTTTAAATTTTTTTAAAATAATTTTTTCATATGTCGCGCAGTTTTGATTTTAAACTTGAAAAATAGCATCGAACATTAAGAAAATTAATTTTTTGGAAAACCAACACAAGATACGAAAAAAATTAATGAAAAAAAATTGTTCGCCCAGAAGAAATCTACAAATTTTTTATAATTAATTTTTTGATAATACGCGTAGTTTTTGTTCTAATCGTGAAAAATATCATTACAAATGAACAAATCAAATTTTGGAAAAAAAATACAGAAAGTATAATAAAATGTTTAATGACAAAATTGTTTGCCTGAATTATATTTTAAAATTTGCTTTTGATATTTTTTCTCATGAGACACGTGATGAGAATGTGTTCGTTAAAGCCGAAAGAGCTTTAACAACAGAAAATTTATTCATTTTATGTAAACATGTTAACAATGTAAATAATTTTTAAAAAATATTACACGTTTACCAAGAACTTTTGCTATTATAATAAATCACAGATCGGGCAGCAATTTTACGTATGCAAAATTTTTTTGCATTCAAATTTTACCTAGATATCCACGTCTATCAGATGTAATTTTAAATCAGTAATGTTATTTATTTTCAAAATAATTTTATGTGAATTACTTCAGACAGGAAAATGCATTCTACAGAATAACACTTTACTTAAAATTGTGTATAAGTTTATTTTGCAAGATATTAACATTCAGTGACACAGTCATCACTTTTGCAATAATAATAAAAACGAAGGAATTTAATCAATTATATCAATTGTTGGAAACGCACGTAACTTCTGTTCCGTATCGGATTGAGACTGGTTATCCTCAAAATAATATCAAAATTATTACAAACATATTTTGAAGATTTCGATATTCAATTTTATAGATTTTTAAGGATCCGTAAAGGTTTTAAGAACATAATTCCTTTGTAAGATTACTGAGATTTAAATTTCTTTTTATATTTAAAAATATTTGAAAATATTTTTTTTTATTCATAATTAAATAACAATTGAATGATTATTAATTTGAAAAGAATTCGACGAAGCTTAAGATATATTTAGAAGTTTTGAAAAGATTCCAAAATAATTTTAAACTTGTAAGGATTTCAAAAGATTTAAAACGGAATGTAGATTTTTTAATATTTCAAACAAGAATTTACAAGCCTAAAAGCGTTCTAAAATATTTCAAGATCATACAAATTTTTCATCCAAATTCCTAGAAAAACTAAAAATTATTATTTTTTTCTGAAGAATTGATTTTGAAAGAATATTTGAAAAGGTTTACAAATTTTCTCAGAAAAGAATCTGAAAGATTTTGAAGAAATTTTTTTAATCTTGCAGGGTTTTCGAAAAATTGTAGGAAAAACTCGAGTTATAAGATAATAACAAAATCTGCATTACATTCCTGGAAAATTTTTGAACGATTTTTTCGAACAAATTTTTAAGAG